>OX457026.1:28112106-28847817 GCA_949752745.1 Protula sp. h YS-2021 | reverse complement strand
AAGACCGGTGTAAACACTATATGTTGTCCCCTGTAGAGCCCCCCCCCCCCCCCCCCCCGCGGAGGGAAAATAGACTAGGCTATCTTCCCCCTCCACCTGCTATTTTTTCGCCTCTTATTGGTATCACTTTTCTAAAAGGAAGGTGAAATTGAACATACAAGAAAGCGCTTCTTGGATTAATGTGGATATTATTTATGATAAGGAGTATCAGGAGTATCGCCTGGGCTCTGCTTAAAAATGCTTAAAAGATATTAAGAGAAAAATAAAGGAACTTTCTGATCAAGGATGCCTTTTATAATTTGTTTTGAATTATGTTGAATTTAGTCAATAAAGTAGTTCAAGATAGTTTTTATTCAGTTTAATTGAGTCCATTTATTCTCATGAAACAAATATTATCAAATATATTTAGCCTGTTACACTGGAAGGAAAATTTGACTGTAGTTGTTGTGTTTTTGCTGTCAAGTACAATGCGAAATAAATATGCTTAAATATTCGAAGTAAATTTTCAATTTTTCAATCTCTCACTCTTTCTCTCTCTCCTCTCTATCTATCTCTCTCTCTCTCTCTCTCTCTCTCTCTCTCTCTCTCTCTCTCTCTCTCTCTCTCTCTCTCTCTCTTTCCGAGATCACTTTGACACGTGGACCCATGACCCATGAATTTTCAGCTTCACTAATATAAATTTTAGCGGGACGTGAAGTCGAAAATGAGGCCACAGGCCCTCTATCTCCAACGAATTTCGGGGATGGGGTAAAAGCCAGAAAGTGAGGTCGTCACTGTTATATGTCACGTGACCTTTAACCTTGAAAATCAAGTAAAATGTTCAGTTCAGAAAGATGCACTTTATGTAATGTTGTTAAGTTCGAAAATGAATTCAACATCCTTAACAATTTCCAAGATCACGCAGCTCAGAAATTTTAACTTCTCAAAATATACTACATTCTCATAAAACTGCCACGCCATGTAATAAACATGGTGTTTTTTATTTTGAAATATATGCGGTTGACTAATTTTTTCTCATTTTGTGAATTTGTACAACTGCAAATATATGCAGAAATTTTAGTAAAATAGTTTGTTCTGAATGAATTTGTAGGGGTTGAATAAGTAAATCTCTAATATGTTTATACTTCTTACATCCTTGCTAGTATGGAAGCTGTGCAAAAATGTAAATTTATTGGATATTTTAGAATATATTTGAATTATTTACTAAATATTAAAATTATTAAAATGCCGAAAATTTTACTATAGCAATGAATTAAAAAATGTTTAATCGCCAAGCCATTAAAGGCACCTATAAACTAATTAACGTCGTACGGCATGATAATACTGATATTTTATTCCCCAAACCACTCTTTTAGCGTAATTCGTGTTTTCAGTCTTTATAATACCTCCCTGTATAACTCAAAAAATCAAACAAACTATGGAACCAAATTTACCCACTGAAGTGGATATAGTCACAGCCTATATTTTACTCAACCATGAACGAGCCTCATTTTGCTTTCACAGCCGCCAATTATATTAAGATTACTGAGAATTGCTGGTCGAAGATTAGGCTAAAAGTGGAGAACGCAAAAAGAACGTTTTCGAAATAGAACATGAGTTTTAGTTCGCGAAAGTTAGAATTCGCTTATCTCCACTTTCAGATGGCTTTTAGCGGAGCCCGCCTTTACAAGCTGCCTTAAGAATTTTTCTGCAAACTCGGCTTTTAATCGTGAAAGGGGACTGACATGATGATGAAGAAGCCGAAAATAAACACCATAAACTTTGTTTTGACATAACAGCTTTCAAACAGTAATATCGAATTTCACTGTAAAGAGGACCGAGAACCCAAAAACCGACACTTTACCACTCTTCGTGCTATCTCCACTGCCCGACCTTCCACAGGAGACAGCCCAATCTCTTAATGTGAGGGTGTACACCGTGATAACACCACAATCTTCTTTATTAGTACACCCTTTGACAAACAGGATCGCGGAACGATCACTGACAATTTACAATAAATAAATGCTAGTAGCGTGAAAGGAGCTAAGATGCAATACTCCTACTTAAGACTGGTTACTCAATACTTTAGGTTATTTTAATGACATCATACTGGTTATATAGGAACCAACAAAATCACGTGAAGTATTGTTCTTATTCTTATCATAACAGCTTAACAAAGAAAAACCTTCTTAGTGAACATTTCTGCACAGTTTGAAGACAACCCGATCAGACTGTTGGAGAAGAAGCATCTTGAAAATTTGTATCAACAAAATTCCTAATGTTCCCTATTTCGCCAATTTTTGGCGGATTGCAAAAAAGTAATTTTTCAAGACAGGCCTACTAGGAGAACCATTTTACTAAATTTTAAGGGAATCCGAATCAAAACTGAGAGAGAAGAAGCATTGAAGTAAAAGTTTGCATAAGTACATACACACAACGGATGCCCTCCACCCCAGACTGATGTGATTAAAATAGCCCCACGATTCCGGTAGTGAACTTTACGTTTTTAATGAAAGGAGAACATTACTACTATATTGAAGATTCCTAACGAAATTGTTAGCAAAGAGTCGTCACTGCAGATCAATGCTCAACTAGTGTCCTTTACACACGATTGAACAGACTTACAGACAGGTAACAGCGCCGTTTAGACGTTGCTTTTGGTTGCAACCAAAACACAACTTTCCAAGACGTCTAATCAACGTCTTTGGTTCAACGCTGATTAGACATAAGAAAATCAACGTTGGATAAAGGTCAAACGCACAATCAAAAAACAACCTTGTGTTTATCGCCCATATGTAATGGTTGCCATGACAGGTCTCTCCGAAAGCAGACAGAAACAAGAATTTCAAGTTTTTCCCAATTACTTTTGAAAAATATTCATGGAAATGGACTTCATATACGTATCCTGCTTGGCCGGATGTCCCAACGGTGGTGATAATGTGATGGCGGGTAACAACATTATTATTGTCCCCATCTTGAAGGAGATTGTAGATTAACATTTCCCATTTTCTATACAACGTCACTTTCTCGGTTAGATTAGATTAGATTGGATTAGGCTAGATTAGAGAAGACATCAGATAATTGACGTCTATACAACGTCGGAAGGCAGACGTTGTTTTGACTTCCATACACAAGCAATACCAGACCAATACCATACGCACCAGGCTGCGACGTCTATCCAACGCCGTGCGACGTCGCCCTCTTTGCTGGGGCTGTTTGTGCAAGAACACACAGCTAACTCTAAAACTAATAAGGGCACTTTGAACCCGAGTAAAAATGCTAGTTTTCTTTATATTTATCCAGTAGCAGCTTAAAAAAATAGGTAAGTTATTTTTAGCAAACTTCAAATTTTAGTATGGATTGTTTGAGCTTCTCACTCAGCAACAAGAAAAGGTTACAAGTTTCAGCTGCATGCTCACATCTAATTATTTCTGCATGTTCAAAGGCAAACAAGAGTTTTGGAAAGATTATAAATTATCTGTTCCTGGGGCTATGCATTTTTTTCTAGTAGCGTGGGTGCTTAAAACTTGAAAGAAGATACTGATAAAAGAGATGCCGTACTCAACACAAAGACAAACGAGTGGAGCAGCCAATCAAGTGTCTCACCGTCCCTTGTTACGTCCAAACCGTGGCCTTGGCGACATGGTATTTGTTGTCAGAAAAACAGCTGCTCTAAACAAATATTTTTCATAGCATTCTTCAGCTTTTAACGGTCACGTGCCTTTTTACCAAGCACTGCAAAGCGGGGAAGAGATCAAGGAGTCTAGGATAAGCGTTCCCCTCTACTACACGAAATGTTCGATCATACTTTAAATACGTTGGAAAAATAATTTATTTAACAGCATTTCCTGCTGCCTGTTGAGGGGAGAGGTTTGGAAAACGTTACAAAAATAAACTTGATCGATGCTAACTATGCATGCAAGTGAAGTCCACCTCTATGAACCCTTCTGACTCACAGTGTGATATTTCCTTAATAATTAAAACAAAAGTTAATTTAAAGTAGTTAATGTTTATTAAATGACAAAATGCAGCAGGGCGAAAACGTACCGGTATCTATTACACAAAGAAACCCATTATTGTATTTACTTAGAGTTATTTACGTTATTCAGTTGGTTACATGTAAAGTATTATATACAATTATAATTATTACATACCACACCATACCGAATAGTATATCCTGAATGTTTTAAATATCATTAAATCATAACAGTGCGTATTCCAGAGAACTCTCTCTTAGACCCATTATTTCAGCGGTATATATACCCATATATGCCAACAAAGGCACTTGTCACCGGACGGAGACACAAACACCAACAGAAGGTAATAATGACTTAACAATTATAACATATTGTTTACCTGTTAGAGAACAGAGGTATTATTGCATCCCCAATAACATCAATCAACACCAAGTCTAGACCATGTATCAATAAACGAAATAAAGAAAGGGTAGATTATAATTACTCTTATTATTATCTCAAGCATGTGTGGGTATCAAGACTTGGGTGCACAACACAAGTATGGAATGCCGTTTTAGCATTTAATGCTTATTTTTGATGTCATAATATAATTAGAGATATCAATAAATCTTATTCTCAGATAAAAAAGAATCGACATAAAAATTCTTAAGAGAGACACATATTTATATGTAATTTAACGAATCACCAATTGAATTTGGGAGATATCAATAATAACAACACAATCCTTGAGCTCAAGAATTGCTTTTTTTGGTCCAGTAAAAAATTAAAAAAAAGATTCTGTATACAATGACCAGTCATCATTTTATTTTATTATTTTTTTCATATTTTGAGATCAAAATATCATTTGCAGATTTCAGAATATAAATGAACAAATTCTCATTCTTACATCATGATATCTGAAACAAATTCTTGATATCAATAAAAAGAAAATAGATTATTGAGTTCCATTGAGATCTTGCTTTCAAAAATTCCATTTCTGCCATCAAGAAATGGATTTTTTATCTCTAAAATTCAATTTTAGAGATCATTCAATCATTTTCGATATCAATAAATATTTATTGATGTCTCTAAATATTTATTTAAGCCTCAACGTAATTAAACATTTTAGTAGCTGAAATGTTAAGCTTTCTGTTTCTGAAAACAAAATCAACTTTGCGTCAAAAGCGACAATGTCACGCTTGATCAAACATGCGCTCTTAGTATCGCGTGTGCCTTTCACGAGCGTCCCTTACTGCAATTAATCTGCGTCGGATGAATCTGACAAAATTCTGCATTTTGTGAAGTGGAATGCGATCCCTCCACAAGCGCTTCGCGAAGCAATGTGTCAGATGTTGCGCTGGAGTTCGGTCTTTTTTAAGCATATACCACGCATGTTTGATCGGCGGAAGAAGCTGCGAAAAAACACGTTAGGGCAAGACCCAAACGTTATGTGCTTGAAGATACTGCTGGTAGCTCTCGAGAAATGAGGACGTACGTTGTCTTGCTGTAGAATTAGACCATTTTGACGCACAAAAGGGACCGCCGATGGTTCCAAAATTTATTCTCGATACTGGTCAGCTTTAAGAATGCCGTTGACAAAATTTAGTTCAGTGCGATGAGCGAACGATATTTCTGCTAATACTTTCACACATTGACTGCCCCATCGGTTTGACTGCCCCTCCCCCCATTTCGTAAGCAGTCATCGTTCGTTCTGCGCCAAGCGCGGCGCTTCCCAGGGGAAGTTTAGGCATAAAGGCGATTAATCGGTAAAAAGAACTTGTTTCCATAGTCTCTGTATCCTGTAGAGGTATGCATTGACCCAATGAAGTCGAGCACACGTTCCAGCGGGCATTCAGGGCAATCGTCGATAGGGGCGTAAACCGTATCGACGGAACCAGTTTCTCACAATCTCGTTGCATACACGGCTATTGTGGGCTCCAGGGATCTGTCTAGCAGTGACTGTTGTCGGAAGAAAACGGTCTGGGAGATGTGACAGACTTATTCTTTGGCCCTGTCTTGCGGCAGTAATCCGCGCTCTCCCCGGTCAAGAGCGATCTGCGGTGAACCAGTTTTCCTCTGAAGGGGTTTTAAGGCGTGTAACTGTTGATTTGTACACTCCAAAAGCTCTAGCAACTGCTGAGATCGAATTTCAAATTTGGAGCATCTCGATCGCGCGTTCGCGCTGAATTGCACTCAGTCTTGGCATTACATAGACTTACCAGACTTCGTACAGCTTGCCGACTATGATTGCCAATTTTAACAGTATAAGTTCAGTTTTTACTTCAGTATGCAATAGAGTGCTACGAAACAAAGGGGGTAATTACGCTCCGGGGCCTTTAATTTCCGCTAATTGCATATCAACCATAAAAGTTTGACAGATTCAATTAACACCTTGATTAGCAGCATATATATTTGTAGAAAGTGATTGGTATCCAACGGACTTGCCTTGATGAATTTGGGCTTTTTGTTTCTTTGTTAACTGGACTTTTAGGAGGGCTTATGCATGTGCTTTGATTTTGGGCTGATTTTGTTGTTGGGTTTTGATCATTTTGTGCTAATCTGACAGATCGTGGCTGTTGTGGGGTGCGTTCAACGAGTCTTTTGGGTGTTTCGAAATTGCTATCGGTGTCATTTGGTGCACTGTGGGCTGGTTCTGGGGATTCAATTTGGTGTAGGTGTGCACGATTTCTTCGGATTTTTGTTCCGTTCGGTGTGGTAACTATATAACTTCTCGGCTCTTTGCATTTCTGAATAACTGATGCGGGTTGCCATGTTTTTGTTTTATGGTTATACACTCTCACTTTCTGTCCGGGATAAAATGGCGATAGCGGTGTTTTCTTTGTTTTTCGATCTTGCTCACTCATTTTTTCTTGTCGTTGTTGTAGTTGGTCGCGTTCGTCTTGTGGTCCGATTTCGCTTCTGCTGGGCAATAATGTTGTGATGGGATGTCCAAACATGAGCTCAGCAGGTGACTTCAGATTTGTGTCAATCGGGGTCGCTCTGATGTTGAGCAGTGCTTTTTGTAAGTCGCCTCCTGATTTCAGTGTCTTCTTGACGACGGATTTTAGGTGTCGGACATGTCTTTCTATCAGTCAATTTGATCTGCTCATTGTTGGGGATATAGTTACGTGATTGATATCCCATGACGTTGTGAAGTCTTTCCATGCTTCACCTGTGTATTGCGGACCGTTGTCTGATAAAATTATTGAAACTTTACCAAACAAGCTGCAATAAAACTTTACCCTTTCAGCTACTTGCTTGCTGGTTACGGGTGTATGCAACTGATCCAGGAGTGGGTATTTGCTGTATCTGTCAACAATTAGCAAATATTGTTTATCTTTTACCTGAAACAAATCTGTTGCTATGTGTTGCCATGGTTTCGTGGGGAGATTGTATGGAAGCATAGGTTCCCTCTTGTTGTGGTCCTGCATCTCTTGGCATAATTGGCACGACTTGCACATTTTTT
The DNA here is from genome assembly GCA_949752745.1 of Protula sp. h YS-2021. Classification (NCBI taxonomy): domain Eukaryota; kingdom Metazoa; phylum Annelida; class Polychaeta; order Sabellida; family Serpulidae; genus Protula; species Protula sp. h YS-2021. The sequence continues at coordinate 28,840,416 of OX457026.1, read as the reverse complement.
CGATATCGCTGTTGATGTTTGGCCAATACACGCACTCACGCATTAATTTACGCGTCTTTTCGATGCCTTGATGTGCTTCATGTAGTTTCTTAAGGATATCTTTCTGCATTGTTTGCGGTATTAGCACCTGTCTGCCTTTGAAGAGAATGCCGTTTTCCATTCCTATCTCGTCCCTAAAACTAAAGTATGGCCTTATATCGCTTGGCAACTCTTTGATATTTTCTGGCCATCCAGTATGTGTATATTCTTTCACTGTGTTGAGAATGCTGTCTTGAGCTGTTTCAATTTTCAGTTGCTCGGTTCTCTGATTTGAGAAGTTAATTAGTGCTATCTTCTCAATGTTGTGCACAGTGACTTCAAGGTCGATTTCCTTGTTATTGTCAGGGTTGGGGAGACGGCTTAATGAGTCGGCTAGGATCATCTGGGACCCGGGCCTGTAGATAACCGTGAAATCATAACCCTGCGTTTTCAGCAACATGTTTTGCAAATGGAGAGGTGCGGCATGAATGGCCCTCTTTGTGATAGTGATGAGCGGTTTGTGATCCGTCACTACTGTGAAATAACGGCCATAAAGGAATGTGTGAAATCTCTCAATGCCGAACACAATCGCGAGCATTTCTCGTTCAATATTACTGTATCTGCTTTCGGTATCAGTAAGAGTTTTTGAAGCAAACGCTACTATCTTACCTTCTTGTAGAAGTGCTGCGCCAAGCCCCTTCATGGATGCGTCCGCTTCCAGTGTGACCTCTTTTTTTTGGTCGTAATACTTCAAACAACTGTCTGTGAATACCTCTCCGCGGGATGGGGTACTGATGGCATCGAAATGCACTACGCAGTCGCTGTCGCTGTCACTCTGTGCTGCTATCTCATGGACTGCGTGCTTTTGTTTACCTCGCTTCTTTGACTTTCGGCGTTTCTGCTTCTTATCAGCTTGTGGCCTTGTTTCTCGGCACACTCCTGCATTTTTCTTCCCAGTGGCCTTTCTTGTGGCATTTATTACAAGTTGCGTTGTATGCCGGGCACTTTTTGGGATGATGATGCCGGCCGCATCTGTAACATGATTTGGTTTTAATCTCGTCAACAGCGTTTGTGGTGGGCAGTTTTTCGATTTTGACCTTACCGGCTTCGAGGGCCTCAAACTTACGTGCTTCTTTGAGAGCATCGTTCAGTTTGTATCCTTTTTCTTTACCGAGTAATTCTTTTCGGAGCCCGTCATGAGGTGTGCTTGCGATTATGAGCTCTATGAGACGCTCCTGGAGCTCGTCGTCGGTAAAATCGCATTTAGCTGCTTGGGTTCGGGCCCTTGTTATGAAGTCGTCAATCAACTCCTCCGATTTCTGCCTGAAATACATCAACTGCAGTCTGTGTATTCTGAAATTGATGTTCACTTTTAGTGTAGCATTAAAGAATGTCCACAGCTGTTCAGGATTTTTTTCTCATCATCTGTCAACCTACTGGCATTTAATCTTTTCAGACCTTCGTCACCTATACCTCGCATGATTTTTCTGGATTTCGCGACGTTATCAGTTATTTCTTCGTCCTCCAGATATAGCTCCATTTTCTGCTTGTATAATGTATAGGCTTCGGTTATGTCCTTGGCTTCCCAGTCCATCAAAAGGATCAGGTTGACTGTTGCGGCGGCCATGTTGTTTGTTTACAAATCCGATATCCGGTATGCGCACTATTTTGTTTTACACGTCACACTTTTTTTGCACACGGCACTTAGCGTCACAACCGTGTCACTTTGTAGATATAACGCGTGCGAACACAAAAAAAGGTCCAACGCGTTTTTCTGTCCTTTGGTTATGAAAAGCTCTGTTTGTATCCAAATGAGTCTGATAAATGTTACCAGTTTGAATTGTGAGCTTAATCCTATTTTTTTTTTTTTGTTTTTTTTTTTTTAATTTAGTTTTTAATTGTGCGATTTATCGGATGTTTTTCTGTAATGCGTCTGGCGTCATGTTCGGTTTACTTTTTTTTATTTAGGCGCTTTTTAGGTTAATTCCAAGTTTTTTTTCAGATTTTTTTCATCATATGGTTTCTTGGTACTTATCCCAACGCGCTTGCCACCATGTTGTAATATGACGCATTAATAAGATGGTTTAATTTGGATCTTTATTCTCTGATCTTACAAACACATCTAATCTAAGAACAATAGCTTACATGACACACATATTATTACTCGCATCCGGATCTCATTGATGACGTTACATTGACATGATACTATTTATAGAACATAGATGAATATCACAACATGAATATCACAACATATCACAACATGAATATCACAACATGGGGGGGGGGCAAAATATCCCAGGTGGGGGGGGGGAGCTGAACAGGGGACAAAATATCCCAGAGGGGGGGCAAGATAGCCTAGATAGCCTAGTCTAGCCTAGACTAGGCTAGCTTGCCCCCGGGGGGAGCTATACAGGGGGCAAGATATACTGTTACACCGGAGATACACGTTGTCTCAACTTCCATCTGCAATCGTTGCTCATGTTGATTAGACGTCGGATAATCGACGTCTATCCAACATCGGAAGGTAAACGTTGTTTCGACTTCCTTAAATAATCAAAGTTCGCCGTTTATCAGACGTGCAACGTCTTTCCAAAGTTTTTTTTTCACAGCACAATGGAAAATCTGCAGCATTTTTCTTCTCCACTGTTGTGATTTCAAAAAATGTGTTGTTACGAAAAAAAACCATTATTACTTAAATAACCCGTCTGTATTGCTTGAACTTGGACAGGCAATGAATTCGACTGAGACCACGTGACAATCAAGAGCTAGTGGGCGGGACCCTGTCAGCCCTGTTATCCAGTAAACATGGTATATCCTGTCAACAGCATTACTGAATTAAAAACTCAGGCTCTCTGTTTGCACGCGGTCTGTGACGGAACAGCTTTATCTAACAAGCCATTATTGGCACGTTTTATAGGCATTTCTAGAAATCAAAGTTCGGTCACTAAGATATATCAAATTTAGCAGACATGAGAATTTTACGGCGTTTCATTTCCTGCCCTTCAATGCTAATCTGCGTAATGGAAATCAATGTTTTTGGGGTTACAACCGCACAACTAATAAGGACAGCTGGCGTAATTCTGAAATTACCGAAAATCGCCCGATATGTGCCCTGTTTTTTAATGCTCTATTGGTTCCGCAAAAGCCTTGCCTGTGGAGATTGCTACGACCAACAGACGCCCTAGGGTGCAATTCTAAGTGAGGACAAGCCATTCTTTATTCTCTGCAAAGCAGCGGGGAATGGGAAACACAGTACACGTTATTGCTTACTCATTATGGCCAAACAGAATAGTAATGTACCAAAAAAAACTTCTTTCATTCCATTTTGTTTCTTGTAATACTCTCCAGGCATACTACTGTTGTAAAACCTAATAGCATTGTGCAGGGGGAAAATTCAAAGCTTTTTTGCAAGCAAAAAAAAAATATTGATAAAAAATCCATTAACAATAATTCGCGTTTTGGTCAAAGCAGAAATCTGCCTTGATCTCATAGGTTTTTTATCTGATTGCTCACTTAGAACTGATTGCCCCCAAGAAAGGGTGCCACGCTGCTCTTCAGGCTTCATGTTCAGTTCTGCGTTGTGCACTGATTGAAACATTCAGTGTTCCTACGGGTGGCTGCTTGAATTAACTGTGCCCATAACCGTGTGCTGGTAGCAACAAGCCATTCATTTATTTGAAGACTATTTGTTCAACTGATTGCTCTTTGTCATATTATACAGGCAACAAAGTAACAAAAAAAGGAATAATACTGCAGGGTTTTGAAAGTTTTCTTCTTTTTTTTTTTTTTTTTTTTTTTTGCACCTTCATGTTGGATTTTGGGTAAAATGAAAAGCTAATGGGACAAATATTTAGATTCCATGCAAACATGCGGCGATTATAAGGCATCCTAAATAAAGTCAAACAGGACAACACGTTCAGCATGTTTCATATTTTATGAACCCTCTCAATAATCACAACTGTCTCCAAACTTTTTATTTTGAGATATCTTTTGTGTACAAACATATAAACAAAAAAAATGAGATATTTAAGAAATCTATGTTTATTTAGGAACATCAATGAAAATAGAATCTATGCATGCAATTAGAAATTTTTTTAAATTATTTGAAAATATTTTAAAATAATATTGATAAAAAAATAATTAAATACTAGATGTATCAGCAAATTAATTCCGTATGCATGTTTTTGAATCAGTAATTTGTGGCAGATATACATCTTTTATTCAAACGTATCTAACTTGTTTAGATTCATAGCTCATTAATATCTTTTCTTCTATTTTCATTTTTACAGTCTATTCAGAAATTAGAATATTTAACTAATTTTCATTTCTGTTAAAAATTCTCAGCGGATGAATGTTGTTAGAATCTCGCACCCCTACCCCAACCCCCGCCTCCTGGTGTGGGGCAAAAGAATCGGCTCGATCAGACTGCCACTGCCTTGTAGACTAATTAAAACTAAACAGAGGTAACCCAGCAAGGGTTAGAGGTTGTTTGTCGGGCTCCCAAATTACTATGCCGTCGTTGCCTTGTAACAGTCCGAGAAACGAATCGATGCGTTGGTGCTAATGTTGTCGTATCGAATACGAAAGCGAGGACACTTATTATTTCATGCATGGCTATTTGATGCAAAATCAATCCAGAAACTGCAGGAGGAATACTGAGCAAACTTCACAGTGAAGTCACTTCACTAGGTAAACTTTGTCTGATCACTTAAAAATTCTGTCCTTTTCTGCATTTTTTTTCTACTTTGATTAGTCTTTACCAGACGCAGGCAGAGGGTACAGGAAGAGGCCCGCCTATTGGATACGAGACGATATGGGGAAAAACGCTGCGGCGCTCGCTTAGAAGAGGCTGATGTGAAGACAGCAATTGTAATTAACAGCACCAAGCCGCGCCAGGCTATTTTCGCCACAGTTCGCGGTTAAAATAGATTGCTCTGCGTGTGTTTCTGAACTTTGGTTAATTACAAATGTCTAAATAAAGCAAAAAAAATACGGCTAAGCTTGGTTTAAAAAGCAGCAAATAGACGTGCTGGTTTTTAGTAAATAAAATTTAAATGTACTTGATTTTTATGATGTGCAAATAATTGTAGGATATTTTAGTGTGACATTGAGATTTACTGCAGTAGGACCGGAAACAGTATGGGCACGACCGGAAGTGACGCAACCCGTCTTCATTTCTTCCTTTCTTTCACATTGCTGGTGCAGCTGCTCTTATGCATTGGTAAGTTTCATTTTGGTTTTAAATTATGCATTAATATTTTGATTATATGTTATCGTTTATTTTATTTGCAGCGAGTGCCGGAAAGTTATATCTACGTGTCGCTTTCAAAATTTAACATGGTTCTACGATAGTAGAATTTGTCATAAATGAAACCTAAACGTTCACGGGTTTACCAAACAGGAGTTTACTAAATATTTTGTGTCAGATTTTTATTAAAGTTATATATATATATATATATATATATATATATATATATATATATATATATATATATATATATATATATATATATATATATATATATATATATATATATATATATATATATATATATATATATATATATATATGCTTAAAATAAAAAGAATGGTTTCTTAGCCACTTTTGATGAAGACCAGATATAGTTATAACTTTACCTCTGAGCATAGTAGCAATAGGAAAAAGCACAGCAAAGTTGGCAGGGCTTGAAGATTTTATATTTTCGGGATGATCCTATATTCTTTATGACCGGGGACAACGAAAACAGAAGATTAGAAAGGCAATCGTAGTTTTAAGGGGGTTTCCCATCTTCTTTTTCCAGCCGTGTGGTTTACGTACCGAAATATGACGTACGCCTCTGTGGCGTGTCACGCCTCGAATTATGACATGCGCCTGTATGACATGTCACGTCTCGACTTGTGGCATGTACCTCTATGACGTGTGGCGTCTCGACATATCACATGCACCTGTATGATGTGTGTTGTCTCGACAAGATGTTTTCTTGTATGACGGGTCACGCCTCGAAATATAACGCGCAGCTGTATACCAAAGACAACACAATCCTTACTGCAGTCGAATTAAGAAATTTTCTGTTCAAGATCAAAATTTATTTAGCAATAAAAAAAAACTTTTAAAAAATTCCTCCCAACGTGTCACATAAATTTACATGTGCTGAAAGTCTTTATGCTTAAAAACAAAGATTAAATGTTCCCACAGTGCAATCATTCCTCTACGCCCAACAATTACTCTGGTTTAGCTTGAAAGACCAAGCGGTGGTCTGGGACCCATCACTCACCAGCTACGCGACACCAGAATTACTAAGCTGCTTCCCAGGGATCAGTCCGCGAATTATGACTTCGCTTAAACTCCGCTATAAAGTGCAAGTATAATTCGATTATGTGCGATTTAGAATAGGTTAAAAACTGTACGTTACTGCAAGTCATTAATGCAAGCCAAGTCTCGGCAAACATTAATCTCAATTACAGGAAATTGGCATTAGATAATAGGGAATCATGGCGGCAACATAAACGATATGTGTATCTATGGTTAGCAAACTAATTTGACAGATTTGGGGTATGGCAATGAAGAATAAACGACCTTTCAGACATTCCCTCTTGTATGCACTGTGGCGCACTCTCAGACTCCCGATGGGCCCCGATACATTTTTAATGACAAAAACAACTTGCACAAAAAACAGGTCTTTTAGATGAGGTAATTCAGTTTTTAATTTCAAATCATAATAAAGAGCATAAGTGCAATTTGCACAGAAATTAGGCAAGATTTAACAGTAAAACAAAATAACTATCCCCGTACCTAAATTTTCCAAGTATACCCAGATGTAAGTTATCTTGCGGAAATCGTACAAAATAGTGTAAAAAAAAAACAACAGAATATTGTAACAGTGCCAGACATCTGACTACTCCGTATAAATATTGAGAGATTCGACACCATCCGGAGTAGCGGATTTTATTGTAGATCATAAATGTCATGCCAACAAAGCGCTCTCAGTTACACAGATTTTGCCATGCCATAATGGCACACTGTAAAGAAAACATAGAATTTGCTTAGTGATCCCGAAGATCTGGTAATTCACGTGATTTTAAACTTTCTTTATGCCATCTGCACCGGAAATTGTTGCCTCCTCCCCCTTCCCCTCCCCCACTTCCCAAGGAACCACATCTTAACAGTGGAACATATCTGACAGACAGCCACCCACTCCCCCCTCTCCCCCACCAACCACCACCACTTCTTCCCGAAATAAAACTACACAACTGGTCAGCAGATGTCAAGTTCAAGACTGACAATACGAAATGAATTTTATATGCCTGATGCCTTTATAAAACGTCTACAATAATCTGTCCTCTTTTTGGTTAGGCCGTTAATGCTTGCAATAAATAAGAATTCTATAAATAAACCGTAACCTCAAGTTATAGAAAAAAAACAGTTTGAAAAAGAAGCATAAGGTCGTGATTGCTTAGTTTAGTTGACAGCCTCACGACAGGAGAGTGGTCAGAGCGGAGGGCACCAATGATGGATTTGACTTTTGCTAAACAGGTGCAAAATCGCAACACTTTTTCCTTTGGCACCACAAAACATGCCACTAACGGAAATGAGAAATTGCACTGGCTCCCTTAAAGTCCTTGAAAGAAACGTATTCCATCTATCTCTGCTCTTCTCTGCAAACCATTTATTAAAACCACACAATCTCAGCAGGTCCATATACAGGCAAAACAACTGTTTCAATGGTTTGTTCCTCCTCTCTGGTCTCTCTCTCTCTCTCTCTCTCTCTCTCTCTCTCTCTCTCTCTCTCTCTCTCTCTCTCTCTCTCTCTCTCTCTCTCTCTCTCTCACTCTCCCCCCCTCTCTCTCTCTCTTTATACATATATATATATATATATATATATATATATATATATATATTTTCGTGTTCACAGGACGGCTTGAAATCATAAATATATATATATATATATATATATATATATATATATATATATATATATATATATATATATATATATATATATATATATATAAATATATCTGGTTGTGCGGGTGTGTGTTACAGGAAAAGACTATACATATATGCTACAGTGAAACATTAAACTTTCCTTGTAACGATAGTACAGCTGCAGATATGCAAACATAAATAAAACTATGGAATGCCAGTTTCACATTTACTAGAGAATTATTGCTATCAAGAATTAATTTTTGATCTCAAAAATAGATTTTTTTATATCAAGAATTCATTCTTGATATCAAAAAATCTTGATATCAATAAATCCATATTTTGATATCAAGAATTAATTTTTGCTATCTGTAATTGTATTTTTGATATCTTTAAATGTATCCTTGATCTAAAAAAACAATTTTTGATATCAACAAATATTTAGAGATATCAAGAAATATTTATTAATATCAAAAATGACTTAATGATATCTAAAATTGAGTTCTTGAGATCAAAAATTCAATTCTTGATAGCAACAATGAAATTTTTGATCAATTTTGAGCTCAATAATTAATTTTCCTTTTATTGATATCAAGAATTTATTTCAGATATCAATATTTCATAATGATACTTTTTTAATGTCTATTTTGAAATCTGCAAATGACTTTTTAATCTCAAAAATTGATTTTTGATATCAAAATACCAGTCTATTTTTTTTAAATAAAAAAATCAGAAACACACGTCTGTAAATAAATAATGACTGGTCCTTGTATGCAGAATCTTTCTTTAAATTTTTACTGTACAAAAAAGAAGCAATTCTTGAGATAAAAAAAATTGTGTTGTTATTATTGATCTCAATAATTCAAGTTATCATCTCCAAAATTTAATTGACGATTCGTTATATTTTATGTAAATGTGTGTCTCCCTTATGATTTTTTAAGTTTGTAAAATTGATGTTTTGATCTCAAAAATAAATTTTTGCCATGTAAAATTCAATTATTGATAGCAAAATATAAATTATTGAGATCTACATTGATTTATTGATATCTTGATTTTATATTTTGATAACAAAAATAAGCATAGAATGTTAAAATGGCATTCCATATAAAACACATTCTTTTAAATGCTACTTTTATTCACTATATCTTTTTATTCAGCAACATGCAATAATCGACTCTGCTTCCATAACAAACTACTTAAAAATTTATCAAAAGTTTCCAATACTAATCACAAATATACCACATACTTTAAACACATCTTATACTTTGGAAAGCAAAGAAATTAACTGAATCTTTTCAGATTTTACTGATACGTCGCACTTAATATTTTACTCTCATGAGATATACTCGTTTTTGTTGCTGCAGCACGAACTAGAATAGCATCGGAAATTACACATGACTCGTGCCCTGAGACATTTGCCCCGATGTTTCTCACCTCACTTACTGCCGGAACACTTGCATTTACCAAGACCTTGTCCTCCACATTTCGATTCCAATTTGACTGTTTCGAGCAGGGAAACTTGACTCTGGTTTTATTACTGAAATTAATTTTCTACGCTCTGAGGCGTAAATATGTTATTTCAACTTAAAAAATTCATTCACAGGTATATTACATTGAAAGTGGATACTTAAAACAGAAAACTGGACTTTTCATGGGTAGTGGTAGAAAATTCCTGCACGTAAAAGATCTATATCTTATCTTATTATTAAAATGACTTTTCTACGCCCTTAGGTGTAAATATGTCAGTTTCCCTCAAAAATTTTAGTGAAGATTTATTTTCTCTGACTACACCGGGGAAACTATAGTTTCCTTGAAATTAACCTTTCCCTGTGCTGTGACCATGGGGAATTGCAATTATCCGTTTTGTTTTGTTTACTAGGTGTTTGGGTTTCACCTATTTGACGCAGGCTTATTTTGCTGCAGTTGGGCTACAGTTGTATCATTAAGTTGTCTTTACAATTGTCGTTATTTTTCCATTCACGTTTTGATATTCCCTGATCGAAACCCAGTAAACATTACAACGTTGGTTCAACGTTAAATATAGACCTCGCACCCGACGTCAGATCAACATCGGATTTTGCCTGTTTATGGAATTCAAAACATCTGCTTTCCGATGTTGGATAGACATCGATGATCTGTTGTCTCATTAACTTTGTGGTTGCGTTTAAAATGAAAGTCGAAACAATCTTTCCGGTGCTGTCGGAAAAGCGACATCGTATAGACTACAGGGAAATATTACTTTTGAACTGCCAGTTTCAGGGTCATAATCATAGTGTGATTACTTTTCCATCAAAGTATCCGCACCTTTGGGTCATCCGATCAGGATATGTATAAAGTCTATTTCTCAAAATAGGGCGGAGAGAAACTTGCGCGTTCTGGAAACTCTCATATTTCCTCTAATTGCTACCATTTTAGGTGAGCGATAGCGGAAGGAGGCTGCTGTTATTGAAAGTCTGACGTCTATGTGACGTCGATTTTCCAGACGTTAATCCAACGTTGCACTAAAGACGTTGATTAGACGTCGGTTGCTTTTTCAAGCAACGCTGGTAAGACGTTGCGACCAATCACAGCCAAAGTACAACTGAAGTTAATGTTGTGTTTTGGTTGGATCGACGCAGCAACCTCGCATCGATGTTGGATCGACCTCGGAAAATTTACTGGGTTATTGTGTTAATGGAGTGCTCTGGAATGTTATGGTGTTTCATTCAGAAACACACTCTGGAAAAGGTATATAATCCAGTCAACAGTTTTAGCAAAGTCATATTTGAATTTCTATTCAACTGGCATATGGGTTCTAAATATCAAGAAATATCAATTGCAATTTTACAGTGACCACAACAATACGATCACAGCCCCGAATACCTCTATTGTGGTAAAATCCTTTATATTTACAATAAAACCTGGTTAATCCGGACATCAATGGAGCTGTCAAAATTTGTCCGAATTCGTAAGGTGTCTGGATTATTCAAGTTATACAATAATGGCTTGATTTCTGTTCTAAATAAAATATTGCTGGTGATGTAAGAAGTCTTTCCTCGATGTTTTGTCCGTCAGTTTTGCAGAGATGGTAAAGATTCCAGATTCCTCAGCGTCTCAGCATTCTGTGAGGCCATCATTAAATCTCATCACGGATTTTTTAATTTTAATGTAGTTTGCAGTGAGTGAAACTGGCCAACCTGAAATGAAAACAGGACATTATAACGGTAACTGGAAAATACGGCCTGCTAAAATTATTTGAATTAAAAGTTCAACAGTCACTGTATGAAAAAACAGAAGGAAACAGAAGGAAAATGTAAGACCTAAAGAACTCAAGTCTAACAGTGATGAAATTAAGAATAGGCAGATAATTAGTATACAGTACTTGGCCCAGTGCCACATAAGGGGGCTTATACCAAATATTTTCCTAACACATCATTCACCAAGATTTAAAGAATTATGTTTCCTTTTTAATTTCTCTGACAATTTGAATGAACAATACCAGACATTTGGTGGAGCGACAATTGGTCGAGCGACATTTAGTCAAAAGTAAAAATTGCGACAATTGGTCGAGATTTTTTCTAAATAGTACCTTTGTACGCTAACGATTTTTTTAGAAATAAAATATGTCTTACTGAGTTTCAGTCATTTATTTCACATGCAACTGCCTACCTTATCTCAAGCTACACCAGGACAAAGCACACCAGAAAAACTCGGCAAATTTTACATAGTTCATATGAAAACGTTCTCCTTCAGGATTAAATTAATTGGAACTTCCACTTCTACTCTGGTGTTTGAATAATTAGTCTCCAGATATAATCCTGAACAATTAAATGCAATAATTAACCTTCTCAGGTGTATGATGGATATTGATTATAGAGCAAAGAAGGTTTCATGAAATTAAATGCAATTGACTTAACTGCATTGAAATAAATAATAATATGGGATAAACTTGGTAGATCTACTCCGGTGTGTGAAGAATTTCTCTTAGAGATAACTCTTTACAAATAAATGCAATAAATAATCTTCCCAAACGTATGATGGATTATCTTGCTAAGAAGGTTGTATTACATTCGATTGGATTACTTGTCTGTGATAAATTTCTTTATGGGATAAATTGATACAATAACTGCAATTTGGCTTCGGACTCCGGGCTGTGAAGGGTGGATACACCTTATGAAAAGAATTGTAATTATATACATACTCCTTCGTGTAAGGGATTATTTTTGTCGAAGGGATCATATTATATGCTAAGTGCAATTAATACAATGTTCTTTGGTTGAGGGTAGTAAGTAGTAACCAAATACATGCATATACAAATATGCGCTATAGTTCCCATAATCGCATTGTTATACTGTGAATACAAATTGCCTAAAGATCAAGCTAAGATGAAGTCAATACAATCCCATATGTCTATGAGAACAATTGCCATCATTTGAAAAGTTAAGCTGCGAAACAAATTAGATTAGTTGTTTGACCTTTTCACCTCCATTGGCCTTATGTTGAAATCAAGATCTCGCAAAAGATTAATCACCGTTAGTTATTAGCGATGTACTAATCTCGAAAGTTGCAGCAAAATCAACATGAAACGATAAGCTGTGAAAACAGTTTTATCAACTGTTATTAATTTTGGCATTTGGTGACTTTGACCTTAACCTTAATCGTGGTTGGACATCTTGTATAAGGAAGATTATTTACACGTTTTATCAAAATCGACTAAAGCTGTCAAAAGTTATGCTGCGAACTGCTGACGGACGGACACTCCGACAAAATCAGTGTCTCCCGACATTCGATGGAGCCATAAATATGCTTCATGTGATTAAAACATTAGTCTTGTCTGAACATTAACTTTGGTATTCAGAACTCGTGCCCAGCCACTTGCATTTCTGAACGACGTACAATTTTCATGAGCTCTAAAAGATACTTGACAGGTAATTAGAAACAAGTCGTAAATAAGGCAGCATTTAATGGCTTTACTAGGCCTTGTGATTCACAATCTGCTCTTTTAACAGATTCTTGCCTTTGGTTTTGTCCATTTACGATCGCGAGGAATTTTCGGTTGTATCCCCGTTGGGAAAGAAAACGAAAGCAATGATCACAAAGTGTTAACTCGCAAATTCAATGATAAGCCCCTATTTACCGATCACGTAACAATGAAACACAATGTGTTTTCGGATACGCTTAACACTAAGCATTCGCAAATAGCCCCGCATCACTTCAAAAGACCATAAATTTATATCTTATTTTGTTTCTTTTACGTCACAAAACATGCAAGTTGTTGCATTGCAAATTACAATATTGTTTCTACTGTCACTAGATATAACATTTGTGTATAATTCATAACAATATAAAACAATATCTCCAGATCTCACAACTTGTTCTCTTATTTTGAAATATTATCCTTTCTGAATATCTCCTTTTAAAAACTTCTCATAAACTGGCGTATTATGTAATATTAAAAAAAATAAAAGAAATAGGCTGCCTCATTCTTAAAATCTGTCTAATTTAAAGAATTTTGGATTTTTCGAAACGACGATTTGTTTTGATGTTTACGGAACATACAACCCAAATATGTTGAATATTTGTCTTATGTTTTCATAGTGTTTGACTTTGCGACTGCGCAGCTATCACTTCGCTTTTAATAACTAGCCATAATTACCCCCTACCTTTGCTGTGAATGAACGAACTACTACAAAGAAAATAAGCTGACCTTCTTTTGGCTGAGTTTTATTTACATATACCACAGAAAGGAAAAAGGACATAATATTCCAAGTTTGTAACAGAAAAAGTGGTGTTACAAATAACTGATTAATAGTTATCGAAAAAATTTAAAAGGTGCCAAGAAAATCCATATTAAAGGAGGAATAAGAATGTTGTATTGCAAACATTTTACAGATAGAAATCAGCCAAATAGAGGCAAGCTTAAGTAACCATATCTTATACAGATATTATACATCATGAGTTAAAGATACATGAATAAAAATATATATTTACAAATTATTTTCCCGTCCTAAAATATTGCTTTTTCATAACCTGCACCGCAGAATGTCGGATCTGTAAATTATTGTCAAAATAACGGTTAATTGCTGAGGAATGCCAGTCTCTAATCACCATTAAGAATGGCAATGAAACACCACATGACCCTGCATAATCACAACCATAATATTATGCAAAAATACATAAGCGAAACCAAATCAAATAATTTAAACAGCTAGACTCTACAAAGCTTATATGTAAAGAACGCGGTGTCCGAAAGTATACAAGAGTCATTTTCTTCTCTTATTGTTTTTAAATTGCCGCTATCACGAAAAGATTTCAATGTACTTTCTCCAATTTCTGGAATACAGTGTATTCAGGAGGAGACGACTATAACACTCGTTGTATATACTTGTGATATGTTAATCATCCCTGCGTTTCATGCTCGCGCTCAAGGTTAAATAAAGAACCGATGCTTTACTGTCAGCATTACTCTTTTGAGCTGTACCCTCTCCTAGATCTCGTCTTTTCTATGCATTTTAAAATTTTAAACCAGGTTATAATTTTATTGCTGCTTTCAATATATATGTATGTATGTAAAAGCAATAAAAACTATTACTAAAAATTAAGCATTGTACAAGTAAATTTTGGGCAACAACTCTGTATGTAAATAATTATTTTATAAATGCTGTAATACTCTGAGCAGAGCAACAAAGAATAAATGCTCAGCAGTCATCAAAAGAGTGAGTTAACTCCAATGTGATATATAAAGGACAAAGCTGTGATTGTGAGGGGGGTTCTCTATCAAATGGCCACTAAATGATGTACCTTGCTGATATGATTGAATGGTTTGGGCCGGAGGTTTATTCCTTGCTATACGCAGCTTATGTCTTTCATTGTGCAGTCTTTTCCTGTCCATGACAGCTAAGTGCAGATTGTGCGTAATAGAGGGAAGCAGTAGGAGTAATATTATGTGCATCAGTGTGAAATAATAAGGTATAATTACATTAGCTCAAGGGGCATTTATCGCTTAATCACAGCCAAGATCTGGCCACCATAACAGTAACCCCCGGTTAGACCTTAAATACCACTGAAGGTGACCAAGATATTCAAAACTAACTGCTATAACTAATTTTTTCGGGGAGTTTCATTAGGCAATGCTTGCGTTGTAGTCTTTCTTGTTTTTGTCAACTTTAATAAATTTTTTTAAAATCAGAGGCAATTCCAAGTACTCAGTGGATGATTTTAGAACAGTGTATTTGTTGAATTTGTTTTTGCTTAAAATCAGTATAAATGATGACTTTTTCTAATATTGTTAAGTCCCCACAACCTTATTTTAACTTAAATCCCAAAGTGTCAATTTATATAAAATGAAAAGCTCAATAGATCGGTTCTGCTTATAGATTTACGGGGTATTAACATTGAAAATATTGGTACAATATGGCATCATGACAAAGGTAAACCATTGTTAAACGGATCCCTTTTTAGATTTAGATTTAATAATAATAATAACAACAAATCAAGAACTGTCAAAAGTATGCAGCACTGTTACATGGGTTCATATCTGTCATGTGTCATATTCCATTTTTAATTAAATAGTACCAAAGTGGAGCAAATAAAAATAACATGTAAATCATAGAATCTTGGTTGTTATACACCTACTGTTCAGTTGATCTGATTCCTGCAGCCAATAACTAATACTTATGCATGCGACTGTTGCATGTTTTGCACTTCTGTATTAACTACAAGGTTTTTGAAGGGTACAGTGGCGGCGTGTACTTTACATTTTGCTTGTTTTGACAATGCTGTGATGGCATGCACAGAACAATCCTGATAGATGATCTTTCAGAAAGCAGCTGCAAATTGTCACACATGTTTCTTTCTAAGACAAAAATTGGAATTTTAAAATAATTTCTTGAGCATGTCATAGTGTAGCAAAAATACGCTGCCGTAATTGATGATGGTTGCTGTGACACTACAGTATCCCTTCCTCTTCTTTTTCTTTTTTTCTTGTTTTTTGGATGCTAATCGGCCACTTCTGAAAAGAAAGATATTTTCTCCTAACTAGAAGCAAATGAGAGTTCTTTAACTAAAACTGTGTAACAATGAAAGCTACTATAAATATATGAAGTCTATTTTCTTGCATTATTGTTAATAATGCTTATGGCGCTGTGGGAATAAAGCCATGTGTCGTGTATATCCTCTATTCATTCAAAATGTCACTCATAAATCGAGGGCAAATATGTACTCACGACAGAGGAAAGTTACTTTGTGTGGTCATTTGTTTGGTTTAGACTCCGTTACATACTGCAGCAGTTTCCAAGATTAAGGAAATTGTGTGAATGAAACTGTTTGTGCTAGACTGTAACAGGATCTAATTTGATCGACCCTTGCCTTTATTCAAGCAACTTATTAAATCGAAACAGAGGAAATTGAGTATTTAATTGATTTCCCAAGGAGTGAAAGGCGTGACTGGCGACTCTTCGGCAGTTACCTTAAAAGGCCCAGAAGCTTTCTTTTGATTTGCCTGAACAAGCAGCGACATTACCAACTTGGTTGACAATGGTCATGGGCTATACTCGCAGGGGACATGAGGTACAAGGCCCTTGGTTTGTGTAATTAATTTCATTGGAACTGGGTGGAGTCCGAAATTTTCGTTTATTGAAGAAGACCATGCAAATGAGTTAAAATTGCATACATTTTGCTCATGATTAGGTGATTTTGCAAAATGATATTTGCTTATGTAATTAAGTTGACTACACCAGAACTCCGGAATAGAACCACCCGCAAATAAGACTATCCCGCAGATGCGACCACTTTTCTCCAGAACCGAATTTCATCCATTAGGGGGATTAGGCAATTCTCAAAGCAAACATTGCCACGTGATATCAAATAGAATGGGGCACATATTAAAGGAAATAAAAAGACGTTTGAGAGCATTTGAATCGCCTTTTGTTTACGGAGATCCGATGGAAATATGTGCAATTGCGCTTGTAACTCCCGCTCTGGATTTCATCTTTTGATTTCAACTCTTGCTTTGGATCAGGAGTGTATTTGTAATAGTCCGATTAAATCGACATTTCTGGTTTTTGGATCCTTGCAGTAACTACAATAGATCGTTTTATATATCAACTTTTAGCTTAACGGTTCTCAATTGGCCCCTGATTCTGTCTATAAACCGCCAAATTTGTACTTGCACCATAAAACGTACAATAATAATAATAAAAAGAAAATGAATTTCTAAACACGGCCACCAATCAAAGATGTAAACTGAAAGATCTTTGGAATCAGGATAAAGTAGAGCTAATCAATTTAAGTAAAGGACAAATGTTTGTTGCTTTTTCTTATTCACCAACATTCGAGAGTTCGTTATGATCTAATGATGTTCCAATATAGGACACCTTGCTTGGAACCCCGCAAATAAGACCACCGCGCAAATACGACCACTATGGCCCATTCCCGCAGGTGGTCGTATTACCGGGGTTCTGGTGTATAAGTCTACCTATGAAATACCGTTGTCTCATTTATTGAGGAAGTTTAAATATCTTTATGTAAAATACATGTCTATAATTCAGGTTGTGATATCAATAATTAATTTTTATTGTCTGAGATTAGTACGAGATATCTGAAGAATAAATTTTAACATCTAAATAATTTGGTATATCGAAATAATTTTTATATGAGAACACAATATCAGATTGAATTTAAGGCATCATAATTCTATTTTAGACATCTAAATTTATATTTAAGATATCAAGCATTCTTCTTAAAATGTTAAGATCTATAATTCAATTTCAAATTTCGAAAATTCTACTTTAAGACTACTTTAACTGTAGCTGTCAAGAACTATACAGCAATTTTTGATATCTACAAGGCAGTGGCAAGTGCAACGGTTAAAATAGTAATATAATAATTACGCCAATGCATTGCAAACGTATTTACAAAACCGAGTTAATATACACTCTATTGTCACATTCTCTGTGTATGATATTTCATCCTGTTAAGTCGACATTCAAACGTCCGTCTTTGGTCACTCATTTATTGCATAATTGCCTGACACATGACTCCCATCAAATTTATTCTGTCAAAGACCAGAGGCGTGAACGTGGACCAATCTATAGTTTTCGTTGAGGGACAATGCATCCCCCCACTCCGCCAACACAAAATAGCAACGGCAAACGCTTCATTTTGATATCTAAAACGAAATTTTATATATACTTAATTGAATTTCGCATATCTTAACTGGATTACAGATGCTTAAGGTAACTCAAACGGCATTCTATATTTTCCGAGCGGCAAAGTTATCTTAGCTGAAATTATAGCAAAGCCACAATGATCATATGATAACACTGCATCTAAAACGTGTCTTGACCAGAAAGTGAAGATATGCGGCTAAATTTCAGCTGTGGCTGCAATTAGTTTACACTGAATTCAGTTCTCTTGTCCTATATCAACTAACAGGATATAAAACAGTAAAACCTCCTGCCAAGCAAACTATTTGCTATAGCTAAGAATCCGGTTTCAATTGCAGAATCACAAGCGTTAAAACATCACAAAATATTGCCTTCTACAAATAAAACTTTCGAATTCAGCAGCGAGCTACTGTATGTATCTCTTGCTTACTGGCAATGAACATAACACTAAAGGTCGCGCTCTAACATGCTCAAAAACCATTCACTACTGGTTGTGGCTATTTCTTTCGTATTATCTTGAATAACAGAGATATTTTTGTAAATTGGTCATGCTCACTGGAGATCTTATGATTAAAGATCCAGCCATTGAGGAAATGTGCCCTAATGCAAACTCTTCTGCCTGCCACCTCTGCCTGTGACACAAATGCAACGAAGGGCCAAGCCAAGCTCCGCTGAGGCACTTCTGTCACAAGCCCTTAAACCCACAAGACTCTAATTAGCACATTGTCACCAATAACATGTTTCATCTTTACTCTTTACTCTCCCTCCAGAGGGCAAAACTAAGATGGAGGTGAATAGCACTTTGTCAGGTACTGGCTAATAAGAAGCAGCAAAAAGACTAAATAAATCCCAACATGCTCTGTTCCGATCTAATTCCGATCTCTTCACACTTGCACATCCCTTAGTGCTACACCTCTGTCAACAAAAGACCACGAATAAGTAAAGGTAATTTTAAGGATTTGTAAAGTAGTCCTTTCGTTCCAGAACAGAGTATAAACTGAGATAATGATTAGACATTGCAAAATTCAAACAGTTTCCAAAATTTAGACGAAAGACTGTTATATTTTACAAAGTGTTCAACACAAGTTTGAAGAAATTTGAAATAAAACAACCTGGACCCTAATAACTATGTCACAAAATCACTACTGAAAATATATCAGTGTTGGTTGGCCATCGTAAACTCTCATCTCTAGCAAATAAGCCACGTAAATGTGTATTACTTGCTTTTAGCCAAAACACACCAATATGTTTCACAGTCTTGTGCTTTTTTGATGAATTGCTCTGAGCATGATACTTTACTGGTTCTGTTATCTGAGGAGATATTAGAAAGGGGAGAAATTCTAACTTCAAGGAGCAACGTCTTTTTGTAAAATACCGGATACGGTTGGTTTCTATTGCGTGTACTTGAGCTACTGTACCAATATGGTATTTCAAACAAAATTTGTGTAATCATAGGGCGACGCAGCCATTTAGTTATAGCTAAATGTCAATCAACATTATCATTAGTGTTACCTTAATGCATTGTTTCAGTTCCTGATGAATTGCATCATATTCTATCTTATTTTCAGGCAGTTGATTGAGAGTAATAATATCAAAGGTTTTAGGCTTTCGTTGTTTTTGTTTTGAAAAGCGGTGCAATTTCACCAAAACCAATACTAACTGATATCGAAAAATGGTCCGCTAACATGGGTGTATTATCTTTTCATTAAAAGAAAATGTAGACAAATTCAGATCCTACATCTTCGAGCATATAAAAACATAAACCGCTTTTGTTTGCTTTAAATGGCTTGATTTAAACACTTTTTAGAATTGGAAAATATTTTTTAAATGTAAAGTAACACTAATTTCTCATATTTGATCAAAAGTTTTGTTTTAGTTTTTCAATATAGTGCAATGTGCTGTGTTTTGCTTTAATTAGTGTTAATTGTGCCAAGGAACACCAGCATAAGAATGCTTTACTTTCTATTTTGATAATGTTCTACCTTTGTAAATGAAACAGCGGTTATGATGAAACGTCAACTCGCACATCAGTAATAGAGTTTAGAAAATGCCCCATTTGAATAGTATGGATTGTTGGTGCTTAGTTACGTTAGCGGGAATGCTTCTCTTGGGAAAAATAAATTATTGTAAAGGTCTCGATAAAATGCCAGATAAGTGATTGTGTAGCCTAACGTTAGGATTGAAAGAGGAAACAGCGGATCACAACCAAGGCAAAGAGGGCCAGTCTTTTGTGTGTCAACTATATTTGCACAAAAGGAAAGAGGGGATTTGATGTTGCCGTGTTGCTTTAGTTGTTTTTTTCTACGAACTTGCAAACCTCACTCACAAAAAAGTAAGAGAGGAAACTAAAAGAAACGCGCATTCTTTCAAAAGGTAAAAACAACTTGTTCTGAATATCAAAAATAAACATTGGCCAAATTTATGGATTATTTGTAATAAGGGTAGTGCTATTAGGCGCATATTAGTGTGTTAAGTGACAGCTTATTTGGACAAGCAAATGTGATGTTTCAAGTTAAGACAAGCAAATTCCATCAAAACTCTTGAGGAAAAGAATTGTGGGATATCGCTTCTCCTTCAGTTTAATTTCAACACTATGCATAATAATGATAACGATGACAGCAAATCAATTCCATAAGGTGTACTTACAGAAATAACAGTTTTTATCTGAATACTTAAACTGAATGCTCTACTTTAGCACTCTAATTTGCTCTCAAGCACAATATATGGAATATCCCTCACAGGTTTTATGAAGCCTGTTGCCATATAAATACCATATCTTGTAAACATTAGAAGCTCATATGACGTAACAATTGCCGTAGAATGCGTTTTTCACTCAAGTTAATATGTTTAATTACCATAAATACTCCACCCACAACAATACCTCTTACTGCTACTTATACAGATCCTAAGGTCACTGTGTTCCTCTAACCACTATTTATACAAGTCCTAAGGTCACTGCGTACCTCTATCTAATACTTATATAAGTCCTAATGTCACTAAGTACCTCTAGCCATTACTTGTACGAGTCCTAAGGCCACTGCGTACCTCTAACCGTTACTTATACAAGTCCTAAGATCACTGCGTTATCGTCCCAGAACAACCACATTAATGTTAACTTCTATTTACTTTTTACACAACGATGCTGTACCTTTGATAACTATGGAATGCCGTTTTTATGGAATGCCATTTTCATATTTATTAGCGAATTACTGATCTCAAGAATTAATTTTTGATCTCAAAAAATCCATATTTGAGATCGATAATTACTTTTTGCTATCTGTAATTGTATTTTTGATATCTATAAATTTTTTCTTGATCTCAAAAAATAATTTTTGATATCAATAAATATTTAGAGATATCAAGAAATATTTATTGACATAAAAAATGATTTAATGATATCTAAAATTGATTTTTTTAGATCAAAAAATCAATTCTTAATAGCAAAAATGAAATATTTGAGAGCAAAATATATAGAATGCCGTTTTTACATTTATTTGGGAATTATTGATATTAATAATTAATTTTTGATCTCAAAAATTTATTTTTTGATATCAAGATTTAATTTTTGATCTCAAAAAATTTTTATTTTGATATCAAAAATTAATTTTTGGTATCTGTAATTGTATTTTCGATATCTCTAAATGTATTCTTGATCTCAAAAAATAAGTTTTGATACCAATAAATATTTAGAGATATCACGATTATTTATTGATATCAAAAATGATTTAATGATATCCGAAATTGATTTTTCGAGATGAAAAATTCAATTCTTGAGAACACAAATGAAATATTTGAGAGCAAAATACCAATTTTGAGCTCAATAAATCATTTTCCCTTTATTGATATCAAGAATTTATTTCAGATATCATTATGTCAGAATGGAACTATTTTGATTTGCATTTTGAAATCTGCAAATGATTTTTCATCTCAAAAATTGATTTTTTATATCAAAACATCAGTATATTTTTTAAATAAAAATTCAGAGGCACACATCTGTAAATTAATAATGACTGGCCCTTGTATGCATAATCTTTCTTTCTTTAAATTTTTTACCGGAGAAAAAAAAAGCGATTCTTGAGATCAAAAACTGTGTTGTTTTTATTGTTCTCAATAATTCAAGTTTTCATCTCCAAAATTTAATTGACGATTCGTTAAATTTTATGTCAATGTGTGTCTCCTTTAATATTTTTTAAGTTTGTAAATATTATTTTTTGACCTCAAAACTAATTTTATGCCATCTAAAATTCAATTATTGATAGCAAAATATATATTATTGAGATCTACATTGATCTCTTGATATCTTTAATTATATTTTGATATCAAAAAGAAGCATTAAATGTTAAAACGGCATTCCATAAAAATATCAAATTTGAGCTCCATAATTCATTTTCCTGTTATTGATATCAAGAATTTATTTTAGATATCATTATTTCAAAATGGCACTTTTTTAATTTGTATTTGGAAGTCTGTAAATGATTTTTTGATCTCAAAAAGTGATTTTTGATATCAAAATATCAGTCTATTTTTCAAGTAAAAAATCAGAAACGCAAATCTGTAAATAAGTAATGACTGGTCCTCGTATACAGAGTCTTTCTTTAATTTTTTTTACTGGACAAAAAAGAAACAATTCTTGAGACGAAAAATTGTGTTGTTATTATTGATCTCAATAATTCAACTTCTCATCTCTAAAATTTAATTGACGATTCTTATATTTTACCTGAATGTGTGTCTTCCTTAAGATTTTTTAAGTTGTAAAATTGCTTTTTTGATCTCAAAAAAAAATTGTTGCTATCTAAAATTCAATTATTGATAGCAAAATGTAAATTATTGAGATCTACATTGATTTATTGATATCTTTCATTATATTTTGATGTGGTTTTTGATTTGGTTACTCTCTCTGGTGTATTTGGCCGTCATCTTGCCTGTTGCCTTTTTAATATGTTTGCTTGTGAAGGGGAGTTATTGTTTTGACCATTTCTTGCTCTTCTCACGAATATAATGCAAATGTAAAGTCAGCCAGTCAAAAGTGCCTAATCTGGTCTTGTTCCCCCCAATACCCAAATGGCTGATTATTATCGGATATCTTTCTGCACAGTAAAACGATTCCCTGACGAAAATAAAAGAAATTATCTAGTCAGTGCCCCATTGCTGAGCCTGTAAGGCACAAGAGAACAAGTGGATATTAAATAAATTGCTCTGCTGCTTTTTTTACATTTTACAATGACTGCGATCGGTCATCAAATTGCAAGAGATGCCCCTTGTGCCCTTAACGTTTCCACTACAATATAATGACGAATTTGTCAACATCGATCAGTTCTTCTACTTAATTTGTCTTTAAAAGCAGGTTATTTGGAAAGCCTGGTTGCCAGTTTAAGACACCAAGTCTTGCTCATGGAAGCTTTATTCATAATTGAACCCTGACATCTCTTTAAAACACTAAGTCCTTCATAAAGATTTAAAATTCGGTCAAATTATGTTGATCTCCAGGTTAGACTTAATATCCTTCATAACTAACTGACCACCGGTTAATTGGTCACCACACAAATATTGCCTCAGTCATGGTAGGAAGGTCAATACATGCCCAATGGCAAAATCGAAATCTTACACTCCTGTGGTAGTCAGAAATTGCTTCAAGTTATTTGACAATAAATTTGTCTCATGATTCACATGTTGTGATGGTCATGGAATGATTCATATTCTGTGGATGACACGGACTGTGTTATGTCTTGTGATGGACAGAGATTGTTCCATGCTCTGTGCTGTACTCTAATTGTCCCACATCCTGTGGTGAACTGGAATCGTCCCACATCCTGTGGTGGGCAGGGAATATCCTAAATTCTGTGGGGAAAAGTTAAGGTCCCACTTCCGTTGAAGGGCAGGGACTGCCCCAATTCTGTGCTGGAGAGGTACTGGACCACAAACTGTATTGAGCAGGTATTGCCAGGCATTCTGTGGCAGACAGGCGGGGATGTGTGTTGTTTCGTTCCAATGCAGAAGATGTGCTTCATCCGTGATGTTTCATTCCCATGCGGCAAATGTTGCACCACATGCGTGGATGTGAGAAGTTTCATTCCCGTGTGGCAGATGTATTCGATGTGATAGAACCATTGTATGAGGTGGATCCAGAAAAAAATCTTGGCGTTTTGAGTCACGGAGACCTAAAAACGAAATCTAGAGGCTATCATATGGTGTAAACTTGTCATTCAGATCTGACTGAAATCTTTTAAGGTTATAGTGATGATGATCAGCTTCCCGTGCGGGGTTTTGACTTCGGCCGAGGTAGTTCTAACGCAACATCTTTTAAGTCCGAAGGGCAAAATATTAGCTCCAAATCGCTAACGGTTTTCAAGGCAAAGTCAACGTGAAAAAGAAGTATTTTACACATTTGACCCAAAGGTCAAGTTCAATATGACCTCCAGGTTCAAGGTGAACCATTATTCCGGATTTTCTAGTTCTCATCCTTTATGAGAACGACGAATCCATGACCCCTGGTCACAAACATTTGGGCCAGCGACATTTGGAATAGAGACATTTCGGCCAGAAGTGAAAAATGTAACATTTGGGCCAGATGATTCTCAAACATTTTTTATTTTCTTTCTTAGCGGCTCCAGTCAATAAACAGGGCCAAAGAGTTTTGAAAATATACATCTTTACTCTTATTATTGAGTTATTGGGTTCGCAGCCATTGCGAAAGTTTCTCCCTCCCCCTTTTTTGCTTGTTTTTCCTTCGTGATTCTTTTTCTTTTTTTCATTTTCCTCGTCACCTGTTGGGTTTCACGCATCTCCTCTGAGACCGTGAGGGCTAGAAATTTGAGAGCTGGCACACATATTGTGGTCTATGGGATATGGATATAGGCGAAAAATTGTTGACCTATGATGTTACAATCAGCGTCTTATGACGTCATGAATGTTTCAAAGTGAAAGCTACAGCTTTGGAGCAAAAATTCATGAGATTATTTTTTTGCAAGAACCATTTGGGTGATCTCCTGTTTTTACCTATAACATCACGATGACATCAGTTTTAAATGTTCTATTTGGGAACGGTTTAAATCCGGGATTTCAATATAGAAGGCTATGAAGAATGAAAATTTGAAATAAAATATAATTATAGAAGCCCTAGCCCACTCAAACCCACTAAGCAAATGCCACCAGAAAGCGCCTGTATCACGCTCAATCAACAGTACAGCTATACTGGACTCCAGCATCTTGCACCAGAATAGATATCCCCCGACAGTCATGTAAAATTTCGAAGCTTTGGCTACTCGCGTTCTGGACTAAATCCGCGGAAAAAATTTGCAGAGAAAAAAAAGAGAAAATCGCTGTTCAGTGTGAATGTAATTGCACTAGGAAAGTGAAACTTCCCAAGTTATACAAAGTAAGATAATCACAACATTAACTACCAAAGGTTTGAGCAATTTTTGAAGTAGTCCAAATCTCACACTTTCCACACCTGGCCGAAATGCCTCTGGCCAAAATATTCGGATACTGTATGTCACATTTCGTTTTCCTTTCTCAGGCCAGTCAAGAGAGATTGTTTTAAAACTTTAAAAATGAGAAAATATCAAATAAATAAATAGAAATAAAAAAGGGTGAAGAATTCGAGGTGAACAACCTTATGTTGAAACGAAGTTTCCAAGTAGGAATAAATAGATAAAAATAACACTTAGTAATCTGAAACTATATAGAGCGGGCTGAGATGAAGCACTTCACAAACGGGACCACCTAAAGTAGTTCGTTTTAGGTGACTTTCTCAATGACAGAACTTCAGGATGGAAATAGGACCAGCATGAAAATAGGACCAGGGGGTCTTATTTCCGGGTTCCTACTGTATTGCATACAAGTGAGAGGCCAGGGTGTTCTTCAAAGGTGTCCATTTGTCAAAGGAGCAGTGTCTAAATTTCTCTCCTCATTGTTTTTGCTTTGTTTTATTTATTTTTTTTTTTTTATTTGATTTTTTTTTTGCTGATTTTCATCTAGCCCTGAGCTATTTATTGTTCCATTCGGCATCATATTCTATTTTAGTTAAGCAGCCCAATTCTCTGTGACGCATTGGGAACGAGCAGTGTTTGCCCCCATGTGTGCTAGCTACTGTTACTCATGTTTTATTCCTGCATAAGAAATCGCCAATTGAAGGTGTGAAAATTGCTCCTGAGGGGTACGACACTCATTCAAATAACTGCCGTTTTATATCTCGTTTACAAGTGCAGAGCAATCAACTACGAGGGAAAGACCACATTTGCTGCTTGTAATTGCGCAAAGGCTTACTAGTACCAGTGGGGCAACGCGTTTTGTTTTGTATGGCCCATACCAGTGTCGCCCTGGCTCGTTGCTCGCAGGTCCATTGCTCACTTACCCATCGCTCTCAGGCCTTTTACTCATCTGTCCGTCACTCACAGGCCTTTTACTCACCTGTCCGTTGCTCGCAGACCCTTTACTCACCTGTCCGTCACTCACAGACACTTTACTCACCTGTCCGTCATTCACAAGTCATTTGCTCATCTGTCCGTCACTCACAGGCCCTTTACTCACCTGTCCGTTACTCGTAGACCATTTACTCACCTGTCCGTCACTCACAGACACTTCACTCACCTGTCCGTCATTCACAGGTCATTTGCTCATCTGTCCGTCACTCACAGGTCCTTTACTCACCTGTCCGTTACTCGTAGACCCTTTACTCACCTGTCCGTCATTCACAGACACTTCACTCACCTGTCCATCATTCACAGGTCATTTGCTCATCTGTCCGTCACTCACAGGTCCTTTACTCACCTGTCCGTCACCCACAGACCCTTTACTCACCTGTCTGTCACTCACATACCCTTTACTCACCTGTCCGTCACTCACAGGCCTTTTACTCACCTGTCCGTCACTCACAGACCCTTTACTCACCTGTCCGTCACTCACAGACACTTGAGTCACTTGTCCGTCATTCACAGGTCCTTTACTCTCCTGTCCGTCACTCACAGACCCTTTACTCTCCTGTCCGTCGCTCACAGGCTTTTTACTCACCTGTTCGTCGCTCACAGACCTTTTAATAACCAGTCCGTCACTCACAAGCCTTTTACTCACCTGTCCGTCACTCACAGACCCTTCACTCATCTGTCCGTCACTTACAGACCCTTTACTCACCTGTCCGTCACTCAGATACCCTTTACTCACCTGTCCGTCACTCACAGAAGCTTTATTTACCTTTCCGTCACTCACAGGCCTTTTACTCACCTGTCCGTCATTCACAGGTCCTTTACTCACCTGTCCGTCACTCACAGACACTTTACTCACCTGTCCGTCATTCACAGGTCCTTTGCTCACCTGTCCGTTACTCACAGACCCTTTACTCATCTGTCCGTCACTCACAGACACTTCACTCACCTGTCCGTCACTCACAGACCCTTTACTCACCTGTCCGTCACTCACAGAAGCTTTATTTACCTTTCCGTCACTCACAGGCCTTTTACTCACCTGTCCGTCATTCACAGGTCCTTTACTCACCTGTCCGTCACTCACAGACACTTTACTCACCTGTCCGTCATTCACAGGTCCTTTGCTCACCTGTCCGTTACTCGCAGACCCTTTACTCACCTGTCCGTCACTCACAGACCCTTTATTCACCTGTCCGTCACTCACAGGCCTTTTACTCACCTGTCGGTCACTCACAGACCCTTTACTCACCTGTCATTCACTCACAGACCCTTTATTCACCTGTCCGTCATTCACATTTCCTTTACTCACCTGTCCGTCACTCACAGACCCTTTATTCACCTGTCCGTCACTCACAGGCCTTTTACTCACCTGTCGGTCACTCACAGACCCTTTACTCACCTGTCATTCACACACAGACCCTTTACTCACCTGTCCGTCACTCACAGGTCCTTTACTCACCTGTCCGTCACTCACAGACCCTTTATTCACCTGTCCGTCACTCACAGGCCTTTTACTCACCTGTCGGTCACTCACAGACCCTTTACTCACCTGTCATTCACTCACAGACCCTTTATTCACCTGTCCGTCATTCACATTTCCTTTACTCACCTGTCCGTCACTCACAGACCCTTTACTCACCTGTCCATCACTCACAGACCTTTTGCACACAAACAGTTGCTCGCAGCCCTGTGGCCTATCAGTAGCTCCAGCTGTCACTGTTGACCATATATCACTGATATAGAGATATTCAGTAGTGACAAATTAATATATACAGGTCGTCAGACATATATGTTTTGTGGTTAATAAAAACATAAAAATATGAAGGTGGAATTTTGCATAAAATTACTCCAATCTATAAAAAAAACAGAGCCAAGCTTAAAGACTTGCTGCTTGGTATTTTTGATAAAATTGTGAATTTACTTGTCCATTAGAATTTAAACAAGACTGAGTTGTTCCCTGGCCCATGTCAGCAACAAACACAGAGACCTTAATTCATTTATGTGCTTTTGGTCCACAATACAGTCCTGCGAATCGTCACGGAACTTTATCGAGGAACAGAATGTAATCTTATTAACCGCAGCTTAATATAAATATAAGAGGCATATCTCAACTCAGCTGAATAAATTCAACAGCAAATCAATTAAGTCTGTTGTTTATGAAAGAAATAATGGGTCTGACTTAATTTATCAATTGGCTGTTTAGTCGATTCTTAGCTGTGTTTGCCCTGGCTGTCACGATCTGTCAGCATGACACTGACCACGAGCCTCGTGTCATTCCCGTTGATTGGATACACTGGTGCGTGTCCCTCTTGGTCAGGCATTGAGAGGGAACCAGTTAAAAACGCTGTGGAAATCTGCGCTGTAATGTCATTTAGAAGGCAGTTCGATCAGTGGGGAACGGGACACCCAGGCAGTGAGCACTGTACCCCTGAAAACTGTCCAAAACTGGTCTTAATTTCGGGTTCAATTATTTCATTCTCCTAAATGATTCGTAATGGTCATCAGCAGACGAGTAAAACTGTCCTTAACTTGTCCAAGATTATCTGGCTTCATCCAAGATTATCCAGGTTTGTTCTGTATAAGATATAAATTTCTTGTGTGAACCACAGAATGAATTCTCTGCTTACAGATGCCTTCAGTAGCGCCGTAAACAAGGTAGAAAATTATTGCAAACGCGAGTCTTTTTCCGCTGAATGCGACGCTACACAAGTAATCGTGGTGAAATACGCACGCTTCGGACGTATGCGGATATCGCGGTGTGTCACGAAGAATTATGGAAATATCCCGTGCTCGAAGGATGTACTGCCTCTTGTGGATCAGTTCTGCTCTGGCAAGAGATTGTGTGAATTTCCAGTGTCACACCCAAGGCTCCTGCAAACTCAGCCGTGCCCGCCAGATCTCTCCGAGTACCTGGAAGCTATGTATGAATGTCAACCAGGTATGTCACTGGATGAGTGTCAGCCAGAAATATCGTGAGTATCTGCAAGCTGAGTATGTGGGTCAGCCATATATATTGTCGGTATCTGCAAGCACTGTATGTGTGTCAGCTAGATGTATCGCAGGTGTCTGCAAGCTGTATCGTATGTCAGCTAGGTATAGCGTAAGTATCTGCAAGCTCTGTATGTGTGTCAGCTAGATATATATCGTGGGTCTCTGCAAGCTATGTGTATGTGTCAGCAAAGTATATCTCTAATTATCTGGAGACTATTTATAAATGTCAACCAGGTATGTCCCCTAGTGCCACATCTGTCAAAGTATGTGTCTGCCACTGCCTAGAAACATTTACTAAGCAGACCTGGCATTTAAATTTATTTGAAAACACTCCAATAACTGCTTTTAATTTGTGTTGTTTTTAGCCAAGAATGAGGGTGGTTGCCTTACCCAATCGTCCCCCGCAAAATTTTCTACCAGAGATCCCACCCCCCCTACCCTCCACGGGGAACATTCTGTAACACATAAACCATAATTCTGTTCACATCCAGCCCACCCCTCCACCCCTGCAGGTGAGCAGGGTTTTTTTTTTGTCAAGTACAAACGCTGCTGCATCACTTCGCCTCCCATGATCCTTTGCAGCTCCATGGCTACCAGGCTATCTTTCCAACAGTTCGTCTCTGTCTAAAGCCAGGAAGAAAAATAGTCTTGTTTCTCATCTCAATTTATAGAAAAAATATCCCAGCCTGTACGTTCTTTCTGTAATTTTTCTCGAAAAAATAGACCCGACCGAAGCCAAACAAAAAATATTTTTGAAAATTTCAGTAATTTCACATTGGTCAAAAACCCTTGTTTTTTTTAGCAAAAAATACGGTTTAGTGGTTTTACCTTTTTTACTTTTTATTTGTGTATTTATTGATTGGGCCAAGGGTGTTGGGGGAGAGGGGGGTAAGAAACATGTTTTTTTTTTTTTTTTGCGTCTAATACGCCTTCAGAGACCGGCTTGCGGCATGAAACACGATCGGATTGAGTCACTTCTGTACCGCTTCGGTTTGCATTTCAAAAGACTTGAGCCGCTCGGCTCTGCAGCAGTGCACATTCATACTCTACCTACCTTCTTGTCAAAAGTCAGCCTAAAAAGAAAGAAAAAAATGGCGTAAGTGAGAAATATAAAATAAAATTTATAGAGAAAAACTTTTTTGTGTCAGCTCATCCAAATTTGGCACCTTGTTTTTTGCTGCATGAATAATTAATACATGCCACTGGAACAGCAAAAATGTTCCTGCTTGGCACTGAAAAAAAGCGTTTCAACAAAAGATAACGGGGGGCCTGTAACTACGACAACTTCTCACTGAAAAACGTCGAGTTACCTGAAGTACGAAGGGCACATTAATCTTTTCTTTCACAGCGTCTTATACATCAAGGCACCGATATTTTGGGGCATATTGATGAAAAAGCAATAATTTGAGATTAACAGACCGTTCCTGTAACGCTATGTGAAATGTTTTACGGCTTCTTAAAGCTTAATCTTCTTTCAATGACCAGGTTGTAATCTCGTTAATTACGTATAAGAAGTGAAATATTTAAAAAAGAAATAACAACTGCAAAGCAATCAGGTTTATGTTCTGTATGTTGTAGTTCATGTTTCTCGAGACGAGGACTGTTCCTTAAGAGCAAGCATTATGCTAGATGCTCAGGAAGGCGTCATATCGTCGCTATACGCCACCACGAAGTGCCCGTATGTTGTTGAGGCATCTGCAGGTCAAACTATCACCATAGGCATCACTGACTTCTCTGCTGAAAGTGTCAATATGTCCTCATCTATGGCATCGGGTTACGGTGGCGATGCGGCTGTGTGCCAACCATTGATTGTAGTGGAAGAGCGCTTATCTGACCAGGCTACGACTATCTGCAGATCTGCGGAAAGGAGCAAAGAAGTGTACACCTCTGAAACCAATAGTGTACGCTTCTGGATGAAAGCGCTTCATACAGCATATCTTGTCCAGTACAAAGGTATCCTTGTTGTCATTCGTTTTACTGTGGTATACTTTTATGTGTTCTAAAATCATTCCATTACGAAAGCAAAGCATGCAAGAAATAGTTATCATAGGGCAAAAAATAAATAAATAAAGTAACAAAGATATACTTCGAAATATATTTAAAATTCATGCTTTTTACATTAACACCGCATTTCCTACTGACACTAAACATTTTGTATTTGGTTTCAAAAAATTGACGCTATTAGTCTTTCAAAAATTACAACCATTACAACCATGGTCGTTGTGCCTTATGTATCAAGAAGTTGTCACCGCAATATTAGGCACGGTGCACAGAATTGTAGTTGTTTTTAGAACAAAAATTCTGTGTACTATTTGGCACATATATACTGAGAATGTTAAAGTACATTTTATACACATAGTTACAGGGTGTCCACTGATCCAAGCCCCAAAAGGATCAAGTGCAACAATACACGAGAACACTATGACAATCAAATGTGATAATTCAAAGCAGACCTTCACTCTCATTTGCAAAAATAATATCTGGATTGGACCAATGGATAATTGTTCATCAGGTAAATTTACACCAATTTGAGTTTGCCTTGTACGTATCTTTTTTTGATATTTTCCCTGGGCCTTTGACTTAACTGACGCTAATTTTTGCGCACAGTAAATAGAACAGCCGATGCAGGTGCGCATTTCCGGGTTATAAAAACAGGTTCTAGTGTGTTAAAGGTGCGGATTTATTAATAAACACCAAGTAGTAGTATCAAAATTACTAGTGGTAATCGCTGTTGTTGTTTTTGTTGCAGAAATAGTAGTTATACTACTACTACTACTAGCAACAGAAGTAGTAGCAGCAGTGCTTGTAGTACTACTAGTTGAAGTACTTCATGTGTTATTGTTATTTTAATTAATATATTTTTTCTGTATTAATATTTGAAATGTTGCCATTGTTGGTGTCGTTGCTTTTCATCATACTCAGGAAGAAGGACAACGACCTACTTATCCCTCCGCTCACCTCCGCTCACCTCCGCTCACCTCTTACCCCTCCGCTCACCCACTTACCCCTCCACTCACCTTTTACCCCTCCGCTCACCTTTTACCCCTCTGCTCACCCACTTACCCCTCCGCTCACCCACTTACCCCTCCGCTCACCCACTTACCCCTCCGCTCACCTTTTACCCCTCCGCTCACCCACTTACCCCTCCGCTCACCTTTTACCCCTCCGTTCACCCACTAACCCCTCCGCTCACCTTTTACCCCTTCGCTCACCTTTTACCCCTCCGCTCACCTTTTACCCCTCTGCTCACCCACTTACCCCTCCGCTCACCCACTTACCCCTCCGCTCACCTTTTACCCCTCCGTTCACCCACTTACCCCTCCACTCACCTTTTACCCCTCCGCTCACCTTTTACCCCTCTGCTCACCCACTTACCCCTCCGCTCACCCACTTACCCCTCCGCTCACCCACTTACCCCTCCGCTCACCTTTTACCCCTCCGCTCACCCACTTACCCCTCCGCTCACCTTTTACCCCTCCGCTCACCCACTAACCCCTCCGCTCACCTTTTACCCCTTCGCTCACCTTTTACCCCTCTGCTCACCCACTTACCCCTCCGCTCACCTTTTACCCCTCCGCTCACCTTTTACCCCTCTGCTCACCCACTTACCCCTCCGCTCACCCACTTACCCCTCCGCTCACCCACTTACCCCTCCTCTCACCTTTTACCCCTCCGCTCACCTTTTACCCCTCCGCTCACCTTTTACCCCTCTGCTCACCCACTTACCCCTCCGCTCACCCACTTACCCCTCCGCTCACCCACTTACCCCTCCGCTCACCTTTTACCCCTCCGCTCACCCACTTACCCAATCCGCTCACCCACTTACCCCCCCCCCACCGCTTACCCCTCCGCTCACTCACTTAACCCCTCCTCACCGCTTACCCCTCCGCTCACCCACTTACCCCTCCACTTACCTATTATAATTTATTCAAATAATATTAAGATATTTTGTTTAAACGAAACAATAACATAATTTTGAAATGAGAGAAAAGAAAAAGGACGCAATCATTCTGAATATTAGTGTTTCTGAGCGAACCGTGAAAATAACAAAAAATAGCCAAAGGAGGAGATTACTCAGTGGGAATTAATTCTGTCTGCTCCACCAACGGGCTGAAATATGCACTCCCGTTTCTTTTTTCAGTTATTTAACCGCATCCATGAATACCGCGCTTATTTTTTTTTGGACCGCACAAACTGATTACTTCGAAATACATACACATTCTAACCCAGACTGAATCTGAAATAATGGCATCTATTTTTATTGTAGTAATTTTTTTCTTGCAAGTAATTTGTGCGTTTCTTGTTTATTGTTACGTTTCGCGCGATTTAACCAATCAGAAGTCAGCCAATGAGCATAGACGCTTTGTAGACGCTCAACCCACACGTAATCTCATTTGCATAGTTTGTAAGAAATAAAACCATAACTGTTGATTAATGGCGTTGTTTGTTTAGATACCATGAAGATCCACAGACCGGAAGAAGAGACAGGTGGCATGCCGTCTTTAGGTAATTTTTCTTCTTTCTGAAAGCTTCTGAACTTTTTTTACCCTGGATTTAGGTTCATGTCAGAGTAACACCAAACCAGGCTAGCAACAGTGTCAGTGTCAGTTCAGTGTCAGTGTCAGGTCAGTGATATTTAAAGGACACAGCGTTTAGGGCAGTGACAGGACACCAACATGACCACATTGTTAACTGCGATACTCGTTTCAGCATCAAACAAGAAAACTCACAGTTAACATTTCCCACTACTTGTGACAAATCAATGAACTTAAATAGTGCCATTTAGTCACCTTTGTTGGGAGCTTGGGGGACACAATGCAACATTGAAAAGAAAAATTGTAAAACGTGCAAACTGTTCTTGTCTTTGTGGGGACCGGGCGAAGACCTTGCAGGCTGAATATCACGAAATCGTTTTTTGTTTGTTTGTTTGTTTGTTTGTTTGTTTTTTGTTTGTTTGTTTGTTTGTTTGTTTGTTTGTTTGTTTGTTTGTTTGTTTGTTTGTTTGTTTTACTTGGTCTCCTTTGAGAGTACATTCATTCGTTTTCTTCCCCATAAATAACATTTGTTTTTAAATTCTTTGTTGTAACGTTTAAGATTGCTAGCAGAATGACCTGATTGAAATACAAGGCTTCAGTTTGTTTTATATTGCCCTTTGCGTTGTCTGCAGTTATCTGTTGTTTACCAGTTTTTGGTTCATAGCATCTTGAAGACTCCCTCGTCAGGGTGCAGTTACCAAGTTTCAATACCGTTCCACTTCCTATTTTAATTAGAGAATGTTTTAAAAGAAGAAACACACTAATTTAATGAAAATTCAAAGACTTTTTTTACTTTATAGAAAGAGAAAAAAAGACCACAATACTAAAGCCTTTTTTTAACATTAACTAGTTTTTTTTCCTCAAAAAGGCCGATACACACCAAAGGCCAAGTCATATGATTGCGTGGTCTACATGGGAAAGCTACGCAGTGGCATTTTCTATGTGAAAAGCTAAATACGGACATGGTCTGCATGAGAAAAGTAGTATGTTTGCCTGGCATAAACAAAAAAAATGGTAAAAATATACTAAAACCGTGCGCCTTGCTTCTCGACAACGCTTAAAGACTAGCTGCGTAGGAGGAATTTATAGTTTATTTATCCATTTATTGTAAAACAGTTCATTTCTCAAAAATTGCGAGTTTGCAGACATTAATGTGACTTAAAAGCCCAACTACTTATGGAAATTGGAGAGAAAAAAACGGAAGATAATAACATATTTCCTTTGAACTATGACGCATTTTGAGGATTTTTAGATAGCTGATCCCATATCAAAGCCTGCTGCAATGTATATATAGAACACAGATTTGCCCACCAGACTACCAATTCTTTCTGCAGACGGTATTTCCCACAATGTCCGGAGTTCCGTAATACTGTTGTTAATCCGTTTCGAATTCACCAATGAATTTATCTTCGTGAAATTCCTCTAGCTCTCATTTTCCACGATGTAAAAGATTTAGTAAAAAGATTTTCGCCCCTGCGGTTGTGGTCGGAATCAGTTGTATGATCGCGGAAAGAAGCCCCATCAAATTCAACATTATTATCCTTATTATTCTGAATATTCAACTAATGCAAAGTGGGACTAGTGTCTGAACCGTTGCGAAGTAATTGCTCATTTTTAGCAGACAAAAAAATGAGGCAATGACCGAAAACTGAAACTGCGAAGCTACAACAGCGGAAACTACTCCTGCGGTGAAAATAGTCATTTTCTTGCTACAATCGGAAGAAACTTCTCTGACAAAGAAAATAATTACGGCGTCATAACTCATGTGTGAAATGCTCTGCATGGGTTGCTATTTTTATAACAACTTAATTCTAACGATATCACGCATGTCTAAAAATAATAAGACAGTTGAAACCCTGTTATTTGATTAAACAATGGGAGAGAAGAGGCAGATATTTTGCAGATATTGACTTGTTTCGAGTCAGCATGAAGTATTAGTGATCATTTAGAAAATGTTGACCTTCAGGTCAACATTTAAATGTCGGGTCAGAATTACCTTCAAATCAACTCGAAAATCCAGTAAACCGTCTAAGATTGATTTAAGGTTGAGGCGTCGACCCGAGCAAACCACGACATTAATTCTGGTTCCACTTTTTTGCGGTAGGTCGCTACCACCGATTCATGTCTAGCCACCGTCTTGGACACCACGTTAAATAGATGTTGC
The DNA here is from genome assembly GCA_949752745.1 of Protula sp. h YS-2021. Lineage (NCBI taxonomy): Eukaryota > Metazoa > Annelida > Polychaeta > Sabellida > Serpulidae > Protula > Protula sp. h YS-2021. The sequence continues at coordinate 28,804,219 of OX457026.1, read as the reverse complement.
AACGTTGTTTCGGCGTTGCCTTTGGTCGCAGCGTTGAAAAGACGTCGGAAAATCATCGTTGGATAGACGTCGGGCTCACAAAAAAAACAACCTCCCTGTATTATCGCTCAATGGAAATGGCAGCCATGACAGGTCACTTTGAAAGTAGACCAAAACTAGGGACGTAAAATATGAGATTTTCAAGAGCGAACAAGTTTTTTCCCATCTACTTTTGAAACGTTTTCATGGAAATGGACTTCATATTAACCTGCGTGACCATATGTCCCAAGTGTGGGATACTGTGTTTGAGGGGATGGCCATACTATGTCTGTCAAGGTGGTGATTATAGATTATTATTGTCTCGAGGTCCATACAACGTCGCTTTCCCGACATCTGTACAATGTCTGGAGATAGAGGTTGATTCTACTTCCATTTGCAACTTTTACGCAACGTTGATTGGACTTCGTATAATCGGCGTCTAACTAACTTCGAAATGTAGAAGTTGTTTCGTTTTCTATAAAAACCAAAACCCGACGTTGATCCAACGTCTGTTGAGACGTCCACATTGTTTGGTGGGAAATCAATATATTTTTTCTGAGTTCTGATCACAAATGATATCCATCAAGTTTTGCGCTCTGGTTAACACTGAAAAATTCTTCATTTAGAAATCAGATAGTTAGATTGCAGCATTTACTCAAGGCATGTAACAATTTAAGATGAAGGTAATTCTAAATTACTGCTTTCAGTATATACTTTGTTGAACAATATGTATTTATACGGGACGCAAAACTATTCTCCCAACTATTTAAATTAAATACAGTCAGTGGTCTCATCCGCAAGTGATTATTCTGTTATTATACGTTGGCTTGTAATTAACTGTGATTGCTAATTAGGTGTAACTGCAGCACTACACTACCAGTTGTGGTGGTGGTGGTGGCGGAGGCGGTGGTGATGGTGGTGGCGGTAGGGGTGGTGGTGATGGCGGTGGTGAGGGCGGTGGGGTGGCAGTGGCGGTGGTGATGGGGGTGGTGGCTGGGGGGGGGGGGGTAGTGGCGGTGGTGATGGTGGTGGCAGTGGTGGTGGTGGCGGTGGTGGCGGTGATGGTGGTGGTGGTGGTGGCTGGGGCGGCAGTAGCGGTAGTGATGGTGGTGGCAGTGGTGGTGGTGGCGGTGGTGTTGGTGGTGGTTGTGGTGGTGGCGAGGGCGGCAGTGGCGGTGATGGTGGTGGTGGCAGTGGTGGTGGTGGTGAGGGCGGTGGGGCGGCAGTGGCGGTGGTGATGGTGGCGGTGGTGGTAGAACACATAAGTTCAGCGGCGACATGCTGTTGGCAGGTATCTCCGTGGTGATCGTCTTCGGAGTGGCCGCCGTGATCGTCATCTACGTGGCCGTCATGATCGTCTGCGTCATGTTCATCAAAAGGTCAGTCTCCTGTTTTGTTTTTTTTTCTGTGTGGCGCCCGTGGGAACGGTGTAAGCCATAAACTGTGCACTGTGCACAAAGCATCGAGCTTTTCGTTTGTTCGTTTGATTTGCTTCTACAAGTTTATAAATGCACAGCAAAGACTATAGCTGAATGAATCACAGAAGACGGTGCATATCAAGTAATATGAAGCATGTTTTTTGTAATATGGTAGATTATTATAATGTCGAACTGCATTGATTTTGGATATTAGAGCAGTAGTTAAGCTAGAAATACCATCAGGCCACAGCGTAAAATAAGTCTTGTTTTTCGTCCCATTTTTCTTTTATTTTTAACCGGGTCAGTGATCTTTTTCATCTTTTCTGTGCCGGAAATAAATTTCTTTTTTCTTTTCTTTTTTAGCAAATTTCGACAACCCTAGTTAATGGTTTATAAATCGTTTTTTTTATATTGTGAATTTGTAAGTTGCTATTTTGAAGCAATTGTCTGGCCTAGTCTTATTTTTTGTACTTCTCAGTATTATCGACAATTTCCGGCAATAGCACTCTGAAGTATTCTCCTCCTATATAAAATATAAAGCCAAGACATTTCCCCATAGCCCCCAAAATCAGTTTTGTGGCCCTGCTACACGTCAATGGTTGTTTTTGTCCAGCAGACACCATGAGCGCGATTGATGAATAATTAATTAGACGAGAAAAAAATAACTCATCAGCGCCCTTTTAAGTATTTACCTGGAAGGCTGAAAAAATACTGAAAATGGTCGTGGCATAACCCATCACGCTAAGATTAAACATACGAACAACATCTTCTAATGGTAAAATTGCAATAAAGTAATAAGGTGCTTCGTGGACAGGCTATGCACTTATAAAAAGAACCTTGATGTCATTCATTTTTTTACATGCCATTTCTGCCATAATTTACGTCAAGACATTTAAGGTAAACAACGTCTAGCCATTCTGCCATTGGATAGTTTAATTATTTCCAGGACAGATTTAATTTCGTTGAATTGTTCAACCTAAGATCTTATTTAAGTCGTGCTCTAGTGTAAAATAGCCTCACACGTAATTCTAGACAAAGCCGCCCTCCCACGATCTTCGTCTCTTGCACTGATCTTTGTTCTTCTTCTTTTTGTTTCTTTTTTCTTTGCATTTTCTCTGGTCTTACATATCAGTTGTCTTCTTGTGAAACACATACAGTCCAAAGTGATTCTGGAGAATGTATTTAGCTTTTAATGCTTTATAAAGAGCTAAGAAAATGACAATGCTAACTGGAATTGCTTTTTTTCAATACAATTGTTTACTCATAATGTCTGACAGATGCACATTTTTGTGTCTTGAAATAGGCGCAGAAAAACGAAAGACAGAACCGGTGCCTTACAGTCACAGCATTTAGATTCACGAGATGACGTCATGCGTTATGAAAAAATTAGTGCATCTCCGCGTGAAGAAAGAGTTCCGATGCTAATGAAAAGGAGCACAGGCGCGCATGAATACAACGACACGGTCACGTGCCAAATACACGGGACAAATGCCGCACCTGTAGAATGTCCTTACGCCGCTCTACCCCGCTGTTGTCAGTGTGATATATGTGCCGCAAATGGACGGACTACTTTACCTAATTGCTGTATTACTACGCATTCGGTGCCTGTAAATATGGACAGAGACAATGTTCCGGGTTTGTCTCCGAAAATTTATGAGAGTAGTCGCTCGTTACGGGGTGTTCGTTTTGCAACAATCAATGCAAAGGGAGCCAATAAAAACAGAACCCCTTTCTTTCTCGAAGTGAATTCCCGAGTTTCAAACACAGTCAATCTAAATAATGTTCCTCAAAATAGTCCGGATGTATTACCCCAAACTTCTGAAAATGAGGACAATGAATTAAAAGAAGAACAACTTTCTTCCTTCAAAAGTCTATGATTATGAACAGATTATCGAGGAAAAAATTTTAAATTTCACTTTTTATTTGTAATTTAAACAATCCTTTGCATTTTTAATTTGTGTGCTACAAACCGTTATGTGCTACATGCTTTTAAGCTATTTAATTATATTTTATTTGCTATTGGAACATACCCTACCAGAACCTTGAAAAACCAGCTGGTCTTGTGACGTCAAAGGGCTGCCCATCGTAATCTGTCATATATAAGAAAAAGTACGATGGGCGTATGTGTTCGTTATGACGTCAGATTTGCTACTCAGTAGGGCCCCACTCCAGCAAGATAGCTCAAATTTAGTAGCGTTCAAACGACAGTTATTGCTGCTTTTAATAATCAGTTTATGTGATAACTTTTTTTTAAATTTATTGATCAAAGCCGTGGCTTTGGAATATATCAAAGATCCCTTAGTAAAATGTTGTGAAATAAAAGAAAAAAAAACAACACGGTGCTAAAAATATAAATTTTGCATGACTCGTATTTCGAAAAACAACTTTCGACTTCTGTGAGGGATGTTGCAAGTTGTCTAAATTATCGGCCTTTTTTAAACTCCGGATGATATCGGTTATCAATGGGGGATGACGCCTCGGATTGCCGACAACTCAACAATTAATTTGCCACAGTTCCTGCTTCAAAAACTTCACAGTTCATTTTACGTCGTTTTGGCATATGGCGCCAGCGAGGTCCCTTTTTAAATCCTTGATTTTACGTTGCCGACGACTCAACCATGCCGATTAGATGTGAAAGAGTATTTCCAGACCTCTTGGAAATAGATCTCGTGAGTCTGCCAAGTGGTGCTCCTTCTGGTGTTCTTATTCTTCGGTTCTTAACAATTACAAGGCAGAATAAAATGGTATCATTTCCGCTGTCATTTGATCTTTACCCTATTCATAATCAGTAAACTTAAAATATATACACTTCGCAAACTCAGCGCTTCCAACGTATTACAAGAAATCGTTTGTGCGTTTTCCATTAAGAACAAATTGTGTTAAGTTTTAGCAATGCATAACAGCTATTCGATGAAATGTGTTTTCATTCAAAAACTAAGCAATCAATGTCAAAACAAAAAAAACAAGGGGTAGGGTTTTACTAATTTTGCAACGAAGGTGAAAGATTGACCTACGGTTTAAATGCGATGCTGAGATCCACGCTATAAAAGACGGCAGATATTGTCAGACACTCTTAGGAAGTGTGTGTATTTGCCCCCTACCCCTCCTTTTGGCTCATTTCTAAAAATTCCAATTAACTTGCACCAACCGAATACTTCTTTCCTGTATTTTTCAAATACTTAATTTTTAGACCGTGCCTCTAAACTTAGTTTTATAGCTGATTGAAAAGTTTAATATCTATGCCTGATCACTCCTGAACCAGTCGGTGAACCCTTTTAATTTCAATAAATGTTCCTTTAAAATAAGTCATATTTCTACACTGAGCAGCAAACAGACTTTATGGAAAAAAAATCCGATATTTGTGTAATGGCGATAAGCAACAGTAATTCACAGTTTAATCTTAAATTTAATTTAACATAGTTACTTTTGACAGTTTATCAATGAGTTTTACGACATGAACAAATAATCTTTCTCACCAAGCAAATGAAGATTCCTACTTGTGCCCCCCCCCCCCCCCCTGATTCAGTCACATCCAGGGAATACGATTTGTCACTAACCTTGCACGCTTCATTTTTGGTAACAACAATCAAAAAGGTTATTCTTTTTTGTAGCTAAGTAAATGAATAAGTTAATTTTAAATTAAGTATGAAGTAATCCACACACTTCTATTATTGTATTCATATAAATTTATTCCCCCGAAAATTGTCTTTATTTTAAGACATCATGTATACCTGGTGCGAAACTTTAAAAAGAACACCTCATAAAAACACAAGATTAACTGAAACATGAGAACAAAGATTAGCTCAATGCATTAGGAATACACTTACGTCATGAAATGTCCGCCTCCGTCAAGGCATCAGTTTTTGGACTGGGATTAGTCCCTTCTGCAATGTAGAACGTGGAATTTTTCAGAACTCAGAACTTCAACATGTCGTCTTTTAATGTGAAAATGAGTTAGATCGCCAAGAACTTTTTTTTTTTTTTTTTTTTTTTTTGCTTCTAATTAATTTTTAGTTGACGTCAACTTCTTCAGCAACCCACTCACACACCGCTACACTCCCCTTTTACAGACTATGTATAACATATAACGCCTAGACGCTAAACGGCAAAGCATCCCTTTTTATAATCCCCACAGATAACATTTTTATTTACCAATATCTCCTAGTATATTTTTCAACCACATCAGAAGTCAGGAGGGTCTGATCTTAAGTGTCATGCATATAACACCCATGGCTCGATTTTTTATCTAAAAAACAAAAGATGCTATGTCGTATGTCAGATGCAGTTTATCAGCCAATGTAAAAATTAAAATATAAGCATGTTTATTCAAAATCTGGCAGCTTTAGTAGTGTTATGATCCGCAGATTGTTCCAATTTGTCTGTATTTGTGCGTAGTTTAAAACCCTCAATGTATTTTTCATTTATTTTTAGGACAACCATAACTTCTATATAAAGAAGTATGGATGCCGTTTTAACATTTAATTCTTATTTTTGATATCAAAATATAATTAAAGATATCAAGAAATAAATGTAGATCTCAATAATTTATATTTTGCTATCATTAATTGAATTTTAAATGGCAAAAAATTATTTTTGAGATAAAAAAATCAAATTTACAAACTAAAAAAATCTTAAGGGAGACACACATTTACATAAATTTAACGAATCGTCAATTAAATTTTGGAGATGAAAAATTGAATTACTGAGATCAATCATAACAACACAATTTTTGATCTTAAGAATTGCTTCTTTTTTGCACAGTAAAAAATTTAAAGAAAGATTCTGTATACAAGGACCAGTCATTATAAAATTTGCAGATTTCAAAATACATTTTGAAAAGTTTTATTCTGAAATAATTATATCTGAAATAAATTCTTGATATCAATAAAAGGAAAATGAATTATTAAGCTCAAAATTATATTTTGCTCTCACATATTTCATTTTTGCTATCAAAAATTGAATTTTGTATGGAATGCCGTTTTAACATTTAATGCTTATTTTCAATATCAAAATATAATTAAATATATAAATAAATCAATGTAGATCTCAATAATTTATATTTTGCTATCAATAATTGAATTGTAGATGGCAAAAATGTATTTTTGAGATCAAAAAATAAAATTTACAAACTTAAAAAATCTTAAAGAAGATACACATTTACATAAAATTTAACGAATCGTCAATTAAATTTTGGAAATGAAAACTTGAATTATTGAGATCAATAATAACAACACAATTTTTGATCTCAAGAATTGCTTCCTTTTTGTACAGTAAAAAATTTAAACATAGATTCTGCATACAAGGGCCAGTCATTATTAATTTACAGATGTGTGCTTCTGAATTTTTTATTTAAAAAATAGACTAATATTTTGATATCAAAAATCAGTTTTTGAGATCAAAAAATCATTTGCAAATTTCAAAATACAAATTAAAATAGTTCCATTCTGAAATAATGATATCTGAAATAAATTCTTGATATCAATAAAAGGAAAATGAATTATTGAGCTCAAAATTAATATTTTGATCTCAAATATTTCATTTTTGCTATCAAGAATTGAGTTTTTGATCTCAAAAAATCAATTTTAGATGTCATTAAGCCATTTTTGATATCAACAAATATTTCTTGATATCTCTAAATATTTATTGATATCAAAAATTATTTTTTGAGATCAAGAATACAATAAGAGATATCAAAAATACAATTACAGATAGCAAAAATTAATTATTGATATCAAAATAGGGATTTTTTGAGATCAAAAATTAATTCTTGATATCAAAAAATCTATTTTTGAGATCAAAAATTATTTGTTGATATCAATAATTCCTTAATAAATGTGAAAACGGCATTCCATAATTTTGATCTAAAAAATTCAATTTTAGATAACATTAAATCATTTTTGATATTAATAAATATTTCTTGATATCTCTAAATATTTATTGATATCAAAAATGATATTTTTAGATCAAGAATACATTTAGAGATATCAAAAATGCAATTACAGATTGCAAAAATTATTTCGTTATATCAAAATATGGATTTTTGAGATCAAAAATAATTTCTTGATATCAAGAAATCAATGTTTGAGATCAAAAATTAATTCTTGATATCAATAATTCCCTACTAAATGTGAAAATGGCATTCCATAAAGAAGAAAAAGAAACGTGGAAAGAGGCCTCCTTGTTTTAAACCTCTATAGTTATTTTGCCAATTAGTTGCATGCCTCTATTATATTGCACTTGTAAAATTTGCGCAGTAGCATTGACGAATGCTGTAAGTCATTAAGTAATTAAAAGTTTCCTAAACTGTGGCGATGTATAACTACTTAATTGTGTCAAAGGCCTTTTCAAAGTTGTTCTTTTCAAAAATATCTTTACTTTTTGAGTTATGCCATTCATTATTCATAAGGTTTCTAATATTTTTTACTGTACAAGTGCTGCTTAATGATTAAAGAATTTAATATAAAGAATCATGGGTCTCGTGGAACGTCGTCTAGTATAATATCCATTCAATCGAGTGATCACTGAACATTCTATAGAAAATACCTGTGTAACTCAGCTCAGAGCTTCTTCTGTAATAAAAACTAACCTAATCAACGTCTTATTTGTAGTGAGCTTTAATATGAAGTGTTCTTTAAAGCTGATTACTTTTTGCCTCCAGATGTCAGTCAAATTATCACTTCACTCAGTGCATTTGATTACTGTCTACCATCTTTTTTTATCCAGTTTAAGATCTAGCCCTATATCAAAATCTCGATCAATTATGGATTGGTCTCTCACCTCTAAGTTGGGTAGAATTTTCCCGCAGTTTTAATGCGAACGAAAGCTTATCCTCAGTAATTGGACCCATTAGTACCTGTGTCTTATTTTTTTTTTTACTTAATAAAAAGGCTGCCCATAGCTTCTAATACTTCTTTTACTTATAAATATAAGGCATTCAACCCGTTCGCTGATCGCATTTTCATCTGTTTCATCTCCAAGTGTTTGTGCCTCTGGTATCAGATTTATATCTGCTTTTCGTTTCCTCAGAAACCCCATTACTTCATAGACATGGTATACCAACATACACCTTCTCATAGAATGTGCCCATTCAGCCTTTATGTATACAACACACGGAATTTTCTTATAGTCAAACATGCAATGTTCAAGGTGAATGTGTTTGGATTGCAAAGTGGTTTCCTTTTAGAGAGTCATTACCTTATGATAAGGATACCGTCAAAGAATTTATGCCGAAAAATACTTTATATAATTCTAGCGGCAATCGCACTGTCAAGAAACTATGTAATGTTCTTAGTTACTCTGCAGAGGCACTATTCAGAAAAAGGAAAAATGCTTGATTTTTTTTTTAACTTGAAGTAAAATTAAAAATTGTGCATTCTACCTACTTACTGATTTTTATGGAGTAATAAAATAAAAAGGTATTCATTTTCTGTTTCTGAATAAGGTGATCATTCGCTTGTCGAGTAAAGTATTTAATGCAAACAAAGTGTCTAAAGGCATGTTCCAATCATGTGACGTATTCTTCTTAGTTAATACACTTGATATACTTTGAAACAGATATAAAAGCAAAAATTTACTAGATGCAATCAATTTCTGCCTTTACTTCGGCGTTGGCAGGGCATAATATGCAACTTTGATATAATTAGGAGAGATGAAATTTCAGATTTGTTCGTCTAATGGGTGCGATGGTACACGAGACGATGCGCAGGGTAGTGCCTAATCTGCAACTTTCTATGCAAGCTGTAGTATACAAACACTATAACATCTTTTGTTTTGTGTGAAGTTGTTTTGCCGTAACACGCATGGCAATTAGCCCCTGATAAGCAACAGAAAGCCCCTCTCAAATATCTCTGTTTGTGGAGCAATGCGATTTTGTGTTTAGACACATTTCAGTGTTGTAATTAGTTCTTTCTTTTCTAGACTTAAAAGGCGATTGTCAAAGCTTTGGTAATACATGGTAGCATTTTCTAAGTCTTAAGTAACAAATATGAGTCATAATGCTAAAAAGAGGCAATTGAACACTATTGTTCTGTCTGATTTAAAGATTTCACATCTCTGTTTTTACCCGTATTAATTTGTCCGTGTTATCAGTGTGTGGATTAATCAGAGTTTGCCATAGAGGCTTGATTTCTTCACTAAAAGAAACATTTTAGGTGGATGTAGACAATCTAAACCCTCTCCTGAACCCAGACACACCTGTGATCTGTCCTTCTCATTTTGCACAGGCAATCAAGAACCGACCATCTCATTTCTTCGCATGATAGTTTTATAAGTTTGAAAATAAAACTTGCAAATCACATGAATCTTGGGTAAATGAAAACAAACAGCCTCTATAAATAGTGCTTAATACTGGTTAATTTAGTTTTCGAAATAAAATTGATCTTCATCGCAGGGTCATGCCTTTATGAATGCTTTATATATGTTTTATATAGGAACTTGCGCCTGGAATAAATATATGCATTATCTGCATTTCAAATTTCATTTTTGTTTCCTAATATATTGTCATATTAGTACTGGTCAAATGAAGAGATGGGGCATTATCTTAAATGTAAATACACAAGGCACGGTGGTGTTTTAGTTCTCTTTTAAAGGCCATAATAATTTTTAAACCTTTTAATTTTTATTTCTTTGGCAAGGTATTATCATAAAAATCACAGAATAAAAAGGATAACAAAATACATGGTTCATTCTTGCGAAATTAGGCTAATAATTCCTATTTCATAGTAAGAATCGTCAAGGGATCCAATATCAACAGTACCGTTCTGCAAATAATTAACACATTATTGTATCTAGACACAGATTTGCAAGAACTGAGTCATATATACTCTGCCTCATATGAGAATTTCTTGAGTTATATGTGCAGAGCGAGAATAATCTAGCTCTTGTTTCAGTTATCTTCTTTCGTATTCGGTTGTTTCAAAAACCCATCTTTTGATTAATATGTACACCGGCAATATTATCTGACAGTTTTCACAATATTAATTATTTGATTCCAAACAAGTTTGACTGAGGGTGAGGTATAGTGGTAATTAGTTTTATTTTTACGGACTCGCAGGTTTCTTTACATAAATCTCCATACAAGGCAAAATCAATTTTCAAGATATTTTCCGGTTTCTTATTAAATTTCTCTGGTCTTTCTATATACATGATCTATATCAATATTTATGTCTTATTTGAATGCCAAAATAGCCTTATGAAACAATGTTTATTGGTGAAAATTGATACCTGATACTCAGAAGGTGACTGACATTACTTAATCGGTTTGTGGAAAGCAGTGATAATGACTCCTACATTCCCAATGCCAGAGTTTCAGTAAAAATATCCTTCACACAGGAAAATATTCATTTTTCATTCTTTGGTTGTCATTTTTGGACGCATACTTTTCAAACAGTAAGTTAGCTAGTGTTTCTTGAAAATATATTGCCTGCGAAGGAATTTGCTATATTTTTCGTGAGTTGTGGTGATCATCGTTTGCAGGATGATCAGAGCATCAATCTACTCCTTTTACAGCTTCCTCACGTAGGTAGTTAGACTAAGCTATCCTTCCCCTAATAGTGTAACCCATAAATCTGTTTTGCAGCAAAAACTACCTAGTTAATATTCTTTTTGCTATTTTATGAAATCACTTAATTACTCATTTACTTAAATTCATTAATATTTGGGATCAGAAAGCTTGTATAGTAATTCTTAATTGATTGACACTGACATGAATACCATAGCCGGCAATTTGAGGTTGGTTGGGGAGCAGTTAGTCCGGGTGAAAAGATGCACTAGTCTAGCTCACATCGGAGATGAAGCTGCATAGGGCAGGAAATAATCGAGCCATCTAATTTCAGCCACTGCAAACCATATCTTCAGCTAAGTTGTACTACAAACCCTGAAGAAAGGAGATATTTCGTCAGAATGCGTGTTTTCTTTTAGTACAGCGCAATACCTATAGAAGGGTACTGTTGCGGAACGGAACTTGCCATGCTAAACAAAGGGAAAATTGTTCATGCATTAGTTGTAGTTCTTCTCTAGTATGTCTATGATTTTAACACGTAAGGAGTGACAATGCATCTTGTTTTAGCTAACCGCCTACGAAACTTCTGTCGTAACATTCACTCGCCACAGAGGATTTATAGCGAAACCCTTTTTGTGTTGCATAACCATAGTTGCCATGTAACACACGGACGGTGTTACATTACAAGATAGTATCTGAGATGTAAAAGGAATTTATTTCTGCTTTGTTTGGCTATCTAAGACATAATAACGTGTGTTTGTTTTATAATAGCCTTCCATGTGTGCCTTAACCCAATACAAAGCACACAGCGTGTTGCTTCTCTCTGTCTTCTAGCCAGTAGCCAGTGGCATTGGACAGGGGTTAGTCAGTGATGACAACACTTCAAAAGCATTAATACCCACACTTCTGTCAGACACGGCTTGCACGGAATTAAAATCACATTTTCGATTAAACTATTAGATAACTTTATAGCTAAGTGAAATGATAGAAAGAGGGAGAACACAGCTACATGTTTACTTTTCAAATTTGCAAGAATGCTTTCTAAGTACTGTTTGTCAAATTGTATTTTAAATTTTCGGTGGCCAACTTTAAAATCAGTCTTAACTTTTAATACTAATTTGAATACTTCGAAATCGTGCATGACCTCGTGTAAAAAATAACACCGGTTACGATCATATTATATTTTTGTAAACAATTCTAAAATATTTCTTCTCCCACAATTTTAATTTGGTTTCGAATTTTCTGTCACTGCTCCACAGGCTCTCTCTCTTTCTCTTTCTTTCTTTCTTTCTTTCTTTTCTTCTCTCTCTCTCTCTCTCTCTCTCTCTCTCTCTCTCTCTCTCTCTCTCTCTCTCTCTCTCTCTCTCTTGCCTGCTTCTTCTTCACAATTCTAATTGAATTGCTTTCAGATTTTGATAAATTTTTCCGAGGTGCTCTTTTTCTAGCAAACATGCTGTCTTTGGCGATCCGTAAAAATTGCAAATGCCGACGGTTTTTCGTTCAAATTTTAAGATGTTAACATTCAAAATGCTTCTCCGCCTATAAATTTATCAGAGTCCCTTGGAATTTTGTATGAATGTTTTCTATATAGCCTTACCTTAACAATTCTTTTTTTGTTGACGTCCCACGAAAAATTGGTCAAATGATAGAGTTTTTTATTCTAGTAATTAATTAACTTCATTAGTAATTAATTTACTTCAAAATGCTTCGTCTCCCACAATTCTTATCTTTTTAAAACTTTTTTTGGAGATAAGAGTACAATAACATGATGTTGACAGTGTAGTCTTTGACTCATGATTTCGCTCCTACACGTGCACACTCATGAACAGGACAAGCTACAGTGCGCTGGATGACGCAGTTCCCAAATTACTTTTGATCACAATTAAATGCAATGATACACTCAAAGTTTGATAAGTGGCAAACAAAGGTACCCAGGTTTTTACATGTTCAGGCATATTCATAAAATCCTAAAAAAATTGTGCACTTCAATTTTGTATGACTGCTCCCTAGATCTAGATTGCTGCTTTTGGAGATACGTCAACAATTGGCCTAATTTCAGCAATTTTTAAACCTTTTCTTGAACAAGTTTTCAAACTTTCTGTTCCAACCGGGGAACCAACCTGTTTCGGGGGAAGGGTAGATCTAAAATGCACCATTTCCTACAGCTTTGATGTGGTCACTGCCATTGAAAATTAAAGTGGGTGTGTTTAAACGCGCCTTTATATTTTATCCCAGATGATTTTTATCAAATGGGCTACGCACATGTGTGCTGTGTCTTCTATCCCTTTGTTTGTAAGCTCTGAACTCTTATTTCTCCTGAAGTTTTCATTAGATCGCGATAACATTTTATTGATATATGGCTCATTCAGGTGGGGATTGGGGTGACATGTCCTTATTTTATTTTGCCGATTGCAAAAAATTCTTTGCTGAAAGTCTGTGTCCTCCTACACAAATTCATGAAATTTTTCACGATGATGGTCAAGATCGGGCTTGACAAATAGACTTTTTCGATGTTTTTTCTCGAAAAGCTTGTTCAAGCAACTGGCATGCGGCATTGAGTTGAACAAAGTCCTGTGTGGACTGTGTGGACTACATTTTCAAGCCTTTATTATAGCATTTTTGCACGCCAAGTGTAAATTTCGCTACTCATTGGCGAAATCTTTCTATTTCATATTTACAGGGTTGTCTGCGTTTGGATGAAAGTTGTATTTTTCAAGCTTGGCACTCCTCGTATAGCGATCGCTTTGTAAAATAATGGCATAGCAACAGGTGTGGGTAGGTTCAGCTTCAATAAAAATACAAGCTTAAACTTCTAATATAAAGTTAGATGTCTTTAGCATGTTTTCTAAGTTTCGAATCTTCTCTAATTTTCAAAATTTCTGACTTAATTTCATCCTTCCGGCAAGATGATTCAAAAGCATGGTATCTTTGACGTTAAGGATCGGTGAACACTCAATTCTTAGACTCGCATGAAAAGGGAGCGTCTTAACATGATCACCTCGCAGTTGAATTGACAGAATAGAAAATTATGAATCTTTTCCTACATATTTTCAGTGATCAATAGCAGTGTCCGGAAAAGCCTAATGACTTTGGCCTTGATTTGTAATCGATTATTTGTAATTTTACTTGCTTTTAAGACATAAATGCCATACAACAATGTTCTTGGCATTTTATGACAACAGAATACACTATTTTCATCTATAATCATGACTTCAAACACGTAAACTAAGGAAGGCGTTCGAGTTGGAAAATATCCGCATTGCACATTTGTTTAAATCTCTAGAAACCTGAAAATTCAGTAATACCTGTCTTGTAGAAATCCTGTGTATTGTGGACAACTGTTTATTAGAGGCAAGTTTTGTCAGTCTCTTTTGAAACGCCATTGATTTTGTATTTCATTTCTGTGGTAGGAAAACCTGTTTATTGTGGACACCTAACTATTAGGGAAACAGGGCAAGATTTGTTGACCTTATCTCTAGAAATACGTTGAAATGAACCTGCCAATTGTGGATAGCAGTTGTTGTCCACAAAAAACACATAAGGTGCTCGTCCGGGATTAGTGTCTTTTTAGAGACATACCAGTATTGCGACACTTGAGTACGTCGCATTAAATAGTGTTTGTTTAAGAAGGGGTTAATTACACTAGGTGTCGAGCAATGGGGGTGTTAAAATGTTCCTTTTTGTGCACTTATTGTTGCTGGTTTTTGATGAATCCATGTAATTTCTGTTTGATTTGAGGCAGCAACTTATAACACATAAAACACATAAAGTGCTTGTCCCGAATTAGTGTCTATTTACATATATGTCAAAAATAACACCCTCCTATAATGAAATTATCTATTGTGAACATATGTGTATTTGGGACAAGATTTTTCGTCCGTTGCTTGTCCCTAATACACAGATTTCACTGCACTTAATATAATTTCAATGACAATTAAATTACTACAGTCACTTCATATCCATTGAACTCATTTGCTATGAAATGAATGCAATACATATCTTAACATCGACAGAATTCGCTCGAAATTTGAACATCAACGTGCAACCTCAAACATTCAACTCCATGTCTTCAAATATGTCACCGTTTTAGAGGGCATACTGGTCACTGAAGCTTGCAATTGATTCATCATATTCCGGCGACCAGTACAAAGTAAGCTTTTCAAACCATTTGTTTTTGTCGTCGTGGAAAGTGTGGGCTCAAAGTACTTAAAATATCTCTCTTTTTTTCTTTTTAACGCTTGAAAACTAAACTTTTAAACGTATTTGTTTTTACTTGGTGTGGAAAGTGTGAGCTTTAAGTACTTAAAGTATCTCTCTTTTTTCCTTCTTTGTTAGTTTTTTTTCATTTTTCAGCCGAAATTTTTGCGTTGCTATCCAGACATCTTCTCCGAAACGGCTTAAGCTAGACAAATGACATTTGGCGCACTTATAGTACTGGTGCCAAATAATTTTTTATTGACCTATGACGTCATCAGCGTCTTGTGACATCACAGATATTTCAAAGTTGAATATCTCGAAAACGGATGGTTCTAGAAATTTCGAGCAAAATACGTTATGAGACGTCATCAGCGTCTTGTGACATCACGGATTTTTCAAAGTTGAATATCTCGAAAACGGCTGGTTCTAGAGATTTCGAGCAAAATACGTTATGAGACTACTTTTTGAACGTTTTTTTAACTCATGACGTCATGATGACGTCAATACGCTTGAAACGTTAACGTTTCAAACGTAGTTGTTTTTGCTCGGGTTCTAGAACTTTCTCTTTTTTGTTAGCTTTTCAGTTTTTTTCAGCCGAAATTATTGCAATCGGTTTCTAGACATCTCCGACGAAACGACTGAAGCTAGCACAATGAAATTTGACACACTTGTAGTCGACTATGTGAACTGGTGCCAATGAATTTTTTATTGACATATGACGTCATCATCGGCATCTTATGACATACTTCAAGGCCTTATATCTCCAAAACGGATGAACCTAGAAATTTGGAGCAAAATACGTTACGAGACTAATTTTAACAAAGAACATCATCGTACCATTATTTGTTTACGTATGGCGTCATAATGACGTTAATTTCCGATTTCTATTTCTGGTCGCTATTAAAACGGGATTATTGTACACAGTATGCAGAAAACTTAATTGTATACGAATTTATTGTTAAAAATCACTGTTAACTACTCAGTGTCGTGAAAAATGCCCTACCCCATACCTCCCCACAACGGAAAAGAAACGTTTACGAAAAGCCTGTCCCTGGTACATCGTGGGTATTTTTTTGCTTATGCAGAGCATTCACCTATTTATTACTTGTGTGTGCCTATGCATATAGAAATGCCACACTTGTTTGTGATTGGTCGATACTCAAATTATTCTGAGCTGGAGTATGTAGCCTCTGGCCCTGAGGAGAGGCCGTGCTGTGTGCGACAGCAGGATACTTTGCACACTGGAGTATGAGTGGGCTTTTTATAATACAGTTGACAGTGCCACTTTTAACGTATTTGTGACGTCATTTTCCCATTTTTATTTTAAAACCTTAAATTGATTTATCTCAAAAACGCTAGGAAATAGAGCAATTTTGACCTCCACCCCATATACGCCATTGCGGAGCGTGTAACTTCTGGTGACCTTGACCTCCAGGTCACATTTGAACTCAAAGCCTGAAGTTGGCCTTTATCTTGAAAACTGTGAGACATAGAGCAATGTTGACCTAATTTTCGGCCACAACCCCCTATAATGCAATACGCAAGGTATAACTTCCGGTGACGTTGACCTCCGGTCACTTTCCGGTCAATTTCGAACGCAAAACCGAAAGTGAGCAAAATTACTATTATTGTCTAACGTTCCCCTCAAATACAACCACCAAAAAATCAAAACCACTGTTGGTTGTTCATATGGTACACTCATTTCATTGAAATTACCCACTTTAAACCTCGAAAATAAGTTCATAATAAGTAGTGCAAAAATGAGTCCGTACACACGATGCCTCACTTCCGTTGGATTTTTTGTTTAAGAATAGAATAATAATAGAATTGACCAGTTGCAATTTACCCTATGATCTTGACTGTTTATATATTGTGCAAAAAGTATAAAAGAACTAGAATTCGAAAATAACATTGAAGAATATTGAAAAAAGAAATATATGTAAGAATTGAAAGGTTGTTTCTTTGGTAATTTCAGCATGTCACGTCACAAAAAAAGAAGGGACACAGCTTGAAAAGGATTTAAGCTGAAATGCCAGTTGCTCGATAAATCGCAATGGATGGGAAGCGAATTTTATATAAACAATAGAATAAACCTACGAGATTGAAACTGAGCGTTTTCAAGCGTAAATTTCGGCAGTCGGTCGCGAAATCGGTCTAGTTTTTTGTTAGTTTTTTTGTACATTTTTTCAGCCGAAATTTTTGCGTCGGTTTCCAGACAACTCCTCCAAAAACGGCTTAAGCTAGGCGAATAAAATTTGGCACACTTATAGTAGACTATGTGAACTGGTGCCAAATAATTTTTTATTGACCTATGATGTCATCAACGTCTTGTGAGGTCATGGATATTTCAAAGTTGAATATTTTGAAAACGGCTGGACCTAGAGATTTCGAGCAAAATCCGTTTTGAGACTAGTTTTTGACAAAGGACATCGTGATAACGTTATTTTTTTTTAACGCATGACGTCATGATGACGTCATTTTCCGTTTCATTTTCCTGCTCGGTTTTAAAACGGGTGTTTGATACACAATATGCAGATATCTTTGTTGTATACGAATTGACGGTTAAAATTAACTTTTATCCACCCAGTGCCTGTAAAACGCCCAACCCTTATCCTCCAAAAACTTACAGAATACTTAGTCTTCACGGTCATCCTTAGCAGAGTATTACTGTCTGTGAGTGTATGTATAAGCATAGGGCATACTCACTAGTGATTGGACGATACTGGAACGGTAACTGTCAACTAATGCATCTGCGATGCTGCTTGTTACTGAGGCCGCTGGACGTTAGGTTAGGTGCGATTTCGGTGACCTAGACCTCAAGTTCACTTTCGAGTCAAAAGCCCGAAGTTGCACTTTATCTCAAAAACTGTGAGAGCAATTTTGACCTCATTTTCCACCTCCATCCTCCCTAAGACGTTACGTAAGGTATAACTTCTGGTGACATTGACCCTAAGGTCACTTAAAGTCAAAAATCGGAAGTTGCCTTTTATCTCGCAAACGGTAAGAGAAGAGCTATTTCGGCTTCCACCCTCTCCTCAACGGTACATAAGATATACCTTTCGATGACCTTGATCTCAAGGAAGCATTCCAGGCCAAACCGGAAGTTGCACTGTATCTCGAAAATGGTAAGAGATAAAGCAGTTTTGACCTCATTTTCTACCTCCACTGTCTCTTCGACGTTCGTAAGGTATAACTTTCGGTGACCTTGAGCTCAAGGTCACGTTGGAGTCAAAAACCGGAAGGTTAGAGTGTTTTCAAGCGTTTATTTCGTCACTCGGTGGCGAAATCGGTCTAGTTTTAGTTATTCTTGTTCTCCAGTCTCGTTTTCTATATACACTGTTGTCCCAGAATAACCGCTCATTTGATTTCAAGTTTAAAGAAAACAACGAGGCTAATTTTTTTATTGTAGCAATATTTTCTAAACAAAATTTTAGGACTCTTTCCAGAAGCACAAGAAAGATAAAGCGTTGGAACTAATGTTTCACATGAACACGAAAGAAGCATAAAAAATGGATACTTTCTTCTGTTCAAATTGTAGCTGTGATACACAATAAGTCAATAATGAGAAAACTTAAGCACTTGCATCATAAAGGTTGACCAATCCTTGCAACAGTAACGCTGTGAAATGTTTTTTTTCTCCTAGGTTATTCGCACAGAATGTCATTTCAAAGATAAAATGAAGGGGATTGGGCGTGGGGCGCTAAACATCAGTGTCAACAATCCTCGTATTGTACCGAATTTGTTACATTTGCTGTTTCGAGAAGTGACGGGAACAAGAAGTAATATTGCGCGGATGATGTTATTAAAATGCGTCTGACAGTTAAATCTTTAAGCGAGAAATAACATTGTGATGAGAAGAGATCTCTTATTGGCTGGAATCCTTTTACTCTCCACGCGGAATGTCTGTAAATAAACAATAACAATATCAATACTTAAATAGCAATATTGCACCATATACATCATACAGGTTTTAAGATTTGATCAGATAATTTCTACTTTTGGTTTATATTTCATTTCTAGTAATCCTGAGCTGTAGACTGTAGTACAAATTTGGTCATTCAGTTTTCCATTTTTATTTCACACTTGAATGAAAAAATATTGAAAGCGGTACGCAAAGATACAAGCAGGATACATCTAGTGGCACTTACTGTCGACACAGGCGTAGTAAACCTCCAAATATTTGTATGTTTCTGGGCATGGATCACCAAAGAAATAATTTATCGCAGGTACGTAACATTCGTATTCCCCATCACACCTAAAAACAAGCACAGTTTATTTTAATAGCTAAATTTACGACTATGTCGAGCTTTAGTTGCGACTATCTAACACAGTTCGATGTACCACTGTCTGTATTTGCTGTGATACTTAACCGGCCTTTGTCAGTATCATACTAAAGAATACCACATTGAGACATCTGTCTGAAAGGTCTTTTTGCTTTTTTATGGGGACTGTGTAGGAATTTAAGTAGCATTTTATACAAATTGCATTCTTCAAACATTCATAAATATCCAGTGACACACCCTACCACCATCACCACCCACCCAACCAAAACAACAACCAATCCAACCGTTCTCTTGGGTATAGAGAAAGTCTTTGAACAACAACTCACCTTCTAAGGCTCGTGTTGTATAATTAATATGCTAATTGAATGACTTTATCAAAAAAAAAAACAACAAAACGGGAGTCGATGCATGTTCTTTTCCGAATTATTTTGATGTGGACCTTGGTGCTGGGCGCACATTGTTTATTGCAAAGAATAACAGCAGACTGGGCAGGTATGCCTGGAGGTGTGGTAATCTCGTGTTAACTGTTCTCGTCACTGCATGGAGCTGGCTTCCCACATGATAACCATTTGTTTATCATGCGGTAAGCAAATTTTGCGAAACTCGTTTTGGTAAGGCATTTATGGCACGTGTTAGCATGAATGCTCAGCGCATGAGAAACGCATGTCTATATAAGAGGCCCACTTAAAACACATGCACAAGGATCACGCGCTGGGTTTGTCGTGCAAACAGACCGCACTCGTGCATGGTTATTGGGTTAAGTAAGGTTCGTTCAGGATTACCTAGACATTTTTTTGTAAATATGTGTTACTATGCGGGTGTAAAAAGCGCAGAGAAAAAGAGGCAAGTCTGGAGTGATACGTATAGGGTAATTTTCCGGTACTCATTGTTTCCTACAAGAGAGGGGGGCCGGCAGGGGAATCTATCCCAGGGGACTCTACCCTGCGAACTCTACCCTGGGTCCAAGAAAAAGTATAAACCATAATTATACTCATATGCTTCTGAATGTAACTGTATGTTTGGTTTTCTTTCTGTGACTGCACTAAACATGTATTCTAGCTGCACTTGTGCCCATAGGCATAATTTTTTGGGGAAAAGGGTATTTTATATATCAAATTTAACACATTGCTTTTAGATAATTAAATTTAAAAGGATGTCCGCGTATTGTTTAAAAACGAGGTAGACTCAGGTCGTTTTAAGAGGTGGTGGAAAAACAGATAACAAATTTGTACGCGACTGCACCCCTCCCCCCCCCCCCCCCCCCACCATCACCTGGTAAATAGCAAATAATAATCAGTATTCAAAAGATTTGTAGAATATTGCAATACCAGCTTCAATTTGCCCCAGTTTAATATACTGTTTTCAAAATTTTGGTTATTTTCAGAGCCTTTTTTTTTTTTTTGTAATATAAGTCTAACCACAACAAACGGAAAGTAAAACAAAAATACAATTGAAGTGCACAAAATACAACTCGTGTGGCGCAAAATAATTAAAACCGCGGTGAAAATAAGAAGTGGAAAGGCTCACATAGCGGAGACGATCTTGCTGGTACGGCTCTGCGGGGCGGCACACCTTGTGCTCCATTCACTCACGTGCAACTCGTCATTTTGACACTGGTAAAGTGTTTGACGCCCGTAGAATGCACGCACCACAGCAATAGTACGTCCTGCGTCACAGTGCATGTTTAATGACGTCCTCTCACAAGCGTATGCGATAAAATAGGGCCTCGACGATTCAGCTGTATCCCGGGAAGATGTCCGGGCATCGCGTCGTAAAGCTAAAATAAATATACCGCTATATTTACATATTTTTCCGGTTAGTTGAAATTCTTAAAAAGAATTTCATTGTGTCTCAAATAGAACCTTGAAATTTGGCTGAGAATGACAAGACGTGTAAATCAAGACGCATTTCCTCTGAGAGTATTATTTTAGAATAATCAGTAAGTTTATAAAATGCAAGTTGTTGCTTTCTTTTTCAAACGCACACACAGGATGTAGCTTTAAACTTTACACGGATTTATTTCTGTCAGTGATCAGACTTATGCATTTATATTTCGAAACTTTTTTTTCTAAGGATAAATGCTGTGTTGTTTGTTTGGAAACGACGTAAAGTGTTCTCAAAATAAGCATATTGTGATAATTATTACAATTTTTATTTTTTGCTGTATTTCAAAATATACCACTTCTCATCGGTGAGCTCTTGTCATTTCAGAGGGGACACTGACTTCAAGCAAGATATTGTAAAATTGCTAATTCACCAGCTGGTTGAAGCTACTCTTCTTTTTTTCCCCTTTTAAAATCATTTTTCTATGTAAGAATAGGAAGCACTCACCTCTGGATTGACTATCTCGCTTTGAATTACTATGCTTTAATGTCGCTGAGTGAATCAAAACAAATGCACAACACATCACAGACACTACAGCAACGCATCTTGTACAACTCAACTTCAGTGTGTCAATCATTCTTTAAATATTTTTTAATTATTTATTAAAATTTCTTAAGTATATTTCCCCTTTTTTCTAATTACACGTTTTGAGATAGTATGCTTCCTGAGTTTTAAATTGCTCCAGTAGATGGTGCTCTGAAGAGGTTGACGTGAGGAATGGGAACCAAAGCGAGTGAGCCGAGTCATTTATAAGTGAAGTGTGGTGCACTTATTGACAAAGAAATGGTATCCAGTTGCACCGAAATATTGCCACGAATCATTTAATTGTCAGCCTGCTCTGCATGCCCTCTGATGTGTTTTCAAAGGCGTATGGTGCATCCCTAGCCCCATCCATAGTTTGATGTTTCATTTTTATGAAATTGTGTGTTTTTATACTTGTTTTTGGTTTCCGAATAACCAGTGCTAACAGCATGGGGTCGATCCCGCCTACTGAGGTCCCCACGTAACTTGCGCTTTATTGCGTTTGTTATTTTTGATTGGTGTTTTAGTTTTTTTTTTATCTCATCTGGACCAGATTCAAGTGATTTTCCAGTAAAAAATCGAACAACAATCTATTGTTCTGTCAACATTTGCGTCTAAGATTAGCCCATGTTATGGAATACAAGAATTCTAGATCTTAAGTCCAACTTCTTTTTTTGAAATTACGCGAATGTATTATTATTATTATTATTATTATTATCATTATTATCATTATTATTATTATTATTATTATTATTATTATTATTATTATTATTATTATTATTATTATTATTATTATTATTATTATTATTATTATTATTATTATTATTATTATTATTATTATTATTATTATTATTATTATTATTATTATTATTATTATTATTATTATCATTATTATTATTATTATTATTATTATTATTATCATTATTATTATTATTATTATTATTATTATTATTATTATTATTATTATTATTATTATTATTATTATTGTTATTGTTATTATTATTATTATTATTATTATTATTATTATTATTATTATTATTATTATTATTATTATTATTATTATTATTATTATTATTATTATTATTATTATTATTATTATTATTATAATTATTATTATTATTTTTATTATTATTATTATTATTATTATTATTATTATTATTATTATTATTATTATTATTATTATTTCCCCTACTACTACGTGCAGTATCATTATTATTATTATCACCTCTGTGTCACAGTCAGCATTGAAAAATTATTGACTTTAGAACAGACAGTCAGAGTACAGAATTTACCCAATTGATATAACAACAACAACTGCAGACATTCAAACTGCAAATCAAATGGTTGTTAAACGACCGAATACAAGCACCCGCTTTTCAGAAGTGTGCATTTAAGCCTAATGCAGTAAATATTTATTCAGACTTAAAACTATTCGGTGCATGTGATTGGCACGTGGTAGCTATTCATGAAGGAAAGAAGCCAGGTTTTGATTTGGCGCAAACCAGCGCCTGACCACGTATTTCTCAGTAGTGGGGAAACGAGACTTTTGAACACCGTTGATAAAAATGTATGGACGAGACTTCTGGCCGACCCCTCTAGAAGTTCCATGAGATTTCTGACCGGTCTAGAAGTCCCATAAGACTTCTAGGCGGTGGATCCCCCCTAGGGGTAAAAATATTTCTTTGTGTGCTTCTTGGCAGTATATTTTTTCCGGGAAGTCAGCTGATGTTTCTTGCAAAAGTCATCACTCAGAAACGCGCTGATTGTAACGTCCATCGCTGTGAAGTGTATCTCGAGAATGAGACTGTAGCGCTGCATTTACACACGGAGAGAGTTCTATAGCACTCTCAATCATTCAAACGTTCGAATGTTGAGCTTTTCGAGATTCTCACGGTACCACGATTGAACATGTTCAGTAGTTATAAAGTTATGCAGAGCGAAATCTGAAACTAAGTAGAAAAGTGTTACCTCTGAGAAGACTTCTGAAATGAGAAGTAAATTTTTTTTGGCAAACAGTGTTTTGCAAGAAGTCAAATTTATTTTCAATAGAATAAAACAAAACCGAGTGAATGTTTACCATCTTTTTAAAAAGAATTGTGAATAAGATTATACTGCATTCTTATTTCAAACGTGAGATAATTCGAACCAGTTACCCAAGCAGTAATTGTGAATCGATACTGAATTTGATCAGCCAAAAGAAAGTGCGCGTAAAATTCATGAAGGATTTACAGCTAAATTTTCTCAATGAAATGTGAATAAAACATTTAACGTGTTCACAAATCTTAAACAATCCCCCCCCCCCCTCCCGGTGACTGACTGACCGGCCGACGTTTAAGACAATTCTGACCGACCAACCCCCTTCCCTTCCTAGGGGCGAAAATGAGATTGTGGCATAGTTTTACGTTTCAGACAATTCTGATCATTTTTCATTTCAGGACCTCCCCCTATGGGGTAAAAGTCAGATTGTTGCGTTTCAGACAATTCTGATCATTTTTCATTTCAGGACCTCCCCCTTACGTGTAAATGTAAGATTGTGGCATAGTTTTACATTTCAGACAGTTCTGATAATTTTTCATTTCAGGACCCCCCCCCCCCCCCCCCTAGGGGTAAACGTAAGATTGTGGCATAGTTTTACGTTTCAGACAATTCTGATCTTTTTTCTTCTAAGGAAAATTCAGATTATGGCATAGTTTTTACGTTTCATACAATTCCGATCATTTTTCATTTCAGGACCCCTCATCCTCATCAAGACTATATGGCATATAAGACAGACATGATAACTTCAACAGCACATAAATTCAAAACTACTAGATCGGTTACAACCATTTTTACCGTAGTATTCATCATGACTTTTTCTTTAACTGAGAATAACTCAAAGTTACGATTCTATCTGTGAAGAACGTTGAAACTGTTTTTATAATGTCTGACAAGAATTTGAAACTTTGCTTTGAAGTAAATAATCAATTCATGAGATAGAGAATTGACATTATCCTATCTCTTAAAGATCAAGCTATGGCAAAGGGTCATTTTAAATCTTTATGAATACTAGGATTTCATCTACAAATCTCAGAAGATCTTAATCTTTCTATAAAAGTTGTTGAACCTGATGCTGAGCGTAGTATACAGTTTCAACAGTATTATAAGATTACTGAAGGCTACAACTCGATCACCCTCGGTGTAGTATATTGGATGTACTATAGCATGATGACTTCTATAAGAATTTTATACAAAGGAAAAGAAACCAAAAGTGCATCAAGTTAACTGTTTTGTTGCTAAGATAAGATATAAACGGTCTCAACATCGTTTGAAAACTTACTCATTTAATTGTTGAAGATACAGCGACAATGATTTTTCTTTAATCTTATATGAGTTGTTTCAAAGTTAACAAAGGAAGAAAATAATGGAAGAGGTGTTAGGCATTTCTAAAAGAGGCCATATATGAACATACTTTCAAAAATTCAAGTGATACTGTCATTTTTTACGGGAAGGAGAAAGGTGAAGCATTTCATCATCTCAACTCCTTTTTGGCAGACGAATAGAGACATTGGATGATGAACCATATTGAATTTGTGTTTTCAAAGCTACCTTATTTTGAATTAAACTGAGCACTGAGAGTGAAGAACAAAACACTGGGAAGCTGTTGGAAGAACAATTCAAAGAAATGGTTTCATCCAATGTTTTCTGAGTGAATGTGAAGAACTGAATTTGCCAGGGAATGCCTATGACATTGATTCAGGAATTAGCAACTCCAGTACGATTTGTGCAGCTCATCACATGCTAGCTGTGGCTCTTTTAGAATTACTTTACATTATGACGTTGATGTTTAACTGTCAACGGATATATCACAGCTTGTCATGTTCAATAATGGACGAGCTGAAGTGAATATAGCCATTTGCAAAATGTCTGAAGTTTATATGTATGCACTCTAGTGCACAACTTAATCTTTTAAGTGTTTCATCTGAATTATTAAAATGTTGGTTAAGTTATTCATATTTAAATGTCAATAAAAGTTTTATTATGTGAATGATTGGTTTCATTTCGAGTTAATATGGCAACGTGGAAAAACTGGTTAATCAATACTTATTTTAAACCTGGAATCTCTGATGCATTTGCAAGACCTAATAAGTTATACAAAATACTGACAAAAACAATTATCGTGTGTCATATTCCAAAATGAAAATCTGGTTGCAATATCAAGACGCCTTTAGTTTGCTTCAACTAGTGAAATACAAATTTAAAAGACAACGCATCATTACTCGTGGTATTGATGATATGTGGGATATGGGACTTGGCAGATGTAGCCAACATTGCAGAACATAATGAAGGTAACCACTTTAATGAAGGTAACCACTTTCTACTTATCGTCATAGATGTCTTTTCCAAACACTTGTTGGTACAACCTCTTCCAGAAAAAGGTCATACTGGTATAATTCAAGCCTTCCAAAAGATTTTTCAAGAAACAACAAGAAGACCAAGAACAGTGAGGTCAGATAATGCAACAGGATTTAAGAACAATTTTTAAAGAAAGAAAGCATTCATGCATACTACCAAAAGAATGAGACGAACTTTGTTGAAATAGCCATACGTACTCTGAAAGGAATGATGTATCGCTATGTTATGCATCGGCAAAGTTATCGGCATACAGATATTTTACAAGGTTTAGTCTACACATTATAATCATAGGCCTCATGGACCCTTGCCAAGTGCTTTATCACCGGTAGACATGTTCGCATTTCACACGAAATATGTATTTCAAAGGGATAATCATATAAAATGGACACAAGAAGTGTACATTGTCACAAATCGTTGTAAGAAGCACGGAATACACTTGCATCGTGTCAAAGACTTCCTGGACGAAGATATTGATGAAAATTTCTATGAAGAAGAATTACAAGCTATTATAAGAGACGTTCAATCCAAAAACAAATTGTAAAATTTTTTGAAGACACGAAAACGACGAAGTGTGAAAAAATTATTTGTCAAGTGGTTAGGCTCTCACAGAAATTTAATAGTTGGGTAAAGGAATCTGATATTCGAGTGCTATCAAGCATCCGTTTACATGCCTGGTTTCTGGACAAACAAGTAGTGGAAAAATGCTCTTGTGAAAACGCTCATTGAACAAACAGTTATTCAACCATTTCCTAAAAAATTTTATGGCTCCATGGTGTTGATCACCCCTTGTACAAAGACATAAAAGGAGTGACATTGCATCAAGGCATTCCAGAGGAAAAGCGTTTCAATCCAAGAGAGAACAGCTTACTCATTATTGATGATCTCACGGCCAAATGTCAGAGCGATGAATGCATGACTAGATTATTTAGTGTAGGAAGTAGCTATACAAATGTAAGCATTATTTTCATTGTACATAATCTGCTTCACCACAGGAAGGGTCATCAGTAATATTAGTTAAAATACATATTGCATTATTCTCTTTAAAAATCGAAGAGATAATCAACAGATCAGTACACTGGCTCGACAAATGTATCCAGGGAAACCCCAGTTTCTCATTGAAGCGTATCAAGATGCTACGAGCAAACCGCCAGTTTAAATATATTGCGTGGACACTTAACATAAAAGCCAAATATGAAAAAAAATTAAAACGTGAACAACAAAGCATTCTACAACTGGCTGACGGGAAAAAAATCCCTCAAGCATAAAAAGAAGTTGATTAATCAGAAAGGTGGAGTTATTCGAACCCTTGCTGGAATTGCGCTTCCATTATTAGCTCAATTGTTATTAAAAATGAAGCGCGCATTGAAAATGGTCCTTATTCCTGAATCAGAATATAGAAATTATTATCAAGCCAACCTTTAAATGATGGTATTAAAGTGAATAAACTTTCAAAAAGAAAACGACATCGTGAAACTGCAACGAAAATGTCTCAACTTCTTGGTCATCATTTGCAAACAATTCATTAATAAATTAAATCAATAGTACACTGAAGTTTATGATAGATTTTCATTATTTTCTCTTTGTAGAAACGGCGTTTTTCCAAAATCAAGCAATTGAATGAATGTCTCTGTTATATATCTGTATTCCCCTTTACATGTAAAATTTTTGTATACAATTCATAAGACATGAGTAAATAAAAGATTTTATGTGAGTGGGGTCACTCATTTTCAGGACTAAATAATGGGTCAGTTAGAAAATAAATGTAAAAGGCGTTTTGTGTGATTATTTGGGTCCATCCATTCATGCATACAGACGTTCATTCCTACTGTCAAACAGTCATGAGACGAGAAAGTGCACAACATGGTGGAAGATGTGTCACCCGTTATCATATAATATATGGGTAGCGATCGCTTTCACAAATTCAAGAGAGACAAACTTTGGAAAAACGTCAGCAAGTATATTATAGCTACTCTGATCTGTACACTTTTGCCATGGTCATGCTTGGCTAAAGTCACAAAATCATGCTCTCCGCTGTCATATTTTATCACTTTTAATGAGCCTGTCAGATAAGACATTTAAATAGAGCGCAATGATGTCAAGAGCTGAGTTTTGAATCTTAGAATGAATTCTCGAGTGTCACGGGCTTGCAGTTTTAACGCACGACATACCTCATTGGCAAATTTCGTGATTCGTGACAGCATACATGTTGACTTGGGCTTCTCTTTCTGAACAATGAAGGCAGAAATGGATATTGACGAAACCTCATTAGCACAAATTGTATATATGGGCGACTGTATATTAATTCCGTTCTACCGGAATGCATGTAACTTATTGGCATTTCATTGTAAACGAAGAAACTTGTTATGGGTTGCATTTCTACTTCATTCCTTAATCTGAAAGCTTTATTTTTAGAAGTTTACCAAGGAAGGAACAACTGAAATAAATGCGTATGAACTAAAAGATGTGAGTAGATTATACACGAAAGCTCATGACGGTTATTGTTCAGAATCGGTACTTCTTTGTCTATCAGAAAGGAAAAGGGAATATATAGATGGATATTTACACTAAGCAATTTTGATCCCCCAAAGCCTACTGGATTTGTGCGATAAATATGTCGCTTTCTACTACTTTTGTTTGTGAGTTTATTTGGGGAAGTGGTCAAAAAGTGAGAATCCAGATGTTGGAATTTTCCATTACAGCATTGTATAGATTGCTACCCTATAGCGTGTATGAAATTAAATGCTTTTTCACTTTTGGCACCTGGCATTGCATCATTGAAAGCAGGCTTCACCTTGGATTTATTTACCCGCAATGGTTTTCAATTTACTGTTTTTTGTTATAAGGCTCTAAATGTGTATGTAATTATTTTCTAGTAACTATGGAACTAATCTTCCCGTTCAGATTTATTTTATCGAATGCACTAAAATGTTGAGTATGAAATCAATATGAATGGTATTGAGAAGATCCTACTTACTTCACACATGACTCCTAAAAATTAGAAATAGTGTTAAGAGTTAAATCTGACAAACTACAACATTCAAGAAATATCCATTTGTTACACATTTTGGTTCCATTGTTGTTGTCGTTTTTCTGTTCTTTTTTTCGCATGCTTTGCACTTTCATATAAATTCTTAAGTGTATTGTTGTGATCTGAATTTGTACTTTTTGTTGTTACTTTCTACATTACGTGTTTGCCCGCTTATTGATTTCCTTGCGTTTATAAGTGTGCTTAATATCCATTTAAGAAGCTGCGAAATTGTAAATTATAGCTTTTATTTCATGTGAATGTTATTTTATACTTGTTTTCGACATTTTTAGAGTTCAGTTATAACATTTCCTGTATGGTGTGTTAGTTGTACAGACTAAATAGATGTCGTCTCTGGAGGTAAGGGCGAAGTCAATTGAATGCAATTGTTTTGACTTTTAATTGAACTAGGTCTGGTTTTTACGGGGTATTGGTGATCACAAATTGTATAAGGCTTACGAAACCAAACTAGGACCTTTTAACCGTGGAAACACTTGAGTTACATCGAAAATACATACAAACTCCACCCTGCACGCCTAATAAAAGCCATGAAATTATCCTGGACAACTAGCAGAACATAACATTATTTTGAACAAACTATTTGCACATGTCACGAAAAATCTAAATTGTCTATATTGTAGAGCAGAATTATTTTCAGCCTTCAATCGTTTCTTAACAATTTGAATGAGTCACAAGACAATTGTGTTCTTGGCCTTCAGGTTTCCTAAAATAGAGCATAAACACTCTATTAAACCTTAAATCTCAGTTACATTTATGTGTATTATGAGACCTTCGGACTTATTAATTTTGGTAAAAGATAAGGTAATTTGATCTTTTCTATTCTACATTCTTTTTTGAGAACGTCACGATTCTGAGTTATTCGGTTACACATTTATATGAATGTTTTGAGCTGGTCTAGTACCAGTTTCTTTTCGCTTGTTGATAAGCTAATTAAAACGAAAAAGTAAAATGACAAATTTACTCTTCTGTTTAAGGTTATATTTGCATTTTATACGGGTCTTTTGGTGTGTCTGAATTGCTTTTCATTGTCTCTCCTTTTGTACCAGCAAGAGAAGGTTTCATATCAGGTGACACAAGCTTGGCGAGTTGATATAATTGAACTGGCAGCTATATCCCTCGAAATTCATTCTTGTGGAGGTTTGAAGTGTTACAAGCACAAAGCCGGAGGCCTTTGGTTGGCTTAGCATCCACGCAATCTAAACAAGACCATCGACGAGAAACTACAAGAACCGTTGAATGTAAAACTACCACACGAAATGGAGATTCAGAATAGTTGGAGTTAAGGTATTTTAGAAGTTTCAAATGGGTTTCTAATGAAGCGGTTGACACAAAGCACTGTAGGTTAGGTTTAGCGGTTGCAGAACCATATGTATATATTAATTTAAAAACATCTCAGGAGCCGTAAAAGAGATACCAAAGTTGTTTGGTGAAACGCTTTGAAAGGATCACAACGCAGTATGGGAATTGTATGCAGTACCGAGAAGGGAAGAATATCGGATGCTGGAAAGAGTACGCCAAATTAGAGGAGAGTGTGGAGTAGATAGACAACCAGAGGCTGGGTGTAGAAGCTATGGAGTTGGAAAAGGAAGTCAAATCAGATAGGTACACTACTGAGATCAAATTGTTGGAATACTTGACTTCAACAGAGCAGACATGTGCGCTTTTGAGATGTAGGAGTATACTATGTAGATATAAAACCGATGAGTAGAAAAACCAGAATATCCAGAGACAAGTCGAAAGAATGAAAAAGACCCTCAAAAGCAAGGGCCAGATATGGACCTTTTGAACAATTTTCGACCCGATTTTGGAGACCTGCCGTTATATATTGAATGGAGAGAAATAGCTTCAAAACGATAGCAATAATTTTCACAATTTAAAAACAAACATTAAAATATCTATATCGACTTTATATATAACCGAATATTATCTGTACAGGCTACTCTCGTTATATCGCCATTCGTTATACCGCCATTCTCGCTATAACGCCATCACACCCTGGGTCCCGTTTTTTTTATTTAATTCCCTCGTTTTACCGCCAGATTTGCTTAACGCCATCCGCCACGTATTTTGCGATCCCAAAATTTACCCTCGTTATACCGCCATCAATTTTACCTGGAGAATTTTTACAAGAAGCCCACATCGAAGGTTCTGCTTCTTTTGTGTTGATGATTTCATTGCCATAGCAAAAAACTTGAGCAGTACAAATAGGTGTATGATGTGAGCATGAATGCTAGAACAACGGCATTGTAGCCATCCTGCTATCACATTGGAATAGGGAGCATCCCATTTCGAGTGTCATTATGCAAATCAGACAAAAGTTCAAATTTTCATGAAAAAGTTGCTAAACAGAAATTAGGCTTAGCATTTCAAATCGTTTCAAAATGAAAAAGAGAGTGTTTTCAGTTGGACTAGGACATAAAGATCGAAATGTTGAATTATGCAGAAAAAAAATTCATATAAAACTCACCAAGAAATAGCAAATCATTTTTCTCTGCTTTGGGATAGTGAAATAAAACGAAGAACAAGTGGGGATATTGTAGATGAAAAAGCAAATTGGTATGTGGAGGGAAAAGATGGCTCGCCTTCCAGAAAAAAACTGAGAATGCCAAAACATGGAGATCTAGAAAGAAGTCTGTTCCTTTGGTTCAAGTCATCGAAGACATATGGGACAAGTCATCGAAAACATATCAACACAGGAGGCAAAGCAAAAATCAATCGTAAACTTTTTCAAGAAAAAGTGACTCTGCCAATGAAAAACTGAAGTAAACGAAAATAACTGCTTTTGAAATTAAGCAATTGTGTCTTTGCATGCACTTAAAATAACGACCTAAAACAGCATGTGATATGTTGGATTATTAAAAAGAAAAACACCAATAAATATTTTCTTAATTAAGGTTCTTTCGTTATAACGCCATTTCGTTATAACGCCCTAATTTCACTGGAACAAATGATGGCGGTATAACGAGGGTAGACTGTACATAAGAAACCTCACTGTAGGTTTAAATATTTCTGTCACAATTGCAGAAAACGATACCTTTTAAAGTTTCAGCCTGTTTGTTATACCATTTCAAAAAATCAAAAGAACTCATTAAAATCAATTAACTTAAAACAAATATCAATCGTAAAATGTTATGGCCTGGTAGACGACTTCTTGGAAATAGTCTTCTTAAATATTAAAGGCTTTTGACAAATATAAATACATGGCAATTTTAAAATTTGGGTATGATAAATGTCCAAAACAGAGGTATAGATATTTTTTTTTAAATTGTCGGCATTCCGCCGATTATGTCAGCTAGCAAGAATGTAATAGAGTAACGGCTATCAGGAATTAGGACATTCGTGCCGATTTTAAATGCGGTCACACTAAAAATTTTTTAGACCTCACACAAAGCTCACTGTGCAACTGTGTGTGATGTGGGTTAAATGCTACGCCTTTACTTGCAAAAATACACTCTTTTCACATGGCGTTTTAACAAAGAAAACGAAATCAAAGACGAAAATAAAAAGTGACATGCACATGTTCAGATCAAGCTCTTCATAAGTCCCAAGTTTCGTGGTCGTAGGGCCCATGGTGTCAGAGAAGAAGAAGACACAAAAAAATCGGAAAAACTGTCAAGAAGAAAAAAAAGGACGAATTTTGCTCGCACAAATTCATATAACCCTTGCAAGCCAAAGGCTTGTCAAGTGTTAACTAAGAATTTGATTCGTGAGGCAACAGCGATAATCATTGAAATCAACAGATGCATGTTAATTCTAATCACAATTTTTCTGTAGTTAAACTGCTCAAGGTAAAAAAACCATTGCAAAAGTATTGAAATCTTAGAAAACTAACTGATAAAAATAGAACTATTTTGTTGCAGCATCGACATCTTTACTGGTGAAGGCTGGTGAAAGTGGAGAAGGCTTCAGAGTTCTCCATAGGATAATGAGAGTTCTTCATGATCTTAAGCTTTCGTTAATACTGGAGTACTTTGACCTGATTTGTTCTTAATGGGTCAGTTTCGAAACTTTTGCTAAGATCGCGCAACAAAATTAGACGCATTTAAGCACGAAAATTAAGTAACTATATACATTTTATAAATTAAACGTTAGACCCACTTAATGATTATCAGATATTAGGATGATTACGGCATTATATGCGTTTGTTTTGTACTTCTAACATACTTTGTACTTAGTGTTTACACTTCGTGCTTATGTCATCATACAGTCATTTTATAATCAAAAGAAGCAATGTTAGTTCTTGTTTCTCCGATTTGTTTTCGAATTATTAGGGTAGCTGATGTTGTTTCACAAAAATATTACCGGTCTTCACAAAAAAAAACAAATGCGCAAGTCTAAATAAATTCATCGGCCTCTGCATAAAAATTCACCTACATAGTCCTCGAGATTACTTCTTAATTAATTAAAATTAATCATTAAAATTATAATTAAAACACACAGCTACAATGTTTTTGTGAGCTTGAATAATTTTTCTATATATGTGGCGTTTTTCACATGTGTGTTACAGGGGCTTTAGGGCCCATCAACAAAGAACGTGCGTAAACATTTCGGACTTTCAGATCCACCTCCCACATTAGCGTACGTAAAGGCCCATTATGCCCCCCCCCACCCCCCCCCCCCCCCCACTGCGTGCGTACGACAATCATGGATGGCCACTTCATCTGTTCTACCACAATGATTTGGAATTAATCCTCTCTATCGTGATATGCACAGGCGAAGGAATATAACTGCATTGACTTGACTAAAACTAGAGACTGAGGGGGAAAAGAAACAATGACGACATTACAATGAATACTGCGCAGTTTATTATGAAAATACGTAAAATACAATAAACATTTCTTGCTGTACTTCAAAACACAAAATAATAATGACAGTAACTCAAACATGTCAAACGTAAACTAAAGAATGAAATGAAAACCTCAGTATTGTGAATGAAACCAGATCCAAACATCGGCCTGAGCTAGGATTAGAAAGTCGCTTGTTCTTACCAGTGTTTTGCGTCCTAAAGTAACAAATTTTGTTTTTACTGGCCGCAACAAGCATAACACTATTTAAGGTCGATACTGAGGAACTTGCAAGTACTCCCTCAGTGGAGCAGAATAACAGCCCCCCCTTCCCCCTACCACAAGCAGCCCGACCCCCGCCCCTCCCCTAAAACAGGCCTAACTCAAAAGTCATAATTTTGCCCTCACCCCCCACCTACCAATCATTGTCCATGCGACCGGAGCTGCTCGGCGTCATGACGATACCCTACCTGCCACCCCACCTCCCCCTCCCAGTTCCCCCCCTGCCCTCCTACAAGTTTTCTCCTGGTCCCTACCCCTTCTCTGCTCCTCTCAACCAATAAAGCACAGTGACCAATTTAACATCAATCATTTGCTCTACACAAAATTTATCTCCATATATATAACACACAAATCGCTCATGGAGCGAAAAGCTCGTGCATTTTAGTCAGACTGGTGAACGAAATTCACTATTTAAACAGTCCATGCCCATACACAAACCCTACAATTGAGGATTTAACACTGAACAAACAATTAAAAAAAATAATACATAAAAACAAAATTAAAATCATGACTCAGTTACGTGGAAGGAACATACAAACATTAAATCAGAATTGCAGATGTAAATACTCTCAGAAATCACACTCATTTGTGTCATGAAAAGTGCTCCTTTATCGCTCATTATCTCTGTATTTTTCTTTATTTTCTAATCGTAGATTCACAGTTATCTACTCACGAAGTGCTTTCTTTCTGGGGGAGGTAAAGGCTTACTGCCACATGATTACTTCTTGAGGTTTTGAGAAATAATTTAATAACTTGTGTCAAAATATTATGCCTGATTTAGCGCGCAAAACATCAACGAAAGCACAGCCGCACAAACTTTATGGCAGTATTATTTCACTCAAAATACGTTTTGGAAAATAACCAAAAAAAGCGTTCTTCCTTTGACCATAAAGCATGTTTCCAGTAGCAGCCACTTGGTGCTCCTTAGCGTACTTCTCAATGCCCCTGCCCCCATGTTTTAAGATTGACGTCACCACATGCTGATGTTACCGCGGTGTACTTTACTTGATCAAATTTCTGTACTTCTTCAGCACACAGTTCTGCTCAGTAATACCAATGTTCTTCCATTACATAAAAATTATACCCTTTAATCATTGCCTGCTCTTTAAAAATAACATCCCATGAAATACTTAAAGTTTTCACTAATGGGAATGTACATCTTGAACACAACAGCTGCGCTAGTTTTAGAAATTTAATCCCTTACAAATAATTTTAATGTATTTAAACCGTAAAAGTGAGAACCATTAACATCGTGCACACAGACAGCCGTCAAACGAGACAATGGTAAAACAAAGTGTTCATTTGATAGACCCGGAAAAATAAACGCATCCAGAAAAAATTGATATTTGCATAATTTAAAACTCCATTTTAAACTTCATCGCACATGATCCTTTAGCAGTATCTAGTGCTAACAATTTAACGCAACGAAAATTACCGAATGCCACTATAAGTACACATAAGAGCACACATACGATTGGAATAAATTTTGGGTTTACTGTTTTCCCTTGTCCAATAATATTGGCCTTCGTCGATCTTTCTACATTAAATAGACACAAATATCGTGAAGAAAACGCCAGGATGAATGTGGCCGAATTTGAGAATTTGCACGCGACGCTTCGAACACCACAGTACATTCTAAAGGGCTGCTTTTAAAATTGCTATTTTTAGCAACAGCAACAACTGCACTAAGACCTGACTAGCGGATTTTGTTTAGGTTTTGAACGTTTTCTTCCATTTAGCATACATACTTTATAAAGCTTGGTACTGGCTTATTATATACTGAGAAATAGGTGGTGCAGGTTCCAAGTAACCTGGCATCTGATCAAGAACACCGGCTCATAACGCCCTGATTCCGAGCCCTAAAGTCATTTTAAAACGGAGATTTATTTCAGGGTACATTATCTTTGGCAAAGTAGCAAGAAGGCAAATCTCACGGACAGCCCACAGCAGTTACGAGAACAGCAAGTATAGTCCACGTATGGGGACTGTATTCACCGAGATGGGGGCGAAAAAATTCATACCAGGCATTCATACCGACAACACGGCACTTACCGGCTGCCAATAAACAAGACAGTACTTTAGTAGTTTAAGACACCACGACACTAACAACAGCAAAGAAAGTACTTTGTTCACCAGGCAACACATACAGTCTACATACGTTGCTAATACATTTCGTTGATAGGAATGAGGTTGTAAGTACTACATTCTAATATGTGCTGAAGACTACTACATATAATGATAATACTTTTATAGGACAATGTTACGCAGATCTAAATCAAACAATATACACCGAAACATCCAAGCATTGTTTGCGGAACAGTGCTGAATATTACTTCCCGACGCTTACGCTTTGTAATGTCCGGGTCCCACGATGATTCGAAACAAACCTCCGCACGTGAGTTTGTGATTTAGCATCAGATAAACGTTTTGACTGTGCATTGGCACCGTTATAAACAGTGGCGTGCTTTTGCAGAAACCGATCCGTCAAAGTTAAAGCAAAGAGTTTCCCACAGCACGTGCGAAAAAAACATACGGTTACCTGGCAGTCATTTTGCATTCTGAGGTAAAACAAACCAGATCAGTAGGTGTCTGAATATGAGTAAAAATACGTTACAAGTCAGTGATGGTATAGGATATGACGTGGACTGCGAGAATCAGCACGTCCACGGAGTGGCTATGTTGTATTTGGTATCGTGGCTTTTGCATAGTTATCGTGTCTATAAGGAAAGCACGACAGGTGGACAGAGAGAGGGAGGGACAGTGATACAGAAGGGCATTGCGGCGATGACAATGCCCCTTCGACCCAACTGACCCGGGGAGAGATGGGGTTGGAGGGCGGGGGGGGGGGGCGGAGACCCACGTGCACTCAACAGTCACTGGAAGAAATCCTCATGCCATGTTTATCCAAAGCGGCCTGTGTGTTTTCACTCAGTCTGTGGTCAGCTCTTTGGCCCTGGTACAGCGACACTAGTCCCTCGTTGCTCCCCGAGAGGGCGCTCGTCAACTTGCGGACGGCATAGTCATGCGTTGGCCCGGCGTCACACTTTAGACCATTATCACTGCTGTCTTGCGACGAGTCACTTTTAGACGCATTTGCTCGTGGCTGATCACCATAATCGCAGCCCAGAGTGCGTGAATGCTTTAAATTAATATTTGGACTGCTTATGTTTAGGTCTTCCTGGGAACTTAAACTCAAGTCCAGTTTGTTTAGGTCATTCAGCGACGGTGACATGTTGCCACTGTCGCTACTGAGAGGTCTCTTTTTAATGGAATCGTCGCTACTCTCGGACAGGGCATCGATTAAATCGGTTTCCGATTCGGTTTCTCGCCTCAGCGCTATTTCATCCTCCAAGCCTAACTGCGGTTCTTTCCCGGTGATGTGGAATAGCTCCCCATCGCTATATTCAGATTCGTTGAACTCGCCCTCTTGCAAAATGGCGGACAAGCGATGATGCTCAGGTTTCGCTAGCGGGGCTTTCTGCCGCGGTACAGCATGTGTGACTTTAGCGCAAGGCGCAGGCTTGATCTTATATTTATCCACATCGATAGCCAGTGGAGTACCTGTAGGCTTGGACGGACTACATATCTGGTGATCGAAATAATCCGTATCGCACACGGACCCCTCGAAATTGGAAAACTCGCCGGCGATGTCCTCGCAGTCGTAGGGGCCGTGGGTGCACTTCTTGGGCTCCAGGTAGGCATTGGGGTCCTCGGTGACCTCCGAGTAGAAAGCGCTGTCCGGGGCGCCACTCGACTCGTTGATCAGGTTGGAGCGCTCGTGAGATGCGCTGTGCCGGTTCTCTTTCATGTCATGGTATTGCCCTGCAGCAACAACACGAGCATTAATACTACAGACTAACATTAACTTAACTAAGTAACTTACCTAAGTAACAATTACACACAAAGATTTTTTTTTTTTTACTTTATGTCTGTTTGTTTCATTTTTAAGTAAATGGTTGGATTTCGCGATGATAGGAATGGCTTACATTTGCCTGGAGTCGTTTGAGTGGTAGATTTCGGCAGTGACGTAGTAGACGACCTCTTTCTGAATCTGTTGCTTAGCAACCTCTGTAGCGCCTGTTAAAATCACAAGTTCAAGGACTCAAAGTATGTCCCAAATGAAATCAGGACAAGCAATGAATAATATTTTA
Source organism: Protula sp. h YS-2021 (assembly GCA_949752745.1). NCBI lineage: Eukaryota > Metazoa > Annelida > Polychaeta > Sabellida > Serpulidae > Protula > Protula sp. h YS-2021. Next base: position 28,765,743 of record OX457026.1, on the reverse strand, counting down.
TTCCAAATAAATTTTAATTTTTGTTAATCGCAGAGAATGTACCTTCAACAGTCTCAAAGCCAAAAATACCGTTTACTCTAACCTTTATAAGTGGTCAAATGACCTGATCGCCGTATAGTCATTTTTCACCAGTCTTTAATTTGGAATTTTTGATATTATTTCCAAGCTCTTTCACAATGCACATTGCAACATTTCTTTCTTAAATTCTGGGAAATTGGGGGTTTAGAGCGGGTGCTGCGTCAGAAATAAGATGCAAAGATGCTTTCGGGATAAGAGATTACAGGAGGATGTAGTGGGGCTTAGGGCATGCGAGTTAACACCTGGGCCGTCAGACATACGGCATTACGAGCATGGCTCAGAATGTAGCTGGGGCACGTTGCCAGTGTTTTACAGTGTAGATATTTGCAGTGTTTTGTATGTCAGTCATATTACAATGAAACAAACTGAACGAAAAAAAATTATTATAATTAAAAATGTACATGAGTTTCTGCATCCATGCAAACACCGAGCTACACAACTACACATTTATTAATTGTGCGTTAACTCCTGCACTTGCTGCGAGTTATCTCATAGGAAAGTCATTTCAAATCTTCACTTGCGTTGCTGGGGTTTAACAAATATCACCCCCCCTCCCCCGTCCCCAACCTCACTACTTCTTCCTTGTTACTGTTCTTCTAGCAATGATCATGCAGAACAAGCCTCAAGTCACTTTCATTCCCAGCGTTTTCGCTCATTCCAGCCCAGCATTTTCGCGTATTCGAGCCCAGTGATTTTGCACATTCCGGCCCAGCATTTTGCATATATTCAGCCAAGCGTTTTCGCATATTCCAGCCCAACATTTTCGCATATTTCTGCCTGGGGTCATCGTGCATTCCAGCTTAGAATTCTAGCATATTCCTGGATAGCGTTTTCGCACAATCCTGTCTGGCGTTTTCGCACATTCTTGCCCAGCATTTCCGCATTATTGTACTTACATAATCGACAAGGCAAGCGCATGCATAAGCGTCTGGTATTTCACAAAACAAATATGACCTTTGTGTCACCTAAAAAGGGCGGTTTTCATAACCAAGGCATTTTATGAAACTTTTATTGAGCATTTTTTGTGTAAATCGCAGCTGTATTGGAAAACATCTAAGGAACGCTTCTTACGTGAGCAAATGCTCTCAAAAAATGTTACATTTATTTTTCAGGACAGGGAAGAGGGGAAAGTATGTACAGTCGAAGCGTAAAAGCTATAACATAAAAATATCCCATGCGAGCGATAACGTCAATGAATTAGTAGATAAGAATCCAGGTAATCCACAGAGGACCGAATTATAGGGGGATAGGAATGCAAAAACGCTAAAAAGCCTGGGCAACATGTTGAAATCATTTTAGGTGTCACCAACACTTTAGCCACACGCACTAAGGCGCACCCTACCTCCCCCCCCCCCCCCCCCACCACGATTTCTCGGCTTTATTGGCACTGCTGTCAGAGTACTCGTTTTTCTCTCCTGGAATTCAAATTTCTTATCATTATAAGCCCGTAGAGCGGAATAGCTGTGCTGGCGAACCGCATGCAGCCAGACAGCTATACCGCTAAGATAACAGCCGTGATCTGAATTTCCGGATAACTTTGCATATCATCCAAGCGGTACTACAAACAGCTCGTTTAAATATCATGCAAAATGGATTGAATTTCAATCAGTACACGTCATGCCGCCCACCTCCAGAGATATCTTATGATCCTGCGTAACTTGATGCTTCTGATCAAAAACAAACAAAAAAAACCCGTCACCATTCGCTTGTGCAGAAAATCAAAATAACATCAGTGATTTGCTCAAGGTGGTTTCTGAGCGTGATAAAGCACGAGTAAAACGTTGGAATCGTTTCTATTTGGGTTCAATACCCTGTTTACAAGTATTTCATTTGAGCAAAAATTAAAAATCGAAGTTTCCTGTTATTTTTTAAACAAAAACGTTCCTGCAATATCAATATCAATATCATCCAAAACGTAATATACCTAGCCCCGCCCCAGAGGGAGGGCGGTTGCGGGGTGGGATAGAGGGGGAACATTTATTAAAGAGACACGACGTAAAAATCGCAAGGGTAGATTTTTTTTCTGCTGACCTTTTGGCCGTAAGCAGAAAGGATGGGGAATACCATCCAAATCATAATGCATGTTCACAAAATGCCTAAAATATTGGACTTAATTATTAAAAGTTCAAATGTATGACTTGTAAAGATTTACGCATTGTTTTCTCGGGACTGACTTTTTTTTTAAATATCCAGACAAAGTAATTCAGTGTCAAACTGATAAACATTCACTTTCATGAATTTCCTTAAAACGAGAGAGCAGATATGCGTCAGCTTTGGCACAGCAACCATCAGCAAGAGAAACTGAAAGCACATTCGAAAAGTACATGCTTTTTTTAAATCTCACTGCTAGATATAGTTATAACGATGAATTTCGCTTACATTGCCTGACGAGGAGGACTGGTTTGGCGTGTAACTTCCGCTTTTCGCGCCGCCATATTTAACCCGGATGCACTCCGGCAGCCATCTTGTTTTTCGGACCACTTTCTTGTATTCTTTCTGGACCTTGAAGATATCATTATAAATAAATTCACGGTCAACATATACATAATTCGCAAACGAAATCACTCTGTCATGGCATATTAAGAAATGTTTGAACTGTACTAAAATAACTTAACTATCAATCACAACATTTTTTGTGTTGTAATTTGTTTATTATTATTATTATTATTATTATTATTATTATTATTATTATTATTATTATTATTATTATTGTTATTATTATTATTATTATTTGGACTTTTTTCGTCTTGTTCTTGCCTTGTCGTTGTAGACGCAGTGGAAGAGGAAAATGAAGAGTCCCTGCAGACTGTTGAGGATGGTGAAGGCGTAGGCCATGAAGAGCGTCGTCTTGTTGACATAGACCAGGCCCAGGGTCCAGGTCAGTCCCAGCAGCACCACAAGCACCACGGCGCCCTTGATCCACGATCTGACAAGCAAATAATACATGCTCCCGTGTAATACATACGATCGGCTGTCAATCAAAAGTCAAACAGCGTTTTGTTACTGTCTATCTCCCTCTTGAAAATGAAGACATAAAAATCAAAGACAAAATTTGCAAATGAAACTACTTTAGAGTCGCCCGATCACGTTTTATGTATATTTTCTTTAGGTCCAAAACTTATCCATTTTAAGTGTAAAAGACTGAAGTTACATACATCCCCCAACTGTTTGGGGCTTGGACAATAAAATATCTTATATTTGTGCTACAAACAGACTCGAAACAGCCGGCATAACAATTTCGAAGTGCGCCAAATCGTCTAAATAAGACAGAACGTTTCGTGCGAAATCGTGATACCTGCATTTCTTTCGAAACAATCATTACACAACAGATACACAACACTGAGGTTTCCATACATAAAATCCGGCCTGAAATGAGAGTAAATGGCTGAATACTCTCGGGTGGTTCCATCAGACGTCTTCGTGCGTGGCTATCAATTGCATAATTAGTAACAGTACACTCCGTTGAAGATTTACGCAAAAACAACCAAGCCAACGACAATACAAAGCATATAAATAACTCTTACAAACACTGCACCTCATATATTAATTTCAGAGCGAAAATAATTACACGAACAGTAGCGCACCCTGCTCCAATGTGATCTGCCTCTACGTGGCAAAAAAAGCTACAACAAACTGAAGCATTCCGTGCAAATTTCAAAGCCCCACGGCAAGGGTGTATCCCGTGGTCTATCCGGTGGGGACGGGATAGGCACTGCTGAATAGGCCCTCACGACAGGGCGAGACACGGGGCAATAGAATACCACGATTAGCTCCCAAATTCACTCAAATGTTAAGCGTTGGAGACAGCGAAATGTCAACTTAGAATTCTGTTGTGCGCCATTTTAAATAAACAGCAATTATGCCAACTAATGTTGTTTTTGAGACTAAATTATGTTTCTATATTTATATGTTTTTTTTTTTTTAAGAATAAATTTCGTTCTATATTTATTAAGGGCAAATACATAAAAATAACAACAATGACTTTGAATTTTCCCGTCTGTTGGTGCGGGACGTGGCGGGATCCACACACCCCTAGCCCACCAGTAAGCTCTGACCACACCAACAGTCATGATTTTCACAAACGAAATGATAAGTGTACACCACCACGATCAACGTACATTAAGAAAAAAGCTTTAAACAATTGCCAAAATAACAAGGCTTTGCATGCTTTATGCTCTGCCACGGCACAACGCAGCTACAAAAAAAAACGCCACCTGCACTGAAAAAACGCCAATAAACACACGACAAAACGCACACAAGCTAATACATAATACGCACTTATTTTGTTTGCTATGAGTATTAACCAGTGAATAACAGACCCGCAATAAACAGCTCTGCACAATTTTACAAACGACCTCAATAAGCAAAGAAACAACAGCAGAAATTACCAGCCCTTAAACCGATATAAACAATATTTAATCTTCTAATTCCACCTTGTTATTTTTTTGAGGCCCAGTCGTCCCTATGATTTAGTAACAGGGCCGGACGATGCGAAACAACATTTTTTCCCTAGCCTTAAATCAACGAAGTAAGAGATTTAGTGTCAGTTGATAAATTGTGCAGAACACTGTGTAAACGGGGAAGAAATTCGAATAAACAAGAAAACAGTACACCGGAAGTACAGCGAATAATGAACCTCCGTAATGTCTCGCTCAAAATCTCGGCACTCATCTCCTAGCTCGCAATATAGACGTGCCTCAGCCAGAAATAAAATATCTTTTTTTTTTTTAATTAACGGTGTGCCCGTGATGACGGCAGTCGGACTCAACAGTATGTAAAATAAAGACTGTGAGAAAATCACGCTCCGTAACGTAAATAGGAGATAGTATGGTAAACGCGAAATGTCAACACAATTAGTTAACGCAAGTGGTGCACTCTCACATCTTATTCAAAAGAAACGCATTTGTTCAAGACGACCAAAAACGGAAGCAGTAGTATCTTACAAACGCATTGTTGGGTCAATTTTGCAACATGGATGCAGACCTGGTTACCCATAATCCCGTCTACGCTAACCAGGAGTGGTATTCTGCTCTGTCCTTATTTTTAAGGATGTCCTTATTTTTAAAAATAAGGATGAAAAAGTTATTCTGCTCTATCCTCAAACTTAACAAGGTCTTTAAAAAATAAGGATACAAATTAAGGAGGAACCATCTAATCTCAAGAATAAGGACGTCCTTAAATATAAGGACAGAGCAGAATACCACTCCAGGCCCAAACCCATGTTGAGCAATTTATTCCATGCATCTATAATGTGACTCAAATTCTCAGTCCACGTGGATATGGGGTGGCAGGAACTGTTTTGTTATTTTTTTTTTAATTCACTTACGAGAGATCCGGAATATACTAAAGGGAATTCAGGGAAGTCCTCAAAATCCATGAGATATCAAAGCAAGACATCACAGGAGATCATTATTACATTAATAGCTATTTTGTGTAAAAGCGATAACATGTGCGCTAAGACCACCACACTTATGCATGACAAATCGAGGGAACGGGGGCGGAGCTTACATATACACGTGTCACTGGAACAGCCACACGTGCGACAGAGTGGACGATGGGGCCTCAATATATGCACGTGTAGCTGGGACAGCCATACGTGCAGGCGGTGAGAGAGTGAGCGGTTTGGCCTTTAGACAGCAGCGGGAAGGTTTTGAGGGTGAGGGCGGGGGGGGGGGGCTTACATGTGCACGTGTCGCTGGGTGTCAGCCGAGGTCACGGAGTGCACCGTCACACCACTCGCCTCCTCACTGCTGCTTGCCACAGACACAGAAAATAAGACGAGCTGCATGTTATAAACAGTAGAGCTGTAATCTGCCAACCCGCCCAAAAGGAAAGATTCGATTCGATTCAGACATAAGAGATTTCTCTTTCTTTTTTTAGAAATAGAAATTTATTCAGAGGGCGTTTAGTTCCTGACGTGGTATATATTATGTGCCTTTTTACGTTTGAAGAACTCACAAATTCGAACCCTTGGAGCAACACCGTAATTAACACGTAGGGAACACGAAATCAGACGACAGTTCATCTACTGAAGTCTGAAAAACCGAGTGTATGCGAGGTCGTTTCTTGATTTCTTTCCCACACTTAAGAGACATCCAAGAGTAAATACGGTAGCGGCCTGAAGCTGAGAAGTAGCAAAGTTTTCGTACCACAAAAAGAAAAATTAGCAGATCAGTAGTTGATGATAAGACTCATAAGAGGCAAGTCAGACGCTGCGCCTGATGGGAATTCTTCGGTACAAAATCACACGCACGTTATTCACAAATTTATAAGTGTTTCGAGTATTTGCAAGACTAAACCAGCACTGTTTTCGCAAGAACCAGAACAAACACTAAACAAGCTAGACCCGTTTTGTTTAAATTCATGTCACGTGCTACAGGGAAATCTCCAAAAAGTGATGCTTTTGCCTTTGATCTCGGTGGAGTCTACAGAGCGGTCACGTATATTTTGAGTTAACTTCACGCAGTAATAGTTTCGGCTTTCTCTAGAGGTTGCTTTTTCCACAGAACTTAACAGGTGACAACAGCAAAAACGATTTAAATATGGGATGGGGAGAATAAGGCCTCAAAACCAGCTAGGTAACCCCCCAGCCACCGTCCCTTTCTCCATTCAGACGGGTCAACCAGGCCTCAAATATGTAACACCGGGATCAGCTAGCACTAAGTACATCTTGGTCATATTCAACCAAGATTCTATATGTATTATGTCCTTGTTTAAATGATTTTAAGAATATTTTTGGACATTTTGTGATTTCTGTTACATTAAAATTACGTTATCATTTTTGAAAAAAAGACTACTTCCAGGGAATTATTTGCTCAGGTTTATTATTATTATTATTATTATTATTATTATTATTATTATTATTATTATTATTATTATTTTGGGAGAGGGAGGGAGCATTATTATTTTAGTAATCAGTAACATTACCACAAAAGCGGACTGCTGACTCAGAATTTTCTAGAGAAGTTTCCAGAGCAATCCTCTTTCAAAATCAACAACTGATCGTTATTTTATTTCCAAAATAGATCTGATGCTTTAGTCAAAAAAAACCTGAAGGGTATTTATGAGTTTATAGATTTTTTATTACTTTACTAAGCATTTTTTATTCCTTTTTTTTATTTATTTATTTTTATTTTATTTATTTTTCGTTAGTTTTTTAGCCTAATTTACGGAACTAAATTACGTCAGACGTTCATTGGGTTGTTATCGTTTTGTTTTCTTTATTTTTTATTTATTTTTTATTCCATGTTCGAACGTGGTATGTAAAAAAACTGTGCCTAGTTGTCCCACCTATCCCACCTGTACAGCCTAGTTGTCCCACCCATACGGTCTAGTTGCCCCACCTGTACAGACTAATTGTCCCACATGTACAGCCTAGTTGTCCCACCTATACAGCCTACTTGTCCCACCTGTATAGCCTTGTCCCACCTGTACGGTCTAGTTGTCCCACCTGTACGGCTTAGTTGTCCCACCTGTACAGCCCAGTTGTCCCACCTATACGGTCTAGTTGCCCCACCTGTACAGCCTAATTGTCCCACCTGTACGCCCAAGTTGTCTCACCTGTACAGCCTAGATGTCCCACCTGCACGGCCTAGTTGTCCCACCTGTACGGCCTAGTGGTCCCACCTGTACAACCTAGTTGTCCCACCTGTACAGCCTAGTTGCCCCACTTGTACGGCCTAGTCGTCCCACTTATACGGCCTAGTTAGCACACATTCCTCAGTGGCTCAGTTTATTTTGAGGCCTTGTTATCCAGTTATCCCTAACCTTTTATTTATTAATGACACAATTCTCGAGGACTTCAGTTCTGGGGACACCCACTAAAAATTGAAATCTTGTAACAGAAACCTATTTACAAGAAGGAACGTCAATGAAAATCTTCTTTTAATCTCTGTTAGGTTTAAATTCTTAATACCAACAACAGCAAAACTATTACTTACCTGTCAAAGGTATGAATGTTTTACCCAATAACAACGCATGTTTTTACTCACAACTCAACATGTACAAAGAAAAGATTTTTTTAAGGCCTTGAAATTACAGAGAGCTCACGGCATGGGTAGTGGAGGGGGGGAAGGGGGGAGGGGGGACGGGGGAGGGAAGAGCTACCTGATGTTTTCCGAGCGTGACTTCTGCTTCATCTTCCAGGCGGCGGTAGCGCGCGCGTGTCGACACATCATGTAAATAGCCACTCCCAACATCACGCTGTTCAGCTGTCAATCAAAAGCACACATCATGTAAATAGTCACTCCCAGCATCACGTTGTTCAGCTGTCAATCAAAAGCACACATCATGTAAATAGGTATGGAATGGGGTTGTGGAAATTATAAATGCCAGCTGTGATTTTATAGGCCCAGGTCAGAGTTGAACGAACATGTAATTTTGGTACATGCGTTGAGTACTCGTCAAGTCAGTTGTTGTTTTTTTTTACCGGATAGCGAGGAACGGAGAGGGGAAGACACGTATCAAGCAGTTACTGGGTTGACTTGACGGAAACGGCGTGACAATCAACCGCTTATTTTTTCAGGAATCTCCAACAACTTAGTTCAGGCCATGTATTTGCTTTAAAAGTAAATTCGGTCATTGTTTTGAGAGGGTATTTCGGTGTAGTTAAGACCAGGCAAGAACAGCAACAGGAAGGTTTATAAGCAACAGCACATTTTCAACCACAGATCGTGAATCCTTAGTAAGACGGCAACAACAGGGTGATTAAATAAGGAGGTACCACTTCCTCACAAAAGGCGCGCTGTAATGAACCTTGCCTGAGATAATACTCGCTAGCGCCTCACATACCGTTGGCGTCACGAGGATATTACACACTTACGTACATCAGCAAACTAACATTTGTACGGCCATACGACTTGCTGATACAGAAGATAAAAACTCACAAAGTTCAAATTAAGGCAATAATTTGTACAATAGGAGCAAGTGTAAAAAAACAAGTGCAATCACGACCCATTGCTAGGTTATTATTGCAATTAAGACGTCCAAAAGTTTGCGGGGTTCTGTTCTAATTCGGAGTGAGAGAGGGGAGGGGGGGGGGGGCACGTGAAAGTGGGCAGGAGTGCGTGTGAGCGGACATGGCAGTTGGCAAAGAAAGAGAGTGGGACGGAGACACAAAAGTGGGCAGGGATACAGGGTGGGAAGGTAGGGCGGGACCATGGAAGTGGACCCAGGAAGAGAACGGGAAGGAAGGGCAGGGGGTGTGGGCAGGGATACAGGGTGGGAGGGTAGCGTGGGACCATGGAAGCGGGCACAGGAAGAGAGCGGGAAGGAAGGGCAGGAGGTGTGGGGAACCTGACAAGAAGATTTGAGGTGACACTTACAACCATGACGGCGATGACAGGGCCCACAAATGCCCAGATAAATCCGCCGTCCGTGCTCAACCAGCAACTGAAACGACAACATCACTCTTACCAAACCTCTACCAATATCTATCACCAAATGTTTCCCACTTAAATCTCGACGTTCATCAGGATAATCAACTTGCTGACAGCTCATTGTCTTCAATGCCCTTTTCATTTTATAAATTTCATTTCAACCAATGCATCCTGTGTTCTTAACAAAATTGCTCCATGTTCACTGAAATAAGCAAATGTTGAAAACATGAACCCTGGAGATTATCTAGTTATTTATTCGGCATTTTGCTTTCGTCGTAGAAAAGGTAACACTTACTACCGGTCTGTCCCATAGCCGCTATGGTCGACGGCTGCCGAGATGCCCACGATCAGGGCAGGAATTCCTGTCACAAAAGCCAATAATATAAAACTTCATGTGCCCTTCCAATGCGCCAGATTATACTCACCTAACGTTTTAATGTATAGCCTCACGTAAGTACATAAGTCATGACTTTAATATAAGACTTTGACCAAATCTTTTGAGGTTTATCGTCTCATTATGTGCAATTGGTTTTTTTTTTCAGCTGTTATTTCTCTTAAATGCGAGTTTGTAAAGAACGGCAGAGGATTCAACGGCTTCTCTGATTTTCGAATTGTACTTCTGATTATAAACTCTTTAGGACTAGGTTAAAAAAACCGCTTCTGTTTGTCCCTGACGTCACAGCACCCGTGAAGGAGGAACAAAAGCATATTCCGCGATTTACTCTCTGTGATTCCACCATACATTAATCGTGTTTCAATTAAGAATAGTGTCTTTTTTAATTTAACAGACCACTAAGTGTAAAGTGTACATTTTGAACATACCGTATCCAGACAAATAGTACCAGAGCTTTCTGGATCGCTCCGCCTCGAAAACTTCGATGAGCATGACGTACAACTGCACTCCTTCCAGGCACATCCACGCGAACGAGGCCAGGAAAAAGTAGTGCAGGAAGCCGGCCACTACACTGCACAATACCTACGAGCAAAAACATAAACCCTCAGCAACCAGTGTGCACATTTCTGAACCACAAAAAACTAATATAATACATTATCATTATATCGAAATGCAAAGAAATAAACGCATAATTACTATTCTAAACACTGTCCATTTAATTTAATCACTAACAGAAGAATCTTTGGCATGCCCTCCCCCGCCCCCCTGCCCAAACACGACAGTAAGAAGATGCGACATTACCGGCTTGTCAGCCTGCCCTATGCCTGCCAAGAAAACGAGCTCGGCGAGGAAGAGACAGAACACCAGGTTCTTGTGGATTGTGTTCCTGTCACACTGCAGATTTCTGAAGCAAGCGTCAACATGTTAGCAAACGATTAGTTCTCAGGAACCTGCGCGTTTTGCATCACACTATGGAAACTAACACTGGTACCGAATGAAACAATTTATCATTAACGTTATCGTATATTGGAACCATCTACTTCTAGCAAACATAAACCCAAAAGGTTAATCCAAACTCGACTCTTCCCTAACACATCAAAAACTCCTAAATATGTCTACGTTTTTTGTTTTGTTTTGTTTTTTGTTTTTTGAAAATTCGATAATTATGTTTTCGGCTGAAGAGTTTGCAATTCATTGTACGACTATTTATCTGAATCTCATTCTTATTATTTTTTTAGCTTTTTTTCTTAAAGTAATTATCTTTTTTATCTGTTTTTACTTTTGATGTAATCTTTAGGCACATGTATGGACCAATCAGAAGTTACCTTATAAAGGTGAAGGTCAACCAGGCGAGCAGCAGGCAAACGAGAGAGATAACGCAGCCGATATACGTGATGAAAGACAACGCGAACCCGTGGCTCTCCGACACCTACAACGTACCACCGCCTTATTTCCTCCCTCCTTCCTTTTTTCTGATGTACTCTTGCAGAATAGTCTGATTTTTTTCTTGTTAAATGTCAGCTGTTGATTCATTTACTAATGGCTACTTATATGTCGATCAAGGAATACCTATTGTCCGACCGTTCAACTGGAATCCATTACCTCTATATTTGCCGCAAGAAATTGGCATCCAGCAATCAGGCTATGTTTGATTTGGTTGCATTAAAACAATTTTCAAATCACAGAAACTTTTTTTTCATTTTTTTCAAGACAAATCAGTGTCTTTCTTATTTTAAGTTTCATGCAGTAACAAATACATTCATGGGGGTAGAGATGTAACCAGCACCACAACAGATACATCATCCGCGAGAACCAAAATCAAATGAGTGGCCTCTAATGCTTACAGGCGTGGCGGAGACGTCCATGAGTACGGCAAAGTTGGTCAGGTGACGACACTTGCAGACGGTGTGCGTTACGTTCGTCTCGTGTACGTCACAGCCGAATGACGACCACTTTCCGGTGAGCGATTTCTCCGAGTACTCCCAGAAGGCACACGTCGGGTTGTACACATTCTTCTTCTGTCAATAAAAAACACGCGGACATTTATGGCTCTATACATCGCAACCTCGCCACCATGACAACCCGAAACGGTATAAGAAATTGCTTTCAATGACCAATTTACTAACCACTTCCGCCAGAAAGACCTCGCCCATAAACTCGACCTTAACGACAGCATCTTATTGATAGCCGGGAATTCCCTCATGCCATGGTCTGTGGCAGTTCTGAACAGCTAGTAGATAAACCCCTGTTCACCCCTGTTCAAGAATAATAGATAGTTCACAAGGGAATCCGCTAAAATTCACGTCTAGTCTCATTTAACCAGTTGCCACAACCACTTCCACAATTGATGTACTACCGGCGGGTGCTGTTCGGCTTTTACAAGCGAGGAAGGACTCACCGTGGAGTGCTCCAGCGTGTAGTACACAGGTTCCGGCAGCGGCACAGTGCCCTTGCGCCCGTTCACGGACGCGGCGATCACCTGCGTGTTCACGAACGTCTCGTTCGCCATCTTCTCCGCCGTCTTCGCGTACTCTACGACATGTCCATCAATATGGGCATCAATACATATAAGCAATATATGGAATCAATGTATTAAATCGGCACAAGGAATCAACAAATATGAAGGGAAACTAAACCAGAGAAAACAATATGGCGGTTTGTCAAAAGCAGATCAAGGCCACGCCTCTTTGATGAAAGTCTATTCTATTTCATATTTCTTCAAGGCTTTATATATTTAGCAAAAACACCAGATAACTCGTTTACAAGCCTTGTATCTATTTCTCAGGTATATTGTCCGTCTGAAAACTGTTTACCGTCATTAGTTAATCCCATGTCCTCCCTGTCGCTCGCATCTAGAATGTTGTACTTATCCGTGACGGCGTCATCTGCTTGCACAGTGTTGGGCGAATCTGATTGCACGCCGCGCAGATATTGCTCTATGTTCTTGTATGTTGCGAAAACGACCTTAGCCAAACCTGGAGGAAAAATATCACCAAATGATAGACATCGGTATATTATACAGTTTAATTTCAACACGTTTTAGCTAAAAAAAAAGAGAATATCCCGATGATCAATTCTCAATTACTGAAATATTACTTCTGTTCCTATGGCAATCTGAAGTGTTTCCTTGGTCAATCACACTTTGCATGTATCCCAACTTGAATCTGAATAAACAAAAATGTGGTGAAGAAAACGGTTGAGTGCTGACCGTCTACACCTAGCTGCTTGACACTGGCGGCGGAAAGCGTGATGGAGTTGCTGTTATCCCGCCACGGGCTGTCCCTAAACTCGTCTTTCTGCGTGTGAAAGCACACGTCATCTCTGACGTCAGCGCGCGTGTCAATCACGTTCACCTCGATCACTGCAAGGAAAACACGCTCCTAATCAGCCGCATAACTAGACTCCCAAACGCCAATACATTTTTTTAGTTATTTTTTATTTTATCTATTTCATTTACTATTTTATTTATTTACTTATTTGTGCTTTTTTTTAACTTTTTCTTCTCTTGTTTTCCTGTTACAATGAGCCCCTGTGTTCACGTGACAAGTGCGTTGGTGCTCACCTAAGTTGACCTGAACCTGGATCCTGGCCGTCGGCTTGTCGAGCACATCGGCCAGCTGGTAGGCGCTGTTCTCCACCGAGCTGACGACGCGCGTGGCCGCCCGCGCCTGCTCGGCCTGGGGCAGGTCGAGCCACGAATCCTCCTTGGCTTTGTCCAGCATGTTGTTGCTGCTTTCTACCACAGCCTAGGGTATCATAAAAGAACAGTCTTAACCCCAACAGACCACCAAGAATGTAATCTCCATATTTGCCCATTATTTAGTGTGGAGAGACAAAGAAGAAAAGAGTTGAAAGAAGATGTTACCGAAAGAAAAACGTAGGTCTTCATGTGTGTAAACAAGTCTTAACCCAATCTTTTTAACTGAGAAAAAGGTAGTGCGTTCATACGTGCTACTGAGCACCTTTTAGTAAACTTAGTTACGTGATCACGTGATCCGACCTACAGGCGTTATCACAACATCTCATATGACGTCACAAGTGGTCTTTGAAAATCACCTCACAATTCGAGAGCAAAACATGAATCAGGTTTCATGACGCGTAAATATAACAGTATGAGTAGGTCAAGAAAAAGTTACCTTATTGACTTTCTCAACGACTTGTTTCTTCTTGGGCGTAGCGATGTCGTGCACCTGCACCTCGACTTCGTTCACCATCTCCTGCATGACCCACGTGATGCCGTCCACGTCGCCGCCGAACGTCTCGGCCATAGGCTTGGCCGACACCGTCACCAACTCGTCGGCCACTTCGCCTATGATTTCGACCGCCGCCTGCTCCCGAGCTTCTACCATCTGTTGTCAAAAGTAATCAACATTGCTTCTCTTTTTTTCGCTGATTTAGCTTACTTGCTACGCTAGATTTCTGTGATAGGTCATTTCATCTATAAACTCACGGGGATAAAACATGCAATTTGACAAAATAAAACGACTAAAGACCATGCTAAAAACCAGTTCAAACCATGCGTACTGACTGGTCAGTTTGTCCAGACAGGCCTAATTATCTCTTGTGTTTATGAGCCACCTTTGTGATCCACAGCAGTACGTTAATAATTGCAATTGCACTTAAAACCAACGTAACTTGAAGTTGAAATGACTCTCAAAGCTCCAAGTTTTCTATTTTTTACTCACCGGCTGCGGGGGGGGGGGAGTTTAATGGCAATCTCCATTAAACAAGGAAATGCTTTTCGTTGTCCGAGTTTTAATTGAAATGAGCTTGAGACTACTTCACTACATACATGCTTGCCCGTGCGTACCACAGAAGACTGGGGGGGGGGGGGCACGGAGGGAGGAATGCAAAGAGCCTGATCAGATCACACCGCCACCAAGTGGTAATACCGTCACCGCATTCACGTCATTTACTACTACTACTACTACTACTACTACTACTACTACTACTATTATTATTATTATTATTATTATTATTATTATTCTTATTATTATTATTATTATTATTATTATTATTATAATAACCCAGTGACATCCTTGGTGAAAAAAAAGCTTTTGAAGTGAACTGTTAACGCGTTCACGCTCACTGTTAAGCTAAAACCGGATGTTAAGCGGGTTAACCAACGTTAACCTAAGCTACCGTTAACTGTGTTCACCTAAGATAATCAATGGTGGCTAATACTATTTAAATAGAAAATATTGCACCAGCGTCCCACCCCTGGATCCGCCACTTTCACATCTCGGTGACCCACATAGTAGTACAGAACTGAAAATTAACATGCCAAAAACCTTTAAGTCCAGCTGCCAATAACTGTTACTAGTTAACTGCCACAGTACAACACACACAACATGCACAAGTTCATAGCGATTGACGTACTTGGCTCCCATTTTTTTTTCTTTCTGGTCATATCCTCAAGTTTTACATTCTTGCGTTCTTTTCAATCCTTGACGAACTTCTTTCCGAAGGGGAATACTTGAAATACAGTTTTTCATCGGATAAAGCATATTTCTGGACTGTTAGTTCGACATTACCACAACAGTACAAGAAAGCAGTAAGCAGTCTGTACACTTTCATCGGGGGTGGGATACCGCCTTAGCCATCGCCATCGCTACGAAAAGGGTTAGCTACACACAAAATCTGCCTCCTCAGACATGCAACGGGGGGAGGGGGTGTTGGGAAGGAGGGGGGGGGGCGAGGGGCATCTACCTCCTTCTCGTTTGGATGACCCGAGTCGTGCATGAACGACTTCAGCTCCTTCAGGGATTGCACAGCCTCCAAAGCCTGGCCGCGGATGCAAAAGCATAGTACATGTCAACGTGCAGAGCAATTACATACACAGCAATTCGCATTCACGCCTTATATTCTGCACGTATACAAAGCAATAAACAAATAAAAATTCAAGCAATTTTCTACAGCCAAATCATTCACTTCCAATTTAATTCAAACAGTAAAAGCAGCACGAGCTAATATACGCGCACACAACGTATTGTAAAGGCTGCAAAAACCACCGCCCTACGGCGTAAACTGTAACGGACTTGGAGGCCTGGCCACAATCACGCTTGATCTTTTAGGCTTTGCAATTTTCATTTGTTTTACCTAAATCCGATTTTCTCTAGATTTTCTTACTCTGCTTTCATTTTGATGCTTACCTTTAACTCGAGTCGGCTGACGTCACGTGACTTGCAGCGGCTCAGGTCGGGTTTGCCTGCCCACCCTTCCTCAGTACACAGCCAACGCGCCATTTCTGACAGCAAAATAACCAAACAGCTGCGTGACACTCTATAACTTTCTACACTACTATTCTATTTTGTTTAATTTTTTTATTATTTATTACGGTTTTTCAAAGTTTTTCCTCCTTCTTGAAACTTTTGCCAGAGAACGCCATTTAAAAGTGATGATTTGGCAATATTTTGCATCCGTTCCCTCTGGTTAAAGCTAATAAAACATAAGCGAATCTGAAAATTGTGCGGAGCAAAACCAACCAGTCGGCTAGACAACCAGCCAGTCGGTTAGACAATCAACCAGTCGGCTAGACAGCCAACCAGTCGGCTAAACAACCAACCAGTCGGCTAGACAATCAACCAGTCGGCTAGACAGCCAACCAGTAGGCTAGACAATCAACCGGTCGGCTAGACAACCAACCAGTCGGCTAGACAATCAACCAGTAGGCTAGACAACCAACCAGTCGGCTAGACAACCAACCAGTCGGCTAGACAACCAACCAGTCGGCTAGACAACCAACATGTCGGCTAGACAGCCAACCAGTCGGCTAAACAACCAACCAGTCGGCTAGACAATCAACCATCGGCTAGACAATCAACCAGTCGGCTAGACAACCAACCAGTCGGCTTGACAACCAACCAGTCGGCTAGACAATCAACCAGTCGGCTAGACAGCCAACCAGTAGGCTAGACAATCAACCGGTCGGCTAGACAACCAACCAGTCGGCTAGACAATCAACCAGTAGGCTAGACAACCAACCAGTCGGCTAGACAACCAACCAGTCGGCTAGACAACCAACCAGTCGGCTAGACAACCAACATGTCGGCTAGACAGCCAACCAGTCGGCTAAACAACCAACCAGTCGGCTAGACAATCAACCATCGGCTAGACAATCAACCAGTCGGCTAGACAACCAACCAGTCGGCTTGACAACCAACCAGTCGGCTAGACAATCAACCAGTCGGCTAGACAACCAACCAGTCGGCTAGACAATCAACCTGCTGATAACAGCAGTGGCTTAGCTAGATTGCTCGGATGTATATACACCGCTTATATTGATATTTTTTGTGTTTACGTCCCACGCCGTTTAGAGAGGTTGCGGTGCGTACCATCGGCACTGTTGGGACAGGGTCGCTCGGCAACCATGCCCGCGGCAGTCACGGGCCAGCTGATCTTCCTCCTCTCCACCGCCTCACACTCCGCACGCCCCGTCGGTACACCTGGTCGCTCCGTCGCTGTCGTATACAGTAGTCGGTTATTTATAATTAACTAATTCAATTAAAAAATACTTACTCAGCAGTTATCAACTGTGTAAACATTATGTTTTAGTTCTTTATACATTTACTCGTCTTTTTTACCCAAATTCCATTATTTATCAAATACCCAACCTATATTTTATAGCTGTTCTCTATTAACTCAAACTAAAATGTAAAGTTAAGCCCACGAATCGTAAGCTTTCTTTTTCCCAAGCTCCACACTGCAAAGTTCCATTGTTACTGTTCTATAGTCACCTTCAAGTCATTAATTTATATTTTTTCAAATAGATCATACTGCCGGAGCTGTAGTTCTCCATATGGCAAGAAGTCAGACCTGGTATTGCAGGACACTGGCGCCGGGCTATACAGCTGCCCTCGTGTAGAATGGGTCTGTTTTTCGGGCACTCGCATTTCCGCTCACACGCGGAGGAGCAATGCCGCGTCACTTCCTGTCTGCATGACTGCGGGCACAGGCTACCGCACTCGTTCCACACCTGGCCAGGCGGGCAGGCCCGCGGACAGTCACCAGCCGCAATGCACAGACCGTCGTGCCACACGGGCGCGTGTTCCGGACACTCACAGCGCCGGACGGTCGCCTCGGAAGGGCACGCTCTGTCCGGTTCCTCACACGTCTTGTTACACTCCCTTCCACGCTCATTCCACACCTGAGGCTCGGGACAAGCTGTAAACGTGTGAGTTTATTATTATTATTATGACTAATTATTTTAAGTCTTCCTTCTCGGTTTCTCTGTCTGAGAAACACATATACTAAACAATATCATGTATTATAATGGTTATTTCTGCAACGTGTACAATTGCAGTTAAATCCTAACCAGACTAACTCAGAAACAAACACACACAAGTCAGCGTTCTGCGTACTTACAAGGCAGCCGTGTTGTTGACGGCAGCGTTGTGGTTGTGGTGGTAGTGGTGGTGGTGGTGGTTGTAGTGGTTGTCGTAGTGGTGGTTGGTCTTGGCCGCGGTCTGGGCCTGGGAGGCCGGGAAGTGTCTACTGTAAACGACATACATAAGCAACACGTCACACCAATGTTGCAGTGCTCACTTGCATTTGGAATTGTACACCCCACAGGGGCAGTTATCAATTAGCACGGGCAAAACCGCGTTTACGATAATTAGCGCGGTTTTATGTGAATATAAGTCGTTTTTCAGGCAGGGACGCGTTCCTTGTAGCCTCCACTGCCCCCCTCCCTTCTCCTCTGCCTACCCCGTGATCTATTTTGACTACTTTCTCCGCATCCCGGGGGGGGGGGGGGGGAGGGAGCACTTATGAGAAAACCCCTAACATAACTCACGTTTTCCACATTCAATGACAACAAAGCGAGGGAGGGCATTGCTATTCGAAAAAAAGTTACAACCTTCAACTTTACATTATTTTTATGTTTAATTTTTATTTTAATTTTCCACATTACAGATTTCCGGTTCACTAGCGGATACAGTACGATTAATTCTTTTTTGTTTTGCATTAAGTTTTTTGTCAGCAGAATTTCTTTATTCTCTTTACGCTGTTATGGTAAATGTCTATTTAACACTTGACAAGCCTTTGGCTTGTTTTAAGATGCTTTTGTAGCCAGCTCTAAACAGTGCTTGCATATATGAGGTAAAATAACAAACATTGTTCGTTCATGCATAGAAATTTTCAGCTCAATAATCTCACAACAAAATCTCATGCACTAAAATCTTACTGCAGCTAATAATTATCACGTGCAACAACCACAATAGAATATGATTCCAAATACATGTGCATCCCCATGACCAGGTGCTTTGGACAGCCATATGCTCATTTGGACTAGACCCATGCCAACGGATTCCATTGTTAAACACGGTTTACGGCAATTCTACCTATTTTACGTTTAATACTACGGCACAAAAGAAAATAACTCCGCAACAATAACTAGTTGATCCAAATTCCCTTTTTTGATGAGAAAATTTCAGGAAAGTTTCAGTTCAAATCTTCAAGCAACATCGGCACGGGTATTCGCTTTAGCACCGATTAGCGGAGGAAAACGTAGTACGCTATATTTTTTACAAATCTCTTGTTTCGGCAGAAATAATTCTTTTTCGGTTCTACATGTATTATTAAACTTTTGTGTCATTTAAGTTTAAATTACTTAAAATAATAAACTATTGCAATATTCAAGAGTCATTTGCCAACTCATCACTGATTGCTACAGAACCACAGTCGGGATACAGGTCCCCTGTTTAATGACTAGAGAAACGAACGCAATAAAAAGCATAAAAAAGAAAGGTCCCTGTGCCAACAATATGCCAACTCGCCACAACGACAACAGACCGTGACGTATGTTTTCAGCAAGAAGAGCTATAGCAAGCAAGTGCATCACCAGAATTTAACTTAAATGTGATTTTTATTCACAACAAAAATTAAATTCATTGTTTTAAAAAGATAAAATACAGGAATTTAAAACAAAATGTACAAATAAAAAAAATATATATAGAACAGGGTAAGATTTCAGTAATACCTTTCGTGACTGCGAATACAAAAAAA
The DNA here is from genome assembly GCA_949752745.1 of Protula sp. h YS-2021. NCBI lineage: Eukaryota > Metazoa > Annelida > Polychaeta > Sabellida > Serpulidae > Protula > Protula sp. h YS-2021. The sequence goes on along the minus strand of OX457026.1, from coordinate 28,745,889 downwards.
AAATTTATTCAATCAGTAAACTATTATTCAATTAGTAAACTACATCTTTGAACTGAATTTTTGAATCTTTTACTGTATTTTTTTCAATCTTTTACTGCAGTAAGATGCGTCTTTCAACAAAAGTATTCCAGGGGAAAATAAGAATTAACAAAGTTCGACTAGACAACATTGTAACAGTAAACGCAAATCTAAACTTTGCGCAACTTTTCCAGTAAATATTGCAACACCATATTTTACACAAAATACATAGGCAGTGGACAGTGGAGAACAAGACCGTCAAGGGACGGTGCCCAGGTGGCGTCAGTGTAACAAAACATGAATTGGTGCTGCGAGTCTAACAAAATTCGGCGGAGAGTTGGTGAAAATTATAATTCTATTATTAAATATTTCACATATCCTCAACATTAATTTCATTCTTGGCTGCAAATTCCACCCTGTGGTCATTTCGCCAATGTCAACACAGTTGAAAAAGATGAAAAGGTGCCTTAACCACTTTCATTTTAAAAATCCAACAAAAATGCAGAGCTAAAAACAGTAAACAAAAAAAAAAGCGCGAAAGAAATGGCCCCCAAGCGCAAATAAAATTGCATTTCGTGAACAACAAAAAAAATGAAACAATTCGACTCGGGCGCACTGGAGACACCAGCATTAAAATTTCATGGAGAAGACAAAAATTAAGGAAAAAATATATTTGGGCGAAACTTAGGCGACCTTCGGAATTTCGCGAAACTGGTGAAAATCAAAAATCGGCAACAGGTCTTGTTTACACCTGATCCAGACTATCTTCATGCAAAATTTCGAGCAAAATTGACAAAGTTTGGGGAGTAGACTTTTTTCGCAAAGGTGGTGATTACTTCGCCAAATTGGCGGAAACTGGCAAATTTCGGAAATATAATAATGGGCATTTGTCCCCCTAACCGGGCCATATTTAAAAAAAAATTTCTTGGTGAAGACGAAGACTGAAAGACCAGCGACAAAAAAAGTTTACAGACGTGCGGACGGACATTTTTTCACCATAATAGAAATTTAATAGATGGCTCTGGCATTTTTAAGTTGATGCTATCAAAACTACAGGAGGTAACATAACAAGAAGTTTCAAATTTAATTTTATGTAAGACATGTCGATTTTAGTTAAAAATTCGCCAAAAATTTGGCTTTAAACAAATAACCATAAAAATCATAAAAACCACATATACACTCTGGCAAAGCTTTCTGTGAAGTTTGATATCACTCAAGCCGACAGTTTTTTTCGTTATTTACCGTTGTTTCGGAACGGACGGGCAGACGACAGAGGCTCACACACGATGGGTATAGCTCATGGCCACCTGTGGCACAAAAATATCAAGCTGAAAACAAAAACAGTACACACCTTCCACGCATCGAAATTGCACGTCCAGATACTTGGGTGTCTTTTGGCAAGGTTCACCGAAAAATCGGTTAGTAGCAGGAATCCAGCATTCTCTCTTGCCCTCACATCTGTTGGGGAGTGTATATAAGTAAAACTCATGCAGTGTATATAAGTACTGTTGTTAGTATATGGTTTGGGTTCTTAACTATTCAGTCTCGAAACACGCCGTTCATATTTGCTTGTTTGTAACACAAACATGCAATACAGCCACACACAAAAGCTGAGCAACCACTGTAATTATGTTCACCAATTTCTGAACCTTTCAACCCAACCCCCTCCCCCCTCCCCCCAAACACACATATCCATACCACAAAAAAATAATTACTTTCTACTCCACATTTTTCTACTGGAAACGCCGCCTTCTCTCTACGTATTCAAGTGATGGCATCATGAGTCGCATAAGCCCAATCCGAAATTGTGATATATCACTTGTCTTCCCACCAGTTACACCAGCGACATTTATCCAAATTATTGCAACAAATATGTCACGAACTGACCCATTAACGTCTCAAATTAAACGTCTAATGATTTGAAGCACTGCTGTACCATGCCCGTCGGGACGGGACGATTTATGTCATGGGGCAGGAGGATATGGAACAGTTAAGCTGCAAAAACGATCCACTTTCATATGTCCTTAAATTCCATGTTATTTTGATGATTTTACGCATACTTTTCTGTGCAGATGAGATATTTAACATACCGCGTCCTTTTCTCCATCAGCAACTGATAAAAATAGAAGTCCTGAGAACTGTTCGAACTCGCCTTGTGGGCTCGTACTACCAGCAATACAGGCTGCGGGAGGTATTTCGGACCAGACCACCCGCTCATATGGTATTATATTTACACATGTATATTACACAGTATGCCGTTCCCATCTCATATCCCATCTGTCCCGCCAGATGCAACTGTCCCACGAGACTGTCCTGCCCCCCCCCCCCCCCCCCCCGGGATAAACCATGAAACCTCCCGTTGATGACTGCTTTCATATCGGGAAATAGAGTGAACCATCAGCATGTCTTACTTTGACAACTCGTTTCCGTTTGATATACAGACTGAGCAATCGTTGAAAAAATACCGTGAAATCGTGAGGTATACAGCAACAAAATTTGATTTCACACGTGTAATACAACAACCGCTAAACGTGCCTGACAAACAATTCACAAGGTATTGTCAACTTCTTCGGATAAGCTCCATGCACATTTCTATTTTTTCTATGCATAAGGCGAAAAGGGGCACTAAAACTAGAAAAACATTTCGGCTTGGTGAACGTGTAAAGTATCCACGAGAACAAAAGATGTGAAATGCATGCAACTGCTGAACATTCAAGGAGTCTAAACATAAGCAATACCTATGATAAATATAAGCACTACAAAGGTATGGAAAGGAACAACTGTTATGTAGCACATAGCATGGAATAATTGTTGAAAAAAAATGTGGTATTTCACTGGATTACTAGAATATATCGCAACCATGCCTGAGATCATTCAACGCTGCACAGGGGCAAAATATACGAAACAACCACAAATGTTATTCCAACTCAGTTAGTAGAAACGGGATTCGAACCCTTGATAAACGGGCCCATGGTCAAAAACATGCAGCGTTCCCCTTACCAATGGGTAGAGTAGTTTCCACGCAAGTATATTCAACTTCCAGAAATTTAAAAGTGCCGGGGCACGGGTCGCCCCCGAGCCTGTCATCTGTTACCTCCACATCGCAGCGCCACTCTTTGTCGCACCTGCATGGGTACATTGTAGCATTGCGTTTCAAACAAGGAGTGCATGTGACACCAGCACCACCGCGGTAAATATACAAGGGGTGAGGGCAATGCGAAAAAAAAAAGACGCCAGTTTGAGTCATTCAAACTCAGCTTTCAATGACAGTGCATAAGCGATGGCAAACCACTGAATACGGAGACAGCAATAATCACGTGATCTCCCTGTGTACTTTACATTTATCAAGAGGGGTACTGAAAATTCCATGCAAAAAAAAAAAAATAACTGGCAAACGTATATTTACTGTCCCGTATTCGCTCAGAAGCAATCAATTAAAAGTAAACAACAAACGCCAATTTAAAAGAACTTTTTTGGGGTCAGGGAAAGGTTCGAAAAGTCGAGTTTCACATGGCGCACTTATTATCATAAAAAAGAAGAAAATTGCATTGCTTTTTATTTTATGAAAACAAAACATGCTGCAAATAAATGTAAATTTTCATCCAGCCTTTTTTAGGTTTACATAACGACTCTTGCATTTTTCGGTTTAAAAACTGGTCCAGCAATCAATCCCAACATTAGTTCGATCTTACTTTTGCTGGCGAATAACAGCGCTACCTCAACGGGGGTGTGTGCGTCTGTCTACCAAATATCTTTATACCGCCTACACCGCCCCACCCCCCACCCCACCCATCTTCCGGAACTCCAGTGTGACAGCAACTATAGATAACAAGCTCTGCTTACTTAGTTCCCAAACATATAGGATGCAGTACGTAAAGGAGCGATTATTTTAGTTGTAGAAGTGTGTAGAAACATTGAAGCATGTCCCAGACAATCAGAAAAAAAGTAAGCTTTAGACTCCTACGCAAGAATATACCTTGAAAGGAGAAGAAAGTTGACGACATTCCCATAATTAAAGCAGCATTTCTACAGTAGCATTTAGAAAGAAAAAAATCAGCACATTTCCAGAGAACCACACCCGGTGTTATATTACTTAGTACGTGTATTGGTAAGCCAAAAAACACGCAATTTGCTACTCAAAGCAAGAAGAGAATACTGTATTTCAGTCGCCAAACACATTCAACCCTTGAACAAATTCCAGATTGTAAAACTAAAAATAAATTAACTTAAATACAAAGTCAACTTAGCTGTGAAAATACTACTGCTTTCTATTAAACCAAGTCTCTTAATATTTACCAGAAAAACGACTTTCCACGATTTACATTTTCAAAACACCGTGCAAAAAAAACTAACGATTGTTCGATTTCGGTTTCGAAATTAGATTTTGTATTGTCTATTACTAGCTAAGCAATGTATGCGCAACTGCTTCTGGGTAAACACAAATCGCCTTTCCCCTGTCAACAAACCTGCCACCTATCGACATCCCCCCCCCACCCTCCTCCGCCCCCACCCCCCCCCCCCCCCCCCCACTCCAATGTGAACTGAACATGACTTCGTAAACTATAAAGCCCGCAAGACTTCCTAAAATCTTGATACATCTTTAAATTTATAAAGTACAAAAAAAGAAGACACAAAACTTCAAACATACTAACGAACAGAAGGATACGCAAACAGACAAACCTATACATGTTTGGATTAGTGACCGATCACAGAGAGCAACCCAAACGGATTTATGAACTTAGAAATGTGAAGATTTGAGCAATTTAAATATATAGCAAAAGATATCACGGCAAATCACTGAACTGAAGATAAACACAAACAAATGTACTGGTATATGTTGCAATGAAACAACTTAGAGCTCGATGCACTGTCGATCTCTCAGCAGAATTTCGTTATTAGCTCGGCAGTTATACGACTACCAAGCAAGCTCATTAAAATCAGCCGCACAAGTGCTAAGACAAACTATTGCTCCAAAATTTAAGCTGTTCAAGTTTTCGCCCCACACTGAGGACAGGTAATTTTAGAAAACTCCTCACACAGAAGAGGTTATCCCTATTTACGACGCTTATTCGGAATAACACATGCATAATTGCGAGGGGAGGGGAGGGGAGCGGAGGGGAGAGGAGGGGAGGGGAGGGGGAAGGGAGAGGGGGAAGGGAGGGGCAAGGGGATGGGAGGGGAGGGGAGGGGAGGGGAGGGGAGGGGGAAGGGAGAGGGGGAAGGGAGGGGCAAGGGGATGGGAGGGGAGGGGAGGGGAGAGGGGCAAGGGAGAGGGGCAAGGGGAGGGGAGGGGGAACAGGGAGAGACAGACAGAAAGAGACAGAGACAGACGGGGAGAGAGAGTGGGAAGCAAAGAGCCGCAAGGCGCGGAACTCACAACTCGAGGACGATGTCCAGGGATTTGGTTGACATGCACTGCAGGTTCCACTCGCTGGTTGAGCTCCCGTCGTTGCACACGTCCACTTTGAAGCGTCCATAATTAGCCCGCATAATCCGGATTTCACGCCCGACTCGGCACTCCAGACTCATCGTGGATCCCTCGCACGCATACGCCTGGCGTGGGTGGTCCGGTAAAACTGAAAACACCAACATTAAATTTAACCACCGTGGGTTCGGCGGTGGTGGTTATCAAATTTCAGTTTACACATGGAAAGTTTCGGATACGGAAAAAAGGCAAGCCCATGCACTTGAGAGTTTCTCCCAGCGCTTCATAAAAGAAAGTCTAATCCGAAAAAACGCATCCCTCCCTGCACGTATGTTTCACATGACAGCGGAAGTCTGCATGCACGTGGCAACAAACACCAGGCACTTTTTATGCTCCTTTCTAAAACTGCGCCAGTCGATTAGTCACTGATCACACAAATATTCCAAAATTAAACTCTTAAATTCTACGGGCTTTATTTTTGTTTCTCCCCAGTTCCGCTTTTGATATCTGATACAAATAATACGACTCTCATATCTGCTGAAAAAATGTATTTATGAGTCACCATGTTATCGGCACAACTCCCCCCCCCCCCCCCTGATTTGGACGGAAGGCTGTGAAGCTGTTGCAAAGGATTTATCCAATCAGATTAGGAGATTAGGTGATCACGTGTTCTCTTACTGATACGTTATCAGGGGTGCTTCAGTTCATCATGTGATGATCGTTTTTATCTTCACAAAGTCTACATATTATAACCCATAAGGGTTGTATGGAATATTTGTGTCAAAACTACCGGTAATGTTCGACATGTTAAAATCAGCATCATTGTGACCCTTGCACCGTTTGCCCTATGTGGACATGCTACTTGCGGCACTGTAAGGTACATCCTTATTTATTGTGAAATTATCCGTGTTTACTTATTATTTCATTCCTGTAAATCGTTGGATTGAAAATAAAATGTTATGACTTCCCAACCGCAAAATAGCCACTGTTTTCCGAGCGATTGTGCTAAAAGCTGCTATTTTAAGCTGCAATATAATAACACAAAATAATATAATATGTTGAGCTGCAAACAACGACATGTTGTTTTCTGTTGTTATTATTGCGTCAGCTCTTTTTTTTCCAATTAGTCATTTGCGTAAAGGATTATCCTGCCGTTTCTTTTTTTTTTTTCCTTTTTTTTTTTGTCCCGGGAAGAACCGTGCAGCACGTACCTCCAGCTGCATCCTCTCTGTATCCCCGCGAATCTGCTCTCCTTCCCCTTATCGGTCCACCCCTTCCTGTAACATGAACACCATCATTCATAAATTTATAGGGTAAAAAAAATCCACAAGAATGTTCTTGGATATTGTGCCCAAAAAGTAAAAAAAAAAAAAAAGAAAGAAAGAAAAAAGAAAAGAAAAGAAAAGAAAGGTGTACTGATTTTTTCATGTATTTTTTCTCAAGCCGGTTTATTATTATTAGTATTATTGGAAACAGGCCTTCACCCCCCCCCCCTGGCCTTTACTCAACCCCCCCCCCCCCCCACGCATTCACCAACTGAACTACGTTCAACTAAAACCACTCAATACTGTAATGAATTTCCTTTCAAGAATTTGATATATATATATATCAAGAATATATATATATATATAGTAAATATTCGTTACTTCGAACAAGATGGAACCGACGAAATTGTTCGAATTAACCGATATACGAACTTACCGATATTTGGCTTCAGATTTTTTTACATAAGCAAAGGTATGGGTGTTACGGGGTGAGGTGTAATTGACAGACAAATAAAAAATGCTTGATCGTTGAACAGTTGTTTATTGAAAATAAGTACCTACAGAAGAGTTATAAATTTACAATATTATAAAAAATGTAATCGTGATAAGTGCTAATTGCAATTATCATGATCGTCACTTACAAGAAACACACTCACAATTATTAGGGTAAATCGGGAGTAATTCAATCACAGTCCAATTGTTTCTTCCTGAAAAATTTGCTTGCCTACATTGATGTTATATTAACAGCTCTGTTCTTTTCCAAGAATGCCATCACAATATTCAAATGCTAAAACATCGTAGCAGCATCTGCACAGGTCCCAAGTGTCAAGCGAATATCCGCGAGCATTTCAGTTGCCTTAGACAGTGTTGGGACAATCCTTTCCACATCATCTTCGGGCTCGTATTCCGTACTTTCTTTGTTCTGATCTGCTTTGATGGACGCAATAATAGCCTCGTCAGTGAGCTCTTCGGAGCACTGGATGTCGTTGTCGACTTGAACATACGCGCTCAAATTAGCTACCGCCATGCCAACGGGGGGATTTGACAAGGTCATTGGTTAAAAAGGAACCGATGTGGATTCATATTCACTTCCAAACTGTGTCATGTCATCATGTGTAGTAAAAAACGTTGGGACCGGTGTGAGATAGAATTTTGAGGGTGAGGTATCGGTGGGGGTGAAAATTCCATGGTACACACACACACACACACACACATATATATATATATATATATATATATATATATATATATATATATATATATATATATATATATATATAAGTATTTCTAAGCGAGGACGAGTTTCGAACTCATGACCTCGTGATTAACAGCTTCCGACTTAGCCCCAGCCGTCTGTTTGCCAAATTCGAACAAACATAACGGACAACGAACGCCGCACAGGTGATGAGTATTGCTCACTGACGATAGCTGGTTAGGGATAAAAGCCTGTACACATTTTCCTATGTAAATGGAATGAGTTAATCGCAGAGGGTCTGCTTAGTACTATTTTAAAACCCTGCCCTTGTTTCATGTTTAAAATTTTCCAGACGTTCGCATACATCCGATAAATGCATTGAGTTCTTTGGAAGCTTGCCTATGCAATTAATCAATTTTAAACCTTTTGCCGGGAAAAAAGCCAATACCACCCCAAACCTGCGCCCACGTCTTGCTAACATACGCACTACAGCTCCTACAGAGTCAACAAGAAAAGTGGAACTCGCATGAGCGTTACATGTGTCATTGTGACCTCTGCATCAACCTTCTGACCTGTGCCTCGACGAACTTGCGGACAGTTATCACTTATTTATATAACAAAATGTCCGAAACAACCAAATTTTTGGGGTTATTAAAAGAAGGGTTAGTTAATCAGCGGGTCTCGAGCAACAATTAGGGGGCCTCGGGCCAATGGGCCCAAGCTGATTTCCTGTTTACACTCACACACCTATATATATATATACTGGCTCCAGGCCTGTCAAAGCTTCCAATGTCCCGCTTATGTGCTTCATAGTCAACGTTAAGCTTTAAGGCACTAAATTCTTCCCACACTTGCTAAAAAATGTTATATATTACCACAAAATCTCCACATGGTGCGCTGACAAATGTCTTAAAACTATGCAATTTCACCAGATTTAAAGTGCTTTCAGTAAAAAAAAATACAACGATTCGGGGATTTAATCAATGAGTACCACGCGATCTCTTCCAAATTATCAATTATTTCCTGACCAGTACCCCCCAGTACATTGCCTTTGTTTTTCACTCGATTTTTTGTCCCAGTCACATTGCGTGCAGACAGTTGTTAATTGTTAGATGTGGAATCCAGCAGTCGCTCCCGGGGCCCAGGGATCAACTTGGCCCAGCAGGCGCTTGGTCTGGCAGCGCAGCCGGTCCAATCAGTAATCTGTCAACATTAGCTGCAATTCCCACACACAACAAAGGCCGTGACAATGCGACGCGATCCACTCATTACCGCTGCTCTCTCATTGTCTCGTTATCTGTCTCGCCCAGATGGCTTGACATTTGCCAAACCATGTCATAGTTAAACTCGCAAAAAAAACAAAAAAAAACAAAAAAAAACACGACATGTAACGACAAACGTCTAAAACTGCTCAACGCTATCCGAAAGCAGGAAGATGTTGAAGAATGTGGTGTTGAAAAATGAAAAATGTGCCAAGACGTCACAGCGAAAACCCTATGGCAGTCGTTACAGCGGGTCCGCTTGCACCCGTGTCTAGATGCGCGCAGCTGACCACCATTTTCAACATGGCGGACTCGTTGATTCTCACGACCCAAAGCTTGTGATAACAGTTTTTTTTTTTGCCCAGAGTAAAGGTAACTCTGTTTTCTATGTTTAAAGAGTACACTTTGTCTGGTCTCTCACGTTAGCGCTCGACACTTTTTAAAACAAGTCACTTCATTGAAGTCGCATAAAAAGAATATTGTTTTATTTACATTCAAATTTGACATGTAACTGCATGACAATAATCAACGTCCTGTCATAAATCCACCGATTGTCATGAACCATTTGTTAAACATTTTAACAGATCTCCGAAAGTAAACAATGCCACACGAGCCAAACCAGTATCTTGCATCCTCGATTTCTTATCACCGCCTGGAAAATAAAACCGTGACCGCAAAAATGTAATTTTGTTCCGTACAATTGCCCAATACTCCAAAACAAAAACAGTGTTTTTTTTTATTTTACAGTTTTTATATTTCGTGACACTTGAGGGTATCAATGACTGCTGTATCTGGCAACGATTGTTTCTTTCACGATAAGAAATATCATTTGCGCATTTCAACCAGAACTTTTTTTTAACCAGGACTGGGTGTTATTGCGACCACACACACACGACTGCGACAGAAACAATCAACCTGTTCATGTTTCTCATTTCCAATTCCAAGTGGCAATGCTTTGAAAAATGTTCTCATTATTTTATCTTTTTTTTTCCTACTGTTAACGGGTGTTTCTGGACAAAGTTCTAAACTGTACTTCAGTTTGAAAACGATGGGTAATACCTACACCGGTGACGAAAGGTAATTTTATCTTTCAATAAATAACGCTCAAATTTCAAAGACATCTACGTCTTGACTGATTTGTAAGGTTTAATTAGGGAGAAAGCAATCGGCAAATCGAGAAAAAATCTGCAACATGGCCACTTCACACGTGTCCTGCCTCACGTGACGTTACAGTAAAATGCCGTGACTAGGGCTGAGACAATGTTGGTCATATTCAAAGAAATTAACTTATCTTGAAGCTATTGTAGGTACTGCGAGTGCGATTGCGAGAACTTTCAGCCGTATGCATTTTAAGTGAAGGTGTACATTAACGACCTTTAATGTCAAATTAAAAAAAATAACTCAGTTATCACTTTCTGTAGCGTCTGTCGAGCAAAAAAGTAGAGAAAAGGAGACTAGTTTCGGCGCCTGAAAGTAATTGTGTTATATTTTGTTATGAAGGCAGGGCTGGAAATTAACGGGCAGCGTGGCCCAAAGTTCACTGATTTCAACTCAGACCACCGTGTCTCAGACTCAGTGGGGGTTGGGGGCAGGACGGGCCTCCGAAAATTCTTACATATATATCAGGGCCCCACTTTTCGTTCGGACCCCCGGGATTTCTCCCCAGGGCTCGAAACACGCCGGTGAAGGTATGAATAGAGTCTTCGATAATCTGACTTGAGGTTTTAGACATGGTAACAGCTATCGTTTTACGACATCAAATGCCACGTGTATTACATGAAAGCCGTAAATAAGCTAGGGATGTCACTTTCATTGTCGCTTCGTACCCGTATCAGTGCCATCCAACAGTATAAACTGACATTACAATGTCACCTAAAAGCCATTGAAGAAATGAGGTCTTGCCGTCCGCTTGCACTCCTGTTAATTTTCAGTCTGTGCTTGACATGTTCCGGGTCATCGATCAAGAGAGCCCGATGGCAGCAAGTTTATCAAAATGCACTAAAATCTCAGTGTAGTTAAGCGGCTATTTTAGTACAGTACTAAATACACTATCTTTACACTCTCTTTCTACAATACAGGACTTTTGTATATCCGGGGTGGACCAAAATCTGGGAGTGGAAACTTCGATAGCCCGAGAAGGGAGAAAGGGGAAATCGAATAACCCCAAGCCAACCAGCAATCGGCAGTACCAGTGATAACGGATCTACACTTTACCACCAAATCCATGTTTGCACTGGAAAGAAAAACTTGCACCAGGATGCTGGTGTAAGTGAAACAGACAGACGGCAAAAACCTATTGGACAAAGTCCATTAAAATATTACGCATCATGAGTTGTTCATTGTTCATATCAAGTGCTCAATTTACTTGAATTCGTCGAATTTATGAATGACCGGAACTTCATCTAAAGATTACAAATATGGTTCTCTATGGTCTACTGCACTGCTGTTCTGTTTCAAAATCCACTCATGAGAGGTTTAATTTTACAAATTATGTGAAAATCTTAAAATAACATAGCCAAAACTCAACCATACCGAATCGCATCTTTGGTTTTCAACTAAACTGAAAGCAGTAAGTACAGTGAGAAACCTACCACAGCCTTTTCCTTCTCAAACCACTCAGGAGAACCAGATAGCTGTGAGGCACACAGATTGGATATGAGATAGAGAGGACGATAGATAACCGGCATAAACCCTGGGATTATTGCAATATCCCCTAGGGCTTTTGATGTTACACGATCTCTGTGGCCCGCGACGCAGTCAGTGATTGAGTGACACTGGTGACATAATCAATGCAGGGACAAGACCCGAGTCTGTTGCTGTGTAATAAGAAGGTCTCTGTGATGCCGAGGAAGAAAGGCAACCTTGAGCGGTGAATAGCACAGCGAATTTCACACGCGCGGTATAATACAGTACATCAGGAGTACACGTCACACATCAAGGCATAAATACCACAAGGCATAACTCAATGCCTCTGATGCATCACAGCGAAACAAAGGTCAAAACATGAAAACGCTCCGTGCTTTGAACAAGATAACAACCGCATATTATCTGACGAACGTTTTTCTTGGGATCTTTTTTACCCGATATACTTCTCGGAAACAGATTACGATTTAGAACAGACCTGCTCAGCTTGACAGCCTACCAAGAATGCACAAACCTACATTGAAATGATAATAATTTTGAGAGCTGTTTTTAAAATCGACTCTACCAAAACTGTAAGAGTAACATTTTATGGTAAAACAACCCTTTGCTAATCCACAAACCATCTTTTCGTCTCCTATGCCAATAAAACAGCTAATGAAACTCCCATACAAACTAACCGTTTTCTAAACACTCTCTTTCTTGAGTTACTATAAACAAGATACATGTACTATTACCACACAAATAAACTTCAACGTCTTGGATTTCTTACAAGGGCGCGGTTCAGCTGATGCCTCCTGAGAAACATGCCTTCACAGTAACAGAAAAACTTTTCTTTCGTTTTTTTTCCTCCCCCTCGCGAAGAAACAAGTCATTCTCACACTGGGATCGTGTCTTTCTCACGAGTAACAGATCCTCACTGCGTGAAAAGCGCAATTTATTAGAGATATCAAAAACCAATGTGCGTAATACCCGATCAATCATCTTCCAAAAAACCTCGATCAGCGGTTAGTGGTATAGTCTTACAAAAAATTGAATCCTGACAAACAAGAAAGTATCATCGCCTTTATAGATCCACTGAGCGTTGTCATGCAAGAAACAGCCGAAGCACCACAGCGTCATCACGCAGGAATCAGCCGAAGTACCACAGCGTTGTCATCAAGAAACGGCCGCGACATCACAGCGCTGTCACGCAGGATACAGCCGAAGCATCACAGTGTTGGCACGCAGGAAACAGCCGAAGCATCACAGTGTTGTCACGCAGGAAACAGCCGAAGCACCACAGCGTCGTCACACAGTAAATAACCGGTTCAAGGGCCACATCACATATTAAACGGTCCAAGGACAACACCCCATTGCATAGTAAATTGTCCTAGCACCACAACACCATTACACAGTTAAACGCTCCAAGGGCCACAACACCATCACGTCTCAAACGCTTGCGGAGCCACAATATGCTAACAGTAAACGGTCGCAACGTCACAACATGGCTACGCAGTGCACACAATAACATCCGCCACACAGTAACGTCCGTACAGTCACAACTCCGCCACACAATAACATCCACACAGTCACAAAACCGTCACACAGTAACGTCCGCATCGTCACAAAACCGCCACACAGTAACGTCCCTACAGTCACAACACCGCCACACAATAACATCCACACCGTCACAAAACCGTCACACAGTAACGTCCGCACCGTCACAACACCGCCACACAGTAACGTCCGCAGTCACAATCGCCACACAGTAACATCCGCACTCTGACAACACCGCCACACAGTACCATCCACAGTCACAACACCACTACAGCTAATGCACGTCATATTGTAGGCAATTATTAAGTCTTTAATAGTTTGGACGACGGGCCATCGAGATCAATCGAAATCGTTGTTTTTTCCGATGCCCACTTTTTCTTATTCAGATTAATGCAGACATCTTTACAAGCAAGCGATAATAAAATGCCCAGAAATGTTTAGTTAATAAGCCTCACCAGAGATTAGGTTTGATTTTTAAACTTATTGATTAACTTCCAACCCGTATTTAATTTGGGAATATGCCAATCTTTCGAGCATTGCTGGAGGAGTAAATTTTATATTCCTTAAAATTCTATGTTCCTTACTGGTTAAGTTATTCCAGGTGTAATTTAAAAACACAAACCTCTCCTCGACCCTGCGGCCGAATGGTACAAAAGACCCAACAGCAAAAACAACAGAGCGGATCGCAGCTGATCTCTCGCCAAGTGACTGCTTCTTGTTGTCATGGCGACGGACAAAAAGTGCAGCACGTCACCCAGTTACGGGCCTTGTTCACAAAACGTCTACTTCTTCGAGCAAGCTGGTAGTGCCTGTTGATCGAAAAAAAAAACAAGATTTGAAAAAAATAAATTACGACCAAATTTCTCTTCCACTGTTTATAGAATTGTTTTTCTTCTATTTTTTTTTTTTTTTTTTTTTTTTTCTCGAATGCTTTACGCGGCATATTTAGACTAAAAGGAGCAAAGCAGTGGTTTAATCATATTTTCTACGTCATGGCAACAACAAAAAATACCAAACAAACATGTAATGGATCGCTCCGAGGCATCTGTTCGCGACTGCTGATCCGTGTTACCAGTAACAGACGTGGCGCCTCAACCTCGTCAATAATTTACAACCTTATCACTGAGCGCAACATTCAAATTCCCTGACAGCTATTACATTCGTGTATGTGTTAAATCTTGAAAATGACCTTTGAGGTTTGATAACACAGAATAACACATTTGTCCCACCTTTTCAGTTATACCAAGAAAAGCAAACCATTAAGCTTACTTCCTTACTTTGTATCATAATATTTTGGAGTAAATCGGTGTTCCTGGAACATCTGTCATACAATGACTGTTGGAGGCGTAAATGTATGCGGTGGTGGGCCGGGAGGGGGGGGGGGGTGTTGATATTTTTTAAAACTTTTACATAGTGAAACACAACGAAGATTTGCAAAGTGCTCTGTAATATAAGGAAGCGATAATATGCAATGCAAGAATTAAAAAAAAAATAACAACAACAAAACTATTGCAACTGCGTAATGATTTTGATGTTTGTCGCGAGCATGTTGTACCTTCAGACAGATGGGACAAAACAATTCAAACGTAAAAATTTCAGTTGAAATCCTATCAGTTTTACATGTGATTCGACTTTCTCTTACTGGCGGTTTTATTGCTGATACTGTCGTCAAAATGAACTTCGCGTTCACATTTCTTAGTGCAAATAAAATATTAATCCTTCATAATCCGGAGCTGCTATAGTAAATTTTTAGGCAACAATATCATTTTATGTCAAAGAACACGCAATACATCCTAGCAAATAAATGATCAATGAACGCAAGACATACATTTGCTGCCCCCCAACATTATGTTTCTCTAATCTGACTATCCTAGACAGTATATAAACAGTAGCACCTCCGTAAGTGAACACCTCTACAGTATGGGTGACTTCAAATATCAAACATTAATTGGTTTATTACTTTTTTCCAATCTCAAACTTTCACTCGTAAGAGATTCACTCTTTCATAGTTAACAAATCTGTGAGGAACATTTTACTCGTCCAAATGTTCACTCGTTACATTTTTTCTGTGCTGGTAGTCAAGTCTGCTCACTACAAACAACATGTTTTTATTCTGTCCACCATGCCATCCCATCCAAACCTTGTGCTCAGACAAAACAAACAGGTCGCTATTTATCGAGATGGGGGTGGGAATAGGGGCGCACAGCCACGCTAATCAATCAAACTCTGCGAGTATCATGCTGTCAAAATCTTCATAAATCAAATACAACTTCTTTGTAACGAACAACTTTTGGATCGGAAAAATGATCACTACGTATTCTTGTTTACCAAAGAAAAAATTATTTTATAAGAAAGCAGAGAAATGAAAATTGATAAAAATGCCAAGTATTAAGGTGTAGCTCGCTAACTACAGATGATCATTAGGGGGGGGGGGTTGATAGACTGTGGTATTAAAACTCACCACCGTCAGCCTGAAATCAAAGCCTGTACTGCGGAAAAATGCCCATGCCACTATAAAAGGTTGTAGGTGTGGATAACTCACTAACTCTAACCCGAGGGGGATGACGTTGTATCACATGACTCGCTAATATTTGAACTCACGGCAGACTTCGTGGACTGCTTGAATGTTTCAGACTATTTTTTCTTAATCTTTTCGTTGGGAATAATTTCGGGTGAACCCCCTGAAGGTTCTTAACCTCCCCAAATACACTCACTACAACTCTTTAATATCTATTTCTAATGAGAAAAACTTGAGGTTACCTTGTAAAGGCCTTGTTACACACCCTGTATTTACAAACTGTCTGCGACAAAAGCCTCCGCTATATCCAACGTTGACTTTTTATCTTTCAGAAATTTACAACTTTATCCGTAAGTACACCGAGTCTTTACAGTCTGTCGATACCACAATAATCCAATGTATTATATGTTCTTAAAAATACTCCTCAGATAATCCATAATCCAGCACAAAAATCACGATTAAGAGCCTATTTAGCAAGAAGGGGCGCGTGCACAGAACATAAAACAACAACACAAATGCGGACGATTACCGCGGAGCTCTTCCTGTGCTGGTGACACAGCAATGAGTAGTCGCGGGCCCGAGCTTCCCTGATAGCCTTTACTGCATTTTTTACAGGCAATTCCGACAACAAAAAAAACAATCTCCACTTGAAAGCAATTGCACTCGATGCGGATAGCACTCTTCTAATGCCGATAATCACTTTCCCTTCTTTTCCAAAGTTCTCACATTTCTCTATGAAAAAAAAAAAAACGACAGTCATAGTTTAACGGAAGGATGAGAAACAGCAGTAGTAATATTACACTTTTGCACAGTTTAGTTTGGGCGTTGATTGATAGCCGTGCTGTTGTGCTGAAAAAAAAGCTGAACGTAATTCCTTGTTCTGACAAAGGAGAAGTATTCGGACAATGTCCGTGTACTAAGTCCGAGTAACAAGGCACTGTTGTGTTTACATGAGTTTCAGGAGCAAAAAAAAAAAAAACAAACATGGCTGAGATTGCCACTATCCATTAATCGCGGCCGATCGACTTCAGGAATGACACCCCACTTTGTTCCACCATGGGGCAAATAGAGTGCATCTTATGTATCCCAAGTTTCGCTTTATTCAGATCTCGTTCACGGAAAGTCAGCAATACAGGTTCCGGATGTACCAGTACATTCTTTGTTAGGCACAGTGCGTTTCAGCTGTGGGCACATGTCATATCGTACTGCACTTGCACAATAACACCTATTTGCTGTTCTTATTTGTAGATAAATACTTCTAATTTACCAGTTTGCGGTTTTATTCAACTACGCTGTATATGACATTTGCAAACAGCGTGTGCGAAAAATAGGAAAATATTAAAATCACCAGGACAAAGACCGCCTTGGTGTAATCAAACAAAACTGGAACAGCCAGTGCACGGAGAGTATTACACACCTAAGTTGGAATCAATTTTTAACGAGTGAGTGAACTGATATTGTACGCCAACAGTGCATGGAGAGACTACATCCAGCGGTACGTCACGACAAAACGTCGGGGGACAGTACGTCAAGGAAAGTCCGCCATGGCAACATAATTCTGGATTCTTTACAGGACCGTTAGTGCTAGATAAAAATCGTTTCGATGTGCTCAATGAATGAATCAAATGCACAATAGGGTGGTTACAACGTGGGGCATTTTGGGCAGGGCGTTTCAAGCGGAAAAACATGAGGCACTAAAAACATTATTCTCTTCAAACGACACAAATTATTACTAACACCTCCCCCCCCCCTCCCCCCTCCCACAATGAAGTGTGCACAGCCCACATATTCCGCACAGCCCCGCCCCCATCAATAGTCAATCAATAGCTGAAATTTTTTAAGTCCAGCTGGTCCATTTTCTTGGACGAACCTGGCCCATTTAAAATACCAATCTGTGTTTGTTCCCACAGAAGCTACATACCAAGTTTCATTAAAATCCTTCCAGCACTTTTTAAGTTACCGTGTTAACAAGCTCTTGATGACAGACCGACAGACCGACCGACACGCGGTTGATCGCATATATTCATCCTGTGGGGAATAAACTAAGAAAGGCGATAGCTGAAGCCATTCAAACCAACAAAGAACTTAACAAAGAACTGGAGTTAAAATGAACAGCCGAGCACTTGTAGTGAGTTCTTGTAGCAACTGGATCAAAGCATCACCATCTTGTGCTTTTTTTTTCTTAGAAAGTTTGAAGAAAAACTATCCCAGACAATACTCTTTCTGACCCAACGATAGGCTTCGAACCACTCACTACTTCAGACGCAGATTTTCTCTCCTTTCTGTGCCCCAGTTTATATCTTCGTCCGTGTTAGGTACAGAAGCTTTCAAACTAAATTAGACACCCGATGAACATCACATGATATTTTATGCACATTTTTGTGGAAACGCCGTCGTGTTGAAACTGCCATTGGATGTTGATTCAAGAGCATTTATTTACATTAATAGTTCCTGTCTACAGGCCATCTCGATTGCTCTTTCAATAAATATTTGTATATCAATGTCACTGATACCGCCTTTGGAAAATATCATGTTCTTTTTGTAAAGGCTTGACATAGGATAGTACGAAGTATTTCTTTTTAACAATCTCAGAAGGCAGTCTTTTCGACATATCAAGGAAAACCTCCTGCTGCCACTTTAATAGTACGTAATACGCTGTATATCTACTTACTGTGTAAATCCAGAACAGTTTTTTTTTGTCATTTTCAAAAAGACTATAAAGCCCTAAAAGGAACTACACTTCGTAAATAACCAAAAAGAAAAGTTCTCCAAAATAATTTTCAACGGTCGACCAAGCCAAAAATGTTTTAGACAAACCAGTGTGACAGACCAATTGGTATTATTCATTGTATAACTTCATGAGAAATTGGTAATATTCATTGTATAACTTCATGAGCTATGTGACCGTGGATAGAACTGCATGTTGATAGAGCGAAAACCTTAGCTGCATAAAAGTGATCGTTGAGACGAAAGTACTACTTTGTAAGCTACAGCCACGGTCCAGCTGACTCGCTGTGTCCCTGCCGCCCAAAGGCTAGACCGACCCCCCCCCCCCCCCTCCCTCCCCACAATGCATGGCACAACTGTCACCTAAAGGATTGTAAGGCCAATCCAGTGATGGAATCAGGGCTACACACACAGCAATGTGTGTACCAACAACCCACGAGGACACATAACAAGCTGAACCGCAGACGACGCGCATGCGCAGACGCGTACATGTGCATATCTCGAATGAGGATTGACTATTATTAGCGCACAACTTTGATATTATGCTGTTTTAAGTTAGAAACTGCCACTTTTAATACAGTGACAATCTCACAAAAATACTTACATCTTGAATAACAAACAGCTAAGCTTGAAAGAAACCTGGATTTGTCTAAGGTTTATTGAAACACGTCCCAGGTCCATACAAGTAGCACATTTTCCCTGCACAGTGTTACTGTTTTCCTACTGATACTCTTGTATAGCCTGGGGAAAAGATGTCACTGCTATCCATGATTCAAATCTGTCAATGTCAGATTACATCGACGTTTTTTCGGTGAAAAACGGGAAAAGTCTCGCTGGGGAATGCGTCAGACGACAGCGTTTTTATTTTTTAGTATTTGAAGTGAGTTTGCTACGGGAAGCAAAAGCCAAAAATATATATATATATACAAAATGAATTTTTCAACAGCCGTGGATATCAAAATACACCGGTTACGTCAGGCCCTATATCCTTTTGCATCAACAATGGCCTGTACTTTTGGACAGACACGGCCGATCTGACACTTGATATGTTGTTGGGCCATAATACAGAGCGGAAGGCATGGTCTACAGCCCATGTTTCTGTACTCAAATATTTAACCAATACAATGATTCATTAGTGGTTACAACTCAAATACTGAATCTTTTGTTTTCTAAATTAAAAAAATAAACATCAACAACAAAATCTACAATAAAAAACCACAAAAAAAAAAAAAAACAACTATATCCGTGGATTGTGCCCAGCCGTAAATGCGACATTTCCAAGGTGAAACGACGAATTGCGACAAAATTTGATTTAGTAGAAGACATCATGGCTAACAGTATTCCCAAAAGTAATCGGACTAGGCCTGTGGGATGAACAGCGCTTCTGTTAAAGCTATCCTTTTATATGGCCAGTTTTTGCCGAACCGAGAACACAAATACATTACTACTGAACTCCACCGAAGATCTTCTTGGAATTTTGGGATATAGAAATGGAGGGAACGAAGGGAAGAGGTAAACCGACTTGAGAAAAATTATATGAAACCATCTGTACATAAAACCCTTTCTCGACTGGAGTGGGTTTCGAACTCATGACCTCGCGGCTATCAGTCCTACGCTCTTCAGACTCAGCCACTACGACCTCGACAACATTTGACCGTTATTAAGCCTCAAGAAGAGGCACATCGTGATTTGTCTGCACTTTGACCGTTTTTTTTTCCTTGGCCAATTTTGGTCAAACCGCCAAACAAAATACAAGCCTGTTATAGGACCTTAAGCGGAATATGTCACTTTTCAACGCAATCGGGCAGGATAGGTAGACAAAGAAGCATTTTTTTTTGCGTGTTTTCTTAAACTTCGTCAATCTTTTGGTTAATTTTGGCCAAATCGCCGAAACAAATACAAGCTGTGCGGGGGATACCCAGAGAATATTCCTGCTAAATTTCCAAACAATCGGAAAATAAATGTAGGAACAGTAGCAGTTTGAAAAATTGTTTACACAAACACATATATAACGGACAATGGATGCGCCACAAGTGAGGAATATAGCCCACCGACGATAGTCAGCTGGGCTAAAAACCGCCACTTGCAATAACTTGCAGTTTTCATAAGTTCTGCCTTGCATTTTTTGCATGAATTCACTTTCTCTCACCACAAGTTTTTAGTATCATAGTGAGACTATTTCCTCACCCTGTTTTGTGCCAAAACCAACACAAATATAGTACACATGTACACAGTTTTGCACTTTACAATGTTGGATTTTCTTAGTTCATATAAAGTACATAATCTGTTTCGGGACAAGTTAAAGGTTAGTGTGTCACATCCAGACAAGCGACAGTATCAAACTGTCATTCAGGATCCAAAGATAACAGGGTTCTCTTTAACAACATCTTTCGTATCTGAGCTCGAATTAACGTAGAATGGGCATAAAGCAATTTACATGTAAAAAATCCATCTGTAATCTGTTCACTTGTTACCGCAAGGAGAATGGGTGCAACTACTTGGCATTATTCGTTTACGTATGCCTTGTACCCGTTTCTACCTTTTTTCCATGGTTTCTTGGCCTTGACAAAAAAGTTATCTAATATGTATGCATAGATTAAACCCCGAAAACATGATCAACACACCAACAGCATATTTTTCGCGCCATCTTTGTTTTATCACGACACAAAATTTTCGAAGTCGAAATAAATAGGACACTATATTTTTAAAAATATAGTGCAACAAGGGAATAGCCCACATTCCTTTTTTAAAGAACCGTGCGTAACAAGCTGTTACGCTATAGCAGTTTCAGCTTTACCCCAAGAATTAAAAAAAATGACGCAAGGATTTTCAGAGTACCGCATCCAACCCTCATTGACCCCACAGTCCCCCAACCGGAACCGAGCATTAAACGTCGCGTTTTCAAGGCCCTGTGCAGTTGGAAGTGTACAAAGGCGTAGTCTGGGTGTAAATCTTTAATTGCTGAGCCGGTCAAGTAGTTCATGTGTTATGGCGTTAGCAAAAAATTGAAGATGAAAATGCAAGATGACGGCTGTTGGCAACTTTTTAATGTTCCTATTCATCCCAAAATCCGTTTCGGACGTTATTTTCAAGTGGTTAACCTTTGTCTAAAACTTCGTGAAATGCCTGATTTTATTTATTAGTTCTCAATATTTTCAAGAAATAGGTGGGTAAAATTTGAGGATGGCGACTGGCGGTCATTTTGAATTTTCTGCTCGATCCAAAAATAAACCCCGACCAGATTTTCGAACTGGTAAAACCTTATCTAAAATTTGGTGCTGATCAGTCACACAGCTCTTCTTTTTAATCCTGCTTACAAAAAAAATTCAATTGAAAATAAAAAAAAAAGACGGCCTGTGTGACCTTGAAATTAGGTAAAAATTTAAATCACCTAAATCTACCCATTATGACAAGTCATCTATAAACCAAATATCAATGTAAAAGTGTTATCAGGGTGTTGTAAGGGCGGCGAAGGATGGACGGACGGGCAACACTCAAATCTCTAGTATCCTCCAGGGCTAAAGCCCCGGTCGGGCGCTGAAAAAACGACTAAAGCACATTTACGGTTTGCTTCAAACAACTGCCTTTTCACTGGGCGAATCGAAATTGCGTATTCGCCGTTTACACTTGGAAAATTCCACTCGAATTTCCACCATGACTTGGTTTAAATTTCGTAGGCGCTTTTTCTCTGGATATGTCAAGAGATCAAAACAGTGCCCAATTTTTGGCGGATTGTTGTTATTCAAGAAAAACTTACTTGTGGAGCATTCATGAAAAATATGAAATGAATTTAATTAAAAGTTAAAAGTTTTTGTACACTTTTTAGAATTTAGCAAAACTATTCTCTGACAGTAACTGTTACCTATGTAATATTCACTTGCCGAAGACATTAACAAAGGCGCAAATTGGCCCGCAAATTGCATGTTTTATTGCATAAGAATTTAGTTTTGCAATTACAGTCCGATATCACAATATATAGCCCCTCTCCCTCTCCCCCTGTACTAACCGCCGAACACCAGGGAGAGTATATCTCATAATATTTTCACTTCAAAAAATTGGCAGTATCACATGTTGTCCAAGAAGAAAGTTTTAACGAAATGATCAGACTGATCAGCTGTTTTTGCTGGCGTTGCCATTTTGGTTCCTGTATGGTTGTATCGTTGGCGATTGGCTCGAATATAGAATCCCCTTTTACTTAACAAATTTTCTGCCCTAGTAACACTATTTATACTTTTTAAGTTTTTATCGCCCATACACCAGCAATCTGCTGTTATTTATTTTTTTTTTTGTACAGGTGTCTTTTAGGGTTCTCAATGTTTTTGTAGACAAATTAGTTCCATATACACTTTTTTGCACTACCAAAATAACAATATAACAACAATATAAGGTTACAGACCCAAAATAGTTGGCTACAAAAAAAATCTGGCTACAATTTAAAATTTTCATGCAAATATTATTGAACGACAATACATGATTACACAGTAAATGACATGTTGCATGTTATCCCTAATAACAATTTTGATCACATTATAGAAAATTGTTGTTGAATAGAATATAAAAACTCTTGTAACCATTTTTTTTTAAGATCCGTATTTCAGTTTGATACATTATTTTAGTAAAAATTTGAAACATTTTTATTGCACGAGTAATGTTTAGGTTATAAACGAACATCTTCCGTAAATGAAAACACTGAAGTGAGATTTCATTTCCTTGTTCCACATTTTCAAGATGAAGTATAAACGTTAAATTCTACACTTTCCAAACCGAAATTCAAGGTAGAAAGAACATCATCAACCGGCGAGATAAATGGTGAGGTAAAAGGATTGCACCATCCCAACAGCTTGCATGTGCTATATATGAGAATCGAACTGCCGCCATTTTCTTACGTGACTGATTTATATGCCGAAATTCGGCATAAACATCAGTCATAAGTGCATCTACAAAAAGCTAATTAAATGCAAGCGGCACAACCACCCGGGAAGGAGGGGGGTCGGGCTGCGCCGCAGGAGATTTCGAAAAAAAAGCAGGTAAAATTCACCCTGGTTCTTTTATTTGATCAATTTCAGGCACGGAAGTATACTGTATACGTACTTTTAAGAACAGCACTTCGGCACAATTTAGCTGGGGGTTAGAGTGGGATTGTCCCATCCCAAAGGCCTGTACGTGCTTAATTTGAGAATCGAAGAACTGCCGCCAGTTTGTTATTTGACTGATGTGGAACTGAAATTCGGTACGCGAAGCGGTCTTATACGCACCTACAAAAAGATAATCGAAAACACGCGACACAGCTATCCCCGGGGGTTGGGCTTCCATTGCTCAAGTAGCACTAGGAGATTTTGAAAAAAAACAAAAAAAAAACACGTAAATTCACTATGGTTCTTTTATCTGGCCGATCTGAAAGTTGACTTCTCTGGCCAGCTTAAACAATTTGCTATTTTATATTTTTGTGATTAAATTTAAATATTATTTGAATCTATTAACTGTAGTTCGGTATTTATGATTATTAATGTGTTCTGTGGCCGAACTGGGTAGGTTTGGTACTTACAGCAAATAGTGAAACAGAGAGAGAGTGGGATTACACAGATTATATTAAACTTCGATAAATCTATAATGTTTTTCCCGCCATTTTTAGCGGAGCATTGGAAGGTTTCGTAGCCCTGATATAGAGATTACGAATTTATTTAAGGACGAGCAGACTCGTAGATAGCTTCAGTTTAGCTCTAAGAAGAGCCCGCCACTAAGATTCGATGGACCGCTTCAAATCCTCGCTATATAACAATGTGTAGATCAACTAAACTCACTTTGAGGCTCCTCCGAGGAGATGTTGCGCAAATTTCAACGACCAACAAGTCTTTTACTGGCATTTGCTTAAGGCCCTCAAAGCACAACGGCAATGATATGCAACTTTGTGTTACACTTTCGTTTAAAGAAAAGAAAAGCGGAAATAACGACAAATCCCTCGCAATAAATGACATTTGTTTGCATCCAGGCAGCATGGTTTACTACGTGAAAAAGTGACAGTAAATTCCGTAATTATTCACCAAAAACCTTTGAATAACGAAGAAATTAAAAGTAAAATATTGTTGGTGTACGGAATAAGTTTATATTTAATTCTGCATCTATCAATTATTTGAGTATATATGTTACAGAAATTTATTATTTAAATTTTTGGTCACCTGACTTGGGTCACGTGACATCACCTGACTTTGGTCACGTAAATGTCACCCAGAATGTAAATAAACATTTGACAGGGGAGTGAGGAAGCTGACTTTTCTGCACTTTTATGAAGAAATAAATTGTATATTATATTGCGCATTAAAGAGCAAATACAGCAAAAACAGCTCATACTCGGAACACATAGGAAATTTAAACTTACAACCAAGTTTTAAAACTATATTTTAAAACCTTTCAACCAATTTTTAAAATAGCATACCGGTTGTTAAAAACGAGATTGCTCTTTGAACCAAGAATAATTTGACATTTACGTGATACCTCTCTATCATTTAATTCATTTTTACCCGTCTAGTTAGGATTCGAAACGCAGAATTTTTGCGCATTATATTTAGAACGCCCAAGTGTGATTTGGCTTATGTTTGAATAATAGGGACTAGTTTGCAGTATACGTACATCAGAACATAAGAAGTTGACTCCTATTAGCAGAATAATCGAAGGCTTCGTAGCTCTGACAGGGAGATATACGAAGTTATTTAAAGGAACATGCGGGTATCTCACCCACAATTGACATTTCCTTCCTTTTACAGTTTAATGTTTTGAGGGTATGGATTCAAAAATTGAAAAGAAAAGGAGGTCACCGACTCACCGATGTTTTAAGAATAATGCAGACATTGAAAAGTCGTATGCTTTACTACACAAACAATAGAAAACCAAGAAATTTCCATCAAAATGCAAAATACACATATATTCACAATTCAAATTTTTTCTATTTGAAGAACAGATTATAAGAAGTGTTTTAAGCAATATATATATATATATATATATATATATATATATATATATATATATATATATATCACCGTATCAGTAAGATAATTATTCAATCTGTTTGACACAATCCCACTGACTCAATGGTTAAATGGTGAAAACAGTAGTGTCGTAACAGTCGACCCAAACGGTCGACTAGTTGGTCGGTTATTCAAAAGTCGGTTGGTCGGCCCATCAAAATAAAAAGTCGACTTTTGAAAAAAAAACACACACACACAATAATATCCGCACGCCCAATTCTTGGCCTTTCTTGTTAATGCTGGTCAGTGTATGCTACAACAGACTACTATACTGGATGTCTAGATCTCACGACGAGCATGCTTGTGTGATTGCACTGGATTTAGGAATGGCGTATTGAAGAAACTTGTTCTTCAGGGTAGATTTCTTGCTAATGTAAGTGCTGTTGTGAAGAACATTTTTTTGAACTGTAGTACTGATTGTAAGCTGCCATAATGGGAATTATTCGGTTTGTTCTTGGTTTAATGAACGTATTTAAGGACACATCTTGATTTTATTACCCATAGTAAACCTTACATAACGAATTACCAGCGTACGAGGCAAAGGAGATTCAAATTGAACAGCACATCGTAATTGGTTAATTTTAAAATTGGTCTATCAGTTGCATAAGATCATCATGACTTAAAATAAGAATGTCATGGCGAATTACATGGCTTCTAGCTTGCAAGTAAACCTTAGCAAGTGAAAAAAAAACGCACTTAAAGAACACATTTTCATTTTTGCCAATTACGATGTGCTGTTCAATTTCATGTTCCTCTCCTTCTAGTATATTCAAAGAGAAAAGGGATGACATTTTTTGCCAAAAGTCGAGTCACTGGTTGAAAAGTCGGAAGTCGGTCGACTCTGTATCGGTGAGTCGGATTACAACACTAGAAAACTGTGTAATATGATTTTAACTGGCAACAAATCCACACAGACCCTTCCAGGAACAAAGTATCAGACCTTTTCTTAGCTCCAAGAAGCGGTGCGCTAAAAAGTTTCCAGGCACCGCTTCAAAGCCTCGCTATATAACGACAAGCACGTCAACTGCGCTCGCTTTGAGGCACCACTGTGGCTACTTTGTGCGAGATTCAACGACCCATCGGTTTTTATTGACATTTGCTAAAGGCCTTCAAAGTACAACGGTAATCATAAACAACTTCTGTGTTACGCTTTCTTTAAAAGAAAATAATACGGAAATAACTCCAATCTCCCGCCATAATTGACATTTGTTTGTATACAGGGAGCATACTTTATTACGTGAAATAGTAACAATAATGTTTGCCATTATCCACCAAAAAACTTTTAAATGGATATTTCAAAAAGAACGTAAAAATAAAAAGTCAAATATTGTGGGTATACAAAATAAATTTATACCTAACTCTGCATCTATCAACTATTTTAGTGTGTATTTTAGAAATAAACTATGACCCCATTTATTTAAATTTTCGGTCCCTTGACTTTGGTCACGTGACATTTAAAGGCCAGAATGTAAACAAACATTTGACAGGTGGGTGCGGAAGCTAACTTTTTTGCACTTTTATGAACAAATAAAAGATATACATCTCACTAAAAACTGTGCCTGTTTTACAAAAAGGGCATATTAGGCATGAACTTTCTGTCGATGTTTGAAAAATAGGGGCTGGTATGCAGGATTCGTGCCTCAGAAAATATGAAATTGACCCCTATTAGTGGAGCAATGGAAGGCTTCGTAGCTCTGACAGAGATATGTACGATGTTATACAAGTCAGAGCTCTTCGGAGCTAACCTTATCTCAACATGTCCCTCTTTGTATTTGAAAAGAATCTTTCGATCCAGATGGCTTGATTAATATCAACTATCGTCAGTGCTCTTTGCATTTCAGTCGCAAGATGGCGCAGAGATACCTCCATTTCCCTTTAAGTCAGAGCTCACTCGGGGCTAAGTTCAGTGTTGAAAATATTTGCCAAGTAACGCAAAATAAAGAATGTTTGATCAGGAACAGTTGCCAGATTTGCATCTGGCTTATTTTGTGAAGTCGGCATTGACCTTTCGTTGTCCCAATTAATGATTTACTGCGCCCAATTTTATCTAAGTTCCCTCGATAATAAAACCGAGGAGCCTACTTGAAATTATCCTATTATCGCTCAGAAATATATATATACAGAATACGGTCTCGAATCCTAAACTGCTAGGCTATGTACTCAAATAGGACTGCTAAACATATCAATAAAAAAGAGCTTACTTACAAAGAATGTGAGAAAAGCTTACTACAGTTAATCCAAAACAAAACAAAACGATCGATGACTCACTTGCCAAAAATCAGCAATGCCTATAGAACCCTATGCGGAGCTACTAGTCTTACGTTGTTCCACTACAATTTGAGGTATTCCTCAGTCGCTGTAGGAGTGGCGGCCAGTTATTTCAAAAAGGACTCGATGTATAAAACCGCCGCTTTTGATGAGATCTGTCTGTTATGTATGAACATTGATCATATTTTAAGAACCAGTTCCTCTCTTTATGAGTACTATTTTCGCTGAATTGTCACTGGATCTGCGGTGTAAACGGGTATTATGCATCACAGACGGGACCGCCGTGGTGGTTCGCTGTTAGGCAACAACGAAAAAAACTTGGTTTTCTGTTAGATCTTTCCAGAACTGGAATTATGTTTTTTTTTCGTTGTCCAAGCACAAATCAGAGAAATCTACAAGTTGCCCATCCTATCACTTATAAGGGAATCTACTTATCTACAAAAACAACAGGTATTTGCTTGCTATTTTAGAAATTGATAGCAGTATTGGAATTTGAGAGGCAAGCAAGTAACATCATTGTTTTTGCTAGTGATATGGTGTGGGTTAGTAAGGATGGACAAGACCTGGCTGAAATACTAGAAAAGGTTGATCTTAAAGTGATGAAAAATGATTCATGCAGATACTTGAAATTTTTTCTTAACATTTGCGCTGGGGTTGGCTTGAGACTGTGAGCAAAATGTCTTGCAAGACTGCAGTTAAGGAATATAGACACGACTCACAAGAGGAGACATTGAGAGGAGTCGATGCATATCAGTACTTGTGTATTCTGGAGCACTTAACTGTGGAATGTGAAAGAGGGCATATTCGAGGGAAGCCATTCTAAGCCATCCGGAAATCAGCTGAAATTGGGAGAAAGGGTCGGGTGCGTAAATACGTATTTGTGCAAGATTTGTGACCAAAAAGAACTGAGTTTCGGAAATCGAGGGATGTATGGATGGAGGGATGGTTAGGAAGGATGGGCCAGGCCAGATTAAATGGACAGGTTCATGAGGCAGACATGGTGGATTGTATCGGAAAAATTCAAGCGGGGAGGGGGGACCGGCAATCAAATCGATAGATTAGTGACGACCGCGAGAACAAGTTGGAACAAGGGGGTTCAGTGGAATGATCTCGGCTTGGATGGAAATGAAAGTAAGATGGGGAGATTTCTTTTACGACAATGTATTTTATCATAGTGCCACCCCATGGCTGGACCATTTTTGCCCTATTAAGATGTCTGGGGATTGTTGGATAAGATACAAACCATCAATCAATCAAACCATTTAGTGCAATACAGTGCCCAAGGGCTTTTGGTTTGTATGCAATTAACCAAACAATACTGGCCATCATGACTTCAATCAATCAATCAATCAATCAATCAATCAATCAAGCAATAAGACAACTAAAATATTACATTTCACAAAAGACAAACAACTCTTTGCAAAAAATATCAATTAAAAATTTAATTTTATTTGCACTCTCTCAATTTCTCTCTCTCTCTCTCTCTGTCTTTCTCTCTCTGTCTCTCTCTCTCTCTCTCTATCTCTCTCTATCTCTCTCTCTCTCTCTCTCTCTCTCTCTCTCTATATATATATATATATATATATATATATATATATATATATATATATATATATATATATATATATATATATCGCTCTCTATCTTTATCTATCAAATAGAAAGCCAAAAACATATTACACTTAGGAATTAAAAAAATGACAAAAAAAAACATGGGAAGAAAAGCAAAGAAAGTAAGACAAAAAGAAACAATAGCTGTCCAATGTTTTGAAATGCTATGAAATTACGGTATGAAGAGTTAATTAATATACAAGTTATAATTCTTCTATGCTGTACACATTTGGGGCTACGGTACTAAATTCACAAAACATTATAAAGTACTATGAGGGTTCTTTTATACTGCTTTCTGTAAAGCGACACATTTTTCTTTTCTTTTAGTTTTGAGCCTAATTAAAAATGATTTTCTCAGAAATTATTTTCACTGTTGTAAAGTTGCCGAGTTTTTGAACCAACTTTTTTGGCAGGTTTTAGCATAGCACACGTGTCATTGACCGATTCGTCGCAAATGCCTGCGTTTCAGTGGGACCAAAATAAACTGCTATGGGGCAGAATAATGTTTCATGGCCTGCAAACAAATTATCTTCACAACAAAGTTTATAATAAGTATAAGGGGAATTTTTAAATTTAGCTAGTGCTGCATCAGTTTCAACATCATTAAGATAAAATTCTTTCTGTAAGAACATAATTCTTTACCGCAAAACTTCAAATGTACAATTTTATTAAAAAGCAATGATTGTGATTGAATATATCGAAACAGTAGTGTCAGTCCTCTCAGCCCGTGTCAAATGAGACACAATTCAATCAAATAATGATCTTTTTCTGAGAATATAACGATTGATTATTGCTGTAACGGCCGGTTTAGCGCTTTAACGTTCGTAATTCAGTGTTCAACTGACAGGAAGTACAGATAACTGACACAATTTTATATGCCTTGTTATGTTACTTTTTTATGTTTTCTCCCTTTTCCTCGCCCACGTCATAACTCCAAAAAGAAAAAAATATTCACAAAATATAATAAAAGATCTATGGGGAACCTGAGTAAAATCTTTGCCATCTAAAATCACTGAAAATGTTTAGGCACAGGTTGAGGGAGGGAGTGACGGTTATCAACAACAAGCCACATAATTTATTTATCAAAAAATAATCCTATTTTGATTTTAAAAAAGACCTACTTTAAAAGCATTTTCATTATTTCACACAGTTTTTTTTGTCAAGCTTAACGTTGAAAACAATATGATTTGAAAACTATGAATGTATCAAATAATCCTCAAAAAGGTAAAAAATTAATTTGTGGAATGAGGGTTGAGGATGAGGGAGAGAGTGACGGTTATCAACAACAAGCCACATAATTTATTTATAGAAAAAATAATCCTATTTTGGTTTTTAAAAAGACCTACTTTAAAAGCATTTTCATTATTTCACACAGTTTTTTTGTCAAGCTTAACGTTGAAAATAATATGATTTGAAAACTATGAATGTATCAAATAATCCCCAAAAAGGTAAAAAATTAATTTATGGAATGTGTTGAATTGTACATTAATCTCAAGAAAAAATGATTATAACTACAACCTTTCAACACCCTCAACCCAACATAGACACACATAAACATTCTAGTATATCTTATTCTAGAAGGAAGACAGAACGCACTTTTTGGTCATTTTTTACTGTTTAAATGTTGACACTTTGACACTTACTCTGGGTATACTATGTTGGAGTCCAATCAGTTATATGTATGTTAATCACTCTTCTGTGATAGGTTCACAGACAACTAATGTATGTTTTCAACTATGTAAAATTTCTTAAACAGAGAAACCTGCTTATAAATTTGTTTATTTCCTTTTATCAAGTTGTTGTTGCTTGAATCATTAAATTTCCAGTAAAAATGTACATTTAAAATATCTCGATCAAAATTTACTTTTTTTTCTACATAATTCATAGCTTATTCATACCTTACTCATTCAAATCCCACTATATCACCAGTTAACTAGTACTATTTTGTGAATAGGACGTTTGACTTTGATCTACACTGGAAAGGAGGTATTAACTACAGATTAGCCATAAGAATATTTCTTAAAGATTCCTGAGGAAAGCAAATGATCAATGACTCAAACGCACAATGGTGATATACGTGTTTCTTTAAAGAATTAATCACTAAGCCATCGTATTGAGTTATGCCTACTACGTTCCATTGAATGCGGCTTAAATTTTAAAATCTACTTATTGCTTGTTTATACTCGAGAATTTTGTAATTTTGTGCGTATTGTAATTTATTTTGGTATTATCTTAGCAAAACAGAGTATATGTTGTTGTGTTCAAAAAGCCAAAAACATTTTGGCGGTATTACAACTGATCCAATCCAAGACGTTTAAGTTAAACCCCATTTAAAGAACATTTGTAACTTCTGTTATGCAAAAAACACTTTTTATACTACTTACCATCTTTTATAACGAAAAGCCATTGAATGAGATTTCAGAACGGCATTTTGAACCAGTACCTGAAGAAAAATCTAATTATTTTGTAGTTTGCACATTTTGAACAGATCAGCTAGATTTCCCTCAGCTTTGAAACTACATAAGGACAAAACTGACAAATCTAAAGAAAAAACAACTATCGATCCAGAATTGTAACCAAGAAACTGATAGTCCTACAACTAGACTAAAGCCAGGAGTGAAAATGAGCAACTCCCTACCATAAAAGAAATGAATTTCACTGTAAGATATGTTGCAAAACTCGTTCCAGCAACCCTTCTAAAGAACTAACGTCAGAGCAGGTAGAGTAAGGAAAATTCAATGATGTGACGAAAAAGATTTTATAGCAATCTGCAAAAAGAGGAGAGTCGACAAGGAAAGTGCAAATTTCTTGATATTTCACTCAAAAATTGTATTTTTTTTTCATTTCGTAAAATATCTAAGTCATTTTATTTGTAAGTATACCCAATATGCAAAAGAAAATAAAGGTAGAAAATACAGAATATCAAAGTTTGAAAATGTTCATCTTCTTACTGTTCTATATAAAATACATAAACATTCAAAAGACAACAAGGGGAATTCGTTATCTCGAAGACCATTTGGTTGTGATAAAAGTCCAGGAAGACCCACCGCGTAATAGTTGCATATTTATATTGTCTGGTCCTACTTGTATTGCTCTCGAAATCACATGGGCATTTTCTGTTTTTGGTTTCGTTGTGGTAAGTGGCAGCAGATTGTACAACTTCAAGAAGTAATGATGTAAAACTATGGCATAGCTAAAAAGTCTTGACTATATTTTATTTGGGTGAAAGATGTTATGAGAAAAAACAATTAATATGTTTCCGTTTACTTTAAGGCGCAAGAAAATGAATGTGCTTTTTCACTTTGTTCTGAATGGCCAATGTGTTTGTTTTACAAGGATTTTTTTACATTCAGTAGTAACATAATATTCGACGATGTTTTGTTATTAAAAAAACATCCTATCAACACTACACCATAAAACAGCAAAAAATGGTGAACCGCATAATCATTGTGGTCCAAGCGATTAAAATTTGTTTGAAGCAATATTGACAGGTGACATATTATCTTAAGCCATTTTGGCTTTAGTCAAACGCAAACAAAGTGTTGCCTTTATTATTCAATGTCTTTACTAACCAGTCATTAGGATTTCCCGTAATAATTTAAGTAGTAAGGTTTGGTACGAAGTAATGTAGCCTGCCTTAAAGGATTTGGAGAGAGAAATATTCATGAAGTTTCCAGCTTGCTTCCGTGATGCACCTTTATTGAAACACTTCGTACATTGAAAAAATCTTTAAAAACAACAACATATAACTAAAACATATGCGTTCTTTCATTTAAGTAAACCTCTCTACAAAATTCACATATAATTATACTTTCACAAGCACCTTAAAATAGATTTGGCTTAAGTCACAAAAATCAGCGACAGTTCCATGTTTCTCAGTAGACTGCGAATAAGATATTGATATGACATCGATCATGTTTTTTAAAATTTACTTTACTGTATATTTCTTGGAAAATTGTAAATGCCGAAAAACTTACAACTCAAAAGTATATTTCATAACAACATGTATTAAATGGAGAAACACCGAAACCAAATTTGAATTTACGTGGTGATACCGCAAATTGTGAATCAAGTGCATTGATCTGAGTGGTCTACTGACATATAGTCAGTGCATATATAAGCGTATTATTTTCTCTGCAATTGCAGAACTTATAACTGTAGTTTTTCGTTAGTTTCGTTAGTTCTTATCTAGTTAAATGATAATTTTATTTTAGTTCTAACGGAACTAATAAATCCTATAAATGTAACAAATTTGTATAAATAATATATGTAGGATCAATGCTTAAGATCTAATCAAAGAACCACCATGACTGCATAGATATGGAAAATACTGCCCCATTACCATGTTCTAATGCATAGGCCACGAGGATTGACTGCAATGAAATTATAATTTCAGAATATCTCTTCTACATATTTGAATATATTTTTTATAGAATGTGGGAATCTTAGGTAATAATTTGACATGAGAAGTGCATCTCAAGTGAATATGTGACCCCAAACACAAATCATTGATTCACTCTATCTGCAAATCCATCGCGAAAAAGAATTCGTCAAGGCCTTTTCAATTATCTGGTTCAACTTTTGTATCAAAAGTAATTAAAATCAATTAAAGGAAAGGCTGGCTAACTGCTAAATGTTCAATAAGTGCATGGATACGGGATGACAGATGGAATCCAAAAACTATAGTAGGTCTTATCAAAATTATAGCAAGTCTTATTTAACACTTGACAAGTCTTTGACTTGTAAGGGTTGTATGAATTTGTGCGGGCAGCAGTTCATCCTTTTTTCTTCTCGACAGATTTCCTATTTTTTAAGTCTTCTTCTTCTCTGACACCTCGGGCCCTAGGACCATGAAACTTGGGACTTATGAAGAGCTTGATGTGAACATGTGCATGTCAATTTTTTATTTTCTTCTTCGATTTTGTTTTCTTGTTTAAAACGCCTTGTGAAAAGAGTGTATTTTTTGCAAGTAAATGCGTAGCATTTAACCCACATCACAGAACACACAGTTGCTTAGTGAGCTTTGCGCGAGCTCTCACTGCGTAAATAGCGTAAACACGGCGTATGCCTGATCAGTCAATAAAACCTCAAGTCAACAAAAACCAAACACTACTCGGCTTATAAGACGTATTCAAGCTGTGTTGTTTGCAATATGTCAAACCGGGGCCGTCGATGGCCGGGTATAAAAGAGCAAGACGCACTGAATTGATTTTCTTTGGATAATGTGTGAAGTTTAGATAGGGAGGGTCTTATTTTATGCGTATGATTGCTTAGTGCATCGAAAGGGAAATAAACAACAGCTCAAAATAGCTTTCTTTATTAACACCAAACAACAGCTGATCACCGCAAAAAAAACTAGTACGGTACGGCAATAACAAAATAGCTGATTAGCTCGGAAACTAGAACAGTACGTGACAGTAATACAAGAGACAAAACAAAGAAACACATTGAGTAATACGTCGCTATGGCCCTCTACCCTGACAGTAAAAGGCTGTCGAAGTGACACTCGTTATATATCAAGCTGGCGACAGACGCACTATCACTTCTAACGATTCTGTACCAAAAGAGAAACAGAAAATAAAACATTTTATTACAGAGAACTGACGGTATAAAAGACAACATTACTGACTCGCTTATTGGTTACTCACTGAAAAGCGTTTTAAGTAACTTTATCATCCATTACGATAAGGATCCATCACAACAAACAGTAAAAATCCTGCACTCTGGCGTAACGAACAAATCACTAATTTGCCCAACCGGGAACCAATAGAAACACAAGACACAACTGTAATTTATCCGTAGTTTTGAGATACATAAAAAACACCAAACTGTGCTTGCAGTGCTCCTTTCTTAATCTTCACGTCAGTTATTCCTGCATGGCTTCTTCTAATGCTTATTGATCAGTGATAAAGAACAATTAATAGCTTAACTTAAATAACTAAGGGGATCACGTAATAAAAGAAAACACTGCACTGCGATTGGTCAACTTTCGCTCCAAACTATATTTGTATGTCATAAAGCTTGTTTACAAACACGTTGGTTTGCCAACAATGGGCTCCAAGACGTACAAGAGTACTAGGCCTAGCCCATGTATAGGAAACAAAACATAACGACAGTCACTAGGTGCGGCTTTTTATTGGCTAGATTATCAAGCTCAGTAAAATTTTCACTCCCTTTTTGACACAAAAACGCCAGAATGAAGCGAAACTTTAAAATATTAAAAAACTTGATTAATTTTAAGATGTAAACCTTGCAAACAGGTTAACATTTCGAGTCATACAGCGAAAACCCTCAACACACACATACGATAAAATTGACCTTGATCAGAAACAACGTTATTTTGACGGACCTTTAAAAACAAACATTTAGCTCGAGGGCACATCACGGTATCGGCATGGTGAGATGATAGTTCTGTGCACGAACACGTCTCGAGCGAAAGAGGCTGCTTACGAGACACAGTGGGCTGAGCAAAGCAACCGCAGGCGTTCTGAAAAGACCTTTCCAAATCCGGCAAAATGGTAAAACACGCTTAGCAACGTTAAATACACGTACATCCCCAGAGACGTTACTCAAACGCGGAAGGCGCTTACACAATATATTATTCAAGTAATGAACCATTGAAGGAAGTATTTTTGCGTTTTATTTTTTGTCAAGTGTTTAACATTTCGCTAGCAAACTACGGTTCTGGTTTCACCTGCAATAGGAATGAAATCATAGGGTCTTTTCCGTAGCTGCGCTCTAGTGGAGAGCAAATTTGGATTAAGTCAGCAAATGAATGAAAAGGAATAATGAGAGCGCGTATGAAATCATTTAGGCGGCGCGCGTACTTTTTTGTAAGCCAGGTCGTGCGCATAAGCCTTGCGAAAAAATCAGTTTCGAAGGCCATGGAGTCCAAAAAAATTTCAACTTTCTTCAACTGTTGAACTTTATCTTACAAACAAAATTTAAACCGTTGAAAGGCTGTATGAAGTATCCCAAGGTCCGTGAAAAGTCGGCGAGAAAAAATCCACGAGTAACATTTTCAAGGAATGAAACAAATCCAGCATTGGCACAAGTACTAATTCTTTTTATTGAGAAGCATGTCATTCTGAACTTTCGGCAATTCTGTCGACTGGTGCTGGCAACAGGCTGATTGAAAGGGTTCGTTAAGTTTGTGTATCTGTCAGCTGTCAGCTCATTCGGCGAGTTGGTTTTCAGGTGTGATTACCAAATCGAATGTGTTGCACACTTGACATGTTGAACTTGAAGCAGGTCTTGAAATCCTCTGGCGTGTGGAACTTAGCCATTTCGGATATTTAAATTTAAAGTCACCAGTAATCAATAAGCAGCCCGCATTTGGTTAAAAGGTAACCTGTTTCTTCTAGAGGCTCACTTTTTGCTAAATGTGGAGGCATATAAACTACTAAAACATAGATGTTCTCACTCAAACTGTGATACTGAGCAAAATTTACTCTAATGAACGGAATACTCCATGGTTAAGTTTCTGAGATTTAATAAAGTTTTTGAAGACCGCTGCGACACCAACACCTTACTCTCCTTTCCTCTCGCCACGTGTTCGATGTGATATCTATCGTGGGCTACAAGGGTATACACCTGCACATAATTATCATGCAACCATGTTTCTGTCATGCTGCAGATATCCAATGATACGGAGATAAAACGATCTTGAACTGACTGTACATTGATGACACTAAACTTGAGCAATTTATCATGAGAACTTCCCTGTGATATTTGAACTAAATCGGATTTTCTATCAACTCCTTTTTTATCATTTTTATTAAAATACCTATTTATATCACCACGAACAGGCTCTTCAAGAGAAACACTTGCGTTAAAAGACATAATAACCAGTACATTAATTGAAAGAGATCTGCAGACAATGAGTTGAATTTTTGTCACTCTATACACTATCCGATTATTTTACGGAAAAATGGACTTTTCATCAATTTTTCTTTTATTTTCATAAATTTACTTCAATTTATATTTCACTAAAATGTAATATATATATAAGCTACTTTTTTCTGAAACTTCAGACTAATCCCTGTCATGAGGTTCTAATATAAGTATGAATAGTCTGAAAAATAGAAAACTTGAAAAATACCACATAGGTCTGTGCTTATCTTGCCATGAGAGAGACACCTTTATGAAGTTTCTATAATTCAGTTCAGTTCTATTATAGAATATATTAATTTTATACAACACTTTTAAAACTGAAATATCTTGTCCCGAAGACTGTACATTTTCAAATTATTCTAACTCAATTCAAGTGCACAATACTTTAACTTCATTAAACCAGCTAAAACTTAATTTTTTGTGTACGTTTGGTCAGTTTTTGGTTTTCTTTATGTAATTCTCACATATGTTCAAGAAACTCTCATTCATAACAATTCTTTTGAATATTAGTTCATTGCCTCTTATTTGCATAAAGCTTAAACAAGAACGATCTTTTCATAGTTTCTGAATCCCCTTCGAGTGATATGAATAGATCTTGAAAATTATCGTAGTTTTGGAGGTTAATGACTATTCTATATGTTGTTATCAGTCTTATTATTGTTTCTGTACTATTTCTAGTGTTTGGGTTAATAAATACTGCACAATTTATTTTAATCTTGTACGGCTTCGACACGAGCTATATCTTAACACCTCTCGTTCCAAACCGCGTGGCTTGTGTTCTAGAGGTGTTTATCTAGTAATCCATTTAGCTTAATAAATATGTGTTACACATTTTGCTTTGGACACGTTAGAACGTGTCTTGATTGCACTACAAGAATTCTCTTGTTTTCGGACGTGTGCAACCTAGATACATGCATGAGGTTGGTATAAAGAATAGTGAAACCTGTGCTGTATGTCGTCCAACCGTCTTCGTGAGAGTTTATAGGCTTTTCAAAGTCGTTCTTGCCTTGAACTGCCCAAACTACCCCAATAAGGACTAGAATATAGTTGACGTTATGTGTTAACGCACATATTCTACACATAAAAGACACAATGGTACGTTTACTTTTTTGGAACTCTGAATGGATAATACATTCTTGCTCCAAACTGTTATTTTGTTGCTGCTGTATTTTCCCTTGTACATATTTAGAATATATAACATCGTTTAGTAATTCTAACACAAACAATTTTTAGTAAGCTTACAACTCAGAATCGCTGACTTTTATGGGTTCAATAGAATTTCTTTTAGTAATGCTAATAGTTCACCTAAGTATTGCATCAATTAATTTTGTCTAATACCTATTATTCTTCAAAATGAACTAACATGAATTTCAAAGACGTGCTAAGAAATATTTATAGTGCTTCGGTTTTAATAAATGATATAACCATGGGTCATTTGTCATTTGTAGATCATGTTTCATGAACATGTCTCTGTGAACTTATTGCTCCATGTCTAATGCTCACTTTTAATGTTTTAGGATTTTGGTTCCTACGATCGCCTGTGTCTAAAACCATATTGCTTAAAAGTATGGATCTTTTTTCGAGTGGGCAGCAATACGGCTTATCCTTTTGCTCAAAATTGCTTTGCATAGAATACTGGTCATGGTTATCAGTCCATTGTTCTATGGTTTCATCTTGCCCTTTTTGTAGTGGTTTAAAAAATGGTTCCTTTCTTTTATGAGTACCATTTTCGCGGAATGCCCAGTTGGTATGCCGAGTGAAAAGGTGTTATACACAACAGACCGAACAGCCGAAGAGGTTGGCTGTTGAACAACAACGTAGGCGTTAATGCTGTCCCGCCGGAACGGAAGTGGTCGTTGGTGTTTACATGTTGTTGTGCTGCGATAATTTAGTATTTTAAAGGCCATTTTGTAAAATCAGTGAAATTTCCACATCGCTAAACAACTGATAAGGTTTACCTGTACATGTACGTGTCTTGATTATCTTATCAGGTTTGGTGTAGTTTTGAGAACATTTACAAACCGGTTCTTACGGCACCAAGCCGATTCCCAGCTCCGGGTCAGCTCTGACATGATTATATAACGTCTGTGAAAGCTACTCGTATGAAGCCTTACATTGTTCCACTAACAGGAGTCAACTTCATGTGTTCCGAGGCACGAATCCTGCATACTAGTCTCCACTAGCCAAACATTTAATGTTAAGTTCATACCTGGTAAGCCAAATCACACTTTGAGCGTTCCGAATCAAATGTGCAAAAAATCTGCGTTTGGAATAAAAACTACCGTAACCGGGTAAAAATGAAAGAAATAATAAAGTGATTTCGCCTAAATGTCAAATTTTTCTTGCACTGTGATGTTCGCCTGTGGTGTTAATGGTAGATTGGGTGTGTCGTAGAAGTCAGTAAACAACAGTATTGTAGTTTGATTTTAATCTTGACTTAAATCGGCGCTACAAATACCAACAACGGCTATCAGCACTCAGGCTGATCTGTAAAGCAATCGTTTTTTCACAACCCGTATGCTATTTCAAAAATTCATCAACAGTTTTAACAAATGCTTTTAAGTTTCAGTTTCTTTTGTGTTCCGAGTATGAGCTCTTTTTGCTATATTAATTCTATATTTCCCCTGTCATTTCTTTCATTTTTTTTTACCCGGTTCCCTCGCAATCGACATTCCAAAATACTTGCGCATTTTATTCGAAACACCCAAAATGTGTTTGGCTTATGCACAAAAAGAGGCACAATTTTTAATCAGCTGCATATCTTTTCGCATTCACACGTCAAGTGTTCGTTTAGGTTCCGACCTCTTAATGTCATGTGACCAAAGTCCAGTGACCAGAAATTTAAATAAAGGGATTATAGATTATGTGTAAAATATGTACTCAAATAATTGATAGATGCAGAATTAGGCATTATTTTTTTCTGTATCCCTGCAGTATTTAACTTTATTTTTCCATGCTTATTGAATTCAAAGGTTTTTGGCGGGTACGTACAAAATTTACTGTTTATTTTTCACGTAATAAACCATGCTCCGTGGATGTAAATAAGTGTCATTTATTGCGGGAGATTTGTGGTTATTTCCTTATTCTTTTCTTTAAAAGAAATCGTAACGCAGAAGTTGTATATCATTGCTGTTGACCGCCTTTAGAAAATGCCAATAAAGACTTGTGGGTTGTTAGGCCCCAACCCTTCGGATTGGGGCCTATAGGTTTGGGGTGTCCGTCCGTCTGTCCGTCATCGCTTTATACCCCTATGAATTTGGGGGGGGGGCGGTTGGGGCCTGCTTGTGTTTCACAAATACTTACTTGTTAAATCTCGTACAAATCACCACAGAGGTGCCTCAAAGCGAGCGCAATTGGCTTGCATATCGTTACATAGGATTTGAAGCGGCACTTCGAAATCCTGTAGCGTGCCGCTTGTTGGAGCTTTCCGATTCCCTGGAGTTAGCCTAGCTTCCAGTAAGCTCTTCCTAAGATAACTTGTATTTCTTTCTGTCTGAGCTGCGAAGCTTTCTATTGTTCACCTAATAGGGGTGAGCTTCAGGTGTTCTGTTCAATTGTTCCGGGCTTTAAATGTCAAGTGGCCAAAAATTAAAATAAAGGAGTTGTTGATTATCTGTGAAACATGTACACAAATAAGTGCTAGATACAGAATTAGACATAAATTTATTCTGTATACCTACAATGTTTAACATTTAATTTTTTTTCCAAGGTATTTTGAAATATCAGTTTAAAAGTTTTTGGTGGATAATTACAAAATTTAATTTCACAAATGTGAGTTATTGCGGAAGATTTGTGGTTACTTCCGAAATCTTTTCTTCCAAAGAAAGCGTCACACAGAAGTTGAATATAATTTCCGGTGCACTTAGAAGGCTTTTAGCAAACGCTACTGAACACTTGTGGGTGATTCGATCTTGCACAAAATCACCACAGAGGTGCCTCAAAGCGAGCGCAGTTGATTTGTATGTCTTTATATAGCGAGGATTTGAAGCGGTAGCAGATCCTTAGTAGGGGGGGGGGGGGTAGAAAAAACTTGGCCTTAAATGGAATTAGTCTTTACTGTTCTGTCCTCATTTGCTCTGTCAGTCCATTTAATTGAAAGGAAACGCTTTATGATCTGGAATCTTGGATAGTTTCTTGTACTCGGGCCGGTCTTTCCATATCATATGGATTGGTCAAACAGTGCGGGAAAGTGCTAAAATAAGCCAAAGCTGGCAAATAAACCCCGATCAAAAAATATGGGCGGGCTTTATCAATATCGATTGCTTCTTTCGCTAGGTTTTAGGAGGAGTGGATCACCGTTATAATATTTACCTGTGAAAGCTTAAATAACTCTAAATAGTTTTGTCTTTGCTTTAAAAATGTTTTGAAAATATAAGAATGAGACACAGGTCACGTTAAATAGCACTTCAGGTAAAAGTGGTGCCAGTGGGACGTTCATACTTTCATGCAGCAGGAAACTGAGCGTCGACACATCTTCAGTGTATGAGTATATTTATATGTCTCCCCCTAAGGGAGACATATATAGCATTTGGTGTGTCCGTCCGTCCGTCTGTCCGCAGTGAGTTCTTATGAAATTAATGAGTCGATTTTTTTCAAAACATACATACATATTGGGGTACATGTCTAGATGATGCCCGTGGTATTTTTTTTTTTTTTCGTTTTCTCAAAAATTCTATTTTTGGCAAATTTTTGAACATAGGGGGTTTTCGTGCATTTTTTCACTTTGGCAGGCTATATCTCCGAAACAGTTTTTGGATTAGGCTGAAACTTGGCAGGAACAACTCACAAAACTTGTAAATGTTTACTGCGAAGTTCTTTTCATTTCCGTTTAAAATGTATTTTTGGCGAATTTTTCAATTTTTGATCTTTAACTTTTTTGGCCATAATTGTTGCGATGTCTCCGAAATAGTTTGTTGGATTAGGCTGAAACATGGCAAGAAGAACCCATATATAGTGCAAATGTTTGCTACGAAGTTTTTCTTCATTTTCTGTAAAAATGTATTTTTGGCGATTTTTTCCACGTGACTGATTGGGGGCGGGGGAGACATATCCGTTTTTGTTTTAACAAAAACACTGGCCAATCTAGTTGTCACACGATCTCATTACTCGTACGTGTTCCGTGATTTTTATTGTCGGTGCAATCGCATCATTAGCAAAAGTTTGGAGCAGTTACTCCACATTAGAGAAACAACAGGGCTAGAAATATGCAGAGGAATAGAAGTAACATCACGTCAAACCTAAGTGTGTTTTAACTGTTCTGTTCATTTGTGGCAGGAAGAATTTAAATCCATGTATACCGGTCACCACTAGCACTGAACAATTAACATTCCTCTGAGACCTGTGCTATATAACACCCTGTTATTTAAAATAAAAATTCTGAACCAAATGAAAAACCGGATATTTTTTGCTTTTCCATAATGGGCTACTGATAAAGAGAGTGCCGCGAAAAAAAACGATGTTTAAACAATTTTTACTATTATTTTAAGTTTGTAAACAATATA
Organism: Protula sp. h YS-2021; assembly: GCA_949752745.1. NCBI lineage: Eukaryota > Metazoa > Annelida > Polychaeta > Sabellida > Serpulidae > Protula > Protula sp. h YS-2021. Next base: position 28,703,005 of record OX457026.1, on the reverse strand, counting down.
AATTTTAATTTTACCTTAGGAATAATAAAAAAACCGTTTGAAAACATGTAAATTCTCGTCTCTGAAAGATAAACAGTTATATCCTTAAACTCTTTTTCTCCCTTTTTTCTGCAATAAAAATGAAGAATTTTCAATTTCGGGAATAACCTACCAAGAATGTTTGCTTTCTCATTTGTTTAAGTGCTCTTATTTTAACTAATACAATGTTTTGTGTGAAAGTATGAGGGCGGTGGAAGGAATATAGATTACAGTGTTAAGTCGACACAAAACAAGTGTGGAGTAAATTCAACGGTGCTTCGTAGTGATAGTTTTGAAAGCAAATAATTCCCGCTTTTTACTATACAAGTTCTTGTGCTTCAGATTACTGCCTTAAGAGCGGAGAGGTGGACTTTAGCGTGGGGGAAATGTATAAGCATTTGTATGATTTTTAATTCTTTGTTCAATTAATGAACACGTTATGCACCAATTAAAAAATCATGTTTTAATTTAAAAAAAGCTATAAATATATTTTTTAGGATTTTTGTTTTATTGCTTAACTCCCAGGTTCAATACAAAAACGATATGTGAAGTGTTGACGCAAAAAAGGAAGAGTCACTCAGTAGCGTTCGCGATGACGGCGTTTTTACGCGGATTTTAGCACTTTTTGGAGCTTGTGACGCGGCTTTTCGCAACCCACTTCGTCACAGTGACGCGGTTTTTTTTTTTTTTTTTTGGAGACCGCCGCGTCATACCATAGAAAAAATTACAATCGACCTAGTCAAGAATTACACTGTATTTTGTGTGTCAATCGAAACTCGTTTGTTGTCTTGTATTTGTTATTTAGAAAAGCCGTTAATAAAATCAAAAATAAATGTTACTACAGCTTATTTTTGCAGGGAGGAGGTGGGGGAGGGGGTAGGTGTTTCAGAAGGGATCAGTACTTTGTATTGAAAAACGCTTGGTAGAGAGCCTGTGGCGCGGTATTTTAGATCCCACCGCGTCACGCAATTATGTGTGACGCGGTTTTCTGGAAGGCCAGCGCGAACGCTGCACTCACTATCTGCGTAGAGGAACGGTCCAGGGGAACTTTTCGCACGGAGAGACGAGGGGTTTTATGGCGTTCCACTGTTATTCCGCGAGTGTCACCTTCGGGCAGCTCGAGATAGCCGGGTAGAGAAGACTGTGGTGGTCGTGTCAACTCTATCGGTGCTTTTTTCAATAATGTTCCTCAGTAAAAGGGAACATGAGTGTGATCTTGATGCAGAGAAATGTGAGTTTCATGAAATTTTTCTGTGAAAAGACAGTCGATTCTGTGGCATGTCTACAGCACAGTGGGTAGAATGGTCTTTGAAAGTTGCCCGTCCGAATCACTATTTCGTCTTTTCCATTTTTTACCCAATCTAGTTGTTAAAAGATAGAAGTTCTTAAGGAGTTTGAAGGTACATTAAAACATCTTTACAACAAACACCTTCCGAATGTGCTAAAATGACAACTTTAAAATGAGGTAAAGTTTGAAATCAAAAGTTGTTCACTACTGTTTCTTTCTGTGGGGTGGGGGGGGGGCGTGGTCCGTGAGGGTTTGTTCCGTTTAGAGACCATCCATAAACTACGTACGCAAAAAAATTGTCAGTTTTTTACCCCTCCCCCTGTACGCAGTGGCCTAGATCCCCCTCCTCCCTGTACGCATACGCAATATGCTATGTTATATTGAAAAAAAATATCAATTTGTTTTAAAGACTATATAATCCCAATTAATCAGTGACAAAATTGAAAGTGTACATACCAACATACATTAAAATTATTATTATTATTGTTATTATTAACACATTTATATCGCGCTTACAATGGTATAACCCTAAGCGCCAACAATATGGATATTCTAATAAGAAATTAAAAATTAAAAAAAATAATAAAATAATAAATAATAATATAATAACATTTAAAAACATTGACTAGATGAAATTAAAGTTACATTAATTGTATGCCAGTCTAAAAAGGTGGGTTTTAAGTAGTTTTCTGAAAGCTAAAATATCACGTTCTTGTCTTATTTTAAATGGTAAAGAGTTCCATAATTTGGGGGCTGCATTTTGGAACGCTGTTTCCCCGTAGCGCTGATTAGATCGACGCTCTTGGAGAAGATGCTGATCAGACGACCTCAGGCTACGCGATGGAGAATAAGGTGTAAAGAGCTCTGTAATATACTTAGGTGCTGAATTGTTGAGGGCTTTATGAGTAAAAAGTGCGACTTTAAACGCAATACGCTGCTCAACCGGTAACCAATGGAGAGCCATGAGTTCATCCTTGACACTTTCTTCACTAGATGGTCTCACAATGCGTGCAGAGTGATTAAGGATGCGCTGAAGCCGTTTGATCTGCGTTTTGGGGAGTTTGATTAAAACACTGTTGCAGTAATCGATGCGACTAATCACCAACGCATGCACGAGTGTCCTTGCAGCATCATCGTTTAAACGCGAACGAACATCTCGTATCCACCGTAGGTAATAGTTGCACCTTCGAACAACCGAGTTTATATGTGCTTCCATTGTTAAATGCGAGTCTGCAAGCACTCCCAAGACTCGAGCAACGTGAGAACGTGTTACTACGTCATTGTCTAGGTGTAGGCTATGGGTACTGATGATTTCTCGTTGCGTGCACCTGTTATGACTAAAAATTCAGTTTTATCCTTGTTCCATTTAAGTTTTTTAGCGGTCATCCAGGATCCGATATTTTTGATGGCGTCAGAAACTTGAGCAAGGACAGTGCCCTGTTCTGAAACTGAGCGTGGATTGAAGGCATTTTCTAGAACCAGAATCATCCGCATAAAAATGATACGGTAGTCCATGCGATTTTATCAGAGAACCCAATGGCTTCGTATACTGAGAATATCCTCTTGGCCCAATTTTGGAACCTTGGGGTAGGGCGCAATCCAAGGTAATAGAGTCCGAAAATGCACTTTCGACCTTAACGCGTGCACTGCGGTCATGAAGTTAAGATGTTATCCAATCAAGGGCTCCACCTTTGACACATAAAAATGTGTATATATTGCAGTGTTGCCACACTATACTTTTTTTAAAAGTACAGTGAAACCCCGGTATTAGGGACAAAAAGTAACTGAATAATTTTGTCCTTAATGGCGGGGTGTCCCTAATTTCGAGGTTTCTCTTATTTTGTCTGACAACTACAACTAAAATCTTTGGCTATTTTTCTTACACTTTTTCCATCACTAGCTTTGATTATTTTAACTTTATCAGATAGCGAAAGTTCGTTCCGTTTTCTTTTCACACCACCGATATTCAGATTTAGCACCTTGTATAACATCTTAACTGAGTATAAAGACAATGAATTATGTGTTCCTTTATACGCATTTTAAAAGACGGAGCACATGTCAATAGAGTTTAGTAGTGTAAAGCTTCTCTCTTAAGCACACAGCTTTTGTAATAAGCCCTATTGTCTTTACATCCACTGTGTTCAATATACTGTACTCAATACCCACAGATTACAATAGCGAAAAAACAAACACTACCGAGTAACAAGCTGATAGGTGTTGTTAACATAACGTACAAAATATGGGCAGCAATTTCACTGTCCACAATAGAGGGGTTGTTTTAAATATGTAACCGTACTTACGGGATAAAAAGAGTGTCCCTAATTCTGAATAGAGGGGTGTCCACAATAGAGGGGTCTAGATATAACAGAACTTTATGGCCTTTTAAAACAGACTGAAAAATGCTGTTCATAATTCAGGGGTGTCCATAAGAGAGGGGTGTCCATATCCGGGGTTTTACTGTATATACTTTTTTTTTGAAAAATGGCCTTAAATACTTTTTTTATACTTTTATACTTTTTTTATACTTTTTTTTTGCCTTCATACTTTTTTATACTTTTTTTTTTGGAATCACGAAAAAAAATTTTTTTTTATTTCTTAATTCCTTTCAGAAAATAAATACATTTTACTTTTTCCTTGTTTAATTTTTTTTTTGCTTATAAAAGTATTTGCTGTTTGCTTATGTATTTTTATACTTTTTTGCCTTTATTCTTTTTTTATACTTTACTGTACTTTTTTTCAATTTCTGCATCCATTCAGGAAAATATTTCCCTCTCCGACACTAACTACGTTTTACCATTTTCCTTGTTTCCATTTTTGTTTCCTTATAAAAGTATATACTTTTTTACTTATGTATTGGTATTGGTTATTAAAAGTAATATCAAAAGGTGACCTTTAGATCACGAGCAGATGCTCACTGGTAAAATACAAGCTTGTCGGAAATTTTAAGGTAGGCTAATTTGCATTTTATTTCAAGACATTTTAAGTTATATCTATAGATTTCCAGAGAAATACCTCTAAAAATTGCCCTTTGAACATCGCTTTCCAATTTTGCAAGCTCCTTTTATTAAGTATTATATTTTTTTTAGGATTGACCATGTAGGTATTGTTTATTACATACCAACAATCACCACGACTTAAGTAATGATGGTAGAAATAAATGCGAGCGCCGAAGGCGCGAGCCGAAAAATTTTGCCCTAAAAATACTTTTTTTTATACTTTTTTTTTTTAAATACTTTTAAAAATACTTTTTTTATACTTTTTTTCATGGCAAAGTGAGTGGCAACACTGATATTGCCATTGCACTAAAAGGAGCATAATATTTACTTTGTAAATCAATGTAATAGTATATTTAATTACATAAAAATATGTTTGAGATATGCTAAAAAAATGCGTACGTACGCAGTAGCCCCCCCCCCCCCTGTACGCAGTGCGTACGCACCGACCGTGACACCCTCCCCCTCTGTGCGTACATACTTTATGGATGACCCCTTTTTACTGTGTCAAACAGAGAAACTGCCATGTGCAAAACCAAGGAATGCAGACAGATGTTAAATTCTACAAGGCAGGAGTACGTATTTTTAAGGTACAGATATTTTTTTAGGAAATGAGATTATTTTTAAAAATACTTTAAAGGTATTTTGGGAGGATTTTACATTAAGTGGAAAGATACCACTACAACACACGCAGTACATTGGGAAACTGTGTAACTGTTGTGTGACACCTTTTCTGGTCTATAGTTTGAATTATTTACAAAAAAAATGCGGCTGTTCGAGACAGAGATTGTAAATATCAACCTTTTTAGACGATTTCTTTCTGTTAAATTTTCCGAATAAACCCATATTCCGACTCCTCCTAAATCTTATAGCAGCCTAGACTGTTTGGAGCTAGGATGTTACACGTTTCAGGGTAACTGAAATGCTGTGAAATGTAAATGTTTCATAGTGAAAATCTGAAAAGTGCAGTTTAAGGTCCTAGATACAACATTAAGTAGAGGTATTCAGTAAGAGGTTTTGCTGCACTGTGTAGCCGGTTGGGCATCCGGACATAACGGCGACGGCCATAACGGAGAAGACCAAAACGGCGACAAGTGCAACCCCGGACAAAACGGCGACGAAGAATAATAATTTAATATTGAAAATCAACCGATTCAGCGGGTTGGCATGATCTGTGATAGTCAAGTGAATCTGTAGTAGACATACTTGATCCACTTTTTGTGGTCAGAAGTATTGGTCAGTCTAGCTCTGTATTTCGTTTTAGTAATGCGAGTTCCTATGGAAGCAGAGACATTATTGTGACATGTTTGTGGGCATTGATAATTGCAAACACTTATCGCTCTATTTTTTATGTTAATTTACTTATATTTTATTAGTCTAAGCACTTCAGGTTTATTGCTAAAAAGGCCACTTCATGTTAAGTTTGAGCAGATTATATGTGATATGTTCTAAATCATGAAAGAAGTACAATAACAAACATGCTTTGTTCTTAAACTTTGCTGCAATTTTAAACCAGTTAATCCAGCTTTTTGCATTCCATTTTTTTTTTTGATTTTATAATTAAGTAGTTTGATAGCAACTGCAAAATAAGACACAGTTTCTGTTTACAAGATTTATAACTGATGGACACAAACTACTGTAACTGATTATATTTCTCTTAGTTTAAGGGTATAACTGATCCGGTATTAATATGGACAGATTTAAGTAATGGAGAGTTCAGTACCCTGACAGCAAAAGCAGAAGGCAAATAATTAAGCCAGGAATAATAGCAAGGTCAACAAGAGACGCATTTGGATAGGAATTGTTTGAGAAGTAAACCAAAAGTTGGATGAAACGCAGGGTGCTATAGGAAAATATAGAAAAACGGGGCTGTTCAAGAAATTGTTTTCGTAGCTGGAATTCATTGTGACTTCTTTCTACGGTATCCAGACATCTCGCATCTGGACATCTCGCATCTGGACATCTCGCATCTGACAACTCGCATCTGGACATTTCGCATCTGGACATCTCACATCTAAATGAAAAAGTGGACATCTCGCATCCGTGATGTTGGTCTGCTTTTAAGGGGGAACTTTAACACTGTGTTTGGGAAACTTTATACAGAGAATAAATTACAGGGGTTTCCAAAACGTAAGTTATTTGAGTAAATCAACTGAAAAAACTCAGTTCAGTTTACGGAGTAATTCAAGAGTTAGACTTACATTTGTACTCAGTGAATGCCATAGTGAGTAGTTCAACGTTCGGTGCAGCGCGAGTCCACATATGCTAATCCCTCGAAAGACGCACTTAAAAGCATGAAGGATTTAATGAACGTGCGGCGGATCAGTATTGAGAATGAATCCATATCCACTAATCCAACTGATCTATTCAATTTTTAAAAATTTATCTTTGATGCACGGTTTGGAAGGGAAACGTGCACAGGTTCGAAAATGCGGCGGGTATGATGTAGTCACGAATCCACATCCCTTAAGGTTGGGTATATAAAGGGAAGATATTGAAGTCCAAAATCATGGGTTTTGCTATTGAATGGTAAAATTAGAATGGAATTCATCGAAAGTATTGGGGGCAAACCTAAGCTTTGTCTCGATGGTTTCATATACACTAACAACAAAACGAACAAGTCTGGGCGAATTTACTGGAAATGCGTTCGTCGCCAGACTAACTGACCCCCCACCCCCAAAACACAGTGATAAATCAAGCAAAAAATCACGGATGCGAGATGTCTACTTTTTCATTTGGATGCGAGATGTCCAGATGCGAGATGTCCAGATGCGAGTTGTCGGATGCGAGATGTCCAGATGCGAGATGTCCAGATGCGAGATGTCGCGGATTCCTTTCTACACATAACTTATGTGCTGAACGTCCCTATAATCGCCGCCCCTCCGTTTATTCCCCACCCCTCCTCCCATCCACAAAAAAAAAAAAATGCCAATATTTTGAAAAGGTTGAGTGCTCACCAATTTTTTTATGGATGAGTGCAAATTTTGTGGTACTCGGAAAATTTGGCATGTCAAAATTTCAAAACTGCCGTAATTTACAGATTTTGTGTATTTCCCTAGCTTTTGGCGCAACCGATCTGACGTGCTTTTCGCAGTTGGGCAAGTACGATAATAAGTATTAGTAAAAGTCATAATAAAAAAAACTATCAACTGTCACACCCTTACGACCTATTCTCGATCTTGGAAGCAATTTCTGGAACAGCTCCTTACGAGGCTCAATAACAACTGAAACCTTCAGCAGGAAGTGATGCTTGGACCTGACGATAAAGCCTCGAGTATGCTGTTGTGACGTAGGAGCTATCTGGTTGGAGTTTGGTTAGAAATCATCGGATTTAATAGCGTACGATGTACTCACACTGGAAGCTAGACGTTAGTAATGGAAGGCAATTTTATCGTTCAAAGACGGATGGCAACATCGTAAGTTCATGATATTTAAACAAATAATGTTTTAAGAAATGTTGAAAACAAACTATATATGCATCGCGTTTAACCATGAGGAAAAAGTGACTTCAGAAAATAGTGACTTCTTGGTCATTGATAATCAGTTATTCCGTGGGAACTTGAAAATACTTCATTCAAAGTGAATTACAGGGTTGGCTGTGAAGGGGATATGAAAACTGTTCCAAGGTGTTTGGACAGAGACGAGGTTAGCTAGAGAGTTTCAAAGTGTAGGTTCTAAATATTACATGTAGTTGACTTGATTTCATGTGTTTCTGATGGCTAAAAAATAAAGATTAGTGATAACTTGCAGTAGTGCCTCCTTTTCACCCCCCCCCTCCCTCCCCAACCATCCCCTGCAGTCATCGCCACTGCTTTTCGTTTACCCGAAGTAAGTTATGAAGCAGTGGCGCCACTGAGGGTGAGAAAAGAGCCTTGCGTCAAGCATTTTTGTCACCTGTTTCACAAGGCAATTCATTCGTCTGATAATAAGGAATGCGTGCTTCGTCACCTGGGATAACTAGAGTGGAATTAAGTGACAGGGGGCAGAGAATGTTTTGCAACATATTTTGCTGGGATTTTATTTGTTTTTGTTTTGCCGAGATCTGCGTTTAATGTATAACCCCCCTAAACGGAAGCTCAGTTTCCGCTTTGATGTGCGATATCGGCGTGCCTTAGTTGTGGAACCAGCCTTAATGGCTGCAGGTAAAGTAAATGATGCCATGGCAACGAGAACAATGGTAATGTCAAGAGGGCAGCACGTGACAGGTGCCGAGCAAGGCAAAAGCACTAAATAACAAGTGTCTCTGCTTATAACTTATAACACGGTCACGCTGTGGCCACAAACGCTCTGCAAGAGATTCCTCGGGTTATTTGAGCAGCAGTTGGTGTGTCTAGTTTGATTAACGCGGGCTCAAGCTGTTGCATGACAACACTCAATCGGAGGTTTACAGGTAAGCAGTTAAGTCGTATCGCCGATGCACCCGCGCGCCATGCCCTGCCAAACATGGGCTGCAGGAGCACGAAAAGTTTGAAAATAGAAAACAAAAAGCGGAGTGGAACAGCGGTCATTGCCAGCGCTACAGACGTGCGCCGCGGGAGAGAGCAGGGCAGGTCAAGGTCAGCAGAACAACCTGGTCTCGGTGCGACCCACGGCGGGGGCGGGGAGCCGCAGGTATCGATTGTAATTATACCAAAACCAGATCCGGCAATTGCTGAAACGGATCCTGGCAGGATTGAAACTTGTGCTGTTGCGAGTCCAGAAAAGGCTGACAAGTTTCCGGGAGTTGCAGACGAACAATTAGAGGACGCTAAACGTGACGAAGGAGGTGAGACTAGTGAGAAAGAATCCGCGACATCTGCGGAACGCTGCGAGGAGGTGGTTGACGGCAAGCAACAACTGCAGGAAGTCTGCACAGACAGCTGGTCAAACAGGCAGCCAAGTGCTTCTCTAAAGGAAGAACCATTTGAGGCTGAAACAAAACCAAAAATAGAATCGGACGATCGTAGCGTGAGTCACAGAAACAGTTGTTTAGAAACTGGGGAGGATAGCTTCAGGGAAGAAACAGGATATTGTAACAGTTCGGTTGGCGATAATACAGAGCAGGATACTGCTGTGACGAAACCAAGTGTTGAAAACTTTGATAGTGGTAGCGTTGGAATTGATGATCAAGACTGTGTAAGTTACACTATTACTGTAATAATTATTAAATGTTTATAAGTTAAAAAATAGCTCCTTTGGACTTGCGGTTTAGATAAAGCTGGTAAAGCTTTGTAAAGGGATACCTGATGGCTGACTCTCTGATTTAGCCAGATTTTTAGCCCGGCTTACTGTCGTATGTGGTCTGTACCCATGAGTGTGGGGTATACGTCGTCGGGTTGTGTGTGTGTCTGCAAACAATTTATTCAAAATGCTGTTGTTCCTAGATTTCTGGTCCAGTTGTTTTGAAATTTGATAGTAGTGTTTCGCACAAGCTCCTGCGTCAGCCGATTTGATCAAAATCAAAATTGGCCAAAAGATTATGTTAAAAACGGTCAAATTGCAGAAAAATTACAATAACCCCGAATTTGATGCTCCGCCGTCAGTAGTAATGTGTGAAGGTCTCTGTGGCCGAGTAGTGTGCGATGCGAGGTCGTGAGTTCAAGCCCCGCTTTTTTATTTTCTCTTCAAGCCCCACTCTAGGTATACTTTACTTTTCACTCTATTTTGCAGTCCATATTGTGTATAAATCCACACATATATATAAATCATAACACCCTTCGGCAACCAAATAAAACATCCATAGATAAATCATGACAACCAAATAAGCATCGGTGAACAAACGGTAGAACACGAAGAAGAGTTCATTCCTGGGTAGCGTAGTGCCAGAAGAATTGCCCTTACTGCATCTGCATTTGGACTTTCGACAAAGCCTATCTGGGCACAGAAGTAAGTAAGCAGAAGGCTCCGAGTTAGACTATCAAGCACTTATTCTTCTCATTGCCATTTATGCCTCAGAAACAGGGACAGGATGAGCGACACAGAAACACGTCAACTGCTTGATATATATATATATATAAATATAAAAATATATAATGAAAATATGAAACTCTTTTTTTTTCTTTTATCTCATTTTCTTTTCCTTGTTTCCTGTCTTTCACATTTTACGTAGATCTTTAGTGGGGTTGTAGTATTTTTGTTCCCGAACCGGCAGAAACTGGCCAAATAAACGGATAGCTTTAAGGTGTACCAAATTTAATTTTGGCCAAAATTGATCGGTTTCTCCTTTCACTTCGTAATGTTTGCGCTTTTATGGCTGAGCACAATGTTCACGGACGCCTGTGGCCAGTTTGGCACAAAGTCATTAACTCTCTGTGGGTGAGTGGGCAAGCTTTTGTCGAACCAACCCACAACACTTCCTTGTGCCGTTTTTTTTTATTTCTTCAAATTCAAAAACAAAAATAACTTATTTGCTTAAAACTGAGCATACTTTTGGTCTGCTGAAATTTGCCGAGTATGGTCAGTTCTTTGATATACAGATATTCATGTGATAGTACTTGTCAGCAGTACTCAGATGACGATCGTTTTGTGGGAGGACAGAAGATCCATTGTTACTGACCTAATGTTTAACAATCCAGACCTGTCACTCTTTCAGCCTAAGTGTGATTCAGATTGATCTGAAATTTGATAATATGCGGTGAATAAGTTTTTCTGCTGAATGATAATTTTAGCACGTGAGAGATTATTTTGGTACGGAGTGCATGATTAACACGGATATGTTACGTCATCGCAAATGTATTTCCGCAGTGCAGTGTACCGTAAATGAAGTTATCTATCCACAAAATCAAAGTTACGTTCCTCACAATTGTGGAAAACTTATTTTCACCAAAATCTGTTGCCGAACTGCAGTGGTATGTGAAGGAAAGTGGAATTGCGATGACCAACAAGAAAAACGTAAATTAATCGAATAGTGCAAAGTTGTGACTGTAATTGGACTGGAATGTGACCCTGGTGGGCAAGGCGGGATACGGTTGGCCTACTCTTCAAACATTGAATAATCAGTGACGGCATTAAATATAGTTATCGTATAAGAATTATGTAATGTAAAAAAAGTATGGGATTATTCGCAGAAAAGGCAGTTAAGAGCTTTTTACACAATTAGTGTTTTTTTTTTTTTTTTTGTATGGTGTGGGTTGTTGGTACGTATTTGGGAAATTTCAAAATAAAGGGGAAAACTGGAGAGCTGTGTCCATGTGAACGCACAAAACATGGAGACATATATAAATTATTATTTCTGAATTCTTTACACCCTTCTCCATCTGAAAACTGGACACGCTATTACGTGAGCTCCCCATACAGTTGAACGTAGAAGTTGAGTCTTGAGTCCTTAATTTTTTCCTTAGTCACATCCTCTACATCTAATGTTTCTTCCAGGAGATGTTGGTTAACACGGACTTGTAACGTTGTTTTTTTTTTTTCAGAGTTTACATAACGACATGTCTCAGCTGAAATTGACCAAACCCGCCCCTGAATTCCGCGGCACCGCCGTTGTGAAAGGAGAATTCAAACAGATCTCATTGTCAGACTACAGGGGCAAATATGTAGTTTTCTTCTTCTATCCACTCGATTTGTAAGTACACTGTAGTTTATTTGTCATTTTCATGGTAATATGATAGTAATAGTGAGGAAAAAAACCTGTTTTCAGAATATTTAATTATTCCTCAAACTAGATGGTTGGCAGTGAGATGTAAGGCATGTAAAGTTACGTAAATAATGATTAAAAAAAATTGAGGAAAAAAACGGACAATAAAAAATAAATAACTATTGTACGATCTATAGGGACCGTATATTGGAGCGAATTATGCAATTCCTGGAAGAACAGAAAAAGGCTTATTATTTTCAATTTTCGTTTGGTTCAAAAGTTGTTTATTATTTTCTTTACGTTTCACCTGCCCTGTTTTCTTCAGTGTCATGCCTTATAATAAGCTGGCCCTTTCGCATAACTTGCATGTCACGCCGACGTATATATGTTGACGTCATATGCAGCCTGGCATAAGACAAGGTTCTGAGGCTGTGTGTTTAATTGAATTACTTGGCCTGAAGCAGCGTGTAATTATGCTGCAGAAGTTCTCATTAGGCATGAACAAAATAAAAAGTACCGGTACATTGAAATTACCGATGCAATTTTGCTCTGTAATTATGTTCAGGTCTTTGGTCATGAAAAAAATAAATAAATAAATAAAGAACTTGCACACAAAGAGGAAAAAAACAAACATTTTTTTTTCAAGAAGTAACAAGTGTGATTACGTAAAGAAATAGGTGAAGTCATGGGATATTTTTGTCCTATAGGGTTGTTCTAAGGCGCATTTTCTGTTTGTGCTTCTGAATCTTGGTCCTTTCTTAGTCCAATGTCATTCTGTTTCAGCACATTTGTGTGTCCGACGGAAATCATCGCGTTCAGTGACCGCGTGGAAGAATTTCGATCTATCGGCTGTGAGGTGATCGCCTGCTCCACCGACAGCCAGTACAGTCACCTCGCATGGTGAGACCACCGCGTCACCGTGTTCTTACGCATTCGTAGTGAAAGGCTTTTTTCGGAACTCTGCAACTGTATCAGTTTATAACGTTTTGGAAAAAGGTTTAATCTTTAATGATTATGTACAAATGTTTTGCTGTGCTAACATTAGCTGTTTTATACGAAATTTTTTTTTTTGCGGTAAAAAACCTCAATCAGACCTGTAGCCTAGAGAAATTTTAGTTATAAGTGAGCTTGCCTGTCTATTTATGCCAGAATATGATTTCTCTAATATTAACCAAAATTCCTGTGGTTCATTGATATATGCACAGCTACATTCGGCATAGCGCCATATTTGGTGATTATCCTTTGTGTGACTGCACACGAGTTGTAGTCAGAACATATCCGGGACAAAACGTAACCAGGACATAACGTATCCTGGACAAAACGTAACCAGGACATAACGTACCAACCATCGGTTAAAAGCCTATGAGGTTAAGGCTGTGTTTTTGATTCAGGGTGAACACTCCGCGTAAACAAGGCGGTTTGGGGCCGATGCAGATTCCGCTGCTGGCCGACAAGACTTCGGAGATTGCCAAAGCCTACGGCGTCTATAAGGAGGACGACGGCGTAGCCTTCAGGTAGTGCACTCTGCATTGATAAGGGTGAAAATACAATGTACACTGGTAGTGCTGGGAGCTTCCACGTGACCAAGCTTTCATATGGGTTTATGCTCTTTTTTTGTGGGGGGGGGGAGAGGGGTATTAGAATTATAATGTAAGAACTCTGGCATATAGTTAGCTATTGGTAAAGTGATATTACGGCAATGTAGATCATTATTTGAATTGATAAGTAGTCCATCCTTGAATCTCTGCCTGAGGATTCTTCTGTGGAATGAAAGTAATGCTCGTGTCTAATCTGTGAGCTTTGCTAAACAGAAGCGTCGATCAATCACAAAAGTACCGGTTTAATGTGTGTTCACTAGGGGTTTGTTTATCATCGACGATAAGGGCAACTTGCGCCAGATCACCGTCAACGACTTGCCCGTGGGACGGTCCGTGGATGAGACGCTGCGACTCGTGCAGGCATTCCAGTTCACGGACAAACACGGCGAAGGTAAGCGCGGGGCGGGGGGGGGGGGGGGCGAAGGGAGTGGGGGTGGAGGCCTGACATTGTCCAGATCTGCTGTTTGTTTTTTTTTTTACTGGTTGTGCATAAATATGAATATGAATATAAGTATGATAAATATGATAAATATTGCAAAACGGGTTGGATAAAGAAGTTTAATTTCATGTAAAATTCTTTCGTGAAAAGCACGGGGGATTCATATTGACCCGCCCGTATGACGTCACGAAATGACTACAGCGGATTGTTCGTTATTTTAACAGTGTGCCCGGCGGGCTGGCGACCGGGCAAGAAGACTATCAAGCCAACCGTGAGTGACAGCAAGGGCTACTTCCAAACCGCCAACTAGGACCTGACACCAACCCCCACCCCCTCCCCCAACCACTCTGTTCCGTCTTCGGAGTTTAGCCAAGATTTTTTATGTGTCACTCATCCGTTGTATTCTTTCCAAGTGACTGAATATTCTCAAGTAGTATTTCCAAGTACTGTGTTAACGTTGAATGTACATTCCGTACTGTTGAACTCTAGCGCGAAACTTGAATAACAAAAAAAAGATAGGTTCGTTTTGTAAGGAGATTTGGAATTGAAAGAAAGCTTCTTTCAGATTTTATACATCTGAAAAATATGAAATTAACACTTTTCGGTCGAGAGTTGATTTGTTCAAGTTTAAATCAATTTGAAGAGAACTGAGCGTTCGGACTGACAACGACTGAATGCTCGGGTCTGACTCTACGGACACAAAGCTTGAAAACTTAAATGCAGGAAACGTAAACATCAAGTGTTGTGAAAGTGCAAGATATATAACTTATTATACCGGTCGCGTAGATAAAAACAAGATGAGTTCACTCGGGTAAACACAACTTGCGTGATTGCAGGCCGCGTACTTCTGGATTCGTTCTGTCTTTTTTTTTCACGTAGCGTTCCACATGGAGGCTTTACGTCGTACTCTTGCTATTCCACAGCCAGCCTGATAAATTGTTTTTATGTTGCGCAACTCAAATCACTGGCCTAAATATGGCTGAAAGCTCGTTTCGAATGTGTGTGCAGTATGTAAACTCCCCGGGTCTCCAATGGGAACGCCGTCTCTGTTAGTGATGACACATAAAACATACAAGGCACTTTTCTGTCTCCAAGGCATTTACCGTTCTCAATCGCCTGTTCTTTTCAAAGTAATCTCATTAAAGGCCTGAAGTATTTAAGAACGTATTGCAAGTTGCCTGATGTAATGCATTTTTTTTAACATAGCAAGTAATCACTTTTCTGTATGTGTTACGTATACTATGTCATGAAGATCCCGATGTAAAACTTCCACCAAAGAAAAAAAAAAAAAACAAGGAGATGCTGTCTTCCGATTGGATGAGATTATATACATGTGGCATTTTGGATTGTGATTCTTCAAATTCTCGTGTCAAAATTTGATGTAAAACTGGAGTAAATAAGCAAAGTGGTTCCAGATCATGTGACCAAATTTTGTCCGTAGTTATAGTTGTTCGTGTCCATGTTTGTTCTATAGCACGCAGTGATATTATGTTCAACTGTTAAAGGCCATTGTTTAAAACAAAGTGTGATGTTAAAACGGAATAAAAATATCGAAAAAAAAAAAATATTTCGCTTTTTTCAAATTACCTAGAGCGGCATGCTGACTAAGCGGAAACGCGGCACAGTGCAAAACTGCACCAAACTTCCAAATTTTGGCTTGTGGAATAAACCTTTCACCTTTGTATAATATTGTGACTAATCAAAATCAAAAACTTAGTACCTGATTTCCTGTGAGAATTTAAAAAAAAAGAATTTAAAAAAAAAAAAACTTGTTGTTGTACCGAATACATGGTTTGCGAGATATCGCCCCTAGCAGATTCACGTACACAGCAAATTAAAATGTAGAGCCACTGTATGACCCTTTACTTGGTTTAGACTCTTGTCACGTTAGAATGGGATTCAGTGTAAAGTCAGAAAAGAAAATCTCGATAATTCCAAAATTTGGAAAGTGCGTCAGTCGTCAGGTTCGGAGGGTAGAGGAGGGATGGGGTGGGGGGGAGGGGTTAAATGCGTTTTAGGTTTCATGATTATCAGCCTTGTTCGATATTTCCCAAATGAAAATATGCACAGAACCAATACTAAATTTTGTCATCCACCATGAAGGGAAGATGACATGCATCTCTTTCCCTCGAAATGGAAACATTAAATTCGTCGTTCCTTTAAACGTTGCTATATATAACACCGTATTATTTAAAAGATTCTGAAGCAAATAAGAAACCTGATATTTTTTGGTAGGCTATTCCGGATTAGATTGAATAGTCCCGGCTATTCCTGAGTAATTCAAATGTCACAAAAATCAATGTTTCATTTTTCTCATACC
The DNA here is from genome assembly GCA_949752745.1 of Protula sp. h YS-2021. Classification (NCBI taxonomy): domain Eukaryota; kingdom Metazoa; phylum Annelida; class Polychaeta; order Sabellida; family Serpulidae; genus Protula; species Protula sp. h YS-2021. The sequence goes on along the minus strand of OX457026.1, from coordinate 28,686,791 downwards.
AAAGGGCGAAAATAAGTTGAACAGTGCAAATTTTTTATCTTTTGGTGAAAGGAAAATAAAATATTGAAAAACTGAATTTACATTTGGCTGTCTGTTAAAATGTCGGTAGTTAGTATTAAATAACCTATTGAAATTTGTATTTAAAAAAAATATTTGTGTTTTCATTTTTTTTCACATTTTTTCATTTGTAAGGCAAGAAGATAAGTTGTTTATGCACACAGTCTGCAACAGAAAATGGTGAATTAATGACAAAAAATCGATTTCTGCGACATTCGATTTATTGGTAGTCTGTTCCGGAATGGCCTACCAGAAAGTCTCTGGTTTCTTATTTGCTTCAGAATTCTTATTTTAAATAATACGGTGTTATATATCTAATAGTATAACAGCTTTCTTTTACATCTATTTCTAAAGATAGGTTAACAAGGCAATTACAACTGTACAATGTGCCATCTGCAGTTTTCATTGAGTCTGGTTTTTCTTCCACAGATGTTTTCTTTGTATTGAATAATACAACTTGTATGTAATATTGAAATATTGATTTTAAAATTCGCCACATTACGAAGACAATGAAACAACTTGTTCAGTTAAAACTAAGTTTATTGTTCACTAGTAAAGTGCCAATTAACGATTGCATAAATATTCTGATGTTTCGCAGAAAATACATTAAGTTTCCTCAACAACAACATTATACACATACTAATATAGTATACCGACATTGTAAGAAATTACGACCATTGTAAATGCACTAAAATATTCCATAATATCTCTGGACACTACGCAAACATGACGCGATTTGAATGTAAACAATTCTGTTTTCTTTCACAACAGCCATTCCTAGATGACCACATAAGGCACAAGTGAACATCCTGAAATATTCAATTTCAGTCTCCAGTACTCTCCTACATTTGAAGCAATGTTTTTCTCCAGATATTAAGGCTTCTTAGAAAGAACTTTTAAGAATGAAATACTGGCTTCATCACATCTGTCATCGAGAACTTCGTTTTCACCTCAGTACAATAGGAGATTAAAAGCAGTGACAAGCCAAGCCCTTATTGCGTGCGTTAATGAGTCGCCGCTAAAAGCTAGTTTGTAGTGTATTCCTCCAGAGAACCGGAAGAGACCCCCATTACGCTGAGAAGAAAGCGAACGACGTGTTTCGCAATTAGTATCTAATTAGTGTCTACCGCGTACCACTTTGCCTTCTACTTTCTTTCTTCTGTGATTCGCCATAGCACTAATTACACAGACAGGCATTTCCTAAAAGACAGTGCACGGATTCCATCACTTTCAAATAAGACTTGAAATTTATAAAATATAAAGCTTTTCATATAAAAAGTGGAAGCACAACACTTCAATGAAAGCCCTGCCTTGTTACGTAGCACAAACCTATACGAGACAATTACGCCACTAGAATATCATACACATGTGGCTAAACCTAAAATAATACGAATATGAAAATTTGTGAAAATATACAAAAATATCTATACCAACCGACTGATATGTTATGGGTAAGAAGAGCAACGTTTTGTTGTCAAAGATAAAATTATCGACAAAGCAAAACAAAGTCCTTTTGTCACATTAGTCAACTTCCTGAATATTGGCGCAGAAATTGCATAGGGGAATAATCTAGTAAGTTAATCAAAAGCATTTACAGAGAACAAGGAATAAATCAGCGTTGTAGAGAAAGCGTTAGAACACAAAATATCACAGATGAGACCATGCGACCGCGGGGAGTTGTGAGAGCAAATCACCCGCTGGCAGCTTTGGAAATAACTTAAGTCGGAAACACGACTTCTGAGGAGACAGCAACTGACAGCTGTATTTTCCGGGGGGGGGGGGGGCGAGAGGCGGAGGGGGGGGGAGGCGGGGGGAAGGGTGAGAGGCGGGGGGGGGCGGGGGGGCGAGAGGCGGGGGGGGGGGGGGAGGGCAGTGAAGCTATTGGAAAAGTGTCAGCTAGAATTACTAATAGTTTTAAAATAAAATGTGAATTCAAATGATAAAAGACCTGTATGTGAAACTACACAAGAACATGTTAAATGCAGTTGTTTTTGGTTTCGGTGCAGAAAAATACCGAGTAATACTTGTTATACGACTGTACAGAAGCATGCTGTCAGTTTACCCTTTACAGCCTAAATCATTTTACACTCTTGGAAGTCTCAGAAAAATGCTTCAATTTTCATCCTTCCGTAGCACTAAAACAATTTAGCAACGAGTCAGAACAAACATTTAGTTGTATAATTTTTCAGCGAAAGACTTAAACCGAGCCGACAAATGTGAACCAGTCACAAGTCACACTGCCGTAAGGCACTGGGCTAACAAGGCACATATATTAAATGTCTGGAGGCGTAAAATACACGCCAATATTTAACAATATCATTACATAAATAAAAAATTCTTGAAGAAAAATCTTTGTGTTTTAGTGAATCATTCTGCCTGGTAACAGTCAGAAAAACGGTCAGTGTTACTTCATGAATTTAATTGCGGAACAGTTAGAAGTCTGAGACTGTCTGCCCTCACTCACCGGTTTTAACTTAAAATATACCGGTACTCGACGGATCTCAATCGATCCACGCGCAGTTCAACACGCCACGCGCCTGTACAATCATATAAATAACGCTGCCACAGCATGTTCTAAATCGTCATGACCATAACAGGCAAACAGTGCTTTTCTTGTCGTTAGTAAAGACAGCTGTGAAGGGTTATCACGCGAGCGACAGCACGTTACGTTTGACCTTGCGCGTTAGGCTAGTTACACGCAAACGCGGCCGAGACATGCAAGATCAAACAGTTGCCGCGGCATCAATCATGTCCTTGTTCCTGGCATTTAATAAGCGGGTCTTTTATTTAACACCAGAGGGCCACAATCAAACTACACAGGCACACAAAGCCAAGACCGACACGTAATGACATCTCTCCGTTTACAGGTAGATAATCAAAACCCTGTTTGCTAATGAATTTTCTCCGCGCCGATTCATCTGTGTCCGCTTGCAAAATCAGATCTGTTGATTCTGCTTGCAAAGTCAGACCAGTGAACCGAGAGCACAGAAGATAACAGCCATTGTGCTATTAACCACCACAAGCCTATCATCTCTTTTGTGTTCTCTTCTTTATGAACATGGTAAAGACGGGGTGTTTGAGTAAGTCCTTGGCAGGCGGCCTCTCCTCCCGGTTCACCTCGAGGCAGCGCAGGGCTATGTCCCGGATTGGAGGCGGACAGTTCTCTGGTAGAGGCGGTGGCTGCGTGGTGGAGGCAATCTGAAAAGGTGAACCCATCTCTTACTTACATACTAGAACTCAGTTATCTGGTTTTAAATTATATTTAGCATCAGGGAGCAAACCTGTTATGACGCCTCACACACGCAGGTTACTGGAAGTTACTGTACACTTTATTTACTTATATTGTCTGCCATGCACGTATTGCGCATGCACTTTCTGCACCGAACCCAGCCGATATTATGCCGGCTAGCGCCAACAGAACGTGTAGACAAAACCCAAACGAGTGTTATTATTTTGAAATAATAATAATAATAATAATAATACTAATAATAATAATAATCTGTGACGTAAACATTGCGACAATTTTATCCGAAAATACACACACCCACCTTGAATATCATGGCCAGATGATTGGACAGGTTTGTCTGTCCCCAGGGTGGTTTGCACGTCAGCATTTCAATGATGACACATCCCACACCCCAGATGTCACAGCTGCGTCCATAGTTCTCTCCTCGCAGCGTCTCTGGGGCCATGAATGCGATTGTACCCAGTAGCTGCCCCTGTGAAACACATCATGCGCAGGTTATTTTTAAAATAAAGAAATGGGTTAAGGCCATTTTTTTTTGTTTCTCTCTGTTTATTCAGCTGCAAAACGAATTATTTGTTCATGTTCACTTGATAAATGTGAGCAAAGTTACCACAGAAGTGGCGGGTTCAAGGTATAGTGCATGGCGTACTTTGTGGCAGTGCGAGTTCATGTGAAACCCCTATTTACCTGGAATTCTCCCTTGAGTGTATGCCTCGAAGCTAGCCTGGCGGCCGCACCGAAGTCACCAATTCTTAACCGCTGTCCCGTGCTGTCTACCAGGAGGTTAGCACCTGCAGCAGCGTCGTCATTACGTCATCACAGCACCAATGGTGTACGAAGGTCACTCAGATTACAACGAATTTTCAACAGATGGTACAAGCCAATCCTGAATTGTCTCCTTGTTTTCTTTGTTATATTAATTTATTTATTATTATCCTACAAGCGTACTATTCAACTAAACTCCTCTATAAAACAATGTTTTCCTTTCGAAAACGTGCACCATGAAGAGATTATGCGCTTGTATTCCAAGAGCAAAGACATGCAATATTGCGTTTGTTTGGTCTTTTTTTTTTTTTTTTTTTTTCTTTTTTTGTTCTTTTTAGTGCATAAAATACTGTTATTTTATGTGGACTACGTAAGGTGTAAAACTCCCAGAATGCGCCACAACCTTCCCTCTTCCCCTACCCCATATACCTGGACAGTCTCTTCACGATTTTCGTAGCTTACAATATTCCAGTTCTGAATACGTACCCTTAAGATCTCGGTGCAGCACTTGATTCTCGTGCAGATAAGCGAGCCCTAGTAATATTTGCCTGGTGTAGTCAACGATGACTGCCTCCGTGAAAGCACCGTACAAATCCAGCAAATACGACACTGAACCACCTAAAACAACATATGATGTGAACGAATGCGGCATTTGTCAAGTCTTGAAAAATCTACTTTTTGGATTTGATAGTTTGAAACAAACGAAAAAAAATTTCAGTTTTAACGAAGCATAAGAAATCTAAGTTCCTTTTCCAGCAATGCTATTGAAAAATTCTAAACCATGTTACACTTGTCTACTATTTCAAACAAAGTTTATTGTGACAGCTATGCTCCCATATTCCAAACTTCTCCCAAGTTCAAACTTTCACGCTTCTATAACTGCTCTGCCTCAGTCGTTTGGGCGAGCCTGTGGCGCCCCCTACCCGGCATCCACTCGACGAACATGAAGAAATGGCACGCTTGCTGCGTGGCGCCGAGGATGCGCACGACGTGCGGGTGATTAAGCCGCGCCATCATCTCGATCTCCGTCTGCACCGCCTCGCACACCTTCTGCTGCTCGTCCGCCGAGTTACGGCAGAACGAGATCTGGAACGTGACACAACGAGATCTGCACGCACGACACGAGAACTGCAATCCACGGGGATTGCTATACCTACTGTAAGCACACAGAAGCGAGATTTCCAATCACACAGAACTAAATCTCCCATCAAATAAATTACAGGCTAATGTGTTAATGAAAATTAAGCGCCACAGTAACAACAAACAGATCTGCAACCACACGGACACATTTATGAGGAACATATACGGAAGCGATATTACACGTCTCGGATGTGCGGAATGACACTGGACAAAGCATCACAGCTACCACAACACTAAACTTCCTGTCCGCATGGTGAAAAGTAAAGGACAACATACACGAACTTAACCAACTTCTACAAACAAGCAAAATCTGCAGAAAAAAAGTATAATTCAAACTTAGAAGTTGGTCAAGTCCTTTGCATTACCTGTTTGACGCACATGAGTGTGCCCGTCTTCACATCCCTGGCCTGGTAACACGTACTGAAAGCGCCGGTGCCCAGCATGGGCCCGCGCACCCAATCGCCTCCCTCGAGATACTGGTGACCTTCACCGTCGCTTTGCTGGAAAAAAAAATGAGCGCATGGAGTTCGTGGAGGGACTGCGCCCAGCTGTTGGTGGTATGTAGCTTCTGGTGTGATCAACGCATAGTGATCTTTCCAAGGGTAACAACCTCACTATCCTAAATCTTCCAGTAGATACAAACTTCACTTTTTAGCCATAACTGGACAAAAAACCGAAATTTTAAACAGACTAGAACAACAGTTGTGGGAAGAAATGTTCTAGGAATCAGTCAAACAATATATATACTTGAATAGTATAATAAAAAGATTTTTCAGAAAGGTACTGCCATCCTAATTAATATTTGTAATATGCGAGGACATGAGTGAAACATATCATTTTTGTTTGCCACATCGTCAAAAAAGAAAAAAAAAAAAGCGGATCGCGAAAAAAGTAATGGCAGATGGACAGAAAGTTCGAGGAAGCCTCAGCAAAAAGGTGCGTATAAATGTTTATAAGAGAATAAGAGAACGACGCATCAACGAGCAATTCAATCACTCCAATAGTTATAGCTGCTCGGCCAATAAACTCACCTTTTTTTCCTCTCGGTGCAGACGTCTTCACACACCACGTTAATTATTCATGTTATTTTTATTTATTAATTTGTTAAGGATGCTATTTCAAATGTCTTTTCAAAACACATCTGTCGCGTGTGTGGTAAATTCGAAGTATGATGGATCTCGAACAGCGGTCCCTGGATTTATAATAATGTGCTTTTTGTCTTCTAATTCGAATTTTCCAGATCTGGAAAATTTACTTTTAATCCGGTACGAGCATGAAGGTTCATTTAATATTTTAAATATTGACATCCTGAAAATGGTTTGTTAACACAGTAAATATGTCTCCGAGCGACCAACACAAAATCGTTTGGACCCGCATACAGCAGTTTTTATCGGTCCCACATACAGCAGTTTTTATCGGTCCCACATACAGCAGTTTTTATCGGTCCCACATACAGCAGTTTTTATCGGTCCCTCATACAGCAGTTTTTATCGGTCCCACATACAGCAGTTTTTATCTGTCCCACATAAAGCATTTTTTATCGGTCCCACATAAAGCAGTTTTTATCGGTCCCACATACAGCAGTTTTATCGGTCCCACATACCGCAGTTTTTATCGGTCTGTTAGACTTCGTCTCGAGCTACAACGTAAAACGGTTTGTAAAAGATAGCGAGTCAACTGGCCAAACTAACCAATATTTCCGCTACGTACGCAGTCGAGACAATTCTCAACATCGCATAAAAAAACCACCACACCGGGAAATAAAAAGTAATACACTGGCAAATACTTTCAGTTTATTTAAAACGCCACACCAAAACCATGGACAAGAGGATAAATTATAATACAATCAAATATGTCATGATACTCCAAGTGCAAGGTTGAAATCAAACTTAGTGCACTCAACAGTATGCTTTAAACGTCGTTTGCACACGCAAATTTTTATCTAATTCACTCTAAAAACTTGGGGCACCAGAAGCAAATTTTTTATCTAATAGCTGGTAGCCCTTAAAACCAACAGCGGTCTCGTAAAAGGAGGTGGTGGCGGGGGGATATAAAATTACACAATGAGGCGGGAGGAAGAATTTTTCTGGAAAGAAACGAAATATTGTTTTTTATACACCAATAACAATGTTTGACTATCAATCTACGAACTACTTTTTCATTTATTGATGAATCCGCACTCTTTCCTTCACCTAAGGATAAAATGACGACATAGTTTTTCATCCTTAAAAAAATCCACTTTCTAGTGACTTCTCCAAAATCTGGGCCAACGTTCGTGTTGAGCCATAAATGCTTAAAACCTGGATCCACCCAGACGGCACTTACTAAAGCCTAAGTAACACACCCTTTTATCGCGAATCCTTTTTAAAAATGTTATTCGGAAGAAATCGGGACATACAAGGTTTAGTGGAGGGTATACATGCAAAGCCTGCGGGCATCACACAAGACCCAGAGCGCCCTCTGGCGGCAATCCGGCGCAGCATAACTGGGCTTCTCGAGCCCTGGCAGCGTCACAGTACTCCACTGCTTCTCCCTACTGAGCACCTGCAGCCGGTGGTTCCACTTATCACACAGCACCAACGCCCCGCTGGAATCGAAGCCACACAGCGTCGGGTTATCCACCTGACCGGCCTGCTCGGAGCCGTAGTTACCGTACTTGGCTCGCAGCGTGCCCTGGTGGTTGAATTTGAAAACGCAGTAATTACTCCACGAGGCGATGTAGAGATGGTGTTTGTCTACTACAAGTGTGTCCGTTATGCCTCGTTCCGTTCTCTCCAGTTGAATATGGCGTTCGGTAAGCCAAGAGAGGCTTTTGAAGGCGAGCACTGTTACTCTACCCCTGGTGTTATCCAACGCGTACAGCTTACTCTGATACATGCAGATATCGCTGAAGTTACCGGTTAGATGCTCGGAAAGTTTCCCTGTCTTCCGATTCAGGACATAAACGCCTTTGTTACAGGCAATGGCGACTTCGTCATTGGCGCACTGCACCAGCGCTCTTGGTGACGTCACCGAAGCGTGTAATTTTATATCGCGCAAGAGCTTACCGTCATTCGAGTACACGGTTATGGAGCTTTGTGACTGGTTATCCACAGGAACCCACAAGTCTCCCCAAAGCATTGCGAATCTGTGAGCAGTACGGTTTTGTTCAAGGGTGAACTGGCAGTAAATGCGACCTTCGCTTTTAGGTAACAGAGATATCGGAAAATTCCATTCCAATGAGTTTGATTTCATAGGAAAAATAATGTTCGGACGAGACGGTAGTCCCTGTACACTGTCAACATCGCTGCTGCATAGACTTGTAGTTTCCGAAGCTTCCCCCTCTACATACGGGTCTTTGGCTATTCCATAAACAAACACCTTACCCAACACATTTTCAATACTGTCAATGTTAATTTGACCTTGAAAGGGCACAAACTCTAGTCTGGTGTCGTCAAAATCGTCCGCGAACGGAAGGTCAGTTTTCTCACGGGCCATGGACGTTACTTTGGACATGAGGCCCGCTTGTAGCTCATGCAGAAGGCTCGCGTTCTTGGCCACGGACAAAGTCGTGTTGGTCCACTGCACCAGCTGTTCCTTCCTTGTGTCTTTTAACTGAATAGACTCTATCAATTTCTCACACTCCACTTTTTTGTCTTTTTCAAGAGCGTCCATTTGGGACATCAATTCATCATAGTCAGCCTTGAACTTAGCCAAGTACGCCTGATAAGTATTATCAAGCTTTGCTCTCTCCCTATCCACGGCTGCGCTTATTTCACTCATCTTCTTCTGCAGTTCTTTAATGATGAACTGGCCGGCTTTGACTTTGCCTGAAATGATGGCATTGAAAGCCTTAACGGTTGGCACTAGGCGGGCGAGAGCGTTATCGATCGGTTCTATGGCGTGGTTACGATGTGGCGACCGAGCCGATTTGCATTCGTCGCAAACGGGCCGCTCACACGTCATGCAGTTCCAGCTGAGTAGCTGGTTGTAATGTGTACCGCAAAACAACGCTTTGTCCACCACCGTGGATGCCACGGAGATCTCTCTGGGTTGAGGAGAATGCAGAGTCAGCACGGCTTTTGTGGAGCCAACATCGGAAAATCTCACATGTTTCTGCTGCACAGAACCACCATCATGATCGTGACTATCTTTACAATTGCGACACACGTCTAGTCTACAATCTAAACATTTCCACTTAGGCTCATTTTCCAAACAGTTTCCACAGACATTTCTCAGATCCAGGTCTGTCTTGATGACATTGTGGTACAAGGCGACCAAGTCACGTATAAGAACGTTCTCTTTCACGTCATCTTTGTTCGTGAACGTACCACAGCTGGGGCAGTGGTAGCCCATCTGCTCGTGTACTTTGTGCAGTCTCAGCTTGAGTACGCACGCCTCGCAAAAGACATGCGTACACGCTAACATCCGGGGAGCGTACAGAATGTCGTCACATTCTGTACACGTCACTAGCACCTTCAAGTCCCGCTCAGTATCATCCTGTCTGGCCATTGTTATTTCAAGAATGTTTCAAAATTTCTCTCAATATATTCCAGTATTTATGTATTCACTTCGATATTGCACGTTGAACTTCATGTGAGGCGAAATGATTACTATATCACGTTACTTACTCATTTTAACATTTCATTTATTGCCGTTGCTTGTTTTATCTAGTTTTACTACAAGACTTTTGTCAGTCCAACGATTACATGTCTGTATTGTAGAGCTGACTTGTTATTCTGCACCAATCCATGGTTTAACTAAAAAAGCCAGGCACATATTTATGTACTCACAGTTCATGACGTAGATACCAGTTGATAGCCTAATATCAATTAACCAGTCGTAATGAGTGGAGTACAACAGAGCTTTTTAGTGTCTTTTATCAAAAAAAAACAAATATGTTTCATTTTATATTTGCTTTTGCACAAAGCATAAATCAAAAGTGTCAAATATTAAGCCCCCATCAATAAAATACAGTCCCTCTCACAGCTCATTTCAGTAAAACCGAGATAAATACGGAGCGTTTTCTAAAGCAATATGCGATATATAAAGCCCTCGCGGCCCCCCCCCCCCCCCCACCCCCGCCATTCCTAAGCAGACACAACTCAATAAACGACTTAAGGCAAAGTGAAGGGCTGAATAAAACCACAGCTGGTAAAAGCAGTGATGATCCATGCTCTACACTTACTTAATCCTATATACTGTTGTTCAGTCATTCACTGCAAAACGTGTTATCAGGGGATAAGTCCTTAACCAAGCCACAAAGCTATATCAGTTTTGCAATTCTCACAAAATAACCTTCAACTATACAACGTCTTCATGGTCCGATCGGTAAAGAAGCTCCGGCGAAGATAAACAGCAGGAGGCTTTGAAAGTTAAGTAATGTCTATATATCAGCCAATCCTCAAGCCACCCCCCCCCCCCCACACCCAACACTGAAAATCTTGAGATATGCCAGAAGTCAGGGAACTTTCCCTGAAAGGTTTACTTCCACACAGTGCCATGCAGTCCCGCTCTCTGTCCATATCAGGAACATGTAGCTAATGTCTGCTGTGAAAATAGCTTTCCTGGTAACTCCAGCACATAATCTTTCTTATGGTGTTTTACTGTACAATCACAATGTTTTCTTTTAAGGCCCCGGGCTTGATCAAAAGGGTTCTCTGCTGCTCATACCGCAATATGTATGTAGGTCTCCTGCTCATACCGCAATATGTATGTAGGTCTCCTGCTCATACCCCAATATGTATGTAGGTCTCCTGCTCATACCGCAATATGTATGTAGGTCTCCTGCTCATACCCCAATATGTATGTAGGTCTCCTGCTCATACCCCAATATATATGTAGGTTTCCTGCTCATACCGCAATATGTATGTAGATCTCCTGCTCATACCGAAATATCGATGTAGGTCTCCTGCTCATAACGCAATATGTATGTGGGTCTCCTGCTCATACCGCAATATGTATGTAGGTCTCCTACTCATACCGCAATATGTATATAGGTCTCCTACTCATACCACAATATGTATGCAGGTCTCCCACCCATACCGCAATATGTATGTAGGTCTCCTACTCATACCGCAATATGTAGTGTAAATGGGCGGAATTGCAAGAAAAAAAACACGGAGTTTGACAGACAGTTGATAGTTTGATCCAATATGCTTCTGTTATAATAATCAGTCCATACCATGGCTGGCATTCAAAAACTCGCACCGCGCAGCAGCCCAATATGCATGTTTGATTTTATCGAATTCAAAATTAGGTAGAATCATGAACTATGTCCTGATGCTGTCCCAGCATACTTCGAGGTATGGAATATTATTGTGTACAGGGTTAGTATTAGGCTGCCTTGTGGATCACAGTGTATAGTGACTGTGTCGGTGTCATCCCGTGACAGCCCGGGTACGTGAGGCAGTTCACTCTGCTCCGGGCTGTTCCGTCCAGCGGCTTACCTGTGAATCACAGTGTATAGTGACTGTGTCGGTGTCAGCCCGTGACAGCCCGGGTACGTGAGGCAGTTCACTCTGCTCCGGGCTGTTCCGTCCTGCGGCTTACTTGTGGATCACAGTGTATAGTGACTGTGTCGGTGTCAGCCCGTGACAGCCCGGGTACGTGAGGCAGTTCACTCTGCTCCGGGCTGTTCCGTCCAGCGGCTTACCTGTGAATCACAGTGTATAGTGACTGTGTCGGTGTCAGCCCGTGACAGCCCGGGTACGTGAGGCAGTTCACTCTGCTCCGGGCTGTTCCGTCCTGCGGCTAACCTGGGGATCACAGTGTATAGTGACTGTGTCGGTGTCAGCCCGTGACAGCCCGGGTACGTGAGGCAGTTCACTCTGCTCCGGGCTGTTCCGTCCTGCGGCTTACTTGTGGATCACAGTGTATAGTGACTGTGTCGGTGTCAGCCCGTGACAGCCCGGGTACGTGAGGCAGTTCACTCTGCTCCGGGCTGTTCCGTCCTGCGGCTTACCTGTGGATCACAGTGTATAGTGACTGTGTCGGGGTCAGCCCGTGACAGCCCGGGTACGTGAGGCAGTTCACTCTGCTCCGGGCTGTTCCGTCCTGCGGCTTACTTGTCGATCACAGTGTATAGTGACTGTGTCGGTGTCAGCCCGTGACAGCCCGGGTACGTGAGGCAGTTCACTCTGCTCCGGGCTGTTCCGTCCTGCGGCTTACCTGTGGATCACAGTGTATAGTGACTGTGTCGGTGTCAGCCCGTGACAGCCCGGGTACGTGAGGCAGTTCACTCTGCTCCGGGCTGTTCCGTCTAGCGGCTTACCTGTGAATCACAGTGTGTAGTGACTGTGTCGGTGTCAGCCCGTGACAGCCCGGGTACGTGAGGCAGTTCACTCTGCTCCGGGCTGTTCCGTCCTGCGGCTAACCTGGGGATCACAGTGTATAGTGACTGTGTCGGTGTCAGCCCGTGACAGCCCGGGTACGTGAGGCAGTTCACTCTGCTCCGGGCTGTTCCGTCCAGCGGCTTACCTGTGAATCACAGTGTATAGTGACTGTGTCGGTGTCAGCCCGTGAAAGCCCGGGTACGTGAGGCAGTTCACTCTGCTCCGGGCTGTTCCGTCCTGCGGCTAACCTGGGGATCACAGTGTATAGTGACTGTGTCGGTGTCAGCCCGTGACAGCCCGGGTACGTGAGGCAGTTCACTCTGCTCCGGGCTGTTCCGTCCAGCGGCTTACTTGTGGATCACAGTGTATAGTGACTGTGTCGGTGTCAGCCCGTGACAGCCCGGGTACGTGAGGCAGTTCACTCTGCTCCGGGCTGTTCCGTCCTGCGGCTTACCTGTGGATCACAGTGTATAGTGACTGTGTCGGGGTCAGCCCGTGACAGCCCGGGTACGTGAGGCAGTTCACTCTGCTCCGGGCTGTTCCGTCCTGCGGCTAACCTGGGGATCACAGTGTATAGTGACTGTGTCGGTGTCAGCCCGTGACAGCCCGGGTACGTGAGGCAGTTCACTCTGCTCCGGGCTGTTCCGTCCTGCGGCTTACTTGTGGATCACAATGCATAGTGACTGTGTCGGTGTCAGCCCGTGACAGCCCGGGTACGTGAGGCAGTTCACTCTGCTCCGGGCTGTTCCGTCCAGCGGCTTACCTGTGAATCACAGTGTATAGTGACTGTGTCGGTGTCAGCCCGTGACAGCCCGGGTACGTGAGGCAGTTCACTCTGCTCCGGGCTGTTCCGTCCTGCGGCTAACCTGGGGATCACAGTGTATAGTGACTGTGTCGGTGTCAGCCCGTGACAGCCCGGGTACGTGAGGCAGTTCACTCTGCTCCGGGCTGTTCCGTCCTGCGGCTTACTTGTGGATCACAGTGTATAGTGACTGTGTCGGTGTCAGCCCGTGACAGCCCGGGTACGTGAGGCAGTTCACTCTGCTCCGGGCTGTTCCGTCCAGCGGCTTACCTGTGAATCACAGTGTATAGTGACTGTGTCGGTGTCAGCCCGTGACAGCCCGGGTACGTGAGGCAGTTCACTCTGCTCCGGGCTGTTCCGTCCTGCGGCTAACCTGGGGATCACAGTGTATAGTGACTGTGTCGGTGTCAGCCCGTGACAGCCCGGGTACGTGAGGCAGTTCACTCTGCTCCGGGCTGTTCCGTCCTGCGGCTTACTTGTGGATCACAGTGTATAGTGACTGTGTCGGTGTCAGCCCGTGACAGCCCGGGTACGTGAGGCAGTTCACTCTGCTCCGGGCTGTTCCGTCCTGCGGCTTACCTGTGGATCACAGTGTATAGTGACTGTGTCGGGGTCAGCCCGTGACAGCCCGGGTACGTGAGGCAGTTCACTCTGCTCCGGGCTGTTCCGTCCTGCGGCTTACTTGTCGATCACAGTGTATAGTGACTGTGTCGGTGTCAGCCCGTGACAGCCCGGGTACGTGAGGCAGTTCACTCTGCTCCGGGCTGTTCCGTCCTGCGGCTTACCTGTGGATCACAGTGTATAGTGACTGTGTCGGTGTCAGCCCGTGACAGCCCGGGTACGTGAGGCAGTTCACTCTGCTCCAGACTGCTCTGTTCGATGGCCGCCACGAGGGCTTTGGCTTCTTCCTTCTCCACTTCCTCTTTGCACGGACACTCTTCGTCCGGGCTGTCTGCAAACAAACATACCACCATATTATTTTGCAATTTCCTCTTGATTTGTTTTAAGGCATCTTATTTCCGGCATGGCTTGTAGACAACTCCATCATGCATAAAACATGAATCAGTTATTCAATATGAATTGATAGTGATGTCATTTCGGTTGCTAGTGCTTTTCTTCACGTGACGTTTGCTACTTTGAATTTTAAATTCAAACTGATAACAACCATCACATGAAAACCCAACTCTGGTGTTTTGGCCTAACAACCTAACTAAAGTGCCTTATCGAACGGTTCACTTTTACGTGCAAGCAATATGATAAACAACCGAAAAAAAAAAACAACCAAAACTAATTTACATCATTTGACACGAAAACTTCAGTTCACAAAGGAATCTGTACGTTTAAGCCTAATTCTTTCGAATGTTAAATTCACCACAGCAATTGTTGATGCACGTGGAGAACTGGGAGTGGGGGGGGGGGAGCTGAGGGGTGCAGTTCAACGTAAGTGGTAACATACTTGCGCCGGCGCGCTCAAGCGACGAGTGGCTGGGAGACTGGGCTATCTCCGTCTTGAATGATACTCTATCCCTGCTGCCTGGGGAGACGAGGTAGTCGGAGAAAGCGTCCATGAAGCTCGCACCGCTCACCACAGTGCTATGCACCTTCACGGTAGATAACAAGACTGTCCTGCAGCAAATACACGAACATTATTAGTGATAATTATTTTATAATATTAATTATGATTATCAGTATTATTATTTAGGGTTCGTAACTGGTGACCGAAACTGTCGGTGCTCGAACCAGACAAATCAGTTATTTCGGTTAGTTCCGACTAAAAATTTGTATGATTTCAAAAAAAAATAGTACACTTACTGCCATCGTTAAATAATAGCAGAAGTAACTCAAATGCTGATCTACTAGCATGCGCAATTTATCATTGCTATGAACTGCTATTTTCACTACATTTTTCATTTACAGTTTAAAGTCTTAACATTTTATACTACTTGCTTGCTGTATCTTTGAAATGTTTTAATGAACATTTCAACGCAGCAGATTTTCGAAAATTTCATAATTATGGACTATCCTCTGATAGAGAAATATTAAAAGAAATCAAAAACCTTGAATCCTGGTCCTGTTGATGGCCGGAGGCACAGGCGACAGATGGTGGTGCCTCGGTGACGCCTGCCGGGTGGCTGTTCACCGCTAGCAGCTTGACGGGCGAATCATCGGTCTCATCTGAGGACACGTGACCCAGGCGTTCCTCGTGTTGTAGCGTGTAGGAGTGGAGTGACTCGACCGACTCGGCGTGGGACAGCGCGGTGAGCTCTTGGTCTGCCTTGTCGTCTGGGCTTGTCCGCGCCTCGCCGCCATCGTAACACGGTTCGCACGAGAATTTCAGTTTGCATTTAATCTGGTTTGGGAAGTGAACTGTTGGGCTTCCAGGAGCAGGGGATTGGCAAGGTTTCACTTGTTGCGTCTCCGACACATCTGTAGAAGATTCAGACAAAAGGTCGTCTCCTAGCTGTATTGTGACGTCACTGGCGGAGTGATTCATGTCGTCGTCAGCGGGATATGGATCAGTGCCTGCGTCAGATACTTCAACGCTTCGCCGCCTGTTTACTTTACGTACTGTCACGGGAGATTTCCCAAAGGCTGGTGAGACGCAACACGGAACATCAGGACTCTCCAACGTACTCCCAATCCCTGGATCATAATCGCTTCGACCCAAAGAGTCATGATGTCTTGACGTTTGTCCCTCACTCTGTGAACTTACCACAGAATTAGTCCCTTCGGGCATCGCCAGGCCCGTTTCAAGCACCGAACATGCATTCACTTCTAATTCGACGTTCGAAGTGTCGGCATCTAGGCTATTGTCCCCGGATTTGACAGCTTCTTGACGCCGCAGCACATATTTTGGTTTCCGAGGCGAATTCGGTGGTACAACCAAATTCAGTCGATCGGCAGCAATATCTACCGCTAAATGCATATCATTCTGCTCATTATCGATATTACAGGGTGATGTGCTTCGAGGTGTCGAGTCAGCTGAGACCACAGGGGTCGTAAACAAGGGGGCTGCTTCGGGGGTATTCTCCACTCCATTCCCGTGACCCAGGCTACATTCGTCTTGTATTCCGCCATGCGCCCCCGTGCCCAGGCTGTGCCTTTTGGGACTGGGTTCAACCAACTTCCACAGGCTCCGTCGCAGACTCACCTGCACGGTAACTTCCACATCGTCTAGCATGTTGACTATCTGCCTGAAGAGTGCGTTGCAACTGAGCTGCAAACGCGCGGTTACATAGAAAATCCGTCGTGACATCGTCTCAACAGAGATGTGCGGATGTTGCAAACAGCTCTTGGCAAATTTCAACATCGCGACGACACGACTGTAGTTCTGGCCTTGCAGCGGCACAGCAGAAGAGCTGACGGCTTGATTGGCACTCTCCCCCTTTGCCTCATCGCTCACGGCTGCAGTAAATTCACTCGGGTACTCCTCCAAGAGGTTTTCAAGCATGTAAAACCTGCCAAGTAGCCACTGAAAAGGAGAGTCCTCGTCGTAGTCTTGAAGGATGCATGCCATCAGGAACTCCACTCCTCCAAGATTGCAACTGCCTGCAATACAAAATCAGTACCTTTCCACTCACAACTGTGGTATTAAACAGAACTCGGGTAGAAAGTGGCATTTCTGGTTGTTAGCGAAGTCTCTGTAATTGATAAGTGAAATGGGAAGTAAACTAACTACGCGCGCGATCTCTGTAACCGCTGCTTTTAAATGAACAACTTCAAATTTTCTCATCCTTCACCCGCCCTTTTCCAAAGAGGTTTTGCGTAATATTATATGAAGTCATAGCTAAGCCACGTCATCGCTCGGGAATTTACGAGTAATGTGAAGTAACTTTCAGCTATTTCTCTACTGCTGAGTACTTGCTTTCTTGCAATAGCAACTAGAGCAGTGTGTATAGCCCACATATTCCCCACAGGCTCCCCATCAGTTAAACACGGCCATCAATAGTCAAGGGCGGAAATTTTCTAAGTCCAGCTGGTCCATTTTCCTTGGACGAACCTGGCCCATTTACAATACCGATCTGTGTTTGCTCCCATAGAAGCCACATACCAAGTTTAATTAAACTCCTTGCAGCAGTTTTTAACTTATCGTGTTAACAAGCTCTTGATGACAGACCGACCGACACGCGGTCGATCGCATTTATTCCCCCTGTGGGGAATAAATGACCTTGGAACAATTCGGCACTCGGACAACTCGGCACCTAGCGAATGACAACATGGCACCTTGCTGCCAACTCGGTACCTAGGCAAAGACAGCATCGGCACCCATTATCCCTGTAATTTCTACGTTTTGTTTTCTATTTCTGTCGTAAATTTTTTATTATCTTTAAAAGGCGAAAAGGAAAAAAATATACCTATAAAGCAATGAAAATTTCACACAAGAATCAATCACTGCCGGGTAGAAATTGTTCAGTACTTCTTTCTGTTTTTTTTTTAAACCATTATTCGAAAATATATTAACGTTGCATATTCATAGTCCTGTGATCATACAATTTAACACCAAATAGACACCAAGAAAAACACACATTCTCAAATACAAAAGTCAGTACAGAACATACTTTCTAAGGATAAATCGAATGTATAACTTTTGAGTTAATACAAATCCACATGGAAAAACAGATTAGATTTTTCCTTTAAAGTTTTCCACTTTTTGAAAGTGTGTTCTCTAATTTCATGTTTCAATTTCATGTTTCACTTTATCGGGAGAGGACGTATATGCGCCTAACTGCTTCCAAAAGCTATTCATGTTTGCAATTAAGTGGCACTGAATTAGACAAATTCCTTTTTTTTTAATTGCGACTAATTACCAAATTTAAAAAATACAGATAAACAGAAACCTCAAATAACTCTCATCATCTATTTCATTTCGAAAACCAAATTTCATCCAAACACTTTTCTCTCTAAAATACCCTTCATTTAAATAATCTACTAACAAAATAGGAAACTGGGTTCCGAGATGTTAACTGGGAGCCGAGATGTTAACTTGGTGTCGAGACGTTAACTGCATTCTAAGACATTAACTGGGTACCGGGACCTTAACTGGGTGCCCAGACGTTAACGGGGTGCTGGGATGTCTTTCGCTGGGTAATGAGACGTCCCTAGGAATGGGTGCCGAGATGTCCTTGATGTATGGTGATGGCACGGTGAGCAGCGCCCTCCCCCCCCCCTCCTCCCCCCCCCCTACCTGAACAGTATTCTCTCCAATATACTTATTCCACTAAAAGACCATTTGAAGGACGATTTTACATAGTTACTTATTTATTTATTGTTTGTTTGTTTGTTTTTATTTTACTATTCTAAATAAACTGAAATTACGTAATTCAGCGAAAGTACCAAAATTGGTTATCTGAGCGAAAACCTATGAGTCATGCAGTTACTCTAGCAGCTCTTGCGTAGCCAAACGTATTCTCATAGAAGTCTTCCATTCAAACGAACTTTTTCAGTGTTAAGAGGCAGCTACCTGGATTAACGATATCTTTCCCAACCGCCAGTTCGCCACTCTGTCCTTTAACAAGCTCCTGCAGGGCTGATATGGACAACAGACTCGTTCTCCTGCAAGGAAAAATACACGTAGATGAGAACTGTGACAAGCCCATCTGTTCCTACACCTAACGCAGTAAATTTAAAATGTTCATATAAATATCACATCGTTAAAATGCAGTTGATGTCTGGAGGTTGGTGGGGGGGGGGGGGGGGTTGGCGGGGCAAGAATGTGTTGGCGTACTTGTTGCAGTCAGCACATTTCCACAGCACCGTATTCACGACTGGTCTGAGAAGGACCTCGAGCCTGCGTTGCTGTGTGACGTCACGGCACGGGGTCACGGCCAGCACGTTACGCAGCACCTTCTGCAGAACAACAGCAAACACATACTTCTGAGTTATTTCTCAGCAGATGTAATTCTGAATAAGACACTTTGATCCGTACTGTCTTTCTTCGCAGCGCTGATTAATCAAAAGTTACCTCAGCATTATTATAGCATCCTCCCTCCCTCTAAGTTTATACTGACCCCTAGTATAAAAGCTATTTTGAACTGTACACTTTATTTATAAAATTCAAATTCAATTTAAGGATTGGCTACATCTTTCCTTTATTTAAATTTTATACAATTTTTCACTTTCAACATTGTGGGTAGCCGAATGCTTTCTTCACTAACATACCAACAGCTTTCTAAATCATAATTACCAGTGCGGCCACAAACACTTTATACACGGGATCCATAAGTATGAATGCAAGTACACTACAACAGCACTCCAGCATCGTGTGGGTGGCAGCCTGCGTACTCTGCGATATCACTACGCCAGATCGACCCTCTCCCGCGCCTAAAAGTAGTGCGCGAGAGGCGGTGCGATTGATCTGCTTCAAGGAGGTCTCTCGGTCGATCCAGTTCTTCGAGAACAAACAGCAGACTAACTCTTCCCCTAAAATCTGAAACCACAGAAAATGCATATTCTGGATAAACGATGCTTACAATAGAACGTAAAAATATTCCATGATAATGATGTTAAAATTCCACTATTCTGAACATTTGATCAAAATTAAGTATAAAAGAAAGAAATATTTATTCAATAACAGCACAAAACACCGGGAAAACGAGAGATGACCAATGAAGTGCATATGATAACTCCCCCCCTCACCTTCCCTGTATCAGTTCAAACAATGAAAACCTGGGGGCGGGGGGGGGGGGGGGGGGGAATGGGACTTCAATTAAAAGAAGATGACAGCTCCATGATACAATTTATTATGAATTTCGAGTTCTTTTTTCCCCGGCACAGTCACACTCTATGATCCTCACGAAGTTAATTTAGTTATTGAGCGTAGATGTGCAAAGATTCACACATGTGTCGGCTGTTGTTGTCGCTGTGCTAATGGTATTATTGCTTTTATTATCTGGTCAGCTAGTAACCCGCGAAGATGGTTGTGGTGCGCCAGCCCGTGGGTATGTAACTCTCGCTTGCTGGTATTTATATCACGTGACACAGATTTGCACACAAGGCTTACCGGTATCCAGGGTCTAGCTGTGGCCACATGTTCCGAGGGTATAGGCTCGGCCTGGGGCAGGGTAATGTCTGGCTGGGAGGGTGGTAGCGGTGAGGGTGCCCGGGTGTTGGGTGGTGCAGACAACTCATGACCACAAGACGCCTCCACTGTTTCCTCCCTGAAATTCATAGGGCCGATTTCACAACTTAAGTCTAGACCTGGTCTGAAACCAGGATTCAAACCCAGTCTAGACAGGGTTTTGTCAGTTTATACAGACATAGAAGATCACATATGAATGTGGTCTGGACCGAGGCTGTGAAATTCACTGTGGTCTGAAACCCAGTCTTAACCGCGGTCTAGACTGAGTTTGCTCCAAATCAGGTCTAGACTTAAGTTGTGAAATCGGCCCTATATAATGTCTGGCGATGCGTGAATTAAGACTTAGAATTAGACTGTTGAATGTTTATCATCTTTGCTTGCTAAGAAAGGTCACGACGAACAACTCAACGGCCAGTGACAAAGAAGCTGAAATGTGACCAAAAGCAAGCCAGTTAAACGAAATATATAGGAAAAAAATGAGTTATTGGTTATTTATTGAGAAAATGTAACAATGTCAATCAGTACTTGCTCTTGTGGGGTACAAAACTTCGAAGTGTGTTTGGGATAAATTTCACTACTGCACAGATGTCAAGTGAGAATAAGCCAGAGTGTCAGCCTGTAAGGCGGGAAGGCAGCGGTTACGCTTCTCATTGGTACAACTGAAGCATAACAATACTAGGGTCACAGGTCTCTTACCCCGTCTCCGCCTCCCATTTCACTCGGCACAGAGGGCAGGTCAGCTGCTCATTCGTTCTTTTGCACTCTTCGAACCCTGCACGAGAGATCCAACTTATCCAAAACTACCAGTGGCCCTATTCACAAAAGTTAACTGTACAGTTAACAAATTCCGTTAACTGCTCATGTAGCAAGCTGAACATTGGAAATTCTTGCAAAAACTGTTTGCGCAATTTAACTAAATCAGCTGATTTCTCTTGTGATATGTACAGTTAACTGTGCAGTTAACCTCTGTGAATACCAGGGCAGGCATTATACAGCTCACAACAGTTCACAACAAATTTAACTTCTGACCCTATGATTTCGATGCACCATGAAACCTTCACTTCGAAATTCCTTAGATATGAGTCGGACAGTCAGTCAGAATTTTCTTTTTATGTGAGGTACCCGGTTTTTGCTGTTCATAAACGTGAAGAAAAAGGTGCGCCACACAAAAGCATTTATTACATGCTGGATAATGACAAATTTTTTTCAAGCTGGCAATACAAGGGCGTGATAACTGAAGTGTTATTGGCCGCTTGAAATCGGAGGAGTAAGGAGGTCCTTGCTCTTTGAATCTCAACAGCTGCACACTTATACGAATTTACAATTATGTACGAGTGTCTTATGGTACGCGTACGGAGTATGTACAAGTGCACACTGAACCGTATCGCTCTACATCCCCATCGATTCACAAACGCATAGGTCCAAATTACCCGAAACTAGTCAAAGACAAAACTGCTTAACAACTTATCCTTCAACTGCAACACAATAAATCCCTCTTAAAAAAAATACAGATTCCACGCAAAGGCAAACAGGGATGATTGTCTGTCAAGGTGCAAGTACCGACACGACCAACGCGCGGCTACATAATGCTGAGGGCGGCAGCATCGAGGCACTTACAGACTGCGATACAGTGATGATGTAGCCTGTTCCGGCAGCCGTGTCGGCACTGCACCAGGCTCTCTCCCTCCACCATGTCCAGCAGGCAGATGGGGCAGTTTTCCTCGTCTTCTTTGCCGCTCCTACAACACAGGTCTCACTGACGTCTACAACACACGTCTCACTGACGTCTACAACACGTGTCACTGACGTCTACAACACACATCTCACTGACGTCTACAACACACGTCTCACGTCTACAACACATGTCTCACTGACGTCTACAACACAGGTCTCACGTCTACAACACATGTCTCACTGACGTCTACGACACACGTCTCACTGACGTCTACAACACGTGTCACTGACGTCTACAACACGTGTCACTGACGTCTACAACACACATCTCACTGACGTCTACAACACACGTCTCACTGACACCTAGCTCGCCATACCACATCAAAACAGGAATTAACCGTTACAATGAACCCATGACAACTCACAATAGGCGAAAGCTGTAAACATTGGTTTATTTCAAACAACAACGGACAATACGATTTAGAGTAATCGTATAACCGAGATATCAAGCGCACTCGGATCTCAGCGCCAGACCACATTCTCTTACTCATGATCCGAGTCGTCGGGGGACGAGGGTTCCCCGGGAGTTTCCTGTGATGACGTCACGTCGTCCGGCTCTTGCGACAAAGATTTCTCTCGCTTCGTTTTGGGTTTTCTCCTACAAAACTCCAATTTAGACGTTCTCCTTGCATGGTAGTTGTTAAACAACGCGTCCACCTGGCGGATAAAAGAAACAGAAGGCGCGGGCCAATGCTTCATGTTCTAGCCAGCATTACAATGTTCTAGCCAGCATTACAATGTTCTAGTCAGCATTACAATGTTCTAGTCAGCATTACAATGTTCTAGTCAGCATTACAATGTTCTAGTCAGCATTACAATGTTCTAGTCAGCATTACAATGTTCTAGTCAGGATTACAAAGGAAATGTATCACTTTTGTGGAAAGAGTGGGGTTTTTGGATAAAAAAACTATTATTCACCAAAACCGTGTACTTATCTTTGACCATAAAATGAACAGTTAGCGGCAAACATTTGAGAAAAAAATTGGGTGATTTTGCAAAACAATCAATCATGCATTTCAATTGGCAAAAATAAACCTTTATTCTGTTACGGTTGTCTGGGCAGATTTCTGCAGTTTTTAACACTGAGCTAATCCTCTCCTCTCTATAAAATACCATTTAACCTCAACGATACCTCGTAATTTTTAAGTTTATTCCACAGCATGGGATCGGTTTCCTTGACTTGGAAGACACGCAGCATAACGAAGAGCACGTGGAGGCACTGCGGACCCCGACCGCAGCTACATTGCTGAAACGAAGAGAATCCCCCTTCTACATGCCGGCCCTTTTCGATTGCCACCAAGTGGGATCAAGATACATATTTTGTTAAGATCTCGACAAAAAAGAGCGGGAAAAGGGCCAGGATAAACCTGACAGATTCCTGTTTCAACTATTACAATGGTCAGTAATTCAGTGCCACACAGAAAAAAATCTGTATGGTTCAAAACTCACTGGTATCGCCAACAGCTGCTGGAAATCCCTCAATAAATCTGAAGATCATCAAAAACCGGTTGCGGCCATATAAGAAACTGCAATAGCCCTGGCCCTTAAGTGATGTGCCGTAAAATACACGAACTCATCGGTTCAGTTTACTTTCACCCTATTTATTACCTCGTTTTATGGCATAACCTACAGAGCTCTCTTACCTGTGGACCAATGATAACCCTGTATTTGTGATCCGGAGAATCTCCGCCAATCAGGAACGAGTTGGGTCCCATCTGTTGCAGAAGATAGAGCCGGGCACGTTTGACCTTCTCCACACGCTTGCGGATGACCTCCGGTCCCACTCCAGGGTCAATCAGATTAGGAGTGGTGCTACGCTTGAATGACGCACTTCTCTCTTTACTCACCTGAAATCGACAACACACAATGCTCCATAGACGCCTTGGGATAAGTAGCTATAATAATAATAATAATAATAATAATAATAATAATAATAATAATAACAACAACAACAACAACAATAACAACAGGAGCAATCTCCCGCCATATCTCCCGCCGTGGGTGTAATTAGTTAGGCCGGTGCTGTACCTCGCACTTAAACTAAGTAGATAAAACAACTACACTATATTGTTGTTATGCATACGAAATGAGAACCGAATCCGGCAAATATTTCAGAGTTATCGTCTGGAAAACAAAGTACACATTGACATCCGGATTTTTGGGATTCAAAGTCCAATTACAGATCCAGATAGGCTTCGATCCCATCAAAACCCCCAAAAGCCACATCTAGATTTCTTGGTTGTTGCGCACACCAAATATGAACCGGATCCGCTCACTAGTTTCGGATATATTGCCTAAAAACCAAAGTACACGTTGAGATCCGGATTTTGGGATTCTTAGTCCAAATGCAGATCCAGATGGGCTTCGATCCGACCAAAACCCCCAAAAGCACATCTAGATATCTTGGTTGTTAGGCATACCAAATATGAACTAGATCCGCCCACTAGTCTCGGAGATATCGTCTGGAAACAAAACTGGCCACTGACGGACGGACACAGTGCGTTTCTGTATCCCCCGCCTCCGTCAGAACGGCGGTGGATAATAAAAATAATAATCATCATCATCAACAGCAGCATCATCATCACCATCATCATCATTATCCACCCAACAATGTTTTTAGCCATATTTATTGTAACATAGATTCCTCACTGCTGTTGGATATGGAAAAATAAAACAACAAGCAATTTCATCGTCGGAAGTCACCATAGCTGTTGAACTGTTTTGACTCCTTTATCTAGGCACTATGTACTGGGATATCAATGCCTCCCCTAAGAACGACAACTCGTTGTCTGACTGCAAACAGATTTATGACGTTTATTCGATGCATTTACAGAAAGCCTTTTCATCAGTTTATGTGTTCAATGAAGGCGAACTTACGGGTACAGTTGGCAGCGGGATCTTGGTGCCTTGCTGCACAGTGTGAGGGGAGGACAGACCGCCAGCAGGCTTATTCCGCCGCACTACATTGGGCAGATAGGAGCGGTTAAAAGAGCCGCTCTTCACGATCTGCCTCGTAAAAGCAGACTCGCCATTCTGTGGCAATAGGTGATTCCTTTTCAGATTGCGGTGCATGAGATTCCCTGCAGTTATTTTCGGTGACTGAAACGAGGCCAATAAATGCATTCATCTTTATGGGAACACACAACTTTAAACAGTTCAGCTGTATACAGCAAGAATTCATACCTGACCTATTTTGTGTTCGAATAAGGTACGTGAATATCAACGTTTCTATTTATGATTTTAAAACAAATATTTGCCTTCATCATTTAATTCATTTATTTATGTTACTTGAACAAGAAAGATCTTTTCTTTGCTCATACTCAGGAAACCTGCATATTTGTTACTTATTCTATACTGTGAGCAATATTCCACAGAATTCGGTTGTTGCTGATCAAACTCACTTTTGCACTCGGTGTCTTTACGGCGGACGAGCGTTTAGCTGGCTGTTAGATAAATTAGATAAATCATTAGTCATTTAAAGACTTAAACTAAATGTTTTTACAATGTTAAAATGCGCTTTTGTTAGTCGCACTTGTGCAGTCATTAGTGTGACTTCGTAGCTATGACTGAAATGATTACTTATTCATTTCAATTCTAATTGCGAAGCCTTTTGGGGACTGTACTGTTAGTGCAGTGCACAAGACTGAAATGTCAGTCGACATAAACAGTGTCACATTGTCGTCTACGGGCTCGAATCTAGAATTTAAGATTCAAGTTTAGGTGGTAAAATGTATGGGCTTCAAAGGAAAAAGTATTAAAATCACTTCGCATTGACTACATAGTCAGAATTCACTTGAAAAAAACCCTTCTCGCTAACTCAAATTTGCCGCAACACTGAAAGGTTTTTAATTCCGAAAATGCAGTACTCAAATAAAATGACTTTTTGTGGTTTTTTTTTTTCTTTTCATTTTATCCCTCTCTCTGGGATCCTGAAAATTTGGCTGCTGAGTAGGCGAAATGTGAAGCTGTTTATTATGCACTGCACCCACCCCTGCCCAGCCCCTGTGAGCGGTATTATCAAATATCTACGAGGTTTCAACAATCAACAGAAACGAGTGATCGTTTCCAAGATGGCGGTGGAAGCTCAGGGAGATATTACTGGCGTCAGTTACTAAACAGTTGCGCTAATTATTCAAAGGCAAATAACACTTGAAGCAATATCCGGGTTCATGGGTGTAAAAACAGGAGGAAAGACCAGAAAATACATATGGTTTAAGCTGTACCAATCGTGTAACATGTTCGGTAACATGTACCAATCGTGTAACATATACGGTAACATGTACCAATCGTGTAACATGTGCGGTAGGTTAATAAAACAAACACTGTTTGAAAATTGTACATTGATCGGTAAACTCGGCAAACGTTGCAACACAACTCTGCGCAGTGGGCGATATTGTGTGATATTGTGCACAACATCCCATATCTTTCCTCCTGACGATAATTTTCGTTGCCAAATTAATTACTTTAGAATTATTGAAGTACACAGTGATAACAACAAAAATTACTCATTCAGCAAAATAAATCGTCCAGGTTTAAAAAAATAATAAATTAGAGATGCCAGCCCTCTCCTTTATCTTTGAAGCTAAATACACACGTACAACGTTCATTAGGTGCCGCTGACCCAAAATGCATATTCACGGATTCATTGATATAAAAAATATAATTTTTCAGTCTATATTCTTATTCTCATCCAACTGATAAATAACACTTCAAAACACTCCCATGCAACGTTCATTAGGTGCCGCTGACCCAAAATGCATATTCACGGATTCATTGATATAAAAAATATAATTTTTCAGTCTATATTCTTATTCTCATCCAACTGATAAATAACACTTCAAAACACTCCCATGCAAAACACAGAAATCATTAGCTAAATATCAAAATGGTAAAAAAAAAAATCAACCACTTAAATTTCACACTGCAACTTTGAAAATCAAATTTTGGGGACACAGAAAATACGGCAGTTTAAGTGCAACGAGAAGGTAAAAATTATGAAAAAAGGATAGAATCAGAAAGGATTCTTGAAAAATCACGAAACTAATGAAATTTGGGTAGAAGCTTAATTTGCTGGATTATTGCAATTTACGCTACTAAACTGCAATCGCGCTCTAATTTCCAAGCACCCGCGGATTTATTTGGAATACAAACCAGTGGCCCCTTTTTCTTTTCACTCCGCTCCTTCAGCTGAACCTGGTTTAATTTGAGTTTGTATCTGAGCAGCTTCGAATGTTCTGCATCGTCACGCTCTGGTCTGTTTTCTTTGTTTTCCCTGAAATTACACACGTAATAGATAGTGTATGGGACAGAAAACAACGGAAAAGTGAGATAAAAGCGCGGTAAATGTGAGGTGAAAAACCAATGTGAGCTGTAGAGAAAACCAATGCGAGCTGTAGAAAAGACCAATGTGACCTGTAGAAAAGACCAATGTGAGGTGTAGAGGAGATAAATGTGAGCTACAGAGAAGACCAATGTGAGTTGTAGAGAAGACCAATGTCAGCTTAGAGGAGATAAAAATGACGTGAGCGGACGCCTTGGAAATCGGTACAGTCTATTAAAATATGTTTCACTGTGTAAGGTTCCTGACACCCGACACAGTCGGGTGCCGATTTCCCTCTTAAAAGATGCTTGTGGGTGATATATGTATGTCCTATTTTGGCTCTATGGTAAACCACTTCATCTCGCACACTGTTTAGTGGCGGGGTTTTTTGTCCGACTAAGGGGTTAATTTGATACTGTAACAGCTTGTTGTTTCTTTGTTTGTCCCATCTTTCTTGCCACAGTCTTTTTGTGTATCTTGTGATGTGGTATTTAAAATCGGAGGCTGGTATGAGCATATCCGTGCAATTGTCATTTAGAGCCTCTTTTGCAGCTATGTCGGCTATCTCGTTTCCTCGGATGCCCACGTGACTTGGGACCCAGCAGAACACTGTCTGCCAGCTTTGGCGGTATCGTAATGCCTTTCCAGAAGGTCAAGGATAAGGGGGTTTGATAGGTTTTCAATTGACTGCAGGACAGACATCGAGTCTATGCATAACACAAACTTTTTGTATCGGCTGATCTTCACTGTCTGGATGGCATGATGTAGAGCTTTAATTTCGGCTAAGAAAATAGAGGATCCATCTGGAAGTCTTGTTTTCAAAGTGTTGTTTTCAGTTACAACGGAGGCAGCCGATTTGTCGTCGAGCTTTGAGCCCTCCGTGTAGATGAAATGATAGTCTTTAAATTCTTCCTTGAACTCTGCACAGTTTGATCGAAATAAGAAGGGGCTAGTTGTTTCCTTTGCTTACATCGAAAGGTTCTTTAATACCACAGGTTTGGTGAGCTTCCACTGTGGTACTTTTGGTACTCTATATTTTTCAATTGACTCTATGGTAATATCAGCGTTATCGAGGTGGGGCAGAACCCTTGCTCCGAAAGGAGGTATTACGGTAGGGCCTCTTTCAAGGAAGCGGGAAAAATCCGATCCAAAGACGGAGTTGTACGTGGGATTCATCTTATTTGCATTAAGCTTTGCGAGTTTGATTCGGCGAACGGTGGGGTGGGGGTGGGGGGCTGCTGTAGAGAAGCCCAATGTGAGCTGCAGAGGAATCCAATGTAAGCTGTAGAGGAGACCAAAGTGAGCTGTGGGGGTGGAGGGCTGCTGTAGAGAAGCAACATGTGAGCTGCAGAGGAATCCAATGTAAGCTGTAGAGGTTAGTTAGTTAGTTAGTTATTTGATTGGTTTAACGACACCGCCAACCTGTTGCAGGTCATATTGTGTCATTCCTGGTAACTTTGTCGAATTTATACTTTATTGATTAAAAATGATTATAAAATAAAGTCTTAAATATACTAAAAAATATACTAAAAATAGACTTAACGGTGGTCTACACATAGGAATACTTATTAATCTCTTTTAAAAATTCTAGGACCTTGTTGGAATTTACCTTCTCAAAGAGCTCTCTCATGGCATCAACTCTATAATAACGGGGACGAATGTGATTGAAGTCTATACAATCTATCAAGATGTGTTTTACTGTATACCGTTCCTGACAACTTATACATTCGGGTTGTGGTTCACCTCTTAAGAGGTGTTTGTGAGTAGTGTAAGAATGTCCTATTCTTAATCTGTGAATTACCATATCGTCGCGAAGGCCATTTAGGGAGGGCAATTTGCGCCCTACCACAGGGTTAATTTGGTATAGCTTATTGTTGGTTTGTTCATCCCAATATTGTTGCCATAGATTTTTGACATATCTAGAAATATGGCACTTAAAATCTGATGACGGTATAAGGAAATCTGAGCAGTCTTGGTTTAACGCTTCTTTGGCGCCTTTGTCGGCTGCCTCGTTGCCCGGGATTCCAACGTGGCTCGGTACCCAACAAAATATTATCTCTTTGCCAGCTTTTACCACTTCGTCGTGTTTTTCTATCAAGTCCAAAATTAATGGGTTGGATACCTGTAAGTTTTCTAGTGACTCAAGCACTGACATGGAGTCCACGCACAATATGAATTTTTTGTAGCGGCTAATCTTGACAATTTGCATAGCTAGCTGCAGGGCTCTAACTTCTGCAGAGAAAATAGAAGACCCATCAGGGAGCCTGGTTCTAAATGTATTATTTTCTGTGACAATAGCTGCTGCAGCCTTGTCCTCAAGTTTGGAACCATCGGTATATATGAAATGGTAGTCATTATAATTATCCTTTAATTCTGCAAATTTTGACTAAAATACACACGGGTTAGTTCGTTCTTTTGTGGACTCAGAAAGAGTCTTCAAGACCACAGGTTTCGTTAACTTCCAAGGGGGTTGGTTAGGTATTTTGTAATTTGCAACAGATTCAACGATTATACCTGCTTCTTGCAGGTGTGGTATAATCCTACTTCCAAGGGGGGGAATAGCATTGGTACCTCTATACGCATAATGTGATCCGAAAACAATCTGATGAGTAGGGTTATTTCTATTGGCGTAAAGTTTTATACAATACTGCATGGCAAGTTTTAACCGCCGTATATTGAGAGGTTGTTCATTTGCCTCAACGTGTAAACTGTCGGCTGGGGATGTTCTAAAGGCATTTAAACATATTCTTAAGCCTTGATTCTGTATCGGTTCTAGCATCTTGAGATATGATGGTCTAGTTGAGCCATAAACTATACTGCCATAGTCCAGTCGCGATCTAATTAGAGCTCTATACAACATGAGTTTAGTATCCCGATCTGCTCCCCAATCGTGGGAGGAGATGACTCTCAGTAAATTTAAGGCCTTCTGACACTTTCTTCGGAGGTGTTTGATATGTGGGATAAAACTAAGTTGGTTATCAAAAATTAAACCTAAAAATTTGTTTTCCTTGACAACAGGGATTTGCACGTTAGAGATGTGTAAAACTGGATCGTCGTGCTGTTTTCGTTTTTTACAAAAGTGTATACAAACCGTTTTGGTTTGTGAGAATTTAAAACCATTCTTATTCGCCCAAACTTGGAGAGAATAAATACTCTGCTGAAGACGACGCTGTATTAAATTCATACTTTTGCCTCTACACGACATGGCAAAATCATCCACGAAGAGTGAGCTATCTATCCCCTGTCTCAGTGTATCTTTTATATTGTTGATTTTTATCAGGAAGAGTAGAATTGAAAGGATGCATCCTTGCGGGAAGCCTTCCTCTTGTTCAAAGTATTCTGAGAATATTGTACCAAGGCGAACCCTGAATCGACGGTCGTCCAGGAATCCTTTTATAAACTGGGGCAGACGGCCTCGGAGGCCGAAATCAAAAAGATCCTTTAGTACTCCGTGTTTCCATGCTGTGTCATAAGCTTTTTCCAAGTCGAAGAAAACGGTAACAACATGTTCCTTGTTATTGAAAGCTTCTTTCACAAAAGATTCTAATCTTACAAGATGGTCCAGAGTGCTCCTTTGTTTCCTAAAGCCACTCTGTATGTCGGCAAGCAAGTTGTTTCTTTCCAGGTACCATTTTAATCTTTCAGCTACCATTCGCTCAAATGTTTTGCACAGGGCACTTGTCAAGGAAATTGGTCTGTAATTCTGAGGATTTCGTGGATCTTTGTTTGGCTTTGGTATTGGTATTATTGTGGCTTCCTTCCATATTTCTGGAAAAGTGTCGGAATTCCAGGTATGATTTAACAATTCTAAAAGGATCTTTAGGGTATGGTCTGGCAAATGTCTGAGCATCTGATAATGTATGTCATCTGGTCCTGCTGCTGAATCATGGGAACTATCTATGGCCTTTCTCAATTCATTGAGAGAAAAGTGCTCATTATACGCTTCGCTGTTGTCAGAATAGAAGTTAAGAGGATTAGTTTCTTCTGTTTCTTTATGGCGTCTAAACTCGTGGCTATAATTTTCGGAAGATGAGTTATGTTCAAATGTTTCGCCTAGGGTATCTAAAATGTCCTTTGGGTCGGTGATCATATTATTGTTAGCTTCTAGATGGCTTACTGTGCTAAGAGTGTTCTTACCAGATATTTTTCTAACCATGTCCCAGGTCTTTTTTAGAGAATTATTTGTGTTGAGTTGAGAAACATATTCATGCCAGGATTCTTGTTTGCTTTTTTTGACTGTTTTACGCGCAACTGCCTTGGCCCTTTGATATTCTATTTTTCTTGTAATGTCTGGGTAGTCTGAAAAATTTTTGAGAGCTTGTTTACGAAGCGCTATGGATTCTTTACAAGCGTCATTAAACCACGGTTTGTGTGGTTTCTTGCGGGATCCTGATGTCCTTGGGATAGATTTTTCACACACTCCATGGAGAAGAAAGGTAAATAATGAGATATGTTCGTCTTCATCATCAGTAAAATGTTTCCTTTTGATACTCTGATGACATAATTCTTGGAATTCTGACCAGTCTGCTTTCTGAAACTTCCATTTTGGGGATCTTTTTTCGTGGTATGGTTTAGACTCAGACAATAAAATAGGAAAGTGGTCACTGCCGTGGAGATCACCCAACACTTTCCAATTAAAATCAAGATATAAATTAGCAGATGCTATAGAAAGGTCAATAGAGGTTTTTGAACCAGTACCAGGGTGAAGATATGTATATGACTTGTCGTTGAAAATGGTTAAATTATGATGGTTAAGGAGATTTTCTACCAATTTTCCCTTCAAATCTACGTAACTATTGCCCCACAATGTACTGTGAGCATTAAAGTCGCCCACGAATAGGACTGGCTTAGGTAACTGATCTATTAGGTCATTCAACTCTTCTGGTTGAGGTCTCAAATGTGGTGGCAAATAAATATTACAAATTGTGAAAGTTTTGCCAAGCGTGATACGAATCGCCTGGGTCTGGAAAGGCGTATTTAGTTTAATTTCGCTTTGTAAGAGATCACTTCGAACAAACATAGCGATTCCACCTGTCGCTCTGTCATCCGATGAGGGTTTGTTGTATGACGTATATCCTCTAAGTTTTGGTGGATTGTCGTTTTTGCTGAATGTTTCCTGAAGACAAAATACTGCCGGATCATTTAAGTGCATAAGTGTTAACAATTCATGGTAGTTGGTCCAAAAACCTCTGATATTCCAATGAATTATTGTCATCGTTACTTGCTAAGAGCTCGATTTCTGTTAATCGTTACTTTTGGAGGCTTTTCATTTGAGCGTGGTGGCTTAGGGGAGGTTCTGCCTGCAGGTCTCCCATCGCCAGCATCCATAAGAGGGGAGTATCTATTCCCACTCATTTCCTCCGTAAGGTTTGTGCGCAACCTCTGTTTGGCAAGTTGAGCTCTTTGTTTGAGTCTTGCCTTTGTTTCGTGGCCCAGCTGAGAGGATTGGGGGCTTGGAGTACAAGACCCGTCTCTCTTCCCTGACAGCTCAGGAGATGTGCTTGGTAAAGACTCACAAAGACTGGAGTCCGTTTCAGTTTTAGTTTCTTTTGTTTTTCTAGAAGGCCGTTGTTGCTTTGGTGGAGAAAAAATCTTTTGTTCCGTAATCCATGTGATGTCAGTTTGACAGGCGGAATCCTGAAACTTGGGTCTTACTGAGCTAGCATATGTTTTCGCATTTGATGGGAGGAGGGTAGCAGCCAGTTTTCGGGCTTCGGGATAAGACACCGATTTTTCAAATTTTATCTGTTGCACTTTCTTTTCAGCATGCCACCGCGGACAATCCTTGGATGAAGCCGGGTGGCTGCCCATGCAGTTTATGCATTTGGGGTTGTGAGAGGTACATGAACTATATTCATGCCCTTCCTCCCCGCATTTTGCGCAGGTGGGTTTTTGATTTCTGCATTTGTCTTTGTTATGCCCGTATTTCTGGCAGTGGAAACAACGAATAGGGTTCGGAATATATATTTTCACTGGTAGGCTTAAATATCCAACTTTTATATTGCCTGGCAAAGTTGGCTTGCAGAAGGTAAGGACAAATGTTCCTCGTTGGCCCAAAGGTCGCGCTGCTGTCACACCCTGGTCCTGTAGTCCATCGACTAATTCTTCATCTGAGCAAAATCTTAGTTCAGGGTGGGTGATCACTCCCCTGCAAAAATTTAAGGTTCGGTGGGCAGAGCACTTAGCTGGAGTGTTTACGAAAGATGTTATTTTCAGGAGGTTTTTACATTGTTGTAAAGTGGCTATTTGGACTAGAATGTCCCCCGAGCGGAGCCTTTTGATGTTAAATTGATTTCCCACTATCGATGCCACCCCCTTCTGGATAGCGAAGGGGGATAGTTTGAACGTGCCCTCTATCGGTGTGATAATCAGGTATTGTGGAAATGAAGCAGGGGGAGACCCCACCTCAATCCTTGGTCTTTTGGGTGTCGGTGATGTATTTTGTTTTTCTTTTGTCTTATCCATTAAGTGTTTTTTTGAAAATTTTCTTCCAGGTCTGCCGGCCCCGGCCTTACTATGACCACCTATTTCGGGGAGGA
Organism: Protula sp. h YS-2021; assembly: GCA_949752745.1. Taxonomy (NCBI): domain Eukaryota; kingdom Metazoa; phylum Annelida; class Polychaeta; order Sabellida; family Serpulidae; genus Protula; species Protula sp. h YS-2021. The sequence goes on along the minus strand of OX457026.1, from coordinate 28,652,796 downwards.
GACCAAAGTGAGCTATAGATGAGACCAATGTGAGCTATTGGGAAGCGTCATGTGAGCTTCAGAGGAATCCAATGTGAGTTGCAGTGGAGAACAAAGTCAGCTGTAGAGGAGACCAATGTGAGTTGTAGAGAAGACCAATGTGAGCAGTAGAACAAACAAACGTGAGTTGTACAGAAGACCAACGCGAGCTTTACAAGAGACCAATTTGAGTTGTAGAGAAGACCAATGTGAGCTGTAGTGGAGACCAATGTGAGCTGTAGAGATCAATGTGAGCTGTAGAAGAAACCAATGTCAGAGGTAGACGAGAGAAATGCCAGCGGTAGAGAAGGCACATGTGAGCTGCAGAAAAGACCAATGTGAGCTATAAAAGAGACAAATATGAGCTGTACAGTAGCTTCAGGTGAGCTCTAGTGGAATCCAATCTGAGTTGTAGTGGAGACCAATGTCAGCTGTAGAGGAGAAAATTGTATTGTATTGTACAATTCTTTAGATCACTTTCAACTGCTATGGTTATATCGGGATTCCCCTGCCACATTATACTGAAATGGGGCATTCCAGCCCTCCTAACCCTTACATGTGGAGTGCCTCACAGGGTAGCAAGGAGGAGTCCCAATTTTAAAGTCTTAGGTATGACCCGACCGGGGTTTGAACGCACGATCTTCCAGTCTCGAGGCGAACACTCTAACCACTAGGCCACCGAGGCTGGTCGAGAGGAGAAAAATGTGAGTTGTAGAGAAGACCAATCTGAGCTGTAGAGACCAACGGGAGCTGTAGAGGAGAACAATGTGAGCTGTAGAGGAGACCAAGGTCAGATGTAGAGGAGATAAATGTGAGCTGTAGAGAAGATCAATGTGAGCTGTAGAGAAGCCACACGTGAGCTTAAGAGGAGATCAATTTGAGTTGCAAAGAAGACCAATGTTAACTGTAGAGATCAATGTGAGCTGTAGGGAAGACCAATGTGAGCTCTAGAGGAAACCAATGTGAGCTATAGAGAAGACCAATTTGAGTTGTAGAAAAGACCAATGTCAGCTTCTGATGAGACCAATGTGAGTTGTAGAGAAGACCAATGTGAGCTATAGAGAAGTCCCAACCAATGTGGACTATAGAGGAGACCAATGTGAGCTATAGGAGAGACCAATGTGAGCTAAAGAGACGTCCAATGTCAGCTGAAGAGGAGACTAAAATGAGCTGTAAAGGAGACCAATGTGAGGTAGAGGAGAGAATTGTATTATATTGTTCTTTAGATCCCTTTCAACTCCTATGGTCATATCGGGATCCCCCTGCCACATTATACTGAAATGGGGCATTCCAGCTTTCCTTCTAAACCTTACATGTGGAGTGCCTCACAGGGTAGCAAGGAGGAATCCGAATTTTATAGTCTTAAGTATGACACGACCGGGGTTTGAACCCACGATCTTCCAGTCTCGAGGCGGACACTCTAACCACTCGGCCACCGAGGCTGGTCAGAGGAGAGAAATGTGATCTGTAGAGAATCCACATGTGAGCTGTAGTGGAGACTAATGTCAGCTGTACATGAGACCAATGTGAGTTGTACAGCAGACCAATGTGAGCTTTAGAGGAGACCAATGTGAGCTGTAGAGAAGATCAATGTTTGTTTGTATTATTCTTTAGATCCCTTTCAACTGCTATGGTCATATCGGGATCCCCCTGCCACATTATACTGAAATGGGGCATTCCAGCCCTCCTTCTAACCCTCACATGTGGAGTGCCTCACAGGGTAGCAAGGGTGAGCTGTAGAGGAGTCTAATGTAAGGTGTTGAGGAGATCCATGTGAGCTATAGAGGAGACCAATGTGAGCTGTAGAGAATAACAAGGTGAGTTAGAGAAGACACCAAAGAGAGCTGTAGAGAAGACCAATGTGAGCTGTAGAGGAGAAAAATGTGAGATGTAGAGGAGACCAATGAGAACTGTTGAGAAGACCAATGTGAGATGTGCAGAACATCAATGTGAGCTGTAGAGAAGACCCATGTGAGCTGTAGAAGAGACCAATGTGAGGTGTACAGTCAACAATGTGAGTTGTACTGTATTGTATTGTTCTTTAGATTCCTTTCAACTGCTATGGTCATATCGGGATCCCCCTGCCACATTATACTGAAATGGGGCATTCCAGCCCTCCTTCTAACCCTTACAGGTGGAGTGCCTCACAGGGTAGCAAGGAGGAATCCCAATTTTAAAGTCTTAGGTATGACCCGACCGGGATTTGAACCCACGATCTTACAGTCTCGAGGCGGACACTCTAACCACTAGGCCACCGAGGCTGGTCCAGGAGATCAATGTAAACTGTACTGAAGACCAATGTGAGCTGTACTGAAGACCAATCTGAGCTTTAGAAGAGAGCAATGTGAGCTGTAGAGGAGATGAATGCGAGCTGTAGAGTAGACCAATGTGAGCTGTACAGAAGACCAATGTAAGTTGCAGAGGAGACTAATGTGAGCTGCAGAAAAGACTAATGTGAGCTGTAGATAAGCTTCGTGAGAGATGTAGATGAATTCAATGTGAGCTCTATGCAAAATCCTCATGTCATCTGTAGAGAATACCAATGTGAGCTATAGAAGAGACCAAAGTGAGCTGTAGAGAAGACTAATGTGAGCTGTAGAGGAGACCAATGTGAGATATTGAGGAGACCAATGTGAAGTTTTGGGGAGACCAATGTGAGATGTGCATAAGATCAATGTGAGCTGTAGTGAGGATCCATGTGAGCTGTAGAGGAAGCCCCATGTGAGCTGTAGAGGAAGCCCCATGTGAGCTCTAGAGCAGACCAATGTGAGCTGTAGCTGAGAGGAATGTGAGCTGTATAGGAGACTAATGTGAGGTGTAGAGAGGATCCATGTGAGACGTAGAGGATACCAATGTAAGCTGTAGAGAAAACCAACTGAGCTGTAGAGAAGCCTCATATGAGCTGTAGAAGAATTGAATGTGAGATCTACAGAAGCCCAAATTAGCTTTAAGAGGAAAACAATGTGAGCTGTAGAGAGTACCAATGAGGTGTAGAAAACACCATGTTATTTGCAGAGAAGCCGCATATGAGAAGTACAAAAGACCAATTTGAGCAACACCGAAACCTCATGTCAGCTGTAGAGAAGACCAATGTGAGCTATAGAAGAGACCAAAGTGAGCTGTAGAACACCTCCATGTGAGCTGTAGAGGAAACAAATTTGAGTTGAAGAGAAGCTGGATGTGAGCAGTAGAGGAAACCAATGTGAGCTGTAGAGAAGATCAATGTGAGCTGTAGAGTAGACCAATGTGAAGTGTTGAGAAGACCAATGTGAGATGTGCAGAAGATCAATGTGAGCTCTAGTGAAGATAAGTGTGAGCTGTAGAGAAAACCAATGTGAGCTGTAGAGAGGACCAATGTAAGGTTTAGCACCAATGTGACCTGCAGAGTATTGTACTTTGTATTGTTCTTTAGATCCCTTTCAACTGCTATGGTCATATCGGGATCCCCCTGCCACATTATACTGAAATGGGGCATTCCAGCCCTCCTTCTAACCCTCACATGTGGAGTGCCTCACAGGGTAGCAAGGGTGAGCTGTAGAGGAGTCCAATGTAAGGTGTTGAGGAGATCCATGTGAGCTATAGAGGAGACCAATGAGAACTGTTGAGAAGACCAATGTTAGATGTGCAGAACATCAATGTGAGCTGTAGAGAATACCCATGTGAGCTGTAGAAGAGACCAATGTGAGCTGTACAGTCAACATTGGAGTTGTATTGTATTGTATTGTTCTTTAGATTTATTTCAACTGCTATGGTCATATCGGGATCCCCCTGCCACATTATACTGAAATGGGGCATTCCAGCCCTCCTTCTAACCCTGCCACCGAGTGCCTCACAGGGTAGCAAGGAAGAGTCCCAATTTTAAAGTCTTAGGTATGACCCGACCGGGGTTTGAACCCACGATCTTCCAGTCTCGAGGCGGACACTCTAACCACTAGGCCACAGAGGCTGGTCCAGGGGGATCAATGTAAGCTGAAGGGAACAACAATGTGAGCTGTAGAGCAGCCAATATGAGTTTTAGAGAAAACGGATGCGAGGTGTAGAGGAGATCAATGTGAGTTATAGAGGAGACCAATGTGAGCTGTACAAAACACCAATGCGAGTTGTAGGGAAGACCAATATCAGCTGTAAAGTACAGCAATGCGAGCTGTAGAGGAAACCAATTTGAGCTGCAGAGGAGATCAATGTGAGCTGCAGAGAAGAACAATGTGAGCTGTACAGTAGACCAAGGCGAGCTTTAGAGAAGGGCAATGTCAGAAGCAGTGAAGACCAATGTGAGCTATAGAGAAGCCTCATGTGAGCTGTAGAAAAGAAAAAAATGAGCGGTAGAGAACCCCATGTGAGCTGTAGAATAAATCAAAGTGAGCTGTAGAGGAGACTAATGTGAGCTGTGCAGAAGAACAATGTGAGCTTTGGGACCAACGTGAGCTGTAGAGGAATCCAATGTGAGCTGTACAGAAGACCAATGTGAATGCGGAGAAGCTAATGTTAGCTAAAGGGTAGAGTTATGTGAGCAGTAGAGGAGACCAATGTGAGCTACAGAAGGAGATCAATGTTAGTTGTAGAGACCAATGTGAGCTATAGAGAAGCCTCACGTGAGCTATAGGGAAGATCAATGCGAGCTATAGAAGTGACCAATGTGAGCTGTAGAGAAGACCAATGTTGCCTGTAGAACAAACCAATATGAACTGTAGGGAAGACCAATGTGAGCTGCAGAAAAGCTTCATTTGAACTGTAGGGAAGACCAATGTGAGCTGCAGAAAAGCTTCATTTGAACTGTAGAGGAAACCAATGTGAGCTGTAGAGATCAGTGTGAGCTGTAGAGACGAATGTGAGTTATAGAGAAGACTCATATGAGCTGTAGAGGACACCGATGTGTGGTGTGTAAAGAAGCCCCATGTGAGCTGAAGAGGATACCAATGTGAGCTGTAGAGAAGCATAATGCGAGCTGTAGAGGAAACCGATGTGAGCTGTAGAGATCAGTGTGAGCTGTAGAGACGAATGTGAGTTATAGAGAAGACTCATATGAGCTGTAGAGGACACCAATGTGTGGTGTGTAAAGAAGCCCCATGTGAGCTGAAGAGGATACCAATGTGAGCTGTAGAGAAGCATAATGCGAGCTGTAGAGGAAACCGATGTGAACTGTAGAGAACTAATGTGAGGTGTACAAAGACCAATGTGAGTTGTAGACAAGCCCCATGTGAGCTATAGATGAAACCAATGTGAGCTGTAAAAGACACCAATGAAAGCTGCAGAGGAGATAAATGTGAGCTGTAGAGTTTTATTGGTTTATTGGTTTTATTGGTTTATTGGTTCACTAGGTAGGGAGCTGTAGAGAAGACCAAAGTTGCCTGTAGAACAAACCAATGTGAGTGGTAGGGAAGACCAATGTGAGCTGTAGAGAAGCCTCATTTGAGCTGTGGAAGAAACAAATGTGAGCTGTACAGGAGACCAACACGACCTGAAGATGAAGGAAATGTGAGCTCTAAAGGAGATCACTGTTAGCTGTAGAAACCAATGTAAGCTGTAGAGGAAACCAATGTGAGCTGTAGAGGAAACCAATGTGAGTTGTAAAGAGAACCAATGTGAGCTTTAGAGAAGCCCAATAGTTAGCTAAAAAGTAGACCAATGTGACCTGTAGAGGAGACCAATGTCAGCTGTAGAGGAGATCAATGTGACCCGCAGAGAAGCCCCATCTGAACTGTAGAGAAGACCAATGTGAGCTGTAGAGAAGTTTCATGGGAGCTGTAGAGAAGCCTCATGTCACCTGCAGAGGAAACAAATGTGAGCTGTAGAGGAGATCAATGTGAGTAGTAGATGAGCCCAATGTGAGCTGTAGAGAAGCCAAATATGAGCTGTAAAGGACCAAAGTGAGCTGCAGAGAAGATAAATATGAGCTGCAGAGAAAACCAAAATGAACTGTAGAGAAGACAATGTGAGCTGCATAGATCAATGTGATCTACAGAGGAGGCCAATTTCAGCTGTAAAGCCGATGTTCTTAAAACTTGCTTGTACATGTTGTGTGACTTATGTACTGAAAACCGGTTCTTGTTCCTTAAATGCTTTTCTTTAGAAAGGATTGGTGAATTCTTGTTGTAAACGTAAAAAAATATATATTTTTTAAGATTTAACAGTAATTCTGACGTTTTGAAAGAAAACGACTTGTAGTGTTTTCTGGAGAAGAGGGTTGTTGTCAGAATATGTTTGGGTCTGTTACCGTATGTGTCGGATATAGGTATATGATATATGATATATGTATTATGATTTTGGCGTTGAGGCTTTCTTAACATTTTGCACGAGAATCACGGCATATCTCGACAGAGTTTGTCGTTTTGGTTATGTGTAGTTGTTAGGATATGCAAGTGATTTTCTGGCCAGGCATGTATTGTTGTCATGCCGTGTGTGAATGTGTGGTGTTTTGCGTGTTCTGAGTGTGTTTGAGATGTAGTTTGTGCCCCACTCTGTTGTGGTGTGGGATGCGCGTGCTTTGTTGGACTGTAGAGTAGCGCCCGTCGGTGCGATCGTTTCCTTCATGTGTTGTAAAGTGATGAATAAACTGTTTTGCGCGAGTAAATTTGTAGGAAAACTGGTGATGTGACGGTTTTGTTACAAAGCGCGATAGGACCGCGACGTCAGTTTAGGATATATTGGGATCTTGGCATGGTGAACGCGATTAGTTTCAAGTTCACTTGAAGTCGTTTTGTCAGATTTTGCGCCATTTAAAAATTTACTTATGTTTTAAGTATACGGGATATCTCAGGAACCAGACTTTGGATTTGCAAGTTTTATATAGGATATGAAAGAGCTCATTGAGATGGGGAAGACGATATAAATTTTTGTTTTGGAGTTTAAGTGGAGGCTAGTTAGCATAGACTTTTCATGTAATTTTCAAGTATTTACAAATACCACAAATTAAAACCGATAATGCCCTCTTGTAAAGGAGTTCGTGATCGTTTTAAAAACATCAGTTTTTGGTCCCTATGTAACTTGTAATATATGATTTTGGGCAGGTATTTTCTAATTGGTTCTTGATTTAGGCGCGAAGATCTTCGATTGGTTACATTTTTAATTAGCGGCGGCTGTTCTGCCAGCAAGTATATAAGGAAAGCGCTTGTTGCACCGATTTTTCGGAAGCATAGAGGCCACACGTCAGATCGTTCCAAAAACGTCACTTATTTATCCCGATGTAACTTGTAACATGTTTTTGGACAGGTATTTTCTTATTGGTTCTTTAGGTGCGAAGCTCTTTGATTGGTTACATTTTTAATTACATTTGTTCTGCCAGCAAGCATATAAGGAACGCGCTTTTTGCGCCGTCAGCAGTCGATTTTTCAGAAGCATAGAGGCCACACGTCAGGTCTGAGATCTAGTGGTGCACAGGGAGTTTCTATTGTGGTGCTGGTGCACGGAGATTTATTACGGATAAAGTGATAAATAAGGAAAATAAACACAAATATTCAAGAGAGAGATTAGTTTATTTCCACTGCAGTTTTACTGGGATACTATAAAACTGAATTTCAGGAAATTTAAGACATTGAAATCTTGTTCCGTCGAAAGTCACAAGAAATCTTACACGAGGACCCGCGAATATCGTGACAGATTGTGTTGTGTTGTTCTTTAGATCCCTTTCAACTGCTATGGTCATATCGGGATCCCACTGCCACATTATACTGAAATGGGGCATTCCAGCCCTCTTTCTAACCCTTACATGTGGAGTGCCTCACAGGGCAGCAAGAACGAGTCCCAATTTTAAAGTCTTAGGTATGACCCGACCGGGGTTTGAACCAACGATCTTCCAGTCTCGAGGCGGACACTCTAACCACTAGGCCACCGAGACTGAGCTGTAGAGGACAGAGCTGTAGAGGAAAGAAATTGGAGCTTTTGAGGACACTAATGTGAGCTATATAGGAGACAAACATGAGCTGTAGAGAAGACCAAAGTGAGCTGTACAGAAGCACCATGTGAACTGCACAGAAAACCAATGTGACCTGTGAAGGACACAAACGCGAGCTGAAGAGGATATCAATGTCAGCAAGAGATGAGGCCAATGTGAGCTCTAGAGGAAGCCATTGCGAGCTGCAGAGGATACCAATGCAAGTTGTAGGGGAGACCAATGCCAGGTGTAGAGACCAATGTGACCTGTAGAGGAAACCAATGTGACCTGTAGAGGAAACCAATGTGAGCTGTAGAGAAGCCCGATGTCAGCTGTAGAGCAGCCCAAAATGAGCTGTAGATTGTATTGCATTGTTCTTTAGATCCCTTTCAACTGCTATGGTCATGTCGGTATCCCCCTGCCACATTATACTGAAATGGGGCATTCCAGCCCTCCTTCTAACCCTTACAGGTGGAGTGCCTCACAGGGTAGCAAGGAAGAGTCCCAATTTTAAAGTCTTAGGTATGACCCGACCGGGGTCTGAACCCACGATCTTCCAGTCTCGAGGCGGACACTCTAACCACTAGGCCACAAAGGCTGGTTTGAGCTGTAGAGGAGAACAATGTGAACATTAGAGAAAAAAATGTGAGCTATACAGAAGAGCAATGTAAGCTGTAGAGGAGATGAATGTGAGATGGTGAGAAGCACTATGTCAGTTGTAGAGGAAACCAATGTAAGCTGTAAAGGAGACGAAAATGAGTTGTAGAGATCAATGTGAACTGTAGAACATAGCAATGTGAGCTGTAGAGACCCCTCATATGAGCTGTAGAGGACACCAACACGGGCTGTAGAGGACATAAAAGTGACCTGTAAAACAAACCAAAGGGAGCTGTAGAGGAGTCCAATGTGAACTGTGGAGGAGATCAATTTGAGCTGTATGTGAGATCAATATGAGCTATAGAGGAGACCACTGTCAGCTGCAGAGAAGCCCAATGTGAGGTGCAGAGAAGCCAAATATGAGCTATGGACGAAACCAATGTGAGCTGTAGAGAAGACCAATGTGAGTAGTGGAGAAGACAAATGTGGGCTACAGAGGAGATCAATGTGAGCTCTAGAGAAGACCAATGTGAGCTGTAGAGAAAACCAATATGAGCTGTAGAATAAACCAAGTTGAGCTGTAGAGGAGTCCAATATGAGCTGTAGAGAAACCCCGTGTGAGTTGCAGAGAAGACCAGTGTGAGCTGTACATAAGATAACGTGAGCTGTAGAGGACAACAATATGAGCTTTGGAGAAGACCAATGTATTGTATTGTATTGTTCTTTAGATCCCTTTCAACTGCTATGAGCTATAGACGAAACAATGTGAGCTGTAGAGAAGACCAATGTGAGTAGTGGAGAAGACAAATGTGAGCTACAGAGGTGATCAATGTAAGCTATAGAGGAGATCAATGTGAGCTCTAGAGAAGACCAATGTGAGCTGTAGAGAAAACCAATGTGAGCTGCAAAGAAGCCCCATGTGACCTGTAGAGGAAACCAATGTGAGTTGCAGAACACCAACATGAGCTGCAGAGGAGATCAATGTGAGCTGTACAGGAGATGAATGTGAGCTGTAGATAAAAGAATGTGAGCTGTGAAGGAGTCTAATGTAAACTGTAGAGAAAACCAATGTGAGCTGTAGAGAAGTACAATGTGAGGTATAGAGGAGACCAACGCGAGCGGCAGAGAAGACCAATGTGAACTATAGAGGTGACCAATGTGAGCCGTGCAGAAGACGAATGCGAGCTGCAAAGACCAATGTGAGCTGAAGAGAAAAATCATGTGAAACACCAATGTAACCTGTAGAGGAGACCAATGTGAGCTGTAGACAAGCCTCGTTAGTTGTACAGGAGACCAATGTGAGTTATAGAAAAGACCAATGTGAGCTGTAGAGAAGCCTCATGTGAGCTGTAGAGGAGTCCAATGTGAGCTGTAGAGGAGACCAATGCAAGCTGTAGAGAAGACCAATGTGAGCTGCAGAGGAGATCAATGTAAGCTGTAGAGGAGATCAATGTAAGCTGTAGAGGAGACCAATGTGATCTGTGGAGGAGACCCATGTGAGCTGTAGAGAAGAGGAGCAGGATGTGAACTGTACAGAAAACCAATTAAAGCTGTAGAGAAGCCCAATGTCTAGAAGAGAGCAATTTGAGCTATACAGAAGACGAATATGAGCTGTAGATGAGATCAATATGAGCTGTACAGAAGCCAAATGTGAGCTTTAGAGAAGATCAATGTGAGCTGTGAAGGAAACTAATGTATTGTATTGTTCTTTAGATCCCTTTCAACTGCTATGGTCATGTCGGGATCCCCCTGACACATTATACTGAAATGGGGCATTCCAGCCCTCCTTCTAACCCTTGCATGTGGAGTGCCTCACAGGGGGAAACCAATGTGAACAGTAGAGAAGCCCGATGTCAGCTGTAGAATAAACCAAGTTGAGCTGTAGAGGAGTCCAATATGAGCTGTACAGAAGACCAATGTCAGCTGTAGAGGAGATCAATGTGAGCTGTAGAGAAGCCCGATGTGAGCTGTAGAGGAAATAAATGTTAACTGTAAAGCAGACCAATGTGAGTTGTAGAGCAGGTCAACGTGAGCTGTAGAGAAGTCCTATGTAGGCTTTAGAGAAGACCAATGTGAGCTGTAGAAAAGCTTCATGTGAGATCTAGAGGAGCTTAAAATGAGCTGAAGAGAAGATCAATGTGAGCTGTAGAGGAGATCAATGTCAACTGTAGAGAAAACCAATGTGACTTGTACCGAAAACTAATGTGACCAGTAGAGGAGATCAATGTGAGATGCCGACAAGCACCATGTCAGCTGTAGGGGAAACCAATTAAGATGTAGAGAGGCCCCATGTCAGCTGTAGAGGAGACCAAAATGAGTTGTAGAGATCAATGTGAACTGTAGAACAGAACAATGTGAGCTGTAGAGAACCCTAATGTGAGCCGTAGTGGAGAAAAACGTGAGCTGTAGAAGAGACCAATGTCAGTTGTAGAGGTTAAAGTGACGTGTAGAGGAGACCAATGTGAGATGTAGAGGAGACCAATGTTAGCAGTAGAGAAACCTAATGTGAGCCGTAGTGGAGAACAACGTGAGCTGTAGAAGAGACCAATGTGAGCTGTAGAGGTACAAGTGACGTGTAAAGGAGACCAATGTCAGATGTAGAGGAGACCAATTTGAGCTGTAGAGGAGACCAATTTGAGCTGTAGAGACCACTGTGAGCTGCAGAGGAGATTTATGTGAGCTCTACAGGAGACCAATGTCAGCTCTAGAAGAGAGCAATATGAGCTATACAGAAGACGAATATGAGCTGTAGATGAGATCAATATGAGCTGTACAGAAGCCAAATGTGAGCTTTAGAGAAGATCAATGTGAGCTGTGAAGGAAACCAATGTGAACAGTAAAGAAGCACCGATGTCAGCTGTAGAGAAGACAAAAATGAGCTGTAGAGGAGACTAATGTGAGCTGAAGAGAGGCCCCAAGTCAACTGTAGAGGGGACAAAAATGAGCTGTACAGGAAAGCAATCTGAGCTTTAGAGAAGACCAATGTGAGCTGTAGAGGAAACCAAGGTGAACTGTAGAGGAGCCCAATGTCAAACAAAAATGAGCTGTAGAGGAGACCAATGTGAGCTGTACAGAAGACCAATGTGAGCTGTAGAGAAACACCATGTGAACCTTAGAGAAGGCCAATGTGAGCTATTGAGAAGACCAATGTGAGCTGTGAAGAAGTACAATGTGAGGTGTAGAGGAGTCTAATGTGAACTGTAGAGAAGCCAAATGTGAGCAATAGACGAAACCAATGTGAGCTGTAGAGAAGACCAATGTGAGTAGTGGAGAAGATAAATGTGAGCTGCAGAGGAGATCAGTGCAAGCTATAGAGGAGATCAATCTGAGCTCTAGAGAAGACCAATGTGAGCTGTACAGAAGACCAATGTCAGCTGTAGAGGAGATCAATGTGAGCTGTAGAGAAACACCATGTGAACCTTAGGAGACCAATGTGAGCTATTGAGAAGACCAATGTGAGCTGTAGAGAAGTACAATGTGAGGTGTGGAGGAGTCTAATGTGAACTGTAGAGAAGCCAAATGTGAGCTATAGACGAAACCAACGTGTGCTGTAGAGGAGATCAATGTGAGCTGTAGAGAAACACCACGTGAACCTTAGAGAAGACCAATGTGAGTAGTGGAGAAGACAAATGTGAGCTGCAGAGGAGATCGATGTAAGCTATAGAGGAGATCAATGTGAGCTCTACAGAAGACCAATGTGAGCTGTAGAGAAAACCAATGTGAGCTGCAAAGAAGCCCATGTGACCTTTAGAGGAAACCAATGTGAGTTGGAGAACACCAACATGCGAGTTGTAAATAAGACAAATGCGAGCTGTACTGAAGACCAATGTGAGCTACAGAGTTGACCAATGTGAGCTATACAGGAGACCAATGTGAGCTGTAGATAAAAGAATGTGAGCTGTAGAGGAGTCTAATGTGAACTATAGAGAAAACCAATGTGAGCTGTAGAGAAGTACAATGTGAGGTGTAGAGGAGACCAACGTGAGCGTCAGAGAAGACCAATGTGAACTATAGAGGTGACCAATGTGAGCTGTGGAGAAGACGAATGCGAGCTGCAGAGAAGACCAATGTAACCTGTAGAGGAGACCAATGTGAGCTGTAGACAAGCCTCGTTAGTTGTACAGGAGACCAATGTGAGTTACAGAAAAGACCAATGTTAGCTGTAGAGAAGCCTCATGGGAGCTGTAGAGGAGTCCAATGTGAGCTGTAGAGGAGACCAATGTGAGTTGTAGAGAGGCCCCAAGTCAACTCTAGAGGGGACAAAAATGAGCTGTAGAGGAAAACAATCTGAGCTTTAGAGAAGACCAATGTGAGCTGTAGAGGAAACCAATGTGAACTGTAGAGAGCCCAATGTCAGACAAAAATAAGCTGTAGAGGAGACCAATGTGAGCTGTAGAGGAGAAAAGTGTCAGCTGTACAGTAGATCAATGTGAGCTGTAGAGAAGACCAATGTGAGCTGTAGAGAAGCCCGATGTGAGCTGTAGAGGAAATAAATGTGAACTGTAAAGGAGACCAATGTGAGTTGTAGAGCAGGTCAACGTGAGCTGTAGAGAAGTCCTATGTAGGCTTTAGACAAGACCAATGTGAGCTGTAGAAAAGCTTCATGTGAGATCTAGAGGAGCTTAAAATGAGCTGAATAGAAGATCAATGTGAGCTGTAGAGGAGATCAATGTCAACTGTAGAGAAAACCAATGTGACTTGTACCGAAAACTAATGTGATTGTAGAGGCGTTCAATGTGAGATGCCGAAAAGCACCATGTCAAGTGTAGGGGAAACCAATTAAGATGTAGAGAGGCCCCATGTCAGCTGTACAGGAGACCAAAATGAGTTGTAGAGATCAATGTGAACTGTAGAACAGAACAATGTGAGCTGTAGAGAACCCTAATGTGAGCCGTAGTGGAGAACAACGTGAGCTGTAGAAGAGAGCAATGTCAGTTGTAGAGGTTAAAGTGACGTGTAGAGGAGACCAATGTTAGCAGTAGAGAAACCTAATGTCAGCCGTAGTGGAGAACAACGCGAGCTGTAGAAGAGACCAATGTGAGCTGTAGAGGTAAAAGTGACGTGTAAAGGAGACCAATGTCAGATGTAGAGGAGACCAATTTGAGCTGTAGAGGAGACCAATTTGAGCTGTAGAGACCACTGTGAGCTGCAGAGGAGATTTATGTGAGCTCTACAGGAGACCAATGTCAGCTCTAGAAGAGAGCAATATGAGCTATACAGAAGACGAATATGAGCTGTAGATGAGATCAATATGAGCTGTACAGAAGCCAAATGTGAGCTTTAGAGAAGATCAATGTGAGCTGTGAAGGAAACCAATCTGACCAGTAAAAAAGCACCGATGTCAGCTGTAGAGAAGACAAAAATGAGCTGTAGAGGAGACTAATGTGAGCTGAAGAGAGGCCCCAAGTCAACTGTAGAGGGGACAAAAATGAGCTGTACAGGAAAGCAATCTGAGCTTTAGAGAAGACCAATGTGAGCTGTAGAGGAAACCAATTTGAACTGTAGAGGAGCCCAATGTCAGACAAAAACGAGCTGTAGAGGAGACCAATGTGAGCTGTACAGAAGACCAATGCCAGCTGTAGAGGAGATCAATGTGAGCTGTAGAGAAACACCATGTGAACCTTAGAGGAGACCAATGTGAGCTATTGAGAAGACCAATGTGAGCTGTAGAGAAGTACAATGTGAGGTGTGGAGGAGTCTAATGTGAACTGTAGAGAAGCCAAATGTGAGCTATAGTCGAAACCAATGTGAGCTGTAGAGAAGACCAATGTGAGTAGTGGAGAAGACAAATGTGAGCTACAGAGGTGATCAATGTAAGCTATAGAGGAGATCAATGTGATCTCTAGAGAAGACCAATGTGAGCTGTAGAGAAGAACAATGTGAGCTGTAGAGGAGATCAATGTGAGCTGTAGAGAAACACCATGTGTACCTTAGAGAAGACCAATGTGAGTAGTGGAGAAGACAAATGTGAGCTGTAGAGGAGATCGATGTAAGCTATAGAGGAGATCAATGTGAGCTCTACAGAAGACCAATGTGAGCTGTAGAGAAAACCAATGTGAGCTGCAAAGAAGCCCATGTGACCTGTAGAGGAAACCAATGTGAGTTGGAGAACACCAACATGCGAGTTGTAGAAAAGACAAATGCGAGCTGTACAGAAGACCAATGTGAGTTGTAGAGCAGGTCAGCGTGAGCTGTAGAGGAGATCAATGTGAACTGTAGAGAAAACCAATGTGACTTGTACAGAAGACTAATGTGAGCTGTAGAGGAGATCAATGTGAGATGCCGAGAAGCACCATGTCAGCTGTAGAGGAAACCAATTAAGATGCAGAGAGGACCCATGTCAGCTGTAGAGGAGACCAAAATGGGTTGTAGAGATCAATGTGAACTGTAGAACTGAACAATGTGAGCTGTAGAGAACCCTAAAGTGAGCCGTAGTGGAGAACAACGTGAGCTGTAGAAGAGACCAATGTCAGTTGTAGAGGTTAAAGTGACGTGTATTGGAGACCAATGTGAGATGTAGAGGAGACCAATGTTAGCAGTAGAGAAACCTAATGTCAGCCGTAGTGGAGAACAATGTGAGCTGTAGAGGAGACCAATGTGAGTTATAGAGGTAAAAGTGACGTGTAAAGGAGACCAATGTCAGATGTAGAGGAAACCAATTTGAGCTGTAGAGGAGACCAATTTGAGCTGTAGAGACCACTGTGAGCTGCAGAGGAGATTTATGTGAGCACTACAGGAGACCAATGTCAGCTCTAGAAGAGAGCAATATGAGATATACAGAAGACGAATATGAGCTGTAGATGAGATAAATATGAGCTGTACAGAAGCCAAATGTGAGCTTTAGAGAAGATCAATGTGAGCTGTGAAGGAAACCAATGTGAACAGTAAGAAGTACCGATGTCAGCTGTAGAGAAGACAAAAATGAGATGTAGAGGAGACCAATGTGAGCTGTAGAGAGGTCCCAAGTCAACTGTAAAGAGGAAAAAAATGAGCTGTAGAGGAAAGCAATCTGAGCTTTAGAGAAGACCAATGTGAGCTGTAGAGGAAAAAAATGTGAACTGTAGAGGAACCCAATGTCAGACAAAAATGAGCTGTAGAGGAGACCAATGTGAGCTGTACAGAAGACCAATGTGAGCTGTAGAGGAGATCAATGTGAGCTGTAGAGAAACACCATGTGAACCTTAGAGGAGGCCAATGTGAGCTATTGAGAAGACCAATGTGAGCTGTAGAGAAGTACAATGTGAGGTGTAGAGAAGTACAATGTGAGGTGTAGAGGAGTCTAATGTGAACTGTAGAGAAGCCAAATGTGAGCTATAGACGAAACCAATGTGAGCTGTAGAGAAGACCAATGTGAGTAGTGGAGAAGACAAATGTGAGCTGCAGAGGAGATCGATGTAAGCTGTAGAGAAACACCATGTGAACCTTAGAGAAGACCAATTTGAGTAGTGGAGAAGACAAATGTGAGCTGCAGAGGAGATCGATGTAAGCTATAGAGGAGATTAATGTGAGCTGTAGAGAAAACCAATGTGAGCTGCAAAGAAGCCCCATGTGACCTGTAGAGGAAACCAATGTGAGTTGGAGAACACCAACATGCGAGTTGTAGAAAAGACAAATACGAGCTGTAGAGAAGACCAATGTGAGCTACAGAGGTTATCAATGTGAGTTGTACAGGAGACCAATGTGAGCTATAGATAAAAGAATGTAAGCTGTAGAAGAGTCTAATGTGAACTATAGAGAAAACCAATGTGAGCTGTAGAGAAGTACAATGTGAGGTGTAGAGGAGACCAACGTGAGCGTCAGAGAAGACCAATGTGAACTATAGAGGTGACCAATGTGAGCTGTGGAGAAGATGAATGCGAGCTGCAGAGAAGACCAATGTGAACTGAAGAGAAAAATCATGTGAAACACCAATGTAACCTGTAGAGGAGACCAATGTGAGCTGTAGACAAGCCTCGTTAGTTGTACAGGAGACCAATGTGAGTTATAGAAAAGACCAATGTTAGCTGTAGAGAAGCCTCATGGGAGCTGTAGAGAACAGAAGCAGGATGTGAACTGTACAGAAAACCAATTAAAGTTGTAGAGAAGCCCATGTCTAGAAGATAGCAATGTGAGCTATACAGAAGACGAATATGAGCTGTAGATGAGAACAATATGACCTGTGCAGAACCGAAATGTGAGCTTTAGAAGATCAATGTGAGCTTTGAAGGAAACCAATATGAACAGTAGAGAAACCCGATGTCAGCTGTAGAGAAGACAAAAATGAGCTGTAGAGGAGACCAATGTGAGTTGTAGAGGGGGCCCCAAGTCAACTCTAGAGGGGACAAAAATGAGCTGTAGAGGAAAACAATCTGAGCTTTAGAGAAGACCAATGTGAGCTGTAGAGGAAATCAGTGTGAACAGTAGCGGAGCCCAACGTCAGACAAAAATGAGCTGTAGGAGACCAATGTGAGCTGTAGAGGAGAAAAGTGTCAGCTGTACAGTAAATCAATGTGAGCTGTAGAGAAGACCAATGTGAGCTGTAGAGAAGCCCGATGTGAGCTGTAGAGGAAATAAATGTGAACTGTAAAGGAGACCAATATGAGTTGTAGAGCAGGTCAACCTGAGCTGTAGAGAAGCCCTATGTAGGCTTTAGAGAAGACCAATGTGAGCTGTAGAAAAGCTTCATGTGAGCTCTAAAGGAGCTTAAAATGAGCTGAAGAGAAGATCAATGTGAGCTGTAGAGGAGATCAATGTGAACTGTAGAGAAAACCAATGTGACTTGTACAGAAGACTAATGTGAGCTGTAGAGGAGATCAATGTGAGATGCCGAGAAGCACCATGTCAGCTGTAGAGGAAACCAATTAAGATGTAGAGAGGCCCCATGTCAGCTGTAGAGGAGACCTAAATGAGTTGTAGAGATCAATGTGAACTGTAGAACAGAACAATGTGAGCTGTAGAGAACCCTAATGTGAGCCGTAGTGGAGAACAACGTGAGCTGTATAAGAGACCTATGTCAGCTGTAGAGGTTAAAGTGACGTGTAGAGGAGACCAATGTGAGATGTAGAGGAGACCAATGTTAGCAGTAGAGAAACCTAATGTGAGCCGTAGTGGAGAACAATGTGAGCTGTAGAGGAGACCAATGTGAACTGTAGAGGAGCCCAATGTCAGACAAAAATGAGCTGTAGAGGAGACCAATGTGAGCTGTACAGCAGACCAATGTAAGCTGTAGAGGAGATCAATGTGAGCTCTAGAGAAACACCGTGTGAACCTTAGAGGAAGCCAATGTGAGCTATTGAGAAGACCAATGTGAGCTGTAGAGAAGTACAATGTGAGCTGTAGAGGAGAAAAATGTCAGCGATAGAGTAGATCAATGTGAGCTGTAGAGAAGCCAATGTGAGCTGTAGAGAAGCAAGATGTGAGCTGCGGAGGAAATAAATGTGAACTGTAAAGGACACCAATGTGAGATGTAGAGCAGGTCACCGTGAGCTGTAGAGAAGCCCCACATGAGCTTTAGAGAAGACCAATGTGAGTTGTAGAGAAGCCCGATGTGAACTGTACAGAAAACCAATGTGACTTGTACAGAAGACCAATATGAAGCTGTAGAGGAGATCAATGTCAGCTATAGAGAAGACCAATGTCAGCTGTAGAGAAGACCAATGTCAGCTATAGAGGAGACCTATGTGAGCTGTACAGAAGCGCCATGTGAACTGTAGAGGA
This sequence comes from Protula sp. h YS-2021, assembly GCA_949752745.1. NCBI lineage: Eukaryota > Metazoa > Annelida > Polychaeta > Sabellida > Serpulidae > Protula > Protula sp. h YS-2021. Next base: position 28,634,615 of record OX457026.1, on the reverse strand, counting down.
AGCCAATGTGAGCTGTAGAGAAAATAAGTTTGAGCTATAGTGGAATCCTATGTGAGCTGTACAGAAGACCAATGTGAGTTGTAGAAGAGATCAATGTGAGCTTTAAAGAAGTTCAATGTGAGCTGTAGAGGAAACTAATGTGAGCAATAGAGAAGAGCAATGTGAGTTGTAGAGAAGACCAATGACACCTGTAGAGACAAGCAATGTGAGCTGTAGGGAAAACAATTGTGAGCTGTAGAGGAGACCAATGTGAGGTGTAGAGACCAATATGAGCTGTTGAGAAGACGAATGTGAGCTGTAGATGAGACGAATGTGAGTTGTAGCAGACACCATTGTGAGCTGTGTAGAGCAGATCAATGTGAACTGTAGATAACAATGTTAGCTGTAGAGGAGTCCGATGTGAGTTGTAGAGAAGTCCAATATGAGCTGTAGATGAGACCAAAGTGAGTTGTAGTAGACACCATTGTGACTTGTACAGGAGATCAATGTGAGCTGTAGAGTTGTTGTTGTTGTTGGTTTGGTGTTTAACGTCCCGTTAAGCGACTATGATGGGTATATTGGGACGCACTTGCTAAAGGAACAAGTGGGAAAAAAAGAGGGAAGAATGAAAAAATAGTAACAAAAGAGTTAGAGAGAAAGAAATTCCATTTAGCCGCCTCTTACGCCATGCAGGAACAGAATGCAGTGGGTGTATTCTTAAAGATTCCCAACACCACATCGACAAAAATGAGCTGCAGAAGAGACCAATGTGAGCTGTAGAGAAGACTGATGTGAGCTATAGAGGAGACTAATGTGAGCTATAGAGAAGAGCAATGTGAGCTGTAGAGGAGTCCAATGTCAGCTATAGAGGAGACCAACGTGAGCTGTACAGAAGACGAATATGAACTGAAGAGCACACCAATGTCAGCTATAGAGAAGACCAATGTCAGATGTACAGAAGACCAATGTGAGCTATAGAAGAGATCTATGTGAGCTGCACAGGAGTCCAATGTGAGCTGTAGAGGAGACCAATGTGAGCTATAGAGAAAAGCAATGTGAGCTGTAGGGAAAACAACTGTGAGCTGGAGTTAAGCCCACTGTGAGGTGTAGAGAGGACCAAAGTGAGCTATAGAAGGGACCAATATAAACTCTAGAGAAGACCCAAGTGAGCTGCAAAGGAAACCAATGTGGGCTGTAAAGAAACACCATGTGAGCCTTCGACGAGAGCAATGTGAGCTGAAGAGGAGTCTAATGCCAGCTGTAAAGGAGAACAATATGAGCTGTTGAGAAGGCCAATGTGAACTGTAGATGAGACCAATGTGAGTTGCAGTAGACATTATTGTGAGCCGTAGAGGTGACCAATGTGAGCTGTAGAGGAGAACAATATCAGCTGTGAAGGAGATCAATGTGATCTGTAGAGAAGACCAATGTGAGCTGTAGAAAAGCACCATGTGAGCTGTAGAGGAAACCAATGTGAGCTGTAAAGAAGCCGGATGTCAGCTCTAGAGGAGCTTAAAATGAGCTGAAGAGAAGATCAATGTGAGCTGTAGACGAGATCAATGTGAACTCTAGAGAAAACCAATGTGACTTGTAAGAAGACCAATTTGAGCTGTAGAGGAGATCAATGTGAGATGCAAAGAAGCACCATGTCAGCTGTAGAGGAAAGCAATGTAAGATGTAGAGAGACCCCATGTCAGCTATAGAGGTGACCAAAATCAGTTGTAAAGATCAATGTGAACTGTAGAACAGAACAATGTGAGTTGTAGAGAACCCTAATGTGAGCCGTAGTGGAGAACAATGTGAGCTGTAGAAGAGACCAATGTGAGTTGTAGAGGTAAAAGTGACGTGTAAAGGAGACCAATGTCAGATGTAGAGGAGACCAATTTGAGCTGTAGAGGAGACCACTGTGAGCTGTAGACGAGATCTATGTGAGCTCTACAGGAAACCAATATCAGCTCTAGAAGAGAGCAATGTGAGCTATATAGAAGACGAATATGAGCTTTAGAGAAGATCAATGTGAGCTGTAGAGGAGATCAATGTGAGATGCAAAGAAGCACCATGTCAGCTGTAGAGGAAACCAATGTAAGATGTAGACAGGCCCCATGTCAGCTGTAGAGGAGACCAAAATGAGTTGCAGAGATCAATGTGAGCTGCAGAGAACCCTAATGTGAGCCGTAATGGAGAATAATGTGAGCTGTAGAAGAGACCAATGTGAGTTGTAGAGGTAAAATTGACGTGTAGGGGAGACCAATGTGAGATGTAGAGGAAACCAATGTGAGCAGTAGAGAAACCTAATGTGAGCCGTAGTGGAGAATAATGTGAGCTGTAGAGGAGACCAATGTGAGTTGTAGAGGTAAAAGTGACGTGTAAAGGAGTCCAATGTGAGATGCACCGGAGACCAATTTGAGCTGTAGAGGAAACCACTCTGAGCTGTAGGCGAGATCCATGTGAGCTCTACAGCAGTCCAATGTCAGCTCTAGAAGAGAGCAATGTGAGCTATACAGAAGACGAATATGAACTGTAGATGAGATCAATATGAGCTGTACAGAAGCCAAATGTGAGCTTTAGAGAAGATAAATGTGAGCTGTGAGGGAAAACAATGTGAACAGTAGAGAAGCCCGATGTCAGCTGTAGAGAAGACAAAAATGAGCTGTAGAGGAGACCAATGTGAGCTGTAGAGAGGCCCCAAGTCAACTGTAGAGTGGACAAAAATGAGCTGTAGAAGAAAGCAATCTGAACTTTAGAGAAGACCAAAATAAGCTGTAGAGGAAACCAATGTGAACTGTAGAGGAGCCCAATGTCAGTGTCAGCTATAGAGAAGACCAATGTCAGCTGTAGAGAAGACCAATGTCAGCTATAGAGGAGACCTATGTGAGCAGTATAGAAGCCCCATGTGAACTGTAGAGGAAACCAATGTGAGTTGTAGAGAAGATAAGTGTGAGCTATAGTGGAATCCTATGTGAGCTGTACAGAAGACCAATGTGAGTTGTAGAGGATATCAATGTGAGCTTTAGAGAAGTTCAATGTGACCTGTAGAGGAGACCAATGCGAGCTAACGAGAACAGCAATGTGAGCTGTAGAGCAGACCAATGATACCTGTAGAGACAAGCAATGTGAGCTGTAGGGAAAACAATTGTGAGGTGTAGAGACCAATATGAGCTGTTGAGAAGACGAATGTGAGCTGTAGATGAGACGAATGTGAGTTGTAGCAGACACCATTGTGAGCTGTGTAGAGGGGGCAATGTGAACTGTAGATAACAATGTTAGCTGTAGAGGAGTCCGATGTGAGTTGTAGAGAAGTCCAATGTGAGCTGTAGATGAGACCAAAGTGAGTTGTAGTAGACACCATTGTGACTTGTAGAGGAGATCAATGTGAGCTGTAGAGTTGTTGTTGTTGTTGTTGTTGGTTTGGTGTTTAACGTCCCCTTAAGCGACTACGATGGGTATATTGGGACGCACTTGCTAAAGGAACAAGTGGGAAAAAAAGAGGGAAGAATGAAAAAATAGTAAAAGAAGAGTTAGAAAGAAAGAAATTCCGATTAGCCGCCTCTTACGCCCTGCACGGAACAGAATGCAGTGGTTGTATTCTTCAAGATTCAAAACACCCCACAGACAAAAATGAGCTCTAGAAGAAACAAATATGAGCTGTAGAGAAGACTGATGTGAGCTATAGAGGAAACCAATGTGAGCTGTAAAGAAGACCAATGTGAGCTATAGAGGAGATCGATGTGAGCTGTAGAGGAGAACAATGTGAGCTATAGAGAAGTGCAATGTGAGCTGTAGAGCAGTCCAATGTGGGCTCTAGAGGAGACCAATGCGAGCTATAGAGAAGAGCAATGTGAGCTGTAGAGAACCCTAATGTGAGCCGTAATGGAGAACAATGTGAGCTGTAGAAGAGACCAATGTGAGTTGTAGAGGTAAAAGTGACGTGTAAGGGAGAGACCAATGTGAGATGTAGAGGAAACCAATGTGAGCAGTAGAGAAACCTAATGTGAGCCGTAGTGGAGAATAATGTGAGCTGCAGAGGAGACCAATGAGAGTTTTTGAGGTAAAAGTGACGTGTAAAGGAGTCCAATGTGAGATGTACAGGAGACCAATTTGAGCTGTAGAGGAGACCACTCTGAGCTGTAGGCGAGATCCATGTGAGCTCTACAGGAGACCAATGTCAGCTCTAGAAGAGAGCAATGTGAGCTATACAGAAGACGAATATGAACTGTAGATGAGATCAATATGAGCTGTACAGAAGCCAAATGTGAGCTTTAGAGAAAATAAATGTGAGCTGTGAGGGAAACCAATGTGAACAGTAGAAGCCCGATGTCAGCTGTAGAGAAGACAAAAATGAGCTGTAGAGGAGACCAATGTGAGCTGTAGAGAGGCCCCAAGTCAACTGTAGAGTGGACAAAAATGAGCTGTAGAGGAAAGCAATCTGAACTTTAGAGAAGACCAAAATGAGCTGTAGAGGAAACCAATGTGAACTGTAGAGGAGCCCAATGTCAGTGTCAGCTATAGAGAAGACCAATGTCAGCTGTAGAGAAGACCAATGTCAGCTATAGAGGAGACCTATGTGAGCAGTATAGAAGCCCCATGTGAACTGTAGAGGAAACCAATGTGAGTTGTAGAGAAGATAAGTGTGAGCTATAGTGGAATCCTATGTGAGCTGTACAGAAGACCAATGTGAGTTGTAGAGGAGATCAATGTGAGCTTTAGAGAAGTTCAATGTGAGCTGTAGAGGAGACCAATGCGAGCTATAGAGAACAGCAATGTGAGCTGTAGAGAAGACCAATGACACCTGTAGAGACAAGCAATGTGAGCTGTAGGGAAAACAATTGTGAGCTGTAGAGGAGACCAATGTGAGGTGTAGAGACCAATATGAGCTGTTGAGAAGACGAATGTGAGCTGTAGATGAGATGAATGTGAGTTGTAGCAGACACCATTGTGAGCTGTGTAGAGCAGATCAATGTGAACTGTAGAGAACAATGTTAGCTGTAGAGGAGTCCGATGTGAGTTGTAGAGAAGTCCAATATGAGCTGTAGATGAGACCAAAGTGAGTTGTAGTAGACACCATTGTGACTTGTACAGGAGATCAAAGTGAGCTGTAGAGTTGTTGTTGTTGTTGTTGTTGGTTTGGTGTTTAACGTCCCCTTAAGCGACTATGATGGGTATATTGGGACGCACTTGCTAAAGGAACAAGTGTGGAAAAAAGAGGGAAGAATGAAAAAATAGTAAAAGAAGAGTTAGAAAGAAATTCCGATTAGCCGCCTCTTACGCCATGCACGGAACAGAATGCAGTGGGTGTATTCTTAAAGATTCAAAACACCCAACAAACAAAAATGAGCTGTAGAAGAGACCAATATGAGCTGTAGAGAAGACTGTTGTGAGCTATAGAGGAGACCAATGTGAGCTGTAAAGAAGACCAATGTGAGCTATAGAGGAGATCGATGTGAGCTGTAGAGGAGAACAATGTGAGCTATAGAGAAGAGCAATGGGAGCTGTAGAGCAGTCCAATGTGGGCTCTAGAGGAGACCAATGCGAGCTATAGAGAAGAGCAATGTGAGCTGTAGAGAACCCTAATGTGAGCCGTAATGGAGAATAATGTGAGCTGTAGAAGAGACCAATGTGAGTTGTAGAGGTAAAAGTGACGTGTAGGGGAGACCAATGTGAGATTTAGAGGAAACCAATGTGAGCAGTAGAGAAACCTAATGTGAGCCGTAGTGGAGAATAATGTGAGCTGCAGAGGAGACCAATGAGAGTTGTTGAGGTAAAAGTGACGTGTAAAGGAGTCCAATGTGAGATGTACAGGAGACCAATTTGAGCTGTAGAGGAGACCACTCTGAGCTGTAGGCGAGATCCATGTGAGCTCTACAGGAGACCAATGTCAGCTCTAGAAGAGAGCAATGTGAGCTATACAGAAGACGAATATGAACTGTAGATGAGATCAATATGAGCTGTACAGAAGCCAAATCTGAGCTTTAGAGAAGATAAATGTGAGCTGTGAGGGAAACCAATGTGAACAGTAGAAGCCCGATGTCAGCTGTAGAGAAGACAAAAATGAGCTGTAGAGGAAACCAATATGAGCTGTAGAGAGGCCCCAAGTCAACTGTAGAGTGGACAAAAATGAGCTGTAGAGGAAAGCAATCTGAACTTTAGAGAAGACCAAAATGAGCTGTAGAGGAAACCAATGTGAGCTGTAGAGGAGCCCAATGTCAGTGTCAGCTATAGAGAAGACCAATGTCAGCTGTAGAGAAGACCAATGTCAGCTATAGAGGAGACCTATGTGAGCAGTATAGAAGCCCCATGTGAAGTGTAGAGGAAACCAATGTGAGTTGTAGAGAAGATAAGTGTGAGCTATAGTGGAATCCTATGTGAGCTGAAGAGAAGATCAATGGGAGCTGTAGAGGAGATCAAGGTGAACTGTAGAGAAAACCAATATGACTTGTACAGAAGACCAATGTGAGCTGTAGAGGAGACCAATGTGAGCTATAGAGAACAGCAATGTGAGCTGTAGAGAAGACCAATGACACCTGTAGAGACAAGCAATGTGAGCTGTAGGGAAAACAACTGTGAGCTGTAGAGGAGACCAATGTGAGATATAGAGACCAATATCAGCTGTTGAGAAGACGAATGTGAGCTGTAGATGAGATGAATGTGAGTTGTAGCAGACACCATTGTGAGCTGTGTAGAGGAGATCAATGTGAACTGTAGAGAACAATGTTAGCTGTAGAGGAGTCCGATGAGAGTTGTAGAGAAGTCCAATATGAGCTGTAGATGAGACCAAAGTGAGTTGTAGTAGACACCATTTTGACTGGTAGAGGAGATCAATGTGAGCTGTAGAGTTGTTGTTGTTGTTGGTTTGGTGTTTAACGTCCCCTTAAGCGACTATGATGGGTATATTGGGACGCACTTGCTAAAGGAACAAGTGGGAAAAAAAGAGGGAAGAATGAAAAAATAGTAAAAGAAGAGTTAGAAAGAAAGAATTTCGATTAGCCGCCTCTTACGCCATGCACGAAACAGAATGCAGTGGGTGTTTTCTTAAAGATTCCCAACACCCCACAGACAAAAATGAACTGTAGAAGAGACCAATATGAGCTGTAGAGAAGACTGATGTGAGCTATTATTATTATTATTATTATTATTATTATTATAGAAACATTTATATAGCCCGTTCATCAATATTAGTTCGAAGGGCTTCACAATATATAACAATAATCACATAATAATCAAAATTGATTTAAAACATTACTAAAGTGTGACTAGAATTAAACTTTCTTAAAAAAAAAAAAATCAATAATACTGAAATAAATCAACAATTGAATGCCTTGGTGAAAAAATGAGTTTTAAGCTTCTTCCTAAAATCAATAATGGTTGCAGCATTTCTTATACTTTCTGGAAGCTGATTCCATAGGGAAGGTCCTTTACTATTAAACGCTTTAGAGCCATAACAAGTTCGACATTTCAACTCATCTAACAAAAGTTTTGATGATGACCTATAGAGGAGACCAATGTGAGCTGTACAGAAGACCAATGTGAGCTATAGAGGAGATCGATGTGAGCTGTAGAGGAGAACAATGTGAGCTATAGAGAAGAGCAATGTGAGCTGTAGAGCAGTCCAATGTGGGCTCTAGAGGAGACCAATGCGAGCTATAGAGAAGAGTAATGTGAGCTGTAGAGGAGACCAATGTGAGCTATAGAGAAAAGCAATGTGAACTGTAGGGAAAACAACTGTGAGGTGTAGAGAAGCCCAATGTGAGGTGTAGAGAGGACCAAAGTGAGCTAAAGAAGAGACCAATATGAGCTCTACAGAAGCCCCCAGTCAGCTGTAAGGGAAACCAATGTGGGCTGTAGAGAAACACCATGTGAGCCTGAGAGGACAGCAATGTGAGCTGAAGAGGAGTCTAATGTCAGCTGTAAAGGAGACCAATATGAGCTGTTGAGAGGGCCAATGTGAGCTGTAGATGAGACCAATGTGAGTTGCAGTAGATAGTATTGTGAGCGTAGAGGAGATCAATTGAGCTGTAGAGGAGAACAATGTCAGCCGTGGAGGAGATCAATGTGATCTGTAGAGAAGACAAATGTGAGCTGTAGAAAAGCACCATGTGAGCTGTAGAGGAAAACAATGTGAGCTGTAGAGAAGCCCGATGTCAGTTCTAGAAGAGCTAAAAATGAGCTGAAGAGAAGATCAATGTGAGCTGTAGAGGAGATCAATGTGAACTGTAGGGAAAACCAATGTGCCTTGTACAGAAGACCAAGGTGAGCTGTAGAGGAAATCAATGTGAGATGCAAAGAAACACCATGTCAGCTGTAGAGGAAACCAATTAAGATGTAGAGAGACCCCGTGTCAGCTGTAGAGGAGACCAAAACGAGTTGTAGAGATCAATGTGAACTGTAGAGCAGAACAATGTGAGCTGTACAGAACCCTAATGTGAGCCGTAGTGGAGAACAATGTGAGCTGTAGAAGATACCACTGTGAGTTGTAGAGGTTTAAGTTACGTGTAGAGGAGACCAATGTGAGATGTAGAGAAACCCGATGTCAGTTCTAGAGGAGCCCAATGTGAGCTGAAGAGAAGATCAATGTGAGCTGTAGAGGAGATCAAGGTGAACTGTAGAGAAAACCAATATGACTTGTACAGAAGACCAATGTGAGCTGTGGAGGAGATCAATATCAGCTATAGAGAAGACCAATATCAGCTGTAGAGAAGACCAATGTCAGCTATAGAGGAGACCTATGTGAGCTGTATAGAAGCCCCATGCGAACTGTAGAGGAAGCCAATGTGAGCTGTAGAGGAGATCAATGTGAGCTTTAGAGAAGTTCAATGTGAGCTGTAGAGGAGACCAATGTGAGCTATAGAGAACAGCAATGTGAGTTGTAGGGCAATGTGAGCTGTAGAGAAGACCAATGACACCTGTAGAGACAAGCAATGTGAGCTGTAGGGAAAACAACTGTGAGCTGTAGAGGAGACCAATGTGAGATATAGAGACCAATATCAGCTGTTGAGAAGACGAATGTGAGCTGTAGATGTGACGAATGTGAGTTGTAGTAGACACCATTGTGAGCTGTGTAGAGGAGATCAATGTGAACTGTAGAGGAGAGCAATGTCAGCTGTAGAGGAGTCCAATGTGAGTTGTACAGAAGTCCAATGTGAGCTGTAGATCAGACCAAAGTGAGTTGTAGTAGACACCATTGTGACCTGTAGAGGAGATCAATGTGTGCTGTAGAGTTGTTGTTGTTGGTTTGGTGTTTAACGTCCCGTTAAGAAACTATGAAGGGTATATTAGAACGCACTTGCTAAAGGTACAAGTGGGAAAAAAAAGAGGGAAGAATGAAAAAATAGTAAAAGAAGAGTTATAAAGAAAGAAAATTCCGATTAGCCGCCTCTTACGCCATGCGCGGAACAGAATGCAGTGGGTGTATTCTTAAAGATTCAAAACACAACACAGACAAAAATGAGCTATAGAAAAGACCAATGTGAGCTGTAGAGAAGACTGATGTGAGCTATAAAGGAGACCAATGTGAGCTGTACAGAAGACCAATGTGAGCTATAGAGGAGACCTATGTGAGCTGTACAGAAGACCAATGTGAGCTGCAGAGGAATCCAATGTGAGCTGTAGAGGAGACCAATGTGAGATGTAGATGAGACCAATGTGAGTTGCAGTAGATATTATTGTGAGCCGTAGAGGAGATCAATGTGAGCTGTAGAGGAGAACAATGTAAGCTGTGGAGGAGATCAATGTGATCTATAGAGAAGACCAATGTGAGCTGTAAAGAAGCGCAATGTGAGCTGCAGAAAAAAATGTGAGCTATAGAGGACACCAATGTGAGATGTAGAGGGGATCAACGTGAGCTGTAGAGATTAAAGTGAGGTGTAGAGGAGACCAATGTGAGATCTACAGGAGAACAATGTGAGCTGTAGAAAAAATAAATTAGAGCTGTAGATGAGACCAATGTGAGCTGTAAGTATAGGAGACAACTGTGAGCTGTAGAGGAGATCTATGTGAGTTGTACAGGAGACCAATGTCAGCTCTAGAGGAGAGCAATGTGAACAGTAGAGAAGAGCAATGTGAGCTATACAGAAAACCAACATGAGCTGTAGATAAGATCAATATGAGCCGTAGAGAAGCCAAATGTGAGCTTTAGAGAAGATCAATGTGAGCTGTAGAGGAAACCGATGTGTAAAGTAGAGAAGCCCGATGCTAGTTGTACAGAAGACAAAAATGAGCTGTAGAGGAGACCATTGTGAGCGGTAGAGAGACCATAAGTCAGCTGTAGAGGGGATCAAAATGAGCTGTGGAGGAAAGCAATGTGAGCTTTAGAGAAGACAATGTGAGCTGTAGAGGAGATCAAGGTGAACTGTAGAGAAAACCAATATGACTTGTACAGAAGACCAATGTGAGCTGTAGAGGAGACCAATGTGAGCTATAGAGAACAGCAATGTGAGCTGTAGGGCAATGTGAGCTGTAGAGAAGACCAATGACACCTGTAGAGACAAGCAATGTGAGCTGTAGGGAAAACAACTGTGAGCTGTAGAGGAGACCAATGTGAGATATAGAGACCAATATCAGCTGTTGAGAAGACGAATGTGAGCTGTAGATGAGACGAATGTGAGTTGTAGCAGACACCATTGTGAGCTGTGTAGAGGAGATCAATGTGAACTGTAGAGGAGAACAATGTCAGCTGTAGAGGAGTCCAATGTGAGCTGTAGATGAGACCAATGTGAGTTGCAGTAGATAGTATTGTGAGCCGTAGAGGAGATCAAGTGAGCTGTAGAGGAGAACAATGTCAGCCGTGGAGGAGATCAATGTGATCTGTAGAGAAGACAAATGTGAGCTGTAGAAAAGCACCATGTGAGCTGTAGAGGAAACCAATGTGAGCTGTAGAGAAGCCCGATGTCAGTTCTAGAAGAGCTAAAAATGAGCTGAAGAGAAGATCAATGTGAGCTGTAGAGGAGATCAATGTGAACTGTAGGGAAAACCAATGTGCCTTGTACAGAAGACAAATGTGAGCTGTAGAGGAGATCAATGTGAGATGCAAAGAAACACCATGTCAGCTGTAGAGGAAACCAATAAAGATGTAGAGAAACCCCATGTCAGCTGTGGAGGAGACCAAAACGAGTTGTAGAGATCAATGTGAACTGTAGAACAGAACCCTAATGTGAGCTGTACAGAACCCTAATGTGAGCCGTAGTGGAGAACAATGTGAGCTGTAGAAGATACCACTGTGAGTTGTAGAGGTTTAAGTTACGTGTAGAGGAGACCAATGTGAGATGAAGAGAAACCCGATGTCAGTTCTAGAGGAGCCCAATGTGAGCTGAAGAGAAGATCAATGTGAGCTGTAGAGGAGATCAAGGTGAACTGTAGAGAAAACCAATATGACTTGTACAGAAGACCAATGTGAGCTGTGGAGGAGATCAATATCAGCTATAGAGAAGACCAATATCAGCTGTAGAGAAGACCAATGTCAGCTATAGAGGAGACCTATGTGAGCTGTATAGAAGCCCCATGCGAACTGTAGAGGAAGCCAATGTGAGCTGTAGAGGAGATCAATGTGAGCTTTAGAGAAGTTCAATGTGAGCTGTAGAGGAGACCAATGTGAGCTATAGAGAACAGCAATGTGAGCTGTAGGGCAATGTGAGCTGTAGAGAAGACCAATGACACCTGTAGAGACAAGCAATGTGAGCTGTAGGGAAAACAACTGTGAGCTGTAGAGGAGACCAATGTGAGATATAGAGACCAATATCAGCTGTTGAGAAGACGAATGTGAGCTGTAGATGAGACGAATGTGAGTTGTAGTAGACACCATTGTGAGCTGTGTAGAGGAGATCAATGTGAACTGTAGAGGAGAGCAATGTCAGCTGTAGAGGAGTCCAATGTGAGTTGTACAGAAGTCCAATGTGAGCTGTAGATCAGACCAAAGTGAGTTGTAGTAGACACCATTGTGACCTGTAGAGGAGATCAATGTGAGCTGTAGAGTTGTTGTTGTTGGTTTGGTGTTTAACGTCCCGTTAAGAAACTATGAAGGGTATATTAGAACGCACTTGCTAAAGGAACAAGTGGGAAAAAAAAGAGGGAAGAATGAAAAAATAGTAAAAGAAGAGTTATAAAGAAAGAAAATTCCGATTAGCCGCCTCTTACGCCATGCGCGGAACAGAATGCAGTGGGTGTATTCTTAAAGATTCAAAACACAACACAGACAAAAATGAGCTATAGAAAAGACCAATGTGAGCTGTAGAGAAGACTGATGTGAGCTATAAAGGAGACCAATGTGAGCTGTACAGAAGACCAATGTGAGCTATAGAGGAGACCTATGTGAGCTGTACAGAAGACCAATGTGAGCTGCAGAGGAATCCAATGCGAGCTGTAGAGGAGACCAATGTGAGATGTAGATGAGACCAATGTGAGTTGCAGTAGATATTATTGTGAGCCGTAGAGGAGATCAATGTGAGCTGTAGAGGAGAACAATGTAAGCTGTGGAGGAGATCAATGTGATCTATAGAGAAGACCAATGTGAGCTGTAAAGAAGCGCAATGTGAGCTGCAGAAAAAAATGTGAGCTATAGAGGACACCAATGTGAGATGTAGAGGGGATCAACGTGAGCTGTAGAGATTAAAGTGAGGTGTAGAGGAGACCAATGTGAGATCTACAGGAGAACAATGTGAGCTGTAGAAAAAATAAATTAGAGCTGTAGATGAGACCAATGTGAGCTGTAAGTATAGGAGACAACTGTGAGCTGTAGAGGAGATCTATGTGAGTTGTACAGGAGACCAATGTCAGCTCTAGAGGAGAGCAATGTGAACAGTAGAGAAGAGCAATGTGAGCTATACAGAAAACCAACATGAGCTGTAGATAAGATCAATATGAGCCGTAGAGAAGCCAAATGTGAGCTTTAGAGAAGATCAATGTGAGCTGTAGAGGAAACCGATGTGAAAAGTAGAGAAGCCCGATGCTAGTTGTACAGAAGACAAAAATGAGCTGTAGAGAAGACCATTGTGAGCGGTAGAGAGACCATAAGTCAGCTGTAGAGGGGATCAAAATGAGCTGTGGAGGAAAGCAATGTGAGCTTTAGAGAAGACAATGTGAGCTGTAGAGGAGATCAAGGTGAACTGTAGAGAAAACCAATATGACTTGTACAGAAGACCAATGTGAGCTGTAGAGGAGACCAATGTGAGCTATAGAGAACAGCAATGTGAGCTGTAGGGCAATGTGAGCTGTAGAGAAGACCAATGACACCTGTAGAGACAAGCAATGTGAGCTGTAGGGAAAACAACTGTGAGCTGTAGAGGAGACCAATGTGAGATATAGAGACCAATATCAGCTGTTGAGAAGACGAATGTGAGCTGTAGATGAGACGAATGTGAGTTGTAGCAGACACCATTGTGAGCTGTGTAGAGGAGATCAATGTGAACTGTAGAGGAGAACAATGTCAGCTGTAGAGGAGTCCAATGTGAGCTGTAGATGAGACCAATGTGAGTTGCAGTAGATAGTATTGTGAGCCGTAGAGGAGATCAAGTGAGCTGTAGAGGAGAACAATGTCAGCCGTGGAGGAGATCAATGTGATCTGTAGAGAAGACAAATGTGAGCTGTAGAAAAGCACCATGTGAGCTGTAGAGAAGCCCGATGTCAGTTCTAGAAGAGCTAAAAATGAGCTGAAGAGAAGATCAATGTGAGCTGTAGAGGAGATCAATGTGAACTGTAGGGAAAACCAATGTGCCTTGTACAGAAGACAAATGTGAGCTGTAGAGGAGATCAATGTGAGATGCAAAGAAACACCATGTCAGCTGTAGAGGAAACCAATAAAGATGTAGAGAAACCCCATGTCAGCTGTAGAGGAGACCAAAACGAGTTGTAGAGATCAATGTGAACTGTAGAACAGAACCCTAATGTGAGCTGTACAGAACCCTAATGTGAGCCGTAGTGGAGAACAATGTGAGCTGTAGAAGATACCACTGTGAGTTGTAGAGGTTTAAGTTACGTGTAGAGGAGACCAATGTGAGATGTAGAGAAACCCGATGTCAGTTCTAGAGGAGCCCAATGTGAGCTGAAGAGAAGATCAATGTGAGCTGTAGAGGAGATCAAGGTGAACTGTAGAGAAAACCAATATGACTTGTACAGAAGACCAATGTGAGCTGTGGAGGAGATCAATATCAGCTATAGAGAAGACCAATATCAGCTGTAGAAAAGACCAATGTCAGCTATAGAGGAGACCTATGTGAGCTGTATAGAAGCCCCATGCGAACTGTAGAGGAAGCCAATGTGAGCTGTAGAGGAGATCAATGTGAGCTTTAGAGAAGTTCAATGTGAGCTGTAGAGGAGACCAATGTGAGCTATAGAGAACAGCAATGTGAGCTGTAGGGCAATGTGAGCTGTAGAGAAGACCAATGACACCTGTAGAGACAAGCAATGTGAGCTGTAGGGAAAACAACTGTGAGCTGTAGAGGAGACCAATGTGAGATATAGAGACCAATATCAGCTGTTGAGAAGACGAATGTGAGCTGTAGATGAGACGAATGTGAGTTGTAGTAGACACCATTGTGAGCTGTGTAGAGGAGATCAATGTGAACTGTAGAGGAGAGCAATGTCAGCTGTAGAGGAGTCCAATGTGAGTTGTACAGAAGTCCAATGTGAGCTGTAGATCAGACCAAAGTGAGTTGTAGTAGACACCATTGTGACCTGTAGAGGAGATCAATGTGAGCTGTAGAGTTGTTGTTGTTGGTTTGGTGTTTAACGTCCCGTTAAGAAACTATGAAGGGTATATTAGAACGCACTTGCTAAAGGAACAAGTGGGAAAAAAAAGAGGGAAGAATGAAAAAATAGTAAAAGAAGAGTTAGAAAGAAAGAAATTCCGATTAGCCGCCTCTTACGCCATGCGCGGAACAGAATGCAGTGGGTGTATTCTTAAAGATTCAAAACACAACACAGACAAAAATGAGCTATAGAAAAGACCAATGTGAGCTGTAGAGAAGACTGATGTGAGCTATAAAGGAGACCAATGTGAGCTGTACAGAAGACCAATGTGAGCTATAGAGGACACCAATGTGAGCTGTACAGAAGACCAATGTGAGCTGCAGAGGAATCCAATGTGAGCTGTAGAGGAGACCAATGTGAGATGTAGATGAGACCAATGTGAGTTGCAGTAGATATTATTGTGAGCCGTAGAGGAGATCAATGTGAGCTGTAGAGGAGAACAATGTAAGCTGTGGAGGAGATCAATGTGATCTATAGAGAAGACCAATGTGAGCTGTAAAGAAGCGCAATGTGAGCTGCAGAAAAAAATGTGAGCTATAGAGGACACCAATGTGAGATGTAGAGGGGATCAACGTGAGCTGTAGAGATTAAAGTGAGGTGTAGAGGAGACCAATGTGAGATCTACAGGAGAACAATGTGAGCTGTAGAAAAAATAAATTAGAGCTGTAGATGAGACCAATGTGAGCTGTAAGTATAGGAGACAACTGTAAGCTGTAGAGGAGATCTATGTGAGTTGTACAGGAGACCAATGTCAGCTCTAGAGGAGAGCAATGTGAACAGTAGAGAAGAGCAATGTGAGCTATACAGAAAACCAACATGAGCTGTAGATAAGATCAATATGAGCCGTAGAGAAGCCAAATGTGAGCTTTAGAGAAGATCAATGTGAGCTGTAGAGGAAACCGATGTGAAAAGTAGAGAAGCCCGATGCTAGTTGTACAGAAGACAAAAATGAGCTGTAGAGGAGACCATTGTGAGCGGTAGAGAGACCATAAGTCAGCTGTAGAGGGGATCAAAATGAGCTGTGGAGGAAAGCAATGTGAGCTTTAGAGAAGACAATGTGAGCTGTAGAGGAGATCAAGGTGAACTGTAGAGAAAACCAATATGACTTGTACAGAAGACCAATGTGAGCTGTAGAGCAGAGCAATGTGAGCTATAGAGAACAGCAATGTGAGCTGTAGGGCAATATGAGCTGTAGAGAAGACCAATGACACCTGTAGAGACAAGCAATGTGAGCTGTAGGGAAAACAACTGTGAGCTGTAGAGGAGACCAATGTGAGATATAGAGACCAATATCAGCTGTTGAGAAGACGAATGTGAGCTGTAGATGAGACGAATGTGAGTTGTAGCAGACACCATTGTGAGCTGTGTAGAGGAGATCAATGTGAACTGTAGAGGAGAACAATGTCAGCTGTAGAGGAGTCCAATGTGAGCTGTAGATGAGACCAATGTGAGTTGCAGTAGATAGTATTGTGAGCCGTAGAGGAGATCAAGTGAGCTGTAGAGGAGAACAATGTCAGCCGTGGAGGAGATCAATGTGATCTGTAGAGAAGACAAATGTGAGCTGTAGAAAAGCACCATGTGAGCTGTAGAGGAAACCAATGTGAGCTGTACAGAAGCCCGATGTCAGTTCTAGAAGAGCTTAAAATGAGCTGAAGAGAAGATCAATGTGAGCTGTAGAGGAGATCAATGTGAACTGTAGGGAAAACCAATGTGCCCTGTTGAGAAGACGAATGTGAGCTGTAGATGAGACGAATGTGAGTTGTAGCAGACACCATTGTGAGCTGTGTAGAGGAGATCAATGTGAACTGTAGAGGAGAACAATGTCAACTGTAGAGGAGTCCAATGCGAGCTGTAGGTGAGACCAATGTGAGTTGCAGTAGATAGTATTGTGAGCCGTAGAGGAGATCAAGTGAGCTGTAGAGGAGAACAATGTCAGCCGTGGAGGAGATCAATGTGATCTGTAGAGAAGACAAATGTGAGCTGTAGAAAAGCACCATGTGAGCTGTAGAGAAAACCAATATGACTTGTACAGAAGACCAATGTGAGCTGTGGAGGAGATCAATATCAGCTATAGAGAAGACCAATATCAGCTGTAGAGAAGACCAATGTCAGCTATAGAGGAGACCTATGTGAGCTGTATAGAAGCCCCATGCGAACTGTAGAGGAAGCCAATGTGAGCTGTAGAGGAGATCAATGTGAGCTTTAGAGAAGTTCAATGTGAGCTGTAGAGGAGACCAATGTGAGCTATAGAGAACAGCAATGTGAGCTGTAGGGCAATGTGAGCTGTAGAGAAGAGCAATGACACCTGTAGAGACAAGCAATGTGAGCTGTAGGGAAAACAACTGTGAGCTGTAGAGGAGACCAATGTGAGATATAGAGACCAATATCAGCTGTTGAGAAGACGAATGTGAGCTGTAGATGAGACGAATGTGAGTTGTAGTAGACACCATTGTGAGCTGTGTAGAGGAGATCAATATGAACTGTAGAGGAGAGCAATGTCAGCTGTAGAGGAGTCCAATGTGAGTTGTAGAGAAGTCCAATGTGAGCTGTAGATCAGACCAAAGTGAGTTGTAGTAGACACCATTGTGACCTGTAGAGGAGATCAATGTGAGCTGTAGAGTTGTTGTTGTTGGTTTGGTGTTTAACGTCCCGTTAAGAAACTATGAAGGGTATATTAGAACGCACTTGCTAAAGGAACAAGTGGGAAAAAAAGAGGGAAGAATGAAAAAATAGTAAAAGAAGAGTTAGAAAGAAAGAAAATTCCGATTAGCCGCCTCTTACGCCATGCGCGGAACAGAATGCAGTGGGTGTATTCTTAAAGATTCAAAACACAACACAGACAAAAATGAGCTATAGAAAAGACCAATGTGAGCTGTAGAGAAGACTGATGTGAGCTATAAAGGAGACCAATGTGAGCTGTACAGAAGACCAATGTGAGCTATAGAGGAGACCAATGTGAGCTGTACAGAAGACCAATGTGAGCTGCAGAGGAATCCAATGTGAGCTGTAGAGGAGACCAATGTGAGATGTAGATGAGACCAATGTGAGTTGCAGTAGATATTATTGTGAGCCGTAGAGGAGATCAATGTGAGCTGTAGAGGAGAACAATGTAAGCTGTGGAGGAGATCAATGTGATCTATAGAGAAGACCACTGTGAGCTGTAAAGAAGCGCAATGTGAGCTGCAGAAAAAAATGTGAGCTATAGAGGACACCAATGTGAGATGTAGAGGGGATCAACGTGAGCTGTAGAGATTAAAGTGAGGTGTAGAGGAGACCAATGTGAGATCTACAGGAGAACAATGTGAGCTGTAGAAAAAATAAATTAGAGCTGTAGATGAGACCAATGTGAGCTGTAAGTATAGGAGACAACTGTGAGCTGTAGAGGAGATCTATGTGAGTTGTACAGGAGACCAATGTCAGCTCTAGAGGAGAGCAATGTGAACAGTAGAGAAGAGCAATGTGAGCTATACAGAAAACCAACATGAGCTGTAGATAAGATCAATATGAGCCGTAGAGAAGCCAAATGTGAGCTTTAGAGAAGATCAATGTGAGCTGTAGAGGAAACCGATGTGAAAAGTAGAGAAGCCCGATGCTAGTTGTACAGAAGACAAAAATGAGCTGTAGAGGAGACCATTGTGAGCGGTAGAGAGACCATAAGTCAGCTGTAGAGGGGATCAAAATGAGCTGTGGAGGAAAGCAATGTGAGCTTTAGAGAAGACAATGTGAGCTGTAGAGGAGATCAAGGTGAATTGTAGAGAAAACCAATATGACTTGTACAGAAGACCAATGTGAGCTGTAGAGGAGACCAATGTGAGCTATAGAGAACAGCAATGTGAGCTGTAGGGCAATGTGAGCTGTAGAGAAGACCAATGACACCTGTAGAGACAAGCAATGTGAGCTGTAGGGAAAACAATTGTGAGCTGTAGAGGAGACCAATGTGAGATATAGAGACCAATATCAGCTGTTGAGAAGACGAATGTGAGCTGTAGATGAGACGAATGTGAGTTGTAGCCGACACCATTGTGAGCTGTGTAGAGGAGATCAATGTGAACTGTAGAGGAGAACAATGTCAGCTGTAGAGGAGTCCAATGTGAGCTGTAGATGAGACCAATGTGAGTTGCAGTAGATAGTATTGTGAGCCGTAGAGGAGATCAAGTGAGCTGTAGAGGAGAACAATGTCAGCCGTGGTGGAGATCAATGTGATCTGTAGAGAAGACAAATGTGAGCTGTAGAAAAGCACCATGTGAGCTGTAGAGGAAACCAATGTGAGCTGTAGAGAAGCCCGATGTCAGTTCTAGAAGAGCTTAAAATGAGCTGAAGAGAAGATCAATGTGAGCTGTAGAGGAGATCAATGTGAACTGTAGGGAAAACCAATGTGCCTTGTACAGAAGACAAATGTGAGCTGTAGAGGAGATCAATGTGAGATGCAAAGAAACACCATGTCAGCTGTAGAGGAAACCAATTAAGATGTAGAGAAACCCCATGTCAGCTGTAGAGGAGACCAAAACGAGTTGTAGAGATCAATGTGAACTGTAGAACAGAACCCTAATGTGAGCTGTACAGAACCCTAATGTGAGCCGTAGTGGAGAACAATGTGAGCTGTAGAAGATACCACTGTGAGTTGTAGAGGTTTAAGTTACGTGTAGAGGAGACCAATGTGAGATGTAGAGAAACCCGATGTCAGTTCTAGAGGAGCCCAATGTGAGCTGAAGAGAAGATCAATGTGAGCTGTAGAGGAGATCAAGGTGAACTGTAGAGAAAACCAATATGACTTTTACAGAAGACCAATGTGAGCTGTGGAGGAGATCAATATCAGCTATAGAGAAGACCTATGTGAGCTGTATAGAAGCCCCATGCGAACTGTAGCGGAAGCCAATGTGAGCTGTAGAGGAGATCAATGTGAGCTTTAGAGAAGTTCAATGTGAGCTGTAGAGGAGACCAAGGTGAGCTATAGAGAACAGCAATGTGAGCTGTAGGGCAATGTGAGCTGTAGAGAAGACCAATGACACCTGTAGAGACAAGCAATGTGAGCTGTAGGGAAAACAACTGTGAGCTGTAGAGGAGACCAATGTGAGATATAGAGACCAATATCAGCTGTTGAGAAGACGAATGTGAGCTGTAGATGAGACGAATGTGAGTTGTAGTAGACACCATTGTGAGCTATGTAGAGGAGATCAATGTGAACTGTAGAGGAGAGCAATGTCAGCTGTAGAGGAGTCCAATGTGAGTTGTAGAGAAGTCCAATGTGAGCTGTAGATCAGACCAAAGTGAGTTGTAGTAGACACCATTGTGACCTGTAGAGGAGATCAATGTGAGCTGTAGAGTTGTTGTTGTTGGTTTGGTGTTTAACGTCCCGTTAAGAAACTATGAAGGGTATATTAGAACGCACTTGCTAAAGGAACAAGTGGGAAAAAAAGAGGGAAGAATGAAAAAATAGTAAAAGAAGAGTTAGAAAGAAAGAAAATTCCGATTAGCCGCCTCTTACGCCATGCGCGGAACAGAATGCAGTGGGTGTATTCTTAAAGATTCAAAACACAACACAGACAAAAATGAGCTATAGAAAAGACCAATGTGAGCTGTAGAGAAGACTGATGTGAGCTATAAAGGAGACCAATGTGAGCTGTACAGAAGACCAATGTGAGCTATAGAGGAGACCAATGTGAGCTGTACAGAAGACCAATGTGAGCTGCAGAGGAATCCAATGTGAGCTGTAGAGGAGACCAATGTGAGATGTAGATGAGACCAATGTGAGTTGCAGTAGATATTATTGTGAGCCGTAGAGGAGATCAATGTGAGCTGTAGAGGAGAACAATGTAAGCTGTGGAGGAGATCAATGTGATCTATAGAGAAGACCACTGTGAGCTGCAAAGAAGCGCAATGTGAGCTGCAGAAAAAAATGTGAGCTATAGAGGACACCAATGTGAGATGTAGAGGGGATCAACGTGAGCTGTAGAGATTAAAGTGAGGTGTAGAGGAGACCAATGTGAGATCTACAGGAGAACAATGTGAGCTGTAGAAAAAATAAATTAGAGCTGTAGATGAGACCAATGTGAGCTGTAAGTATAGGAGACAACTGTGAGCTGTAGAGGAGATCTATGTGAGTTGTACAGGAGACCAATGTCAGCTCTAGAGGAGAGCAATGTGAACAGTAGAGAAGAGCAATGTGAGCTATACAGAAAACCAACATGAGCTGTAGATAAGATCAATATGAGCCGTAGAGAAGCCAAATGTGAGCTTTAGAGAAGACCAATGTGAGCTGTAGAGGAAACCGATGTGAAAAGTAGAGAAGCCCGATGCTAGTTGTACAGAAGACAAAAATGAGCTGTAGAGGAGACCATTGTGAGCGGTAGAGAGGCCATAAGTCAGCTGTAGAGAAATCAAATGAGCTGTGGAGGAAAGCAATGTGAGCTTTAGAGAAGACAATGTGAGCTGTAGAGAAAACCAGTGTGAACTGTAGAGTAGCCGCAATGTCAGACAAAAATGAGCTGTAGAGGAGACCAATGTGAGCTGTACAGAAAACCAATGTCAGCTGTAGAGGAGTCCAATGTGAGATGTAGAGAAGTCCAATGTGAGCTGTAGATGAGACCAAAGTGAGTTGTAGTAGACACCATTGTGACTGGTAGAGGAGATCAATGTGAGCTGTAGAGTTGTTGTTGTTGGTTTGGTGTTTACGCCCCGTTAAGCGACTATGATGGGTATATTGGGACGCACTTGCTAAAGGAACAAGTGGGAAAAAAAGAGGGAAGAATGAAAAAATAGTAAAAGAAGAGTTAGAAAGAAAGAAATTCCGATTAGCCGCCTCTTACGCCATGCACCGAATAGAATGCAGTGGGTGTATTCTTAAAGATTCAAAACAACCCACAGACAAAAATGAGCTGTAGAAGAGAGCAATGTGAGCTGTAGAAAAGACTGATGTGAGCTATAGAGGAGACCAATGTGAGTTGTACAGGAGAGCAATGTCAGCTCTAGAGGAGTCCAATGTGAGATGTAGAGAAGTCCAATGTGAGCTGTAGATGAGACCAAAGTGAGTTGTAGTAGACACCATTGTGACTGGTAGAGGAGATCAATGTGAGCTGTAGAGTTGTTGTTGTTGGTTTGGTGTTTACGCCCCGTTAAGCGACTATGATGGGTATATTGGGACGCACTTGCTAAAGGAACAAGTGGGAAAAAAAGAGGGAAGAATGAAAAAATAGTAAAAGAAGAGTTAGAAAGAAAGAAATTCCGATTAGCCGCCTCTTACGCCATGCACCGAATAGAATGCAGTGTGTGTATTCTTAAAGATTCAAAACACCCCACAGGCAAAAATGAGCTGTAGAAGAGACCAATGTGAGTTGTAGAGAAGACTGATGTGAGCTATAGAGGAGACCAATGTGAGCTGTACAGAAGACCAATGTGAACTGAAGAGCACACCAATGTCAGCTATAGAGAAGACCAATGTCAGCTGTACAGAAGACCAATGTGAGCTATAGAGGATACCTATGTGAGCTGTACAGAAGACCAATGTGAGTTGTAGAGGAGATCGATGTGAGCTGTAGAGGAGAACAATGTGAACTTTAGAGAAGAACAATGGGATCTGTAGAGGAAACCAATGTGAAAAGTAGAGAAGCCCGATGCTAGCTGTAGAGAAGACAAAAATGAGCTGTAGAGGAGACCAATGTGAGCTGTAGAGCGGCGATAAGTCAACTGTAGAGGGGCTGATCAAGATGACCTGTGAAGGAAAGCAATGTGAGCTTTAGAGAAGACAATGTGAGCTGTAGAGAAAACCAGTATGAACTATAGAGTAGCCGAATGTCAGACAAAAATGAGCTGTAGAGGAGACCAATGTGAGCTGTACAGAAGACCAATGTCAGCTGTAGAGGAGTCCAATGTGAGTTTTAGAGAAGTCCAATGTGAGCTGTAGATGAGACCAAAGTGAGTTGTAGCAGACACCACTGTGACTTGTAGAGGAGATTAATGTGAGCTGTAGAGTTGTTGCTGTTGTTGTTGTTGTTGTTCTTGTTGGTTTGGTGTTTAACGTCCCGTTAAGCGACTATGATGGGTATATTAGGACGCACTTGCTAAAGGAACAAGCGGGGAAAAAAGAGGGAAGAATGAAAAAATAGTAAAAGAAGAGTTAGAAAGAAAGAAATTCCAATTAGCCGCCTCTTACGCCATGCACGGAATAGAATGCAGTGGGTGTATTCTTAAAGATTCAAAACAACCCACAGACAAAAATGAGCTGTAGAAGAGAGCAATGTGAGCTGTAGAAAAGACTGATGTGAGCTATAGAGGAGACCAATGTGAGTTGTACAGGAGAGCAATGTCAGCTCTAGAGGAGAGCAATGTGAACATTAGAGAAGAGCAATGTGAGCTGTACAGAAAACCAACATGAGCTGTAGATAAGATCAATATGAGCCGTAGAGAAGCCAAATGTGAGCTTTAGAGAAGACCAATGTGAGCTGTAGAGGAAACCGATGTGAAAAGTAGAGAAGCCCGATGCTAGTTGTACAGAAGACAAAAATGAGCTGTAGAGGAGACCAATGTGAGCTGTAGAGAGGCCATAAGTCAGCTGTAGAGGGGATCAAAATGAGCTGTGGAGGAAAGCAATGTGAGCTTTAGAGAAGACAATGTGAGCTGTAGAGAAAACCAGTGTGAACTGTAGAGTAGCCGTAATGTCAGACAAAAATGAGCTGTAGAGGAGACCAATGTGAGCTGTACAGAAAACCAATGTCAGCTGTAGAGGAGTCCAATGTGAGATGTAGAGAAGTCCAATGTGAGCTGTAAATGAGACCAAAGTGAGTTGTAGTAGACACCATTGTGACTTGTAGAGGAGATCAATGTGAGCTGTAGAGTTGTTGTTGTTGTTGTTGTTGTTGGTTTGGTGTTTACGTCCCGTTAAGCGACTATGATGGGTATATTGGGACGCACTTGCTAAAGGAACAAGTGGGAAAAAAAGTGGGAAGAATGAAAAAAATAGTAAAAAAAGAGTTAGAAAGAAAGAAATTCCGATTAGCCGCCTCTTACGCCATGCACGGAATAGAATGCAGTGGGTGTATTCTTAAAGATTCAAAACACCCCACAGGCAAAAATGAGCTGTAGAAGAGACCAATGTGAGCTGTAGAGAAGACTGATGTGAGCTATAGAGGGGACCAATGTCAGCTATAGAGAAGACCAATGTCAGCTGTACAGAAGACCAATGTCAGCTATAGAGGATACCTATGTGAGCTGTACAGAAGACCAATGTGAGTTGTAGAGGAGATCGATGTGAGCTGTAGAGGAGAACAATGTGAGCTTTAGAGAAGAGCAATGGGATCTGTAGAGGAAACCAATGTGAAAAGTAGAGAAGCCCGATGCTAGCTGTAGAGAAGACAAAAATGAGCTGTAGAGGAGACCAATCTGAGCTGTAGAGCGGCCATAAGTCAACTGTAGAGGGGCTGATCAATATGACCTGTGAAGGAAAGCAATGTGAGCTTTAGAGAAGACAATATGAGCTGTAGAGAAAACCAGTATGAACTATAGAGTAGCCGAATGTCAGACAAAAATGAGCTGTAGAGGAGACCAATGTGAGCTGTACAGAAGACCAATGTCAGCTGTAGAGGAGTCCAATGTGAGTTGTAGAGAAGTCCAATGTGAGCTGTAGATGAGACCAAAGTGAGTTGTAGTAGACACCATTGTGACTTGTAGAGGAGATTAATGTGAGCTGTAGAGTTGTTGTTGTTGTTGGTTTGGTGTTTAACGTCCCGTTAAGCGACTATGATGGGTATATTAGGACGCACTTGCTAAAGGAACAAGCGGGGAAAAAAGAGGGAAGAATGAAAAAATAGTAAAAGAAGAGTTAGAAAGAAAGAAATTCCAATTAGCCGCCTCTTACGCCATGCACGGAATAGAATGCAGTGGGTGTATTCTTAAAGATTCAAAACAACCCACAGACAAAAATGAGCTGTAGAAGAGATCAATGTGAGCTGTAGAAAAGACTGATGTGAGCTATAGAGGAGACCAATGTGAGCTGTACAGAAGACCAATGTGAGCTATAGAGGAGATCTATGTGAGCTGTACAGAAGACCAATGTGAGCTGTAGAGGAATCCAATGTGAGCTGTAGAGGAGACCAATGTGAGATGTAGATGAGACCAATGTGAGTTGCAGTAGGTATTATTGTGAGCCGTAGAGGAGATCAATGTGAGCTGTAGAGGGGAACAATGTAAGCTGTGGAGGAGATCAATGTGATCTGTAGAGAAGACCAATGTGAGCTGTAGAGAGCTATAGAGGACACCAATGTGAGATGTAGAGGGGATCAACGTGAGCTGTAGAGATTAAAGTGAGGTGTAGAGGAGACTAATGTGAGATCTACAGGAGAACAATGTGAGCTGTAGAAAAAATAAATTAGAGCTGTAGATGAGACCAATGTGAGCTGTAAGTATAGGAGACAACTGTGAGCTGTAGAGGAGATCTATGTGAGTTGTACAGGAGACCAATGTCAGCTCTAGAGGAGAGCAATGTGAACAGTAGAGAAGAGCAATGTGAGCTACACAGAAAACCAACATGAGCTGTAGATAAGATCAATATGAGCCGTAGAGAAGCCAAATGTGAGCTTTAGAGAAGACCAATGTGAGCTGTAGAGGAAACCGATGTGAAAAGTAGAGAAGCCCGATGCTAGTTGTACAGAAGACAAAAATGAGCTGTAGAGGAGACCATTGTGAGCGGTAGAGAGGCCATAAGTCAGCTGTAGAGGGGATCAAAACGAGCTGTGGAGGAAAGCAATGTGAGCTTTAGAGAAGACAATGTGAGCTGTAGAGAAAATCAGTGTGAACTGTAGAGTAGCCGAATGTCAGACAGAAATGAGCTGTAGAGGAGACCAATGTGAGCTGTACAGAAAATCAATGTCAGCTGTAGAGGAGTCCAATGTGAGATGTAGAGAAGTCCAATATGAGCTGTAGATGAGACCAAAGTGAGTTGTAGTAGACACCAATGTCACTTGTAGAGGAGATCAATGTGAGCTGTAGAGATGTTGTTGTTGTTGGTTTGGTGTTTACGTCCCGTTAAGCGACTATGATGGGTATATTGGGACGCACTTGCTAAAGGAACAAGTGGGAAAAAAAGAGGGAAGAATGAAAAAAATAGTAAAAGAAGAGTTAGAAAGAAAGAAATTCCGATTAGCCGCCTCTTACGCCATGCACGGAATAGAATGCAGTGGGTGTATTCTTAAAGATTCAAAACACCCCACAGGCAAAAATGAGCTGTAGAAGAGACCAATGTGAGCTGTAGAGAAGACTGATGTGTGCTATAGAGGATACCTATGTGAGCTGTACAGAAGACCAATGTGAGTTGTAGAGGAGATCGATGTGAGCTGTAGAGGAGAACAATGTGAGCTTTAGAGAAGAACAATGGGATCTGTAGAGGAAACCAATGTGAAAAGTAGAGAAGCCCGATGCTAGCTGTAGAGAAGACAAAAATGAGCTGTAGAGGAGACCAATGTGAGCTGTAGAGAGGCCATAAGTCAACTGTAGAGGGGATGATCAATATGACCTGTGAAGGAAAGCAATGTGAGCTTTAGAGAAGACAATGTGAGCTGTAGAGAAAACCAGTATGAACTATAGAGTAGCCGAATGTCAGACAAAAATGAGCTGTAGAGGAGACCAATGTGAGCTGTACAGAAGACCAATGTCAGCTGTAGAGGAGTCCAATGTGAGTTGTAGAGAAGTCCAATGTGAGCTGTAGATGAGACCAAAGTGAGTTGTAGTAGACACCATTGTGACTTGTAGAGGAGATTAATGTGAGCTGTAGAGTTGTTGTTGTTGTTGTTGTTGGTTTGGTGTTTAACGTCCCATTAAGCGACTATGATGGGTATATTAGGACGCACTTGCTAAAGGAACAAGCGGGGGAAAAAGAGGGAAGAATGAAAAAATAGTAAAAGAAGAGATAGAAAGAAAGAAATTTCAATTAGCCGCCTCTTACGCCATGCACGGAATAGAATGCTGTGGGTGTATTCTTAAAGATTCAAAACAACCCACAGACAAAAATGAGCTATAGAGGAGATCTATGTGAGCTGTACAGAAGACCAATGTGAGCTGCAGAGGAATCCAATGTGAGCTGTAGAGGAGACCAATGTGAGATGTACATGAGAGCAATGTGAATTGCAGTAGATATTATTGTGAGCCGTAGAGGAGATCAATGTGAGCTCTAGAGGAGAACAATGTAAGCTGTGGAGGAGATCAATGTGATCTGTAGAGAAGACCAATGTGAGCTGTAGAGAAGACCAATGTGAGCTGCAGAAAAAAATGTGAGCTATAGAGGACACCAATGTGAGATGTAGAGGGGATGAACGTGAGCTGTAGAGATTAAAGTGAGGTGTAGAGGAGACCAATGTGAGATCTACAGGAGAACAATGTGAGCTGTAGAAAAAATAAATTTGAGCTGTAGATGAGACCAATGTGAGCTGTAAGTATAGGAGACAACTGTGAGCTGTAGAGGAGATCTATGTGAGTTGTACAGGAGACCAATGTCAGCTCTAAAGGAGAGCAATGTGAACAGTAGAGAAGAGTAATGTGAGCTATACAGAAAACCAACATGAGCTGTGGTCAAGATCAATATGAGCTGTAGAGAAGCCAAATGTGAGCTTTAGAGAAGACAATGTGAGCTGTAGAGAAAACTAGTGTGAACTGTAGAGTAGCCGAATGTCAGACAAAAATGAGCTGTAGAGGAGACCAATGTGAGCTGTACAGAAGACCAATGTCAGCTGTAGAGGAGTCCAATGTGAGTTGTAAGGAAGTCCAATGTGAGCTGTCAATGAGACCAAAGTGAGTTGTAGTAGACACCATTGTGACTTGTACAGGAGATTAATGTGAGCTGTAGAGTTGTTGTTGTTGGTTTGGTGTTTAACGTCCCGTTAAGCGACTATGATGGGTATATTAGGATGCACTTGCTAAAGGAACAAGTGGGAAAAAAAGAGGGAAGAATGAAAAAAAGAATGTAAAAGAAGAGTTACAAAAAAAAATTTCGATAAGCCGCCTCTTACGCCATGCACGGAATAGAATGCAGTGGGTGTATTCTTAAAGATTCAAAACACCCCACAGACAAAAATGAGCTGTAGAAGAGACCAATGTGAGCTGTATAGAAGACTGATGTGAGCTATAGAGGAGACAAATGTGAGCTATATAGAAGACCAATGTGAGCTGTAGAGAAGTCCAATGTGAGCTGCAGAAAAAACCAATGTGAGCTGTAGAGGAGACAACTGTGAGCTGTAGAGGAGATCTATGTCAGTTGTACAGGAGACCAATGTCAGCTCTAGAGAAGAGCAATGTGAACAGTAGAGAAGAGCAATGTGAGCTATACAGAAAACCAACATGAGCTGTAGATAAGATCAATATGAGCTGTAGAGAAGCCAATGTGAGCTTTAGAGAAGACCAATGTGAGCTGTAGAGGAAACCAATGTGAAAAGTAGAGAAGCCCGATGTTAGCTGTACAGAAGACAAAAATGAGCTGTAGAGGAGACCAATGTGAGCTGTAGAGAGGCCATAAGTCAGCTGTAGAGGGGATCAAAATGAGCTGTATAGGAGACCAATGTGAGCTGAAGAGGAGACTAATATAAGCTGTAAAGGAGACTAATGTGAGATATACAGCAGATCAACGTGAGCTGTAGAGAAGCCGCATGTCAGGTCTAGAGGAGCCCAAAATAAGCTGTAGAGGAGATCAATGTGAACTGTAGTGAAAACCAATGTGAGCTAGAGATCAATGTGAGATGTAGAGAAGCACCATGTCATGTCCAGAGGAAACCAATGTAAGACGTAGACAGGCCCCATGTCATTTGCAGAGGAGACCAAAATAAGTTGTATTTCAATGTGAACTGTAGAACAGAACAATGTGAGCTGTAGAGAACCCTTATCTGAGCTGTAGAGAACAGCAATGTGAGCTGTAGCGGACAAGAGGAGACCAATGTGAACAGTACAGGAGACTAATGTCACCTGTAGATGACACCAATGTCAGCTGTAGAGGAGATCAACGACATCTGCAGAGGTTCTCCATGTCGGTGTGATCCATGTGAACTGTAGAACAGACCAATGCGAGCTATAGGGGAGGCCAATGTGAGCTGTAGAGGAGATCAATGTGAGCTGGAGAGAAGAACCATGTGAGCTTTAGAGAAGACCAATGTGAGCTGTAAAGAAGACCAAGATCTGCTGTAGAGGAGATCAATGTGAGCTGGAGAGAAGCACCATGTGAGCTGTAGAAAAGCCCAATGTGAGCTACAGAAGAAACCAATGGGAGCTGTAGCGGGGACCAATGTGAGATGTAGATGAGACCAATGTGAGTTGCAGTAGATATTATTGTGAGCCGTAGAGGAGATCAACGTGAGCTGTAGAGGAGAACAATGTCAGCTGTGGAGGAGATCAATGTGATGTGTAGAGAAGACCAATGTGAGCTGTAGAGAAGCCCAATGTGAGCTGCAGAAAAGCCCAATGTGAGCTGTAGAGGAGACCACTGTGAGATGTAGAGGGGATCAACGTGAGCTGTAGAGGTTAAAGTGAGGTGTAGAGGAGACCAATGTGAGATCTACAGGAGAACAATGTGAGCTGTAGAAAAAATAAATTTGAGCTGTAGATGAGACCAATGTGAGCTGTAAGTATAGGAGACAACTGTGAGCTGTAGAGGAGATCTATGTCAGTTGTACGGGAGACCAACGTCAGCTCTAGAGGAGAGCAATGTGAACAGTAGAGAAGAGCAATGTGAGCTATACAGAAAACCAACATGAGCTGTAGATAAGATCAATATGAGCTGTAGAGAAGCCAAATGTGAGCTTTAGAGAAGACCAATGTGAGCTGTAGAGGACACCACTGTGAAAAGTAGAGAAGCCCGATGCTAGCTGTAGAGAAGACAAAAACGAGCTGTAGAGGAGACCAATGTGAGCTGTAGAGAGGTCATAAGTCATCTGTAGAGGGGATCAAAATAAGCTGTGGAGGAAAGCAATGAGAGCTTTAGAGAAGACAATGTGAGCTGTAAAGGAAACCAGTGTGAACTGTAGAGTAGCCGAATGTCAGACAAAAATGAGCTGTATAGGAGATCAATGTGAGCTGTAGAGAAACACCATGTCAGCCTTAGAGGAGACAATGTCAGCTGTGGAGGAGATCAATGTGATGTGTAGAGAAGACCAATGTGAGCTGTAGAGAAGCCCAATGTGAGCTGCAGAAAAGCCCAATGTGAGCTGTAGAGGAGACCAATGTGAGATGTAGAGGGGATCAACGTGAGCTGTAGAGGTTAAAGTGAGGTGTAGAGGAGACCAATGTGAGATCTACAGGAGAACAATGTGAGCTGTAGAAAAAATAAATTTGAGCTGTAGATGAGACCAATGTGAGCTGTAAGTATAGGAGACAACTGTGAGCTGTAGAGGAGATCTATGTCAGTTGTACGGGAGACCAATGTCAGCTCTAGAGGAGAGCAATGTGAACAGTAGAGAAGAGCAATGTGAGCTATACAGAAAACCAACATGAGCTGTAGATAAGATCAATATGAGCTGTAGA
Source organism: Protula sp. h YS-2021 (assembly GCA_949752745.1). Lineage (NCBI taxonomy): Eukaryota > Metazoa > Annelida > Polychaeta > Sabellida > Serpulidae > Protula > Protula sp. h YS-2021. The sequence goes on along the minus strand of OX457026.1, from coordinate 28,604,411 downwards.
GAAGCCAAATGTGAGCTTTAGAGAAGACCAATGTGAGCTGTATTGGAAACCAATGTGAAAAGTAGAGAAGCCCGATGCTAGCTGTAGAGAAGACAAAAACGAGCTGTAGAGGAGACCAATGTGAGCTGTAGAGAGGTCATAAGTCGTCTGTAGAGGGGATCAAAATAAGCTGTGGAGGAAAGCAATGAGAGCTTTAGAGAAGACAATGTGAGCTGTAAAGGAAACCAGTGTGAACTGTAGAGTAGCCGAATGTCAGACAAAAATGAGCTGTATAGGAGATCAATGTGAGTTGTAGAGAAACACCATGTCAGCCTTAGAAGAGACCAATGTGAGCTGAAGAGGAGACTAATATAAGCTGTAGAGAAGATCAATATGAGATGTAGAGCAGATCAACGTGAGCTGTAGAGGAGAACAATGTGAGCTGTAGATTAGATCAATGTGAGCTGTAGAGAAGACCACTGTGAGCTGTAGAGAAGCCCAATGTGAGCCGTAGAGGTAAAAAATGTCAGCTGTAAAGGAGACTAATGTGAGATATACAGCAGATCAACGTGAGCTGTAGAGAAGCCGCATGTGAGCTGTAAAGGAAACCAATGTGAGCTGTAGAGAAGCCCGATGTCAGGTCTGGAGGAGCCCAAAATAAGCTGTAGAGGAGATCAATGTGAGCTGTAGAGGAGATCAATGTGAACTGTAGTGAAAACCAATGTGAGCTAGAGATCAATGTGAGATGTAGAGAAGCACAATGTCATGTCCAGAGGAAACCAACGTAAGACGTAGACAGGCCCCATGTCATTTGCAGAGGAGACCAAAATAAGTTGTATTTCAATGTGAACTGTAGAACAGAACAATGTGAGCTGTAGAGAACCCTTATGTGAGCTGTAGAGAACAGCAATGTGAGCTGTAGCGGACAAGAGGAGACCAATGTGAACAGTACAGGAGACTAATGTCACCTGTAGATGACACCAATGTCAGCTGTAGAGGAGATCAACGACATCTGCAGAGGTTCTCCATGTCGGTGTGATCCATGTGAACTGTAGAACAGACCAATGCGAGCTATAGGGGAGGCCAATGTGAGCTGTAGAGGAGATCAATGTGAGCTGGAGAGAAGAACCATGTGAGCTTTAGAGAAGACCAATGTGAGCTGTAAAGAAGACCAAGATCAGCTGTAGAGGAGATCAATGTGAGCTGGAGAGAAGCACCATGTGAGCTTTAGAGAAGACCAATGTGAGCTGTAGAAAAGCCCAATGTGAGCTACAGAAGAAACCAATGGGAGCTGTAGCGGGGACCAATGTGAGATGTAGATGAGACCAATGTGAGTTGCAGTAGATATTATTGTGAGCCGTACAGGAGATCAACGTGAGCAGTAGAGGAGAACAATGTCAGCTGTGGAGGAGATCAATGTGATGTGTAGAGAAGACCAATGTGAGCTGTAGAGAAGCCCAATGTGAGCTGCAGAAAAGCCCAATGTGAGCTGTAGAGGAGACCAATGTGAGATGTAGAGGGGATCAACGTGAGCTGTAGAGGTTAAAGTGAGGTGTAGAGGAGACCAATGTGAGATCTACAGGAGAACAATGTGAGCTGTAGAAAAAATATATTTGAGCTGTAGATGAGACCAATGTGAGCTGTAAGTATAGGAGACAACTGTGAGCTGTAGAGGAGATCTATGTCAGTTGTACGGGAGACCAACGTCAGCTCTAGAGGAGAGCAATGTGAACAGTAGATAAGAGCAATGTGAGCTATACAGAAAACCAACATGAGCTGTAGATAAGATCAATATGAGCTGTAGAGAAGCCAAATGTGAGCTTTAGAGAAGACCAATGTGAGCTGTAGAGGAAACCAATGTAAAAAGTACAGAAGCCCGATGCTAGCTGTAGAGAAGACAAAAACGAGCTGTAGAGGAGACCAATGTGAGCTGTAGAGAGGTCATAAGTCATCTGTAGAGGGGATCAAAATAAGCTGTGGAGGAAAGCAATGAGAGCTTTAGAGAAGACAATGTGAGCTGTAAAGGAAACCAGTGTGAACTGTAGAGTAGCCGAATGTCAGACAAAAATGAGCTGTATAGGAGATCAATGTGAGCTGTAGAGAAACACCATGTCAGCCTTAGAGGAGACCAATGTGAGCTGAAGAGGAGACTAATATAAGCTGTAGAGCAGATCAACGTGAGCTGTAGAGGAGAACAATGTCAGCTGTAGAGGAGATCAATGTGATCTGTAGAGAAGACCAACGTGAGCTGTAGAAAAGCAGAATGTGAGCTGTAGAGGAAACCAATGAGAGCTGTAGAGAAGCCCGATGTCAGGTCTAGAGGAGCTTAAAATGAGCTGAAGAGAAGATCAATGTGAGCTGTGGAGGAGATCAATGTGAACTGTAGAGAAAACCAATGTGACTTGTACAGAAGACCAATGTGAGCTGTAGAGGAGATCAGTGAAAGGTATAGAGCAGACCAATGTCAGGTCTGGAGGAGCCCAAAATAAGCTATAGAGGAGATCAATGTGAGCTGTAGAGGAGATCAATGTGAACTGTAGTGAAAACCAATGTGAGCCAGAGATCAATGTGAGATGTAGAGAAGCACAATGTCATGTCCAGAGGAAACCAATGCAAGATGTAGACAGGCCCCATGTCATTTGCAGAGGAGACCAAAATAAATTGTATATCAATGTGAAATGTAGAACAGAACAATGTGAGCTGTAGAGAACCCTTATGTGAGCTGTAGAGAACAGCAATATGAGCTGTAGCGGACAAGAGGAGACCAATGTGAACAGTACAGGAGACTAATGTCACCTGTAGATGACACCAATGTCAGCTGTAGAGGAGATCAACGACATCTGCAGAGGTTCTCCATGTCGGTGTGATCAATGTGAGCTGTAGAACAGACCAATGTGAGCTACAGGGGAGGCCAATGTGAGCTGTAGTGGAGATCAAAGTGAGCTGGAGAGAAGCACCATGTGAGCTTTAGAGAAGACCAATGTGAGCTGTAGAGAAGACCAAGATGAGCTGTAGAGGAGAACAATGTCAGCTGTGGAGGAGACCAATGTGAGCTGTAGAGAAGCCGAATGTGAGCTAAAGAAGACACCAATGTAAGCTGTAGAGAAGCCCCATGTGAACTGTTGAGGAGATCAATGTGAGCAGTAGAGAAGACCAATGTGAGCTATAACGAAGCCAAATGTGAGCTGTACAGAAGCTCAATGGAAGGGGAGATTAATATGAGCTGTAGAGAAACCCAATGTGAGCTTTAGAGAAGGCCAATGCGAACTGTAGAACAGATAACGTAAGGAGACCAGTATTTGTTGATGAGACCAGTTTGAGCTGTAGCAAAATCCCAAACGACAACTGCCTTCAAATAATAGCGCTTTGAAAGAAGCTACAGTCGTTGAGTCCAGAAAGCAAAGATGTCGCAATCTGATTTAAATTAAAAAATTTTTCAGCCGAACTGGAAGCCGAACTAGAAGGGCAGCGAACTAGCCGCACCCCCTTGCGAATGGGGAAGAGTTTTTGCAGTTTGACAGTGGTGTAGGAGATCCCAATCGCATGTTGATATTTGTCACTGACCGTTCTTTGGATACTTTACAGAGCGCTTACCACTGGTTCATTGACGGCACTTTCAAAAGATATCAGTTATACAGCTGCCATGTTTTAGCATTCCAAAGGATCATTCCCTGCATTTGCGTTCTCTTACCCAACAAAACAAGAGAGCCGTACAACGGAGTATTCGATGTTACCGGATTTGTATCCAACAAGTGTCATGATGAACTACGAAGCTGCGCCATTGCTGCCATTCGTCAGGCTTTTCTTAACTCTGCCATAAATCGAAGTTTTTATTATCTTTCATAAAACATCTATCGTAAATTGCAGAGTGTGGGTCTGCAGGATCGTTACTAGAATGACGCCGAATTCACCCCAGCTATTAGTAGTATCGCCGCCATAGCATTTGTTCCAGTGGACAAAGTTGTCGAAGCGTTCGCAGACGTGCAGGACGGGTTCCGGACAGAACCCTCCGGGACCAAACCCCCCGGGACCGAACCCCCCCCCCCCACCAAACCCCCCGCGCGCATAACCCCCCATGCCAAACCCCCCCCCCCCCCATATGGAGAGGACCAAACCCCCCCCCCCCCCCCCCCCCCGCTTAAGAGGAGCTCCAAGAGGAACTGTCCGATGAAATAACCCCGACTGCGGAATATTTTGAGGATACCTACATCGGTCGGGTGCGACGTAACCAGAGAACTGCTCCAAAGTTTGACCATTGCTTGTGGAACATGAGCAATCGGACTGAAAAGGAACTACCGAGGACCAACAACACTATTGAAGGGTGGCACCGCAAAATGCAAGCTGCCGTTGCCGCTCAACACCCCAATCTATGGCGGTTCCTGGACATTCTTCGACGAGAACAGAGCCTAAACAATGTCACCATAAACCAAATTATAGGAGGTCACGTTCCAGAACCACGACGACAGCAAAGTGTCCAAAGAGGAAAATATGATAGCGCACATTATTCGTGACTTTCGCAACAGAAACATCTTGGTTTTTTTACAGAGGATTAGCTTACAATATTCAATTTTAAACCAACAGTGACTGTTGACATTAGTCAGTTGTAGTCATCGTAGTAAAACAGCTTTTGCAAAATGTTGTACAAATGAACTACATCTCATGTTAGGGGGTTATGCGCGCGGGGGGTTCGGTCCCGGGGGGTTTGGTCGGGGGGATTCGGTCCCGGGGGGTTCTGTCCTAGACCCCGTGCAGGACAGCCTTGACGATAATTCTGCACCCATCGCAGATTACTTTGAGGATACGTTACATTGGGATAATTCTCCGCAACCGCCGAGCTACTCCAATGTTTGACCATCATCTTTGGAACGTGCATGATCGAACCACAGAGGAACTGCTCCGGACTAGGAACAATATCGAGGGTTGCCACCGTAAGATGTTAGCAGCAGTGGCATCCCTGCACCCTAACCTGTAGCGATTTTTCGATGCTCTAAGAAAGGAACAAAGCCTCAACAATGCCACCTGCGATCAGATAATCGGTGGCCACATACCCGACCCCCATCCCCGCCAGTATGTACAAGTAGGTCAAAGAATTGGCACACTTGTGAGCGATTTTGGGAACCGACACTTGCTGGATTACGTACATGGGATTGCTTACAACATTCAGTTTTGATGAGACAGTGTACTCAGTATATTAATTGTAACTAAGAGTGGAGTTTAAATGCAGTGAATAGTGACTTTTAATCAGGAAATACATACAGAAGTTTTAGTCAAAGTAGTCACTTTAGTCACTGTGGCCGACAGTGTAAAGTTACTTGGTATAAGTAGTCAGTATGATATTATTTATCAGAGTAGTGAATGTAGAAGTGGATAGCAAAATGAGAACAATAAAAGGGTAGTAATTTTTTTACGACTGTTTTATTGTAAAGTTGACTTAATGAAAAATTTGACCATTTGCAAACAAACCGGGGGAATAATCCCGGGGGGGGGGGGGGGTGAATATCCCTGCGAGGGGAATCATCCCGGGGCAATTATCCTAGACCTTCCATCACTATAGGTCATCTATAGATGAAATGTCGCAGGAAACGGATCGTCAGAGGTGGAGCAAAAAGCCCGCGAAGTAGGGACGGACAGATGAACAACAACCAGGATTGCTCGGTGTTTTTTTCCAAGGTAGGATAAAAACCACTGTTTATTTGCCAAACCTACAGTTCCCTTCTGGGGCCTAAAGCTCCAGTTAAACTAACCCGACAGCCATTGATAAAACTCTCAAGATTGATTTTCATTTCAATTCTACTCAAAAATTTGGTGGAATCTGAAAAGTAATGCAACATAGTACAATTTTAGTATATTCTCTATCGACACATAAGATTTTAAGAAGTTACAACGAACATTTACAGAGATATGAGATATAGTGTAGAAAACAGTACAGACGGATACCTGGACAGAGAGACGGGAATATTCATCCCCATATCTTTACACGGTAAATAAACTTAAAAATTAAGAGAAGAGTAATTCTCTGTTAAAAAGAATTTAACTAAATTCAGTCTGGCGCATTCAGATATTAGCAGTCTATGACTAAATCAGTGACAGCCGAGTGATTTTGAAATTTGCCTCAGTATTTTATATCTTTATTTGGCATACTGCAGCAGAAGCCAAAAGCCCCAGACCTGTCGTGTCTGTGATGTCTCTCTGCATCGTCAGGCGAATCCTCAAAACTTTTATCAAGGTCGGACGATCGTGATCGGTTCAGTCCTGTTGGACGTAAGCGCTTCTGCCAGTTGTACGGGCCTTGTAAATCGTCGCTTTCCCTGGATGTCACATCGTGTTCGCTTCCCTCATCGGCTGCCGCCATTGTGAAACCATGACAACTCAGCTACAAAATAAAACTAGAGCATCAGAGAGACACGATCTCCCGTGTTGGGGTGGGTGACCTATGAAATCGGTGCTAAAGTCGGTTTGCAAAGTGCCATACTACTGCCACCTTCATAACATTTTTCACAATTCTAGCAGTTTTGCAGTTTTAAATTTCCACATAATTTTTATATTCTCATTATTACATGAATCCGAATGAAAATACGACGTTGCACACCTTCCATATGTGTTTTATCCATGTGTAAACTCAAAATAATTCGATTTTTAGTTTCGGAGATATGATCCCGACAAGACGTTCCATTGTGCGGCCCAAATTATATAAACGCTTAATTTCAAAATACTGTTATTCTGAGAATTTTTCAAAACCATCAGACCGATAAGTTCGGAAATACTGCCCAGATGCGACATTCCATCACGCGGACTAAATTGTATGAATGCTAATTTTTTCCCAATTTCAAAATACTGTCACTTTGAAAATTTTTAATGAATCGAAATATAAACACGATGCTGCACACCTTCAACATGTCCTCTGACCGTAGAGTCGACATGGAACCTTTTGTTGTTAGCTATCATGACCTACTACCAGTTGGTTACAATTAGTCCCAGCGGACCCTTTCTATCTTCCTAGGACAGAAAACGTCACAGTTCCTGTCAGAGAAATGACCATTATCTCAAATTTATGGCTATTGATTTTTCGGCGCACGTTCCAGGAGGTTCGGACTAGCAGGCTTTTTTTTGAAAAGCACACTGAGAAGTATCCTGGCGCATTATTTACGACCACAGCGATACTACCAAACCTAAGTAAAGCGCGGTTTCGTAATTGTAGAATCATTGTTTTTGGGGGTGATAATGGGGGATTCTATATCTTGATCTCAAGAAAACATATATTTTTCTCAGTAAAAAAATTTTATTTGACTATAAAAATTGTGCGCCGTTATTTATAATTGGACAATTTATGTGATGCACTCGTTTAAAAATAACGCAACTGGCCGAGATTAGCAAAATTGACATCAATAACAAGTTCTATTGTAAGAATTGTGACTCTTACTGTCATAAGAAGACCGCAAGAGTCATCTAGGACTAATAAAAAAGAGGAACTTTTTTAAAAATGAATCCGCTGTGATTATACGTAACAGATAGATCTTCTCAGAGGTCAGCTGTTTTATAACAATGAAGCCTCTCTGTTCCTATCCTTATCCTCAAGAACTGGAGTCTTGATTTTACGTAAAGCTCAAAGACGAAACTGCGAATCAACTCATACGCCAAATCGCACTTTTAGCGTTCCGAATACACTGTGTAAAAATTCTGCGTTTCGAATACAAACTAACCGGGTAAAAAATTAAAGAAATGGTAGACAGATTTAACCTGAATGTCAAATTTCTCTTGCACCAAAGGGCAATCGTCTTTTTGACAAACTGTATCCTATATGAAAAGTTTTTGAAAATTTTAACAAATAAGCCAATTCGTACTTTCGGATCTTTCCGATGGAGGTGTCATTTCGAATAGAAATTTTTGGCATGAATTATAAAGAAATGACAAGGGAAAACATAAAAATCTAATTTTCTTTCAACATGCACACTTTCACATTTCAAAAGCAATTATGTGATCTTTTAAAAACTATTTTTACATATTATTCAGCCAATTTAATAGTCAACATGTGAATATGTTACTGGCAAAATGGAAGTTTGTTGATTTTTACCAGTTTTTTCTATCATTTCTTTATATCGTTATCCCAACTGAATTTAGTCGAAACGCAAAAACTTTTCGATAAAAGTCTTAGTACGAATCTGCGTATTGTTTTCAGTTTCAATTTCCTTTATGTTCCGAGGACGAGCTGTTTTTGCTTCGAGGGGAGAAGAACGAATGACTACAGTAGATCCAAATTGGTGAAAATGAAAAGACCATCTTCCGCGGCTTAAAGCAAATTTGCATCCGGCTTCAGGGTTCGCGTTGGCGGGGTTTTTGTCCACTTTTTGGGCTTTTTTTTACGAAATGACTCACTTCTCGGAACCCACCGAGTTTTCTGGACCCAACTGAGTCACACTTTCCTTTTTTGACTCACTTTCCTGAGAACCCAGCGCGAACCCTGGGCTTATTAAATTTAGTTAGAATTGAACATTTTGTTGTCACTTATTACGATGTACTATAGCCAATTCTATCTCCTCTCCTTCGCATACTTCTATCATTTCTTTCATTTTTATCCGGTTCAAAGTTTTTGCCAAACACCCAAAGTGTGATGAACTTATAAGCAACTAGCTCCAAGAAGCAGTACGCTACAAACTTTCCACGCTGCGCTTCAAAGCCTCGCTTTATAACGATAAGAATGTCAACTGCGCTCGCTTTGAGGTACCCCTGTGGCTACTGTGTGCGAGATTCAACAACTCTTAAGTCTTTATAAGCCAATTCGCACTTTCGGATTTTTCCGGTGGAGGTGTTGTTTCGACTGACAATGTTGGGGATAAATTATAAAGAAATGATAAGGGAAAAACATCAAAATTCTAATTTACTTTCAACATGCACACTTTCAAATTTATAAAGCCATCATATCAACTTTTAAAAACTATTTTACATGTTATTCAGTCCCTTTAATAACTAACATATGAATATGTTTCTGGCAAAATGGAATTTGGTTGATTTTTGCCGTTTTTTTTTGTATCATTTCTTTATATCCTTATCCCACCTAAATTCAGCCGAAACGCAGAAACTTTTCGGAGAAAGTTAAAAGTGCGAATTAGCTTATTGACATTTGTTTGTATACGAGTACAGGGTATACTGGACATGAACTTTCTGTAAATGTTTGAACCATAGGGAATGGTATACAGGATTCATACCTCAAAACCTATGAAGCTGATCCCTATTAGTGAAACAATGGAAGGCTCTGACAGAAAGCTATACGATGTTATACAAGCCAGAGCTGACTCGGAGCTAAGAGCAACGTGAAGGATGGTTATTTTTTTTTGCAAGTTTTGATCAAATCAAATATATATCCCTGGGTGGAGTTAAACGTTCACAGCAATAAATATAAAGCTATCATACATAATGCTGAATGTAGCAGAAAATAAGGCTGCCTTAAAACAGAATGTTAAATTACCGTAAGGAGTTGAAAAGTTTCCGGAAGCACAAATATCAACACTAGTTCTTAAGCAGGTCTGAAAAAGCATTAAACGGACCAATGTAATTAATTCCAACCCCGCCAAATATAATTTGGATCTGAGAAATAAGACTGATGTTCATGGAGAAAGACCCACGTTTCAGGAATGAGCACGAAGTTTTACCTCGCAGTAATGAATTGTACATTAAGAAAGAACATTTTTGTTTTGCTTCTCAGTCTAAATAGATTTACACGAAATGACACTAGACTACACAAGACATGAATAACATAAATGTTAAAATTCCAAATAATTTAATTAAACTTTTTCAAAACTGTATAATTCATATAATTTGCAATTTGGCATGACGCTACAGCTCTCTCTCTCTCTCTCTCTCTCTCTCTCTCTCTCTCTCTCTCTCGGACAGGCTTAGTCACCTTCTTCCTATCACCAGTGTGCTTCACAACCTCCACAATCAGTATCACAGCTTACACACCATACGCGACTGGAATATCGTCTCCAATTCCTGATTACCATGCCATTGTATGTTAAATAGGTGGATATTTGGCGGGTCTTTCCATATTTTTACCACGCATCATAACATTAAGTTGGCTATTATTAACATGAGGTGCAACCACTTGTCAAGCTTGACTAAGGAAAAATACATTTTCTAGCAATGTCTGCAGTGAACCATGAGCATAATCAGTTGAATCCGTGTATTAACTAAGTATTTATGTTTTATGTATGCGAAATTACGTGGTACGTATGTTTCTATGTGATAAAAATTGCTAGACATTTCGGAGGGTTGCGCCTAAGCAAAAGACATTTTGGAGGGTTGTGCTGAAGCAAAAGAAATCCTTCTCCTTTTAGCTCCATTCTAATGGGCCAGCAGCATTTGTGTACACGTTTTGCCACTTGAGCCTTTCACAAAATATTAGTTGTATAAAAACCGCGACAAGAATTAAAGGGGTCAGACCAACAGACAGCAGCGCCTCTAATAATTTTTTTCTTGAAGGTATGCTAAGACAGTTTAGCCATAAAAGAACGAAACACAGCGGTCAACAATGTCCAGTACAGTCGTCAAATCCCACTGAACCACTATCCTGGAAGGTACAGATCCCCCCATATCAAAGGAACGTATCAGATCAAAGTAATCATCACGCCTTTGATGTATTTCCAATACGAACCATTCCCATGAATTTTAGATACTCTGTATTTTTTTTTACTCCTAAGACGACAAAAATTATGGGGGAAGGGGTTGCTTTCCTCAGCGGATGCCAAAATTTTGGGGATGGGGGATGGGGTGGGTTGAATACCCAGTCCATGAAATAATACGGATAGTAGTATGAAAACATTGGTTACACGCCAGCGTGGAACCAACGTTGGTTCCGCGACAGGAAGTGAGGTCATAGTGACGTGAGAGGTGGCGTAGAACCAACATTGGTTCCACGCCAGGAAGTGACGTCACAGGTGGACCAGATAGAGCGCGCGCGTGTTGGGATGATTTTTTTCAGCGGTGTCTGGCTTTTTTGTTTTTCTAAGGCAGCAGTGTCTGGCTGCTTGGAGTTACAGTGTTAGAAAGTGACCATACATCACACCCCTTCCCCCCCTCCGGAGAGGAAAATTTTGCATAAATTAACTTAACAGACATATATCATGATAGTATGTTGGGTAGGGTCGAACACCCACCCACCCACCCATAGACCTACACCCCCGGGGATGAATTTCCGATTTTTGTATATTTACACGTTTCAGACCATTCTGAACATTTTTGTTTTTTTGGGTCGACCTCCCCCCCCCCCCCCTCCAGGGGCCCCACCCCCCTCCAGGGGTGACTTTCAGGTTTTTGCATATTTACACGTTTCAGACCATTCTGAACATTTTTGGTTTTTTGACCCCCCCCCCCCCCCCGGGGTGAATTTCAGATTTTTGTATATTTACACGTTTCAGACCATTCTGAACCTTTTTGGGTTTTTTTGGTCGACCTCCCCCCCTCCGGGGTGAATTTCAGATTTTTGTATATTTACACGTTTCAGACCATTCTGAACATTTTTGTTTTTTTGGGTCGACCTCCCCCCCCCCCCCCCCCCCCCCCCACAGGGAGCGTGGTATGGCTAACTTCAAGAGTGTACAACTTCCGTTATACTTGGCCGATTTACATGAAAATCGCACTGTTTGATTCAGTTTTATATCTAGTTTTGCTACAAAGTGGTCACAGGCTATTTACGTATGTGGCTGTATGCTTTTTTGTAACATGGCGCCATTTTAACTTTGTAAAAAGTGAAAAATTGGGATAGCTTCCACTATAATTGACCGATTTGTCTGAAAATTTCACTGTTTGATTCAGTTTTATATTTAGTTTTCACATAGTCATGGGCTAGTTGTGCAGCTGGCTGCATACATCAGGAATTCACCTTAAAATGTTAACTTAAAAGTGGAATAATTTTTGTTATCATTGACCGATTTACATGAAAGTTTCACCGTTTGATTCATTTTTGTATAAAGTTTTACTATTTGCGCAGCTGGCTGTGTGCATAATTTGACATGCCGCCATTTTAACTTTGTAAAAAATGGAAAAGTGTGATAACTTTCGTTATGGTTGACCGATTTGAATGAAAATTTCACTATTTGATTCAGTTTTATGTAAAGGTTTAACATTAAGTGGTTATAGGCTATTTATACCGGTGGCCGTATGCATAATTTGACATACCGCCATTTTAACTTTGTAAAAAGTAAAAAAAAATTGAGATAACTTTCGCTATAGTTGGTCGATTTGCATGAAACTTTCACTGTTTGGTTCAATTTTATATCTAGTTTTGTTATAATGTAGTCATTTGCACAGCTGGGCTATTTGCACAGCTGGCTGTATGCATAATTTGACATGCCGCCATTTTAATTTTGTAAAAAGTGGAAAAGTGAGATAACTTTCGTTATGGTTGACCGATTTGAATGAAAATTTCAGCATTGAATTCAGTTTGATATCTTAGTTTAGAGTAGTTTGCATCGGTCGTTATTGGAATGGCGCGCGCCCACCATTCAAACATGTGTTTGAATTACTTTTTTAGGAACATATTACGTCAAACTATTGTTCAACAACATGTTCAGCATGTTGTTGAACAAGTTGAACATGTTCAACATGTTGTTGAACAAGTTGAACATGTTCAACATGTTCAAAATATTCAACATGTTGTTTAACATGTTGTTCAACATGCTGTTTAGCAAGTTGTTGTTCAACATGTTGTAGTTCAAGCAAAAACAAAACAAGACATTGTTGAATAGTTTTATTAATACACTTAAATACACACAGCTTAAATCTATAACAATATTACAATATTTGTTGATTTACAAAGTCTTTATTATAAAGTTTAGTCAAATAAATCTATTTTTCTTCATCTGCTTCACTCTGTTCACTGTCATCCATATCACTTTCTTCGTCGCTGCTTTCATCTTCCTCCTCCTCATCTAGGAGCTTTTCAAAGAATGCATCGTTTCTTCTTATAGCCGCCTTTAGTGCCTTTGAATACTCGTAATGTTTTTCATCAACAAAGTAATTAAAGTCTTCTAAAATGGTTTGATAATGTTCGTTTTGTTTTAGACGTTGGGCATATTTGAATAGTCTCATAAACAGTTGTTTAAGTCGACGCTTATAAATGGGTCGAAAGTCATCACTTGCTATGTCACGCGCATCTTCAAGCCCTTGTTCTTCATATTCTGAAACCTTTTCTTGAAATTTGGTATCATATTCATCGTAGACTTCTTGAACCATATCATACCAAACAGAGTCTGTTTCTGACTCACTTTCAGAGTCTGTTTCTGACTCACTTTCAGAGCTGCTGTCATCATCACCACAATGTTTCATATGTTTGTACAAAGTTTCTTGACTGTTGTATAACGCACCACATTCTGTACAAGCATGTGCATTCTTTTCAGTCATGTTGATGCTTTGACTTTCCATAAAAGACTCATCTAAAGTTTCAGTGATAGGTGGTTTTACAGGGTTTTCCATATCTATCTCCAATTCTTCTTCTTCTGAAGTGTGAGCATTCTTTAAGTGCCTTTTAAGACTTTGTAGCCAATTGTAAGATTTCAAACAAATGTTGGTGTGTAAATATGGTGTGTTACTTGCTCAAAAAATGCCAAACTTGTTAAAATTGCTGACTCAGCAACAAGAGTGGCATTTTTGAGCAAGTTACACACCATATTGTGATTACATCGAAGTAACATAAAAGGAAGAGTGAGGCATGCATTTCATGCATATCAAACAGAAACAAATTCTGCTGAGTCGGTTTTTTGGTAAAGCGCGCGCCTGTTCGAATGACGTTATTATGACGTCATAATGATGACGTGATGACGTCATAATAATAATGTTCAACATGTTGTTCAACAAGTTGTATATAAGGCTATGTTTAAAGGCTTTTTCATCATTTGAAAAGTGTATGTTGAACCGAAAGGATGTATAAATGCAACATTTGTTTGAAATCTTACAATTGGCCACAAAGTCTTAAAAGACACTCAAAGGTTACTCACACGTCAGAAGTGGATGAAGAATCGGATATGGAAAACCCTGTAAAAGTACCTTTCACGGAAACTTTAGATGAGTTTTCTATGGAAAGTCAAAGCGTCAACATAGCTGAAAAGAATGCACATGCTTGTACAGAATGTGGTGCGTTATACAACAGTCAAGAAAGGTTTTGCGAGCTCGGTGAACCCATCGTCTACACAGGGTCGATTTTCCCATGTCTATTCCACATTGTACCAAAGACGTTGATTAGACGTCAGAAGAAGTGTAGTTTTGGTTGCAACCAATAACAACATCCAAACAAAGTTGTTTACAACCTTTATTTAACGTTGTGTCAAAGACGTTAATCAGACGTTTATATATGGTCGCGACGAATCACAACTAAATTACAAATATTTGTAACCACAACCAAATTACCACCATGTGTAATAATGCGGTTTTGAATCGAACAGTCAGATTGCATCTTTTGCCAAGCTCTAGATCCATCGCATATAATAAAATCAAATGATGCTCACAGTTATGGCGATCTTCGTATCCAGCAAACATTAAGACGTCAGAATGACGTCGGGTCGACGTCGTGACCCGACGTTTATGACGTCGGACGGACGTGCTGGTTTTGGTTGTATATGAAATGGAACCGACGTCGGGTTTTCAACGTCAGAATGACGTCGGGTTCCGACCGAAATCCGACGTCGGAATTAAGTCGGTTTTAGGTTGTATATGAAATTGGAACCGCCGTCGGATTCCGACCTGAAACTGACTAGAGCTATATAATTAATAAATAATTAATTATCTAACTACTGTTGTGTAATACATACGAAAGCATTTTCCATGTAAATTTTTACAGTCTAGGAAGAAAAATACCGACGCGCCATCAAAATTGAAAAATTTTCATGTAAAAATTACGTTTTTCTTCCTCTTTTTCGAAATAACTTCCATTTCCGGTGAGCGATAATAATGTGCATCGCTTTTTGGTCGTTTTTGCAACGTCGGAATGACGTCAGAGAACCGACGTCGCCTCGACGTCGGAATAAAGTCGTGTTTTAGGGTAATAGGTCAGAATGTGGTTGTAAAGTCGTCGCGACCAAAATACAACCTTTTTTCAACCAAAAAAGACGTCGGTTGTTTGTTATGTAGTGATGATGACGACAATGCATGATATGATGATAATTAACGAATTAAACGAATACTTACTTAAGTATGAAGTTTGATTTGGATTCTGTTATGGAAGTTCCATGAGGGAGTGGGAGACATGAGAGAGAGTGTTTAGTTTTCCGTAGTCATTCTTCAACGTTGATAAGCTCAAATGCCCAGGGAGTGGGAGACATACCGATCATGATAATAATTATCCGCCATTAGGGACGGGATTGCATCCTCACAGAGGGTGGGCATGTCTCCCACTCCCTCATGGAACTTCCATAACAGAATCCAAATCAAACTTCATACTTAAGTAAGTATTCGTTTAATTCGTTAATTCTATTATGGAAGTTCCTATTTCGGGAGTATCGCCATGAGACTTTAACGCATGCGAGATTATCAACACCATAGAAACATGCATAAACATTTCCAATTTTATTGGTATGAACACAATAGTGATGTCAATGTGTATACAAGAAAAAAGGACTCCATATTGTTCACACTGTAAAATATAGCCACAATACTGACTGTATGACAGCTAATACTGACAGACCAAAGAGATCAATTTCTTGGATACCCGGTGTCTAGCTATGTCTTACAACCCCACCCCCCCCTTTTGTTTTGCCGCAGTTTGCAAGCAGGTTGCGAAGTTGTTTCCGGATAAAACCGGCTTATTATAAAACCTCGAAAAAGTAGTTGCATTTCTCCAGCCTGCTGATTTCATGATCGTTTTGATATCTACACATCTAGATGCTGCAGATGTAGACGCACCTCTCGTACTATGGGCTTTGAAACGTTTAATATCTACACCACATATACATAACTCTGTCTTAATCCACGAAGCTATTGTAGCTCTCGAAACAGACCTGTGAGGTTTTCTATAGGAAATAAATAATTTGGATTCATTTCCCCTTAACAACTTAGTCCTGCGTATATATTCATCCAAATAATGTACAACACAAATTGACTTATCTAGAAACGCAAAAAACATTATCGGTTCCTGGTGTTTACCAGGTTTTGAAGTTTTAAGTAGCTCAGTAAACAAAAATTGTACAGAGTCCTCATTGATGGACATAAAGTCTAATCTTAACATTTGTAAACTTTGAACCCTCTGACCCGACAGAATAGCGGTTAATAAAACTGTTTTCAAAGTAAGTTGCTTTAAAGATAAAGCATCTGCAGGATGGTATTTGCTCAATTTGTTCAACACGTCATTAACGTCCCAAACAAAAGTATATCTCGGCAGACATGGTTTTAAATTGAAAATGCCTTTCATGAATCTACAAACAAGAGGGTGATTGCCTGCGGCAACCCCATCAATCGATAAAATAGTGCTGATGGCACTTCTTGCCGTGTTAAGACAACTATAACTAAACCCTTGCTTATGTAATAAATACAAGAAATCTAAAACAGTCCCTATATTGGTATTAAGGGAATCTTTATGCCGTCTCTCACAATAACTTTCCCATCTATAGAGATATGTCCTGTATTGTTCTCTTGTAGATTTCCTCCAAGAGTGCATGATAATTTTCCGAGTCTTACTTGAAATGAACGGGTTTTGTAAGTTGAACCTGATATCTTAGTTAGGAGGAATCTTGCTCTGATATTCTCGGTGTGAGCCGCCACTGGATTGTGTACCGCCTTTCCTTTCGAGAAAGAATATGGAAAAGCTATAAGCATGTTGATCAGTTTAGAAAACCAATATTCCCTGGACCAGAAAGGAACAACCAAAACCAAATCACATCTATCCTGTTGCACCTTTTGCAAAACTCTTCCAATAATGGAAAAAGGCGGAAATGCATAAGCGTTTATGCTATTCCAGTTAAGACTGAACGCGTCACAAACAGAGGCCATAGGATCGGGGTACCATGAAGCATATTTTTCCAATTTATTGTTGAGTCTTGAAGCAAAAAGATCGAAATTGATATTAGGGTACAATTTCCTGACTTTGTAGAATTGGGAGTCGATCAACGTCCATTCTGTGTTAGGAGTTAGTGTGCGAGACAATTTATCGGCTTCTATGTTCTTCACACCTGGGATGAAGGAAGAAATTAGATAAATTTTTCTCTGAATTGCCCATAACCAAATACTTTTTGAAATTTGATGACATTTTAGGATTTTTCCTCCTTGATTTTTCAAATAGGAAACAGTGGTTGAATTGTCGGAGCAAATTTTCAAGACCACTTTGTTCCTGTCCGAGCACAAGCTCAATAAGGAGTAATACACAGCCCACAATTCCTTCAGGTTAATATGAGAGTCAGTCTCGTTGGAATTCCATTGGCCCCTGGTTTGTGAAACAATAGTTTTAGACTCCGGTAGCATTAGAACACCACCCCAACCAGAGTTGGACGCATCAGTTTTCAAAACAAAATCAGGATTTTTGTACCGTTACGTCAACAAAAGAGTCATCAAGGTTGTTTAAAAACCATTGCAAATCGTCCCTGGCCACCTGAGATATTTGTATATATGCTTCAAAGTTTCCCCGATTGACCATTAAGGCATGGGATTTTTCAATGTCTAACTGTCTATAAAAGAGTTTTGCATTCTGTACTCCAGGAAAAAGCGAAACCAATTTCCCTATAAGCTCTGCTATGCTTTAAATAGTGTGGTTTTCTTTTCCCAAACATTCAGTTATTAGTGCCTTAATTTTTATGATTTTTTCCTTTGTTGGCCTGACTGTCATGTTTAAAGTATCTAAGATAAAGCCAAGATATGTTAGTATTTGAGTGGGCCAGAGAACTGACTTTTCATAGTTTACCACAAACCCAGCATTCATACTATTTTCCACAGTCATAAGCACGTTTTCAAAACATTTATCAAAGGTGCTTTCATTCAAGAAGCTATCATCTATATAGTATGAATTCTGAAAACCTCGTTCTCTTAAAAAACCAAATAAGGTTTTGGTAATTTTGGTAAAATCGCGAGGCCCTGACGAAAGACCGTTGGGTAAAACTCGGAATTGATATTTCTGGCCTTTGAAATAAAATCTAAGAAATTTCTGGTCACATTCCCGTATCGGTACGGAGTAATAAGCATCCGAAAAATCTACGGAAGCCATAAAAGCACCGTGAACCATAAGATCTATAGCCGTTTGCAGACTTTGCAACTTGAAATGTTTTGTTTCTACGTATTCGTTAAACGATTTCAGATTCAGAATGAGGCGAATGCCGCCATTTTTCTTGGGTCTTATGAAAATATTAGAAATAAACTCATCTTCTTCCGAGTTATCATCAATAGGGATAATAACACCCTTTTTGATCAATTTTTGTAATTCCAATTCTATCAGTTTTTCTTCCGTAGTATTGAATCTTATTTCCCTTGGAAGGAAATTTTGATGAACCTCATCCTTTAATACTATTTTCAAACCAAACACCGAGTTTAAAACCCAAGGATCTTTCGTGAATGTATTCCAAAATTGTGCATGATTTTTCAATTGGCCCGCTTGGAAATTTTCCTGGTTTCTTTTGCATATATCCTCAAGCGTTTTAAGAGTTGCGAAAGAATTTTCATACCTGTCTATCTTAGTGGAATGTTTTTGTTTTTGTTGGGCTTCTTCGGCCCTTGGTAGTTCTGTTGTTGGTTTGGATTTTGGTAGCTGGGTCGGTAGGATCCTCGGCCTCGATTTGTGTGCGACCCCCTGCCCCTCTGGTACAAAAAAGACCTTGTCTTTTGGTTGTTTTGGAATGGTTGAAAGCGCTGGTCTTTTTTGATCGATGATACTATTTTGTGTGCTTCATCTGTGTCTTTCAAGACTGCAGCCAAATTGTCACCAAAAAAAGCTGTTTGTCATAAGTGCGCTTTGAGCAAAGAGGCCTGTACTTGGGATGTATATTATACTTTATTTGCTGTTTTCTTATAACAGTGATATCTGATGACGCTTTTGCAGCAAATTTTGTAGATGCAGAAAGATGTTTGCAGAGAACGGATAACTTTTCCGGCTTAATGTCTTTTTGATTTTGCAACAGAACATCTAGTGTTCTAAAATTAGCAACTGCGCTAGCACAAATATTTTGCTGAACGGCTTTAAGCCAAAAATCTCTCTGTTTCATGTATTCTGGAAGGTTACGATAAATTTCAGCGTTCATGTCCTTGCCAGACAGTTTGTCTGTATTACCAGGTTCGGCGTATCTTTCTTTTAATTTTTTGATGTATTCAGAGTCACAGTCCTGGCTAAACCAGTTGTCCACTAACTCTTTTGATTTTAAATCAAGCGGAGGACCTTTAATGTCCTTTTGTACACCTTCGTTTAAAATCGCATCCAAGTCAAAGTTGGATTGTTGCTCTGTTTGCTTTCTATCAGCATTCGGTAAAAAGGAGCAAGATGACAAATCATGAATATTGTAATTCGTTTTCTCAGGCTCTTGGAACTGAGTATCCCTTGCAATGTAGGATATGTTTCCGAAGGAAAAGCAATCTCTAGAGTTATTATTTTTATCACGGTCTGCTCCCGTGGATTCCAGGATTTCCCCATCTTCAGCAGTAGCTGAGAAAGATTTTGAGAGAGTCCGAGGTACTCTGTTCAAATTTCCCGAGACAATAACATCATTTGAATTTTTAACAAAAGATCTTTCAAGATCATCTCGTGAAATATTTGATTCTTTGTGACTCTCGACAGATTTGTCTCTTAAATTATCACGAGTTCGTGAACTCTCACGAATCACAGAACTATGTCGTTTTTCCAACGATCGCGCTCGCGAGCGACGTTTCGACTTTTTCTTGTGCTTTGTTTTACCGGTATCTCTCGAAAGAGATCGATCCCTTTTTCTTTTACTTTTGTGCTGGGATCTTTCGCGTGATCTTCCACGACCCATGGTAATATACGCCAGACACTGGCTTAGAAAAATCAATATAGCCAGACACTGGCTTGTAAGTGTCAAAATTGCCAGACACTGGCTCGTTAAAACACAAAAGTAATAAACTAGCTAGACACTAGCCAAGAAAGCATGTAAAAAGTCAGACACTGACGAAAAGTCAAAACACAATGAAGGGACACCCTCGTAGAGCGATAATAAGAGTTTGTAATTAAACTATAAGTAATTCTTTAAAAACGTCCTCCTTAGTTTTTTACATATGTAAATCTGGACAAGGATGCTTTGCGATTAAAGTTTTATCTCCTTTTCTCCTCGTTTTTTGAACCGGAAGTAAACACTCAATGACTACGGAAAACTAAACACTCTCTCTCATGGCGATACTGTTGTAAAGGTTGGACCATTTTATCTTGAAAACGATTTTGGCCTCTTTTTGGTTTCACCCCGTTGACCCGTATAAAACCCCGTGCCCTTCCTGGGGGCTCTCTCTCTCACCTCCTGACCGCAAGCAGCAACAGCAACAGCATAGTTAAGACGAGCACGGCAAAGCCCCGGGGTAGAGCCAGAGTGAGAAGTTGCACGCGGCATTATGTAAGTTTATTCAAGTACTGTATTCTATTATATTTCCTATTGTCTTCTGCATTCCTGGTTGTAGAACGACAATAAATGGTACCAGAAGTGTTTGGGGGTATCGAATCTCACGGGAAAAAATAATTAAAAAGTGAAAGAGGACATTCAAAGTCACCTTGACTGTCATTGAAGACAGGGTACCCGATAATTATTTCTACGCGTGCATTTATGCGCATGATCCTTCTGCGCGAATAGCCGGAAAAGAAGGTGAAGGCCATATTTGTTTTTATTGTTCGAAATTGAAAGAATAGTTAATTTTTTTTAAATTTTGGCCTTGTAACTGAATATATTCTTTAAAAACCATAAGTTTCGAATAAAGGATAAAAGTTTTAGTAAAACTGTAATAACCGTTTTTATACGAAGGTAAGCTGAAAAGCTGTTCCATAACGGGAGATTAACACACGTGGTAAAAAATTAACCGTATTCTCGTTATACTTCATTTTCGTAGAAAATGACACTAAGTACGGAATAATGCACTAATTTCTGCGTCCAAAGATATATACTTTTATATAGTTCATTTGCGAAAGTTATTAGAATTTAACGATTTTCGACAAAATCTCGTATTTTCGTAACACCAGCCTGAGTCTTCGAGCTTCGTACGAGGAATCTACGGGAGTCGCAGTACGAATATGAGTTGCAGTTCTATTTTGATATATCGCTCCACGTAATCCTTTGTGAAATTGCCGCAATTTTTGCGTATTTATCGTATACTTGGTCGGTTATTTTCGAAAAGCAAATCATTTTTTTATTTGGGCGCGGAAATAGTATAAAGGAATAGGTAACACAGCTCCAAGTAGCTCTCATTAATACGCAAAACCACATTTCAAATTTAGCATCAGTTTTTATTTCTGTTTCATATATAAAAAATATATACGTATAAATTTATTATTTTTTACTATACAGTAATGGTTCCAAGTACCTCTTCGCCAGATTCGACTCTCTTAAACTAAAGTCTGAAACATTATACATCCTATCTAAAGTTACGATTATATTTCGGTGAAGCAATTCATTTTATGTAATATATGTATGAGATTCGATTCCCAAGGTTACCAACAATATCGTACTAACAACATAAACTAATATTTCCATATCCCGTCGTCCAAGGGGCCCGCCGAATCTGAATGAATGTGACGGAATAATGATTGTGTGTTTCTTATTTTATTTTTATCGTGCTTCATAGATTTATACTGTGTGGAAATCAATTTCATTATTTCTATATATTTAGCTGCTATACCACAGCGTAATTTCTGAATATTATTCGCTATTTGCTTCATTTATTTAGCTGTTATACCACAGCGAATTTCATTTTTCTTTTGATTCTATTTATGCTTGATTTGATTTCATTCTTTCACTATATTTAGCTGTTTTACCACAGCGTAATTTCTAAATTTTCTATTTGTTATTTCCTTCATTTATTTAGCTGTTATACCACAGCAAATTTGATTTCTCCTTTGATTCTATTTATGTTAAATTTGATTTCTTTATTTCAATATATTTAGCTGTTTTACCACAGCGTAATTTCTAAATTTAGTGATTACTACTTGCTTTATTTCTTTATCTGTTAAACCACACGGAATTTGATTTCTTCCAAAGCATATAGGCTTTCAAAAAAAAAAAACAAGGGGAGGGGAAAACTCTCCATGATTTCTTTTCGTTCCTTTGTCTAATACTTATACTAATCCTCTTATTGTTGGTAATCTAAGTTTATATTCAAAGAAATTTGAATAGACGCTTAAAACACTGTAACAGTCATTAGTTAATGCTGATAGTAGCATGAACTAAGCATTTTTCTCCCTAGCAATAGGATTCCTTGTTGCTTCATGAAAATAAGCATTGTGTAGTTCTAGAAATAAACAGTATATATATTTCTCTTTCCTTATAAACAGAATTTAGTACTGTCTCATGAAAATAGACAGTTTAAGTACTGTGTAGTTATAGAAATAAACAATATATATCTATTTTCCTCTTGTAAATATTAAATTTTCCTTTTCTTTTCCTAGAAATAGAATTTAGTACTGCCTCATGAAAATAGGCAGTTTAGAGTTCTAGAAATAAACAAGTATAAGTATATATTCTTAAAATTCTATGTGTTTCGTGGTGCCTACAAACACTGCTTTTATCCTAGCAATAGATATTACCCTAGTGATAGGTTATTTCTTTTGTGCATGTGAATAGTGGGTATCATGTGTATGCCTAGAGGTATAGGTATTTCTTTTTCTTAGTTTTCTTCCTGTACGTGTTTGCACATAGCTGTAGAGTAGATTTAAATAGATTTAAGATTAGATAAGGTAGTTAAGTTGAAAGGAGGTGTTTGTGGACAAATGGAATCGGACTCTGAATACAACGGTTTTGTGTATAAACACAAAGACTTGGGGAGTACCCCTGAAACAGTTCCAATGTCTTTGGCAACAGGCGGAGACACGGGAACTAGTTTCAAACCAGATGGGTTAACATCCACACCTATATCACCTTCACTTGGTGAAATACAAAGACTCACCGAACATTTGGTAAGCCTGCGGGGTGCTTTGTCACCCTCACACCAACTTTCATCACCTATCGGAAACGATACGGTTTCCGACGGGCGACCACGACTTCAACAGTTATCAACTGATCAGCATAGATCAATTACAATGCAGTACACACCACCATTTAACCAGACCTCCACGTTGCCGAATTCACCGGCAGGCACAATTCAAGTCAAACCTAGCATAACTCAAACCTGTTTCAGTGCAGAACTCAAAGCCAGGGGGGATAACCAAAATCCATCAACATGGTCAATTCCTGAGATTACAAAAAACATAGTTGACCTTCGGAGAGATGTTGAAATTACAAAAACTAGCTTTGAAAAGTTTGAAGACGATTATAGGAGAGGAGATCAGGTATGTTTAATACATTTTAGCAAAAAGATGAACAGATTTGGAGATAGGCTAACACAGGTCGAGTCGAATTGCAATAATGTACTGACCCAGATGAACACCTTTAGCGATAAGGTTGCCTCGGATCTTGGTCATTTTCAGTCTCAAATAGACCAGACAAAAACTTTTGTGGCTACGGAAATCAAGAAGGTGGGGGAACATTTGGATGAAAAAATTGAACCCTTGCAAATTACAATAGCCAGTATGGAACAAACCCTAGCCAAGGTTGAACGGCTTTTGGAAGGCCAATCAGAAATTCGTGCCATGGTGCACTTGAGTGACGAGTTGCAAAATCGTTACTTAAGTAGACACCAGGATCGAGCAGGACAACCTGAAATCTTTAGGCACCGAGATACATCGTTGCTCCACAATGAACACAGTATCACTAATCCACTCGACACACCTCATGATTATCCAGTTCCTCCTCCGATCACACGAGTAGGGACACAGGATGTACGAACTCATAACTCTGGAATTAGTCAGTCAGTTCTCAATGCAACGTTTCCCCAACCATTTTCCAATGATACCGCACCAACAGACACGACAAATCCTTTGTCTCATAACCAACCAAACACAACTTCCCTACATAAGCAGTGCAACAATAGAACGCCGTCAACTAGGCATATTGACAGTGTTCACATTCCAGCAAACACGAATCAGATTGCTAGTGATGCATCGCCAACTAGTCATATTGGATGTGTGTCAGGCGCAAATGATGATAGCAATAATTTAGAACAGGGTCATACAGTGACATCTAGTAATAGTGTCAATGCCCTTAAAGCGTCTGGCGACAACGCAGATGACAAAGATCAAAATACCGTTATTTCAGGGCAAACACAAGGCGAAAATAAAACAGAAAAACCACAACAAAAATCAGACAAATCTCTTCCGAGCAAATATCAAATTTACCAACAATTTCAAAAACTTAACAAGTTCACTGGTTCTTCCGAAGACAATAACTGGATAACATTTATCCATTACTTCGAGCGGTTGTGCCAGTGGAACAATTGCTCTGATGAAGACAAGGCACAGTATTTAGGGGACTGCCTCAGTAGCCATGCTGCTGATTACTTTGCTTCGCTACCCCTAGAGCAACAGACGAACTACGAAGTACTTAAAAATAACTTAGAAAAGCGCTTTTACAAGAAGGAGGACCCAAGGTCAATCAGGAAAAAATTCTTGACTTTAAAACAGAAGTCAGGAGAAACTATTAATGAGTTTGCGGACAAAATTAGGAAGCTAGGTATGGAGGGGATGGAAGGTATTAGTCAGGAAATGATGGATCAAATGGCAGCGGACGCCTTCTTAGATGGTGTACAGCATAAGGCGGTTGCCTGGACTGTAGCCAATCAAATGCCTACTTCTTTAGAAGAAGCCGTGCGTCTTTTAGACGTAGCATTAACCAATCAAAAAACTATTCTGGGGGACAAAAGTGTTAGGCAGCCAGGACTAGATTCTCCGAGCGTAAGGGTAGTCCGTAAAGATGACCACGAAACAATTAAGTTGGCTGATGAAACCCGAACGTCGCCTATCAACGTGCAACGGTCAAGAATGGATTCAAAACAACGTTCTCCGATGAGGGATAACAATTTCAAACGCACTGAGTACTCACCACGCTCCCCTTCTAGAAATGGAAGGGTTCAAGGAGAACGTAGTGTGTACTCACAACGTCATAGCAATAGACGTGATAAGGGCTTCCAAGGGCCCAGTGCATATTCACCGCGTTCCCCCTATCGGACTGACCATAGTTACGACGGATATTCCTCATACCGACATTCCCCTTACAGATATGAGCGTGAGTGGGAAGAACGTGATGTTTTTTCACGTTCTCCATACAGGAACGAAGGAGAACACTGGAATAAAAATGTGGGTTATTCCAGGTCCCCTCGTCAAAATTTTGAGAGAGATTCGCGGTCTCCTGATACCTATAGATCTGCTTACCGATCACCCGATAGGAATTACAACCGTTCCCCCAGGTTTGAGAACGGCAGGGACTATGGACAAGTAGAGCGACCCGAATACAGGACATTAGGTAGTGCCCCTTCACAGAGGTATAGCCGTAGGGAAGAAGGTCCTTATACAAGTGACAAGGACACTCGAAGCTCAATGACGTCTATTGATTCAAAGCTTGATAAGCTTTGCAAAATAATGACGCAAAGTTTTTCAAATATTGGGGCGAATGAAATCGAATGTATTCGATGTGGCGGTAGAGGACATTTCGCCCGAGACTGTGCTACTCAGATTAGTCCTAGAGGACGATTTAGTTCACCCCGTTCCAAACGCATAGCATTCACAGAACCGGTAAAAGAGAGAGGGTCGAACTCTTAGGCCCTGTGGTGTCGACCCGGAAATCGATAAGAAAGGGCCTAATTGACCTCGGCTCCAGAAGTGACGTTGTAGAACGACAATAAATGGTACCAGAAGTGGGGTTGATGTAAGAGGTTGTCCAAATTTGGAAGGTATATCAGAGTCACATTACGAGACTTTACGGTATGACACAGTGAGAGAAGTAACGTTACTGAAGTCCGAGCCTAACGATCTGACACCTGTAATTGACATCAGTCTAAATCATCAGCAGGTAAGGGCTGTTGTCGATAGCGCGGCACAAGTAACTGTAATGAGTGAGAAGCTCTACCATTCATTAGCTACACCACCAAAATTATTAGAAGCTATTCGATTGAAAGGTGCAGGCGAAAATCAATATTTTAGGGCCCATTTGGCAATGAGTATTCGTTTCAAAATTGGTTCGCAATTCTTCGCCCTTGACAGGATATATGTAGCCCCAATCACGGACGATCTGATTCTGGGTATAGACTTCATGAACAAATACAAAATAACAATTGATTTAGGTAATAATGTTTTCAAAATTAAAAATGAAGAAATTCCAATTAAATTGATGAAGAATTCTACAGGGAAGGAAGTCCAGGTCAGCAGGGTTTTCCTGATAAAGAGGGTTAAGGTACCGGCTAATACCTCCATTATGGTCTTGGGTAGTACCACTCTTGCGGGAGAGGGGGACGTTGTCTTGGAAGGTACTACAAACCACAAAGGGTTATTGATGCCGAGAATTTTGACAAAGTCCGCGAATAATATCCTGGTAGTTTTAACCAACCTCAGTGATAATCCCAAACTGCTGAAGAAAGGACATTTTTTGGGAGTAGCAATGCAGTCGGGAGAAATCCTGGAGTCTAGTGATTTGGCAGGATCGGACGTTCGGTTAAACGTGCCGGAGACTGAGAAATCGTCTGCCGGTTTGCTAGTGTTTGAGTCGGACATCGAGAGCTCATGTCCTGACTCTGCTATTCAAGTGGGTGATACTGAGAAATCGTGTCATGGGTTATTCACAGTAACCTCGGACATCGAGAGCTCATGTCCTGACTCTGCTATTCAAGTGGGTGATACTGAGAAATCGTGCCATGGGTTATTCACAGTAACCTCGGACATCGAGAAATTGTGTCCTCAGTACTCTACACTGGCTGTGCAAGCCAGTGAAACCGAGAAATCGTCCCGTAAGACTCATGGCTCTGAAGTTTTGACATGCAGGCGTGAACCTGCGGAAGCCCCCCCAGGAGTACCTGTTATTCGGAGAACAAGGGGTGATGCGTCCACTGATCCTCGAACGCTTACCCTAGACGAGTGGAAGCGAACACTTCCAAGTCATGTACAGGAGTTATTTATGACTTCCAGTCAGGATTTAAACATTGGACAGTGCTTGGAACTTGCAAAATTCCTCAAAGAATTCCAATCAGTGTTTGCTAGGGATGATGACGACCTGGGGTTTTTCTCAGGGGTTACTCACCGAATCGATACGGGAAATGCGACTCCAATACGACAACAAATGCGCCGAACACCTTTGGGTTTTCAGGAGGAAGAGGAGAAGCATTTGAATAAGATGCTAGATATGGGAGTCATTCGTGAATCGAATTCTGAGTGGGCTAGTCCCCCGGTGCTGGTTCGGAAGAAGGACGGGTCGGTGCGATGGTGCATCGACTATCGGAAACTTAACAACGTAACTGTAAAGGATGCTTTTCCTTTGCCTAGAATCCAAGAATGTTTGGACTCCCTAAGCGGAAACGCATTTATGAGTTCAATAGACCTCCAATCGGGATACTGGCAGTTGGGTGTTCATCCAGACGATATTCACAAAACTGCGTTCATCACCAAATACGGGTTGTATGAACATGTTAGACTTCCGTTTGGTTTATGTAATGCACCCGCGACCTTCTCTAGGGCCATGCAGTTAGTCCTTAGAGGACTAACGTGGAATGTAGTTCTTGCTTATTTAGATGATATCGTGATTCTAGGAAAGTCTTTCGATGAGCATATCGACAATCTACGCGAAGTCTTTACACGATTCAAGACTTTTGATTTGAAGCTGAAACCCAGAAAATGTGCCCTATTTAAAACGGAGATCGAATTCTTAGGCAGAATAGTGAACAGGAAGGGAATCACGGTCCACCCAAATCATATTGAAAAGGTTAGGGATTGGCCTGAGCCGAAGACGGTCAATGAAGTCGAAAAATTCTTAGGATTTGTAAATTATCACAGAGATTTCCTGAAAAATTTGGCAGAAGTTTCATCAAGTTTGTATGAATTGACGAAAAAGAATGTGGAATTTATATGGACAGACAGACATCAGGAATCCTTTGATACTCTGAAAGAGATGCTGATAAACGCGCCAACTTTAGGGTTTCCGGACCAGACTTCCAAATTTATTTTAGATACCGATGCATCGTTGACCTCTATTGGCGGTCAACTCAGTCAAATAAAGCCCGATGGATCGGAAGTCGTCATCAGTTACGGTTCGTTGGTACTCAATCCAGCCCAAAGAAATTACTGTGCAACCAGACGCGAGTTGCTGGCGGTTGTACGATTTACTAGACAATTTAGGCATTATCTTTTAGGGCGTTCTTTTTATGTTCGGACCGATCACAATTCATTGACCTGGCTAACAAGATTTAAAAATATTCAGGGTATTTTGGCGCGGTGGCTTGAAGAGTTAAGCCAGTATGATATGGTCATATTACATCGTGCTGGCGTTAAACATGTGAATGCCGATGCTCTTTCACGCATACCCGATGAATTGCGATTTTGTAACTGCTATGAAGCCGGAAAGGATCTTAGTAGTTTGCCTTGTGCTAAGAATGGGATCCCGTGCAAATTTTGCCAAAGAGCCCATGTCGAATGGGCCCGATTTGAGGAAGACGTTGACGATGTTATCCCTCTGGCCGCGAAAGCACCAGGGAATGCATCTTTAATGCTGAGACAAATAGTTCCTGATGAAACTGGAAACATTTCGTCAGAACATTGGCTCCCTGGATATTCAGCAGCGGAATTAGCCGAGTTGCAAAGACATGACCCAGTAGTTGGCACTTTGCTGAAATGGATGGACAAACAGACAATAGACGAGGATGAGTTTGCCTTAGCAAGTCCGGGAGTTAAGAAATTTTGGCAATGCAACTCCCAGTTGGTGATTCGAAACGGTTTATTGTACTATCAATGGGATCAAGATCCGCATCCACCGAAATATCTGTTTATGGTTCCAGAAAGTATTGTCAGCGAAATTCTTGGATTTTGCCATGACAATACTCTGGCTGGTCATTTAGGTTTTGATAAAACTTTACACAAAATTAAGCAATCCTTTATTTGGTACCACATGGCGACAGATTGTAAAGATTATGTCAAATCCTGTGGTGTTTGCAACAAACAGAAAAAATCTACCGTTAAACCCAAAGCCGAAATGCAGAGCTACCACGTATCAGCCCCAATGGAGAGGATTCACATCGATGTGTTGGGCCCTTTCGTCCCAAGCAAACGTGGCAACCTTTACATTCTAATGATGGTTGACCAGTTTACAAAGTGGATTGAATGTTACCCTATCCCAGATCAATCAGCCGAAACAGTGGCGAAAACCACAGTTGATGGATTCATTTCTAGGTTCGGGTGTCCTCTGCAAATATTTACAGATCAGGGTAAAGCTTTTGATGGAAAGCTTTTCCGCGCAGTTTGTGACCTCCTGCAAATCTCCAAATTGAGAACCACTCCATATCATCCTGCCTCAAACGGGCAGGTGGAACGATACAATAGAACAATATTGCAGATGATTCGATGTTTCTTGAATGAGAAACAAAATACTTGGGATGATCATTTGCAACAGCTTGCGGGAGCCATTAGAGCTTCTCCTAACCGACAAACTGGGTTCACACCCAATATGTTAATGTTGGGTAGGGAAGTCTGGCAACCCGTTGACCTTTATTTTCAAGGTTGGGTCAAATCGGATTTAAGCGAGCCGGAGTATGTCAAGACGTTGCGGAGAGAGATGCTTAAGGCACAAGAAACTGCCAGAACCACTTTGAAAATGACCCAGAGGAGACAGAAGAAAGATTACGACTTAAAATTACACCAGACTAAATTTTCTGTGGGTGACACAGTGTACAGACTAAATAACGTATCGAAAGTTGGTCAAAGCAATAAATTGAAAGCTCCTTGGAGCGGCCCTTTCCTAGTAGTCGAGATTTTGTCGCCAGCATTGATAAAAATTAAGGACAGAAAGAGGGAATTGGTAATACATCACAATAATGTGAAGTTATGCCAAGATAGAGCTCTACCCTTATGGCTTAGAAAGCTTCGGCATAGCCTATTTGCGCAGGGAACTGGGGAAGAAATCGATAGGGACAATGATGAGGGATCCGGGAGTGACAGTTATGATTTGGACCTCCTCTTTAACGGTAGTAATGACAGACCGGAAATGCAGCAATTAGAAAATTCACAATGTGCCGTTATTCCAGACATAAGTATCCCTGAACGAAAAACACGTACAGGAAGGGCAACTAAGAAACCTAAGTATCTAGATGAATTCACCAGTTGAAGACGAGATAACCTAGGGAGTAGTTAAGTTGTTTAGTGTACTTAAGGAATTTACTTTTCAGGAATTCTACAGCTCCCAGCATCACGGACCCCAATTTTGATCCCTTTTCCTTCCCTAACAACGATAAAGTTTGCGAAGTTTGTTTCACCTGCGATCATAATTTTTTGGACGAAAATTGTCCCGCGCGTTATCGGAAGGAAGTCCCCAGCATTGCAAATCCTCGATTTGATACCCGTTCCTTCCCGCAAGATGGTGTGGTGTGTGAGGTTTGTTTCAGTCGTGGTCATCAGTTTTTAGACACAAATTGCCCCGCTCGCTCCCATTTCAAGATCGGGATTATAACTAGTTTTAAAGGACCGAGCTGTGTTCTCAGCAACCTCTATCCGTGCAAAATTTTAATATACGGACATTGTTTCAAGTCCGTTGAGCATGCCTACCAGTACCGGAAATGTCTGGAGTTCAATCGGGATAAAATAGCCTATAAAATTCTGCTTGATACGGAAGATCCTGTGGAGGCAAAGCGCTTGACGCACGGCATAGGGAGCCCTAGGTGGGACAACATGAAAGTTGGAATAATGGAAGAGATAGTACAAGTGAAGTTGAGGAACGTGCCCGAGTATCGAGATGCTCTACTGGCTGCCGAGCCGATAATAGCGGAGGCCGTCCCAAATGCTTACTTTTGGTCAGCCGGGTTGAGTGCGAGTGACCTGATGTGGACGCGTGTCCAGTCGTGGCCGGGGAAAAACATAATGGGACAAATTCACATGAGGGTGCGCGAACAGCTCAAGTGTGAGTTGGGGTATAGCAGTGCTGGTGCTCCGCCCTGCACCGTTGGTGATTCGAACGCTTCCTTGAACATTCCGGAAGATGCGACTGTCGCAGCCCCTCCACACGAACGAAACGTAACAGTAACGACTCTTTGTGACGATTCTGAACTCCCCGCCGCACCTGTTGCACCTGATGTTACGCCTTCGAATGTTGCCTGCGTACCGACGATTGACGTTTCCACCACACACGCGCCTCGTGTTTCAACGTTATCTGAACTCTCCACTGTGCCCGTTACGCCCTCGAATGTTGCCTGCGTACCGACGATTGACGTTTCCACCACGCACGCGCCTCGTGTATCGACGCTATCGAGAACAGCTACCTCCTCCATCAACGTGTCGTCTCGATCCAGCCGTCAAAAGAAAAAGCCTGTGTGTCCGTTACGTTCATTTACTCAGTGCAACTGGAGTGCCAACAACGTGACACGTCATCTTTCTCGCCAGCATTGTTCGCCTTATCTTTTTAAACGTGACGATTTGGGCCCGGTGAAGGAACGTTGCGAACAAATCCTGAAATTCTTGACGCAAATCGCGACATTATTAAACGTACTTGACGTTAGCGACCTTCCTCTTTTCATGCGGCAAAATCATCTGTCAGTGGCTCCGTCGGAGCAGGTGGGTCCATTACACCGAGCAATCGTGGAAGAATTCCACCTGTTTCTGGCGGATCCACTACCTAGTCAAAGTATTGACTTTCATACGTCGAATTGTCTGTCGGCTCTTGCGTGGTACAAGAACGTACTCTTACTTTATTCGAAACTATCTCCGACTGATCTTGAACTTTTAGCGGAAAATTATGCTTCTCAACGTCGAGTCGATCTAGTACATACTGATGAACCACCATCTGACGTTAATATGGATTTTCCGAGAGACGTTACCACAACATCTACGTCCTCGTATATCGGTAGTGACGTACAGTGCGCCAACGCAGAGCAAGCGCCCATCACCGCAACATCTACGTCTTCGTGTATCGGTAGTGACGTACAGTGCGCCAACGCAGAGCAAGCGCTCATCACCGCAACATCTACGTCTTCGTGTATCGGTAGTGACGTACCGTGCGCCAACGCAGAGCAAGAGCCCACCACCACAACGTCCACGTCTTCGTGCATCGTTAAGGACGTACCCTGTGTTTACGTAGATCAAGGGGCCGGCAGCAATTCGGATCATAAGAATACGAGTCATTCCTCCCATCATAACGTATCATTTCCAGTTGCCATTAATGACGTCAACGTAGACGCTACGCTGAATCGAAATCAAGATGGAACGTACTCCTTGACGTATGACGATCCGTATGAATACGTTGTGTATGGTGCCGACGCTCACTGCCATCTAGAAAAACTCGCTGAAAAATTGGGAAAAACCATACCTTTCGATCAGCTTTTAGGGGGGACCCCAGCGAACAGAGAGCTTCAATACGTAGTCACGTCGTTTTGCTATCCGACTAGTTTTCCGTGTCATGAAGTGCGCGAACAGATTCTCGGAAATTGCCGTTTCTTTTGTATTGGTTACCACCCAAAATTAGTCAAAGCCCAGAATCCGAACATGGAAATTATCCAAACGATAGTAGATGCCGTTGAAACCTGTCCAAAAGTCGTTGCCATAGGGGAAATTGGTTTAGATTACTCAATAGAAGGGTCAAACAAGAAAGCGCAACAGATAATTTTAAAAGAACTTTGTATTCTGGCAAAACAACGAGGACTGCCTATAGTCATACATTGTAGAGAACATGCGAAATACAATCCCCTTCAAGCCTCTTTGGATTGTCTGAATATACTATGGGAAATACTGCCCCAGGATTATCCCATCTACAAGCATAGTTTAGTCAACAATATTGAAGCGAACCTGTGGACCTCTAGATTCTCCAACGTTATTTTCGGCATCAATGGGATTCTCTTTTATAAGAACTTGACCTATTTTGATTCTCTTGGCACGTTCTTGACAGTGGGAAATCTCCGTAGAATGGTTTTAGAATCTGACGCCCCACATCTTCACCCTTACGGTCAACAGAACACAAATTTTCCTTCATCAATTTTTATTATTGCCGACAAAATTGCAGAGCTTCTAAAAATCGACGTGAAAATTGTCTTACAGAGCACCCTCAATAACGTAATAGAATTCTTCAAAATTCCGAGTTGAACCATTTTTGAATTATTGCAGTTGGGTTGAGAAATCACCCGAAGTGTATCTATCGCTGAGAAATCGCTATTAGTTACCGGATTGACGAATTATTAGACGTGTATTATTGAATTATTGCAGATGGGTCGAGAAATCACCCGAACTGTATCTGTCGCTGAGAGATCGCTATCAATGTTTGTATGTATTCTGTTTATATTCCCGCTTTTGCTTGGCTTATTAACTTGGCCGAGAAATTGGCCAAATGGTGAATATTTGTAGAATTGCCGTTAGACTTGCATGTATTCTGTTTATATTCCCGCTTTTGCTTGGCTTATTAACCTGGCCGAGAAATTGGCCAAATAATGAATTTTTGTAGAATTATCGTTCGACTTGCATGTATTTATATTCGCGCTTTTGCTTGGCTAACTAATTTGGCCGAGAAGTTGGCCAAGGGATAGAAGTTCGTAGAAACGCCCTTAGATCTGCGTGCATTCTGTTGATATTTCTAA
The DNA here is from genome assembly GCA_949752745.1 of Protula sp. h YS-2021. Lineage (NCBI taxonomy): Eukaryota > Metazoa > Annelida > Polychaeta > Sabellida > Serpulidae > Protula > Protula sp. h YS-2021. The sequence continues at coordinate 28,570,646 of OX457026.1, read as the reverse complement.
TTGCGCTCGAGCTATTAACCAATGGTCGTAAAGGTAGTTAAGAAATCTACATTTGTAGATGTGCTTGACCGGGGAGTCTGTTATAGTCGAGCAATCGCTGTAACAGGTAATATTAGTAGCGCAGACGGGCATGCCTGTATTGTAGCTAATAGGGCATGTAACATGTCTGAAGATTGGATTGATTTCTTATTTTGAATGCTCTTAAGTATTCATTCTGTGCTTTTCTCCTTCTCATTGATCATGCATGTATATATGTTCGTGTGAGTGTAGTGTGAACGGGGGGTTAAATTAAAAAAAAAAAAAAAAAAAAAAACGGGGGGTAGTGTTGTAAAGGTTGGACCATTTTATCTTGAAAACGATTTTGGCCTCTTTTTGGTTTCACCCCGTTGACCCGTATAAAACCCCGTGCCCTTCCTGGGGGCTCTCTCTCTCACCTCCTGACCGCAAGCAGCAACAGCAACAGCATAGTTAAGACGAGCACGGCAAAGCCCCGGGGTAGAGCCAGAGTGAGAAGTTGCACGCGGCATTATGTAAGTTTATTCAAGTACTGTATTCTATTATATTTCCTATTGTCTTCTGCATTCCTGGTTGTAGAACGACAATAATACTCCCGAAATAGGAACTTCCATAATAGAATGAAAAACAAAACTAATTGCATGAAGATAACAAACAATATTTGAAGAATACAAAAGTAGCAAGCATTATTTTTCTTGCCAGTTACCTTTTTAATGACCATGGTCTTTCGTTTTTATGGTTCGCACACTGCTATATAGCTGTCTTGCTTTCCATTCTTTGGCACCTGGGCCACCTCTCCTGCGCGTTGAGAGAGCCTTATGATTATCGCTTGTTTCGTTATCGATTGTCGTAGCATTTCCCCGTATACTAGGTACTGAAGTATCAGTATATTGTTGCTAGTGGTGTATCTTGAGTACTTAACGTTTCCTTTGACTGATATGCTGCCGGTATGCACGTTTACCTGGAATACAAAGTTGAGTCCGCGGACGAATCAACAACGATCTGAGGAGAGTTTAAACTTCAAAGTGAAAGTAAGCATTTTTTCCAATACGAACTTGTACCACCTGATATATAACATGGGGTACAAACGCTTTTTTTTCTTGTACGCTGTTAACTATACCAGGAATCGGGCAAAAAGGGACGGAAAAGTCCTGAAGACGGTGAGGCATTTGCTCCCGAAGATGTATAACAACGCATCCCCGGAAGACTTTATGAAATATGCGTATCAAAAAAAAAAAAAAAAAAACGCTTGGAAAAGGAAGTAATTTTGAGACCAGACATATGGTCCGCGCGGAGTGCTGATTCTTAAAAAGGGGAGGGGTAACTTTCATTAAGTACGTCGGTTTAATTCCCGTAAAAAGGGGCGGGGTTACTTCGGAATTAACTTTTCTCCGCAACGTTTTGATTAAAAAAGCTATAGGTACGTGATATCTCAAAATCAGCACTCCGCGTTTAGGGGTCATTTTAAAAAGTGATGGACAGGCATGGTAACCAGTTGATACGTGAGTGCCTCCCCCCTTCCCCGGTGCCCTCCCTTTGGTCATCTACTAAGTACTCGCGAACGGGGGGGGGGGGGGGGGGTAGGGAGAAAGAAAATACGAAACCATAGGTTAGACACTGTATAGGCACTCGAGTCTAGTGGGCAGGGAGGAGGGGGGAGGGACTAACGCATGCTAACGATGAAGAAAGTGTGTGATGTAAATTTGCGATACTATACATTTCAACCATACACGCGGTGCAATCCGAAACAGTACCCCCCTCCCCCCCAAACCCCATCCCCGTTATGTGAAACGCGGATCGAGTGTTAAATGAACATTACCCTCCTTTTTTAACGAAATTGGAACTCCGCACGGACCGCGTCTGGATCATATATGATATCACGTCCCAGGAGGGGGGTCCGAATCAATTATAAAACGGCAATCGATTAATCGAAATAATACAGTACACTCGATTACTTAATCGATTATTATCCCTTAAATTTCTGCTGTTAAGGTGGATTCTACAGAATTTTTTGAAAATCTATGGGAAAGCGTGCTGAAAAAAAAAATGCTTTCCAGTTTTCAAATATTTGATGTGCTTTGCAAAAGTTGCGACACTGTTGTTACGCAAAGTGCCAGATTACGCTCGTCGGCTCAATAATTGGCGTATGTAGTGAACAGCAAGCGTAAGGACTGCAACAAATGCCGTGCATGCGCCCGAAGGCACAAAACGTCTTCACGCGGTATCTGTCATAACCGCGTGGTCAATCCAAGGCCAAGGCAAATGTCTTCTCTCTCTCTCTCTCTCTCTCTCTCTCTCTCTCTCTCTCTCTCTCTCTCTCTCTCTCTCTCTCTCTCTCTCTCTCTCTCTCTCCTTCTTCTTCTTCTTCTTCTTCTTCTTCTTCTTCTTCTTCTTCTTCTTCTTATTTCATTATACAAAGGCCAAGGAATATTTCAAAACGCGTGGAGGAATAAAGCATGGGTAAGGGATTTTCGGTTGCTGGGGAGGGATTGTCACGACCACGAGAAAAGCTGCGTTTATCAGACAAACTTCTTTTTTTTGACTCAAAGGAGGAGGGGAGTGGGCAGGAGTCATAAGTTAAATATCTTTCTGAAATCAACTTGAAATGCATCATTGCCTATCGCCCCTCCCCCCACCCCCGGCCCTTCCCTTTGGTGTGCGTTGATGTTATATTGAATGGGTAATATTTGTGTTCAAGGGTGTGGAAGCAGGATTGTGAAAAAGTCTTGCCCCTTGCGATGAAATTTTAGAATCGGGGGATCTAAACCAAGTGAACATGTGACGGTGTGCAGGCGTTGCCAGTAGACGTCGGATCAGCGTTGGGATTTGTTTGTCGAAACAACGTGAAGGGGAGGAGGGTGGGGGGGGGGGGGGATTCGGCGCTGGATAGACGTCAGGAGAGGGGTGTTGTGTAGGCATGAGAAGTCGACATGTCTGAGATAGCATGGTCGTCTCTCCATTGAAGCACCCCACCCACGAGTATATTTTCCAAAAACAGCCATAAACAACTTGCGTGCCCCTCAGATTCTTATGTTTCAAGCACCTTTTTTGCTTTTAAAAGCATTTCGTTGCTGCCATCTCCGGGTAGCGATAATATGATAATATGGTTTTTTGGTTGTTTCCCGACGTCTATAAAACGTTGAGAAAAGGCATTGTTTCGACTTTCATAAACAAAAAATGCAGACGTCAATCCAACGTTGCGACAAAAACAAATTAATGTTGCGATTTGATCGCAAGGAGAAACAACCAACCAAGAATTTTTGAAAGGATGGTAATTGGTCGATAGACGTCACTCCCCCAAACGAACGTAGGATTGACTATGTTTAGTGGGAAGGCACTTTTTTCTTGGAATCCACAAAATCTCTGATTTAAACTTGAGGAATTAACTTTCCCAACCCAAAGAATCTGAGATTTGAACGTTAAAACCGTTGTGTCTTGAAGGGGGATGGCATATCGCTACTGATAAACTTACATTAATTTTGTGCGGTCGTTTCTGTTGCTACCACAGGAACAGTTTGAGCAATGAATCTTTTCGTTCTTGTTACAGAATTCCACAATTCCGCTACGATGGAGGCAGAGACAGCCTATAGGGAGAGAGAGAAGGGTTTCACGTGTTCCATCTGCCAAAAAATCTTTACTGATCCCGTAAGCCTGAAAGCTTGTCTGCACAAATTCTGTAAACAGTGCTGCCTTAGGATTCTAGAAGACAAAGCGGACAAAGCTGTTTGTCCTCTGTGCAGAGAAGCTTTTAAAGAGGATGATATTAAACGAGATTGCAGTTTCAATGAACAGTTAGACATATTCAAGAGTGAAAGAAAGCCAACTGCTGGCGACAACGGTCCAGTTTGCAGCTGCGCAAATTTCAAGGCTGGTTGCTTTTGTAAGCATTGTCCGGCCTTTTTATGCGATTCTTGCAAAAATGCCCACTCCACATTCCCGCCGTTGAAAGAACATGAAGTTGTAAAAATCGACGACCTAACGGCCCAGGCACTAGGAAGCCTCGAAGCTCAAAGCAAGGTTATTGCCCAACTGGAAACCAGCATTGATCAGATCCAGTCAAACCAGAGTGAACTGCAACATAAACTCGACGATAACTTAATATCCATTAAAAACTGCGAGAGACTTTGGCATGATTCCATTAAGAGTTATTTTCACGAGAAAGCAGTTGATTTGGTTAGTCATAATATAGTTGTGAACTGCATCATGGAAGCCCAGATGTCACTTATGCAGGAAAGTCGCGAACGAGAAAGTGTCAAATGCCAACATCTTCAAGAGCGTATCAGCGGAATTACCGAAATGAAATCCAGTGTGGAGCCGAAGCATTTTCTCAAACAAATTAATGACTGTGTGAATTTCCAGGAAAAACTACAGCAAAGCCAGCCCATTACGGAGGTAAAACAAACTCAGGAATTCTTGACTCTAGACAACACATTGGACGGGATTAAACATAAATTTATGACTTTGTCGGATCCGAATTCACCGCGTATTACACTACATTTTTGGGATGTCGAGACAGGAAACATTTGCGAACCCACTGAACTTGAAGTAAGGGATGACAAGGTTTGGAGGCACGATTACAACGCCGAGAACTCCGAAAATGAGTTTCTTGATTTTCAGGCACAAATCTCGACACCAGCGACTGTAGGAATACCGGAAAAAATGTGTGAAGAAAAAGAAGCAATAAAAAGCGCACCATGTGAGCCAGAATTGGAATTGCGTAAAGAAAAAGAAGCTGTAAAAAGCGCACCAAGTGAGCCAGGGCTGGAAGTGTGTAAAGAAAAAGGAGCTGTAAAAAGCGCACCAAGTGAGCCAGAATTGGAATTGTGTAAAGAAAAAGAAGCTGTAAAAAGCGCACCAAGTGAGCCAGGGCTGGAATTGTGTAAAGAAAAAGGAGCTGTAAAAAGCGCACCAAGTGAGCCAGGGCTGGAATTGTGTAAAGAAAAAGGAGCTGTAAAAAGCGCACCAAGTGGGCCAGAATTGCAAAGCGACGAGATGGAAGTGTGTGGGTATGCTGTGGGAGTTAGACCTGAACCGGAAGGGGAATCCCAGGGGAAACCCACTACATTAGAAAATGGATCACATGATGAAAGCATGGCAACCAATCCAGGCAATGCGACTGCCTCGGCAGGAGAATCCACTATTCAACTTGATGCCTTGGAAGAGCTTAATTTTTCGGGTATTAAGGTGCCAAGTGAGCTCGTTGATTTTCCAAACCCGCCATTTCGAATAAAGGACACTGTCATGGAAGGCAGCATGTCACGGATAACCTTCGTTGGTGACGATTTGTGGATTTTGTCAAATCCCAGTAAAGGTGTTATTCGTGTCTATGACTCGCGGACGAATGGAAATTTTAAATATGGTATAAAAGTGTCCCATTACGATAAGAAAGCCCAAGAGGAGTTTGCGTGTGAGGTATTGGCTGTTGCTCAATGTTCAGGTGGTGACATTGTGGTGGGTTGCCATGGTTTTTCAAGCGCAGGGTCTCATAAGTTAGACGTAGGTTTATTAGAAATAGATTCCAAGGGGTCGATTATTGGCATTCTTTTGCTAGAAAAAATTATGGATGTAACGTCTTGTGGAAATCACGTCTTTGCGCTTTTAAAAAGTGGTGAAATCCGACAATATAGGAAAAATATGGGGAAGTGGGAACGACTCCGGCAAATACCTTTGGGAAATTACGGTAAGCTTGATCGCATCGTGTCACAAGAGAAAGAGTTATATCTGAGCTCTTGGTACCAACCCATACTAATCTGTGTTGATATCGATCTGGATACCCCCCAGGACGAGCTAAGTCCGAAGATCAAAAGCAACGAGGGGAATCCTGTTTCTCTCAATCTTTGCTGTGCATATTCGAGCGGAAGTGTTTTAGTAGCCGATAAATTCAATTCCGAATTGCTCATCGTTCAGCCGAATCCCAGATGGGAAGTTCTCCGTCGGCTTAAGCAGGATTTTAAGCCGATAGATGCCGCTTTGGATCGGCAAGGAAATTTGTGGATTTTAGGTTGTGATAGACGCAACTTATCCCAGTTGTATATACTAAGTAAGCAGGGCTAGGTTGTCACGATGTTCATTTGTAGTAATAGAGTTGCTGTTGATTGCTGAGTTGGATTTGGTTTTAGGTTTGAGAAAGGCAAGAAAAAAACTTGTTTCTTATTCATGTTCATGGGTTACAAATTTATTAAAAAAAGAGTGGACGGTCGGGTAAAAATCTTGGGAGTAGAATTATGAGTTTTTGAGACTGTTTGCGTGGCCAGTTTGCTGTGTAATGCACGATTTACTGGACTATATTTTCTTCAGTTAGAAAATTGTCATGGAAGAGTAAAAAATCTTCGAAAAATGGAAAAATCATAATTGTTTCATGAATAATTGAGCGTCGCAATATTCAAACTACACTAACCTGGCAGGTGAAACTTGCGTGTGAATGGCTGTAAGCGACCATTTTTGTTAAACCCACTTTGGATATATGGATATACTTGACGTAGGAAGGTGAAATTTGGCACACATGTAGAGGATGGTGAAACATCGTGGAATCCGCAATTTTGTTGTACCTTGACCTCTTAAGTAACCTCGAAAGGACAACTTCTCTCGAACGGGCAGAGATTGACTGATTTTGAACTCATTTTCGACACTTCGGGCCAGAACGACGTTACCTAAGAAGTGCCTTGATGACCTTGGCTTTCGCGGTCGAAAAGTTTACCATTATTTCGAAAACAGCTCAAACTTTGGGCATAATGGACGTTACATAGGAGTCGCCTCGGTGATAGGGAGACATTCTCTCTTGTGGTTTTTCTAAGTGAGTCATTCCGCTATCTTGTGGAATTCGATGTGATTGCAATGTTTTCATGAAATAAGTGTTGGGCTGTTACAATCATTCATAAAGCTCGTTATTATCCCCCATGTAACGAGGGGATATAGGTTTCAGCTTGTCCGTCTGTCCTGTCTGTCCGCTTTCGTGCGCCCTCGTGTCCGGGCCAAATCTCCGAAAATATTTGTCGTATAGCCTCTTTCTGTTGCATACGGTTAGCACGTATATTGAAGGTGTGCAACGTTATATTATTTTTTTAAATCGGCCAAAAATTCTAAAAAATTCGACTTGTCAAACTAAATGTTTTTTTTTTAGGAAATTTGTTAGCACTGAGACAGGTTCTCAAATTTTATGCAGTGAATATATATATATATATATTGTACATGTGCAACGTTGTATTAGTTTTGAAATCGGCTAAAAATTGTCAAAAATACGACTTCTCAAAAATATATATTTTTTATGTAAACCTGTTTGCACGGAGCTTTTGTCCAGACGCGTTCTCCGAAACTATTCGCTCCAGCGTTCTGAAATATTTTGCAGTGAAAATACACATGTATATTATAGATGTGCGATGTCGTCTTATTTTTCAATTTAACGTAGATTTGAAGAGGTAGCCGATGCCCTAATAGTGAGCGGCATCTTTCAGTTAGTTTTCACTTGGTATGAACCCTGGTTAAGGTGTGTTTAAGGAACCATTTAATTATGTAGCTACATTATTATCTGGGTAAAGTGAGCATCTTAGACCTGACTCATTATTGGTCTTTCAGTTTCTGATCATTCTCCCTCTCCCCCCCCCCCTTCCACCCGTCCCCAGTAACGGGAGGATATAGTTATTAGATTGTCACCTTGTCCGTCTGTCCACTTGCGTGTCCAGGCTGCATCTCTGAAAATATAGACAGAATTGTTTTGAAATTTCACACACGGAAAGAGAAAACATTGTGTGCAGCGTCGTATGTTCTTTTTTTTCGTATTTATCAAACTGATAGTATTTGTCGGTTATTTGAACATGCTATTTTCGACGTTGCGTCCAGGCTAAGTCTCCAAAACTATTGCATTTCAGATACGGATAGACTACATATGGAAGCTGTTCAAAGTTGTTTTTTTTTCTGTTCCGATTCATGAAAAATTGTAAAAAAAACCCACAGTGTTTTGAAATTTGGTATAACTTCTCGTTTGATATAATTTTGTCTGCGAAACTGGACGGTTTAATTATGTCTGCGAAACTGAACTGTTTTTCTGATTTCTTTAAAACTTCACATACGAATTTTAACAGCTTTTCTGTAATGAATGAGTGCCGCTGTAACGTTTTTAGGCCAGCCGGCTTCGTCGGGCTGGTCTTATCACATCAGCAGACGGGGTATGGGTCGTTTGTATGTACGTGTATACGTATGTAAGCTGAAAATGCTCTTCTCTATCACTTTTGATCTGATTCCTTTCACATTTTGTGCCAACGTTCTCTATGTAGGCCTGCCTTGAAAAATTACTTTTTTTGGCAATGGGGCAAAAATTGGATAAGTAGTGTGTGCCATTTAAAATATTTTTTTGCCAATTTTCAAAATGCTTCTTTCACAATTTGGACCTGATTTTTTCCATATTTGGACGATTGAACCATAGCCGGTTCTCTCTTGAAAGCTTACCTTTTTGGCGATCCGCCAAAAATTGGCCAAATGGGGGCATTTATAATTTTTTTAGTACCCAGTTTTCAAAATGCTCCTCTTCCACAATTTTGATCGGATAGCCTTCCAATTTTGCAGAAATGTCCACTAGGCTTTCTTGAAAAGTTACTTTTTGTCGATCGAACAGACAGTTCGCTAATTAGGAGTCATTTAAAAAAAATGGGTACCCAGTTTTCAAAATGCTTCTACTCCCACAATTTGGATCGCAGTCCTTTCAAATTTTGTACGAATGTTTACTTGGTAGGCCTCTCTTGAATTTTTTGGCGATCCACCAAAATTTAGCCATATAGGGGGCATTTTTTCATTTAATTGGTAGCCAATTTTTCCCCAAAAAATTTCCCACAATTTTGATCGGATTGCCTTCAAATTTTGCATAAATATGCACTAGGCGGTTCGCGTTTGTAAAATTACCTTTTTGGCGATTGGCTAGAAATATACCGAATTCGGGAAGGCATTTAAAACAATTTAGTAGCCAATTTTCAAAATGCTTCTCTCACAATTTTGATCGGATTTCTTTCCAATTTGGAACTGTGGTTCCCTAGATGGTTCTCTCTTGAAAATTTACGTTTTGTGTCGATCCGCCAAAAAATTGCTAAATGGGGGGGGGGGGGTATTTTAAAATTTGTTGGTAGCCCAATTTTCCAAAGACTTTTTTCTTCCACAATTTTGATCGCAGTGCCTTTAAATTTTGCCTGAATATTCAACTAGTCTGATCTCTCTTGAAAATTTACTCTTTTGGCGATCCACCAAAAAGTGGTTAATTGGGACATTTATCGGCAGCCAATTTTCAAAACACTTTTTCCAAAATTTTGACCGGATACCTTCTAACTTTGCATAAATGTCCACTATTTCCGCTTTCTTCTCTTGAAAAGTTACTTTTTTGTCTATCCAAAAGAAATTTGGCTAAATGGGGAAATTTTAAAATTTTTGGTGGCCAGGTTTTTTCTTCCACAATTTTGATCAAATTGCCTTCAAATTTTGCTTAAATGTTAGACTATCCTGTCCTGTCTTGAGAATTTACTTTTTTTTTGCGATCCATTAAAAATTGGCTTAATGGGGGCATTTTTTCTCAGCCAGCTTTCAAAATGCTACTTCTCCCACAGTTTTCATTGATTTTCTTTTCAATTTTGACGATTTTTTTTCCAGATTGTCCTCTCTTGAAAAGGTACTTTTTTCGATCCGACAAAAATTGACCTATTGGGTTCGCTTTAAATTTTGTTCGAATGTTCCCGAGAGGTTGCTGTTTCGAAAAATTACTTTTTTGTTGATTCTCAAAAACGTTTATATCCTTTTGTTTTCCAAAAAACTTTGCTTGCTGCAGTTTGATTGGATTTATTCCAACTTTTGGAATATTACTCTTCATGTGATGTTTTCTTTAAAAAATCTTTTTTCCTTGAATGTTCTGCTGAAGTTTTTCAAATTAGTTCTTCTGCAAGTAATTTTAGTCAGATTGCATTCATTTTTTAACTTTACCATCGTTATTGCTGTTAGAAATTTACTTTTCCGATATCCACCAGAGATGAGGCATATGCAGGCCTTTGATGAAAAATTTTCAGTAACCGCTTTTTAAAATATAAACACTACTTTCTGGTTACTTGTAATCTCAGCAGATCACAATGTTCCTGGACATTCTTGTTTTTTTGTTGTTGTTTTGTTTTGTTTTTTGTTTTGTTTTGTTTTGTTTTGGTCACATTTTGGTAATTTCCCAAATTATTCGTGCAATACCTAATCGGTATAGAACAAAACGTATTGTTTACAACCCCCTGTAAGTAAATTGTAGAAAAGGGGCTGAATGTGTAGATTTTGAAAATTCTTGTTTCATTTAAAGAACAAAAATATTTGGGGACGAAAGGTGTTGTTGTAAATGTTGAGGTATTACTGTTTAATTTTGTGAAGTTCTTCAAAAGAAATAACCCGCTAAACATAAGAACGTTTTTGTTTGGTTGTGAAAAGGTTATAACGTTTTTCTAACCAAAAACGAACCTTTTTTGGTTGTAAAAACGTTATATTCAGCAACCAAATGAAAACGTTATTTTACAAACCAAAATTAAACCTAATTTGGTTGTAAAAACGTTACATTTACCAACCAAATAAAAACGTTTTTTTTTTTCAAAACCAAAAACAAACGTATGGTATTAGAACATTATTGAAATTGATTTTTAAAGTACCAAAAACAAACCAATAACAAACCAAAAACAAACGTATGGCATTAGAACATTATTGAAATTGATTTTTAAAGAACCAAAAACAAACGTTTTGTATAAGAACGTTATTATATCAATTTTTAAGAATGTCATATATTGGAGCGTCAAGGAAATGTTATAGGCATTTTAATATGAATAATATATTCACAATAGCAAGAATTACATTTTAGATGCGAAACGTCAAATTCAGTTCACATATATTTAACTAATTACCGTAAGTTATAACTAAGCATTAAGTGTGCAGATAAAAAAGCCCATAAAAAGGGAGGGGAATTTCAGTACGGGGGAATTATTCGGGGGAGGGGGACTTGAAGTGGGAATAGTATGGGTTGTGGGAGTTGGTTCAGGGGAATGGTCTTAGACACACATTTCAATGGATGCGCCGTGGCGTAGAGGTAAGTTCGTAGCTTTGGATGCCAGAGGTTCCCGGTTCAAACCCAACCAGGTATGAATGTTTCGTGAAATGTTAATTGCGAAAAAATGAAATATGATGTGATGATGGAGCAAGGTGCAGCCTCCCAGAGTGAATACTATTTTGAAGAATGTTGAAGGATATTTTTTTAGATAATTTGTTTAACGCACGTTTCACGATGAAAAGTTTTCTTATGGTTGTGCATGAAACGTTCTAGAAACGTTTTTTATTTGGGGACGAAAGGTGTTGTTGTAAATGTTGAGGTATTACTGTTTAATTTTGTGAAGTTCTTCAAAAGAAATAACCCGCTAAACATAAGAACGTTTTTGTTTGGTTGTGAAAAGGTTATAACGTTTTTCTAACCAAAAACGAACCTTTTTTGGTTGTAAAAACGTTATATTCAGCAACCAAATGAAAACGTTATTTTACAAACCAAAATTAAACCTAATTTGGTTGTAAAAACGTTACATTTACCAACCAAATAAAAACGTTTTTTTTTTCAAAACCAAAAACAAACGTATGGTATTAGAACATTATTGAAATTGATTTTTAAAGTACCAAAAACAAACCAATAACAAACCAAAAACAAACGTATGGCATTAGAACATTATTGAAATTGATTTTTAAAGAACCAAAAACAAACGTTTTGTATAAGAACGTTATTATATCAATTTTTAAGAATGTCATATATTGGAGCGTCAAGGAAATGTTATAGGCATTTTAATATGAATAATATATTCACAATAGCAAGAATTACATTTTAGATGCGAAACGTCAAATTCAGTTCACATATATTTAACTAATTACCGTAAGTTATAACTAAGCATTAAGTGTGCAGATAAAAAAGCCCATAAAAAGGGAGGGGAATTTCAGTACGGGGGAATTATTCGGGGGAGGGGGACTTGAAGTGGGAATAGTATGGGTTGTGGGAGTTGGTTCAGGGGAATGGTCTTAGACACACATTTCAATGGATGCGCCGTGGCGTAGAGGTAAGTTCGTAGCTTTGGATGCCAGAGGTTCCCGGTTCAAACCCAACCAGGTATGAATGTTTCGTGAAATGTTAATTGCGAAAAAATGAAATATGATGTGATGATGGAGCAAGGTGCAGCCTCCCAGAGTGAATACTATTTTGAAGAATGTTGAAGGATATTTTTTTAGATAATTTGTTTAACGCACGTTTCACGATGAAAAGTTTTCTTATGGTTGTGCATGAAACGTTCTAGAAACGTTTTTTATTTGGGGACGAAAGGTGTTGTTGTAAATGTTGAGGTATTACTGTTTAATTTTGTGAAGTTCTTCAAAAGAAATAACCCGCTAAACATAAGAACGTTTTTGTTTGGTTGTGAAAAGGTTATAACGTTTTTCTAACAAAAAACGAACCTTTTTTGGTTGTAAAAACGTTATATTCAGCAACCAAATGAAAACGTTATTTTACAAACCAAAATTAAACCTAATTTGGTTGTAAAAACGTTACATTTACCAACCAAATAAAAACTTTTTTTTTTCAAAACCAAAAACAAACGTATGGTATTAGAACATTATTGAAATTGATTTTTAAAGTACCAAAAACAAACCAATAACAAACCAAAAACAAACGTATGGCATTAGAACATTATTGAAATTGATTTTTAAAGAACCAAAAACAAACGTTTTGTATAAGAACGTTATTATATCAATTTTTAAGAATGTCATATATTGGAGCGTCAAGGAAATGTTATAGGCATTTTAATATGAATAATATATTCACAATAGCAAGAATTACATTTTAGATGCGAAACGTCAAATTCAGTTCACATATATTTAACTAATTACCGTAAGTTATAACTAAGCATTAAGTGTGCAGATAAAAAAGCCCATAAAAAGGGAGGGGAATTTCAGTACGGGGGAATTATTCGGGGGAGGGGGACTTGAAGTGGGAATAGTATGGGTTGTGGGAGTTGGTTCAGGGGAATGGTCTTAGACACACATTTCAATGGATGCGCCGTGGCGTAGAGGTAAGTTCGTAGCTTTGGATGCCAGAGGTTCCCGGTTCAAACCCAACCAGGTATGAATGTTTCGTGAAATGTTAATTGCGAAAAAATGAAATATGATGTGATGATGGAGCAAGGTGCAGCCTCCCAGAGTGAATACTATTTTGAAGAATGTTGAAGGATATTTTTTTAGATAATTTGTTTAACGCACGTTTCACGATGAAAAGTTTTCTTATGGTTGTGCATGAAACGTTCTAGAAACGTTTTTTATTTGGGGACGAAAGGTGTTGTTGTAAATGTTGAGGTATTACTGTTTAATTTTGTGAAGTTCTTCAAAAGAAATAACCCGCTAAACATAAGAACGTTTTTGTTTGGTTGTGAAAAGGTTATAACGTTTTTCTAACCAAAAACGAACCTTTTTTGGTTGTAAAAACGTTATATTCAGCAACCAAATGAAAACGTTATTTTACAAACCAAAATTAAACCTAATTTGGTTGTAAAAACGTTACATTTACCAACCAAATAAAAACTTTTTTTTTTTCAAAACCAAAAACAAACGTATGGTATTAGAACATTATTGAAATTGATTTTTAAAGTACCAAAAACAAACCAATAACAAACCAAAAACAAACGTATGGCATTAGAACATTATTGAAATTGATTTTTAAAGAACCAAAAACAAACGTTTTGTATAAGAACGTTATTATATCAATTTTTAAGAATGTCATATATTGGAGCGTCAAGGAAATGTTATAGGCATTTTAATATGAATAATATATTCACAATAGCAAGAATTACATTTTAGATGCGAAACGTCAAATTCAGTTCACATATATTTAACTAATTACCGTAAGTTATAACTAAGCATTAAGTGTGCAGATAAAAAAGCCCATAAAAAGGGAGGGGAATTTCAGTACGGGGGAATTATTCGGGGGAGGGGGACTTGAAGTGGGAATAGTATGGGTTGTGGGAGTTGGTTCAGGGGAATGGTCTTAGACACACATTTCAATGGATGCGCCGTGGCGTAGAGGTAAGTTCGTAGCTTTGGATGCCAGAGGTTCCCGGTTCAAACCCAACCAGGTATGAATGTTTCGTGAAATGTTAATTGCGAAAAAATGAAATATGATGTGATGATGGAGCAAGGTGCAGCCTCCCAGAGTGAATACTATTTTGAAGAATGTTGAAGGATATTTTTTTAGATAATTTGTTTAACGCACGTTTCACGATGAAAAGTTTTCTTATGGTTGTGCATGAAACGTTCTAGAAACGTTTTTTATAAAACATTTTTAGAACGTTGAGAAAAACACGTTTTTTGGCATTTCATATACAACCTTTAGAAAACGTTTTTTGCAACTTCAAAAGGTTCGAGAAAAACGTTTTTAAAACGTTATTTCAACCAAATTTGTTTTACGGGAAAAGGCACATTTCATGAATAATAATAATTTAACCTGAACAATCGCGACCCAGTGATCATAGAGAGAACGAGAGCTAAAAGTATTATTATTATTATTATTATTATTATTATTATTATTATTATTATTATTATTATTATTATTATTATTATTATTATTATTATTGATAAAACTTAATAAGCTATATTTTGAAAATAAATAAATAAATAAATAGAACTATTGTTCATTTCTGAATGTCGCCAAATGCTTAAGAATATAATGAGTAATTCGCCCAGAAAGGTATAGGGTTTAAAAAAGTCCTGTGCCAAAGTTGAGAAAGAACAACACTCTGGGTTTTGAAAAAAAATGTCACAGAAAAAGCTCTAAGCTAAGGTAACAATCAAATCAAACGATAAGTTTAGGCCTCCTAAAATATATTCACAAACTTGAATAAAGATTAACTGTGACAGGAAAGAAAAAAGAGGGGAGAAAAAGTAAAACGACTGGGTGTAAAAAATTACTGTGAATATTTATGACCAGGAAGGCAGATATATATGATGTATACCTACCTACCTATGGCGAGGTATTAAACCACGACCTGCCGTGTTTCTCCGCTGACTCTAATCCATCATTTACGTCGCTATATCTCTCGCTTCGAGGCCAATGTCTATGGCGGTATATTTGAACAAAAAATCAAAACGTACATGTTGTATATTTAATTTTTTCTCGCGTTCATTTGAATGGCCCAGCGGCAATTTTCTCAGCCGCGCAGCATTTACATTTCGTGTATTATTTAACTATTTATTTCGCGCTCTTCAATTTCGCCATAATTTTATCCCGCACCACAATTAAACGTCTTGTGTTTTAAAGAACGTTTGTCTGACCATGCGTTTTATCACGTAATTTAATTTCTTAATTCTGGAACGCGAAAAGGTAATTATAGGGCACGATAAATTGAATTCATTCTATAATTTATTTTTTTAATAATAAAAACCACGTGCAGAAATTAACAGTGACTTGGATAAGACAAAAAGTGGTTCGCGAAAGAATTAAATATTTTCTCATCTATTAATTGCACATAAATACCTTTGCGATCAAAAATGGGGGCATTTTTTCTCAGCCAGCTTTCAAAATGCTACTTCTCCCACAGTTTTCATTGATTTTCTTTTCAATTTTGACGATTTTTTTTCCAGATTGTCCTCTCTTGAAAAGGTACTTTTTTCGATCCGACAAAAATTGACCTATTGGGTTCGCTTTAAATTTTGTTCGAATGTTCCCGAGAGGTTGCTGTTTCGAAAAATTACTTTTTTGTTGATTCTCAAAAACGTTTATATCCTTTTGTTTTCCAAAAAACTTTGCTTGCTGCAGTTTGATTGGATTTATTCCAACTTTTGGAATATTACTCTTCATGTGATGTTTTCTTTAAAAAATCTTTTTTCCTTGAATGTTCTGCTGAAGTTTTTCAAATTAGTTCTTCTGCAAGTAATTTTAGTCAGATTGCATTCATTTTTTAACTTTACCATCGTTATTGCTGTTAGAAATTTACTTTTCCGATATCCACCAGAGATGAGGCATATGCAGGCCTTTGATGAAAAATTTTCAGTAACCGCTTTTTAAAATATAAACACTACTTTCTGGTTACTTGTAATCTCAGCAGATCACAATGTTCCTGGACATTCTTGTTTTTTTTGTTGTTTTGTTTTGTTTTTTGTTTTGTTTTGTTTTGTTTTGGTCACATTTTGGTAATTTCCCAAATTATTCGTGCAATACCTAATCGGTATAGAACAAAACGTATTGTTTACAACCCCCTGTAAGTAAATTGTAGAAAAGGGGCTGAATGTGTAGATTTTGAAAATTCTTGTTTCATTTAAAGAACAAAAATATTTGGGGACGAAAGGTGTTGTTGTAAATGTTGAGGTATTACTGTTTAATTTTGTGAAGTTCTTCAAAAGAAATAACCCGCTAAACATAAGAACGTTTTTGTTTGGTTGTGAAAAGGTTATAACGTTTTTCTAACCAAAAACGAACCTTTTTTGGTTGTAAAAACGTTATATTCAGCAACCAAATGAAAACGTTATTTTACAAACCAAAATTAAACCTAATTTGGTTGTAAAAACGTTACATTTACCAACCAAATAAAAACTTTTTTTTTTTCAAAACCAAAAACAAACGTATGGTATTAGAACATTATTGAAATTGATTTTTAAAGTACCAAAAACAAACCAATAACAAACCAAAAACAAACGTATGGCATTAGAACATTATTGAAATTGATTTTTAAAGAACCAAAAACAAACGTTTTGTATAAGAACGTTATTATATCAATTTTTAAGAATGTCATATATTGGAGCGTCAAGGAAATGTTATAGGCATTTTAATATGAATAATATATTCACAATAGCAAGAATTACATTTTAGATGCGAAACGTCAAATTCAGTTCACATATATTTAACTAATTACCGTAAGTTATAACTAAGCATTAAGTGTGCAGATAAAAAAGCCCATAAAAAGGGAGGGGATAGATCTTGGGGGAATTTCAGTACGGGGGAATTATTCGGGGGAGGGGGACTTGAAGTGGGAATAGTATGGGTTGTGGGAGTTGGTTCAGGGGAATTGTCTTAGACACACATTTCAATGGATGCGCCGTGGAGTAGAGGTAAGTTCGTAGCTTTGGATGCCAGAGGTTCCCGGTTCAAACCCAACCAGGTATGAATGTTTCGTGAAATGTTAATTGCGAAAAAATGAAATATGATGTGATGATGGAGCAAGGTGCAGCCTCCCAGAGTGAATACTATTTTGAAGAATGTTGAAGGATATTTTTTCAGATAATTTGTTTAACGCACGTTTCACGATGAAAAGTTTTCTTATGTTTGTGCATGAAACGTTCTAGAAACTTTTTTTTATAAAACGTTTTTAGAACGTTGCGAAAAACACGTTTTTCGGCATTTCATATACAACCTTTAGAAAACGTTTTTTGCAACTTCAAAAGGTTCGGGAAAAACGTTTTTAAAACGTTATTTCAACCAAATTTGTTTTACGGAAAAAGGCACATTTCATGAATAATAATAATTTAACCTGAACAATCGCGACCCAGTGATCATAGAGAGAACGAGAGCTAAAAGTATTATTATTATTATTATTATTATTATTATTATTACTATTATTATTATTATTATTATTATTATTATTATTATTATTATTATTATTATTATTATTATTATTATTATTATTATTATTATTATTATTATTATTATTATTATTGATAAAACTTAATAAGCTATATTTTGAAAATAAATAAATAAATAGAACTATTGTTCATTTCTGAATGTCGCCAAATGCTTAAGAATATAATGAGTAATTCGCCCAGAAAGGTATAGGGTTTAAAAAAGTCCTGTGCCAAAGTTGAGAAAGAACAACACTCTGGGTTTTGAAAAAAAAATGTCACAGAAAAAGCTCTAAGCTAAGGTAACAATCAAATCAAACGATAAGTTTAGGCCTCCTAAAATATATTCACAAACTTGAATAAAGATTAACTGTGACAGGAAAGAAAAAAGAGGGGAGAAAAAGTAAAACGACTGGGTGTAAAAAATTACTGTGAATATTTATGACCAGGAAGGCAGATATATATGATGTATACCTACCTACCTATGGCGAGGTATTAAACCACGACCTGCCGTGTTTCTCCGCTGACTCTAATCCATCATTTACGTCGCTATATCTCTCGCTTCGAGGCCAATGTCTATGGCGGTATATTTGAACAAAAAATCAAAACGTACATGTTGTATATTTAATTTTTTCTCGCGTTCATTTGAATGGCCCAGCGGCAATTTTCTCAGCCGCGCAGCATTTACATTTCGTGTATTATTTAACTATTTATTTCGCGCTCTTCAATTTCGCCATAATTTTATCCCGCACCATAATTAAACGTCTTGTGTTTTAAAGAACGTTTGTCTGACCATGCGTTTTATCACGTAATTTAATTTCTTAATTCTGGAACGCGAAAAGGTAATTATAGGGCACGATAAATTGAATTCATTCTATAATTTATTTTTTTAATAATAAAAACCACGTGCAGAAATTAACAGTGACTTGGATAAGACAAAAAGTGGTTCGCGAAAGAATTAAATATTTTCTCATCTATTAATTGCACATAAATACCTTTGCGATCAAAAATGGGGGCATTTTTTCTCAGCCAGCTTTCAAAATGCTACTTCTCCCACAGTTTTCATTGATTTTCTTTTCAATTTTGACGATTTTTTTTCCAGATTGTCCTCTCTTGAAAAGGTACTTTTTTCGATCCGACAAAAATTGACCTATTGGGTTCGCTTTAAATTTTGTTCGAATGTTCCCGAGATGTTGCTGTTTCGAAAAATTACTTTTTTTGTTGATTCTCAAAAACGTTTATATCCTTTTGTTTTCCAAAAAACTTTGCTTGCTGCAGTTTGATTGGATTTATTCCAACTTTTGGAATATTACTCTTCATGTGATGTTTTCTTTAAAAAATCTTTTTTCCTTGAATGTTCTGCTGAAGTTTTTCAAATTAGTTCTTCTGCAAGTAATTTTAGTCAGATTGCATTCATTTTTTAACTTTCCTATCGTTATTGCTGTTAGAAATTTACTTTTCCGATATCCACCAGAGATGAGGCATATGCAGGCCTTTGATGAAAAATTTTCAGTAACCGCTTTTTAAAATATAAACACTACTTTCTGGTTACTTGTAATCTCAGCAGATCACAATGTTCCTGGACATTCTTGTTTTTTTTTGTTTTGTTTTGTTTTTTGTTTTGTTTTGTTTTGTTTTGTTTTGGTCACATTTTGGTAATTTCCTAAATTATTCGTGCAATACTTAATCGGTATAGAACAAAACGTATTGTTTACAACCCCCTGTAAGTAAATTGTAGAAAAGGGGCTGAATGTGTAGATTTTGAAAATTCTTGTTTCATTTAAAGAACAAAAATATTTGGGGACGAAAGGTGTTGTTGTAAATGTTGAGGTATTACTGTTTAATTTTGTGAAGTTCTTCAAAAGAAATAACCCGCTAAACATAAGAACGTTTTTGTTTGGTTGTGAAAAGGTTATAACGTTTTTCTAACCAAAAACGAACCTTTTTTGGTTGTAAAAACGTTATATTCAGCAACCAAATGAAAACGTTATTTTACAAACCAAAATTAAACCTAATTTGGTTGTAAAAACGTTACATTTACCAACCAAATAAAAACGTTTTTTTTTCAAAACCAAAAACAAACGTATGGTATTAGAACATTATTGAAATTGATTTTTAAAGTACCAAAAACAAACCAAAAACAAACGTATGGCATTAGAACATTATTGAAATTGATTTTTAAAGAACCAAAAACAAACGTTTTGTATAAGAACGTTATTATATCAATTTTTAAGAATGTCATATATTGGAGCGTCAAGGAAATGTTATAGGCATTTTAATATGAATAATATATTCACAATAGCAAGAATTACATTTTAGATGCGAAACGTCAAATTCAGTTCACATATATTTAACTAATTACCGTAAGTTATAACTAAGCATTAAGTGTGCAGATAAAAAAGCCCATAAAAAGGGAGGGGATAGACCTTGGGGGAATTTCAGTACGGGGGAATTATTCGGGGGAGGGGGACTTGAAGTGGGAATAGTATGGGTTGTGGGAGTTGGTTCAGGGGAATTGTCTTAGACACACATTTCAATGGATGCGCCGTGGCGTAGAGGTAAGTTCGTAGCTTTGGATGCCAGAGGTTCCCGGTTCAAACCCAACCAGGTATGAATGTTTCGTGAAATGTTAATTGCGAAAAAATGAAATATGATGTGATGATGGAGCAAGGTGCAGCCTCCCAGAGTGAATACTATTTTGAAGAATGTTGAAGGATATTTTTTCAGATAATTTGTTTAACGCACGTTTCACGATGAAAAGTTTTCTTATGGTTGTGCATGAAACGTTCTAGAAACGTTTTTTTATAAAACGTTTTTAGAACGTTGCGAAAAACACGTTTTTCGGCATTTCATATACAACCTTTAGAAAACGTTTTTTGCAACTTCAAAAGGTTCGGGAAAAACGTTTTTAAAACGTTATTTCAACCAAATTTGTTTTACGGAAAAAGGCACATTTCATGAATAATAATAATTTAACCTGAACAATAGCGACCCAGTGATCATAGAGAGAACGAGAGCTAAAAGTATTATTATTATTATTATTATTATTATTATTATTATTATTATTATTATTATTATTATTATTATTATTATTATTATTATTATTATTGATAAAACTTAATAAGCTATATTTTGAAAATAAATAAATAAATAGAACTATTGTTCATTTCTGAATGTCGCCAAATGCTTAAGAATATAATGAGTAATTCGCCCAGAAAGGTATAGGGTTTAAAAAAGTCCTGTGCCAAAGTTGAGAAAGAACAACACTCTGGGTTTTGAAAAAAAAATGTCACAGAAAAAGCTCTAAGCTAAGGTAACAATCAAATCAAACGATAAGTTTAGGCCTCCTAAAATATATTCACAAACTTGAATAAAGATTAACTGTGACAGGAAAGAAAAAAGAGGGGAGAAAAAGTAAAACGACTGGGTGTAAAAAATTACTGTGAATATTTATGACCAGGAAGGCAGATATATATGATGTATACCTACCTACCTATGGCGAGGTATTAAACCACGACCTGCCGTGTTTCTCCGCTGACTCTAATCCATCATTTACGTCGCTATATCTCTCGCTTCGAGGCCAATGTCTATGGCGGTATATTTGAACAAAAAATCAAAACGTACATGTTGTATATTTAATTTTTTCTCGCGTTCATTTGAATGGCCCAGCGGCAATTTTCTCAGCCGCGCAGCATTTACATTTCGCGTATTATTTAACTATTTATTTCGCGCTCTTCAATTTCGCCATAATTTTATCCCGCACCATAATTAAACGTCTTGTGTTTTAAAGAACGTTTGTCTGACCATGCGTTTTATCACGTAATTTAATTTCTTAATTCTGGAACGCGAAAAGGTAATTATAGGGCACGATAAATTGAATTCATTCTATAATTTATTTTTTTAATAATAAAAACCACGTGCAGAAATTAACAGTGACTTGGATAAGACAAAAAGTGGTTCGCGAAAGAATTAAATATTTTCTCATCTATTAATTGCACATAAATACCTTTGCGATCAAAAATGGGGGCATTTTTTCTCAGCCAGCTTTCAAAATGCTACTTCTCCCACAGTTTTCATTGATTTTCTTTTCAATTTTGACGATTTTTTTTCCAGATTGTCCTCTCTTGAAAAGGTACTTTTTTCGATCCGACAAAAATTGACCTATTGGGTTCGCTTTAAATTTTGTTCGAATGTTCCCGAGATGTTGCTGTTTCGAAAAATTACTTTTTTTTGTTGATTCTCAAAAACGTTTATATCCTTTTGTTTTCCAAAAAACTTTGCTTGCTGCAGTTTGATTGGATTTATTCCAACTTTTGGAATATTACTCTTCATGTGATGTTTTCTTTAAAAAATCTTTTTTCCTTGAATGTTCTGCTGAAGTTTTTCAAATTAGTTCTTCTGCAAGTAATTTTAGTCAGATTGCATTCATTTTTTAACTTTCCTATCGTTATTGCTGTTAGAAATTTACTTTTCCGATATCCACCAGAGATGAGGCATATGCAGGCCTTTGATGAAAAATTTTCAGTAACCGCTTTTTAAAATATAAACACTACTTTCTGGTTACTTGTAATCTCAGCAGATCACAATGTTCCTGGACATTCTTGTTTTTTTTGTTTTGTTTTGTTTTTTGTTTTGTTTTGTTTTGTTTTGTTTTGGTCACATTTTGGTAATTTCCCAAATTATTCGTGCAATACCTAATCGGTATAGAACAAAACGTATTGTTTACAACCCCCTGTAAGTAAATTGTAGAAAAGGGGCTGAATGTGTAGATTTTGAAAATTCTTGTTTCATTTAAAGAACAAAAATATTTGGGGACGAAAGGTGTTGTTGTAAATGTTGAGGTATTACTGTTTAATTTTGTGAAGTTCTTCAAAAGAAATAACCCGCTAAACATAAGAACATTTTTGTTTGGTTGTGAAAAGGTTATAACGTTTTTCTAACCAAAAACGAACCTTTTTTGGTTGTAAAAACGTTATATTCAGCAACCAAATGAAAACGTTATTTTACAAACCAAAATTAAACCTAATTTGGTTGTAAAAACGTTACATTTACCAACCAAATAAAAACGTTTTTTTTTTCAAAACCAAAAACAAACGTATGGTATTAGAACATTATTGAAATTGATTTTTAAAGTACCAAAAACAAACCAAAAACAAACCAAAAACAAACGTATGGCATTAGAACATTATTGAAATTGATTTTTAAAGAACCAAAAACAAACGTTTTGTATAAGAACGTTATTATATCAATTTTTAAGAATGTCATATATTGGAGCGTCAAGGAAATGTTATAGGCATTTTAATATGAATAATATATTCACAATAGCAAGAATTACATTTTAGATGCGAAACGTCAAATTCAGTTCACATATATTTAACTAATTACCGTAAGTTATAACTAAGCATTAAGTGTGCAGATAAAAAGCCCATAAAAAGGGAGGGGATAGACCTTGGGGGAATTTCAGTACGGGGGAATTATTCGGGGGAGGGGGACTTGAAGTGGGAATAGTATGGGTTGTGGGAGTTGGTTCAGGGGAATTGTCTTAGACACACATTTCAATGGATGCGCCGTGGCGTAGAGGTAAGTTCGTAGCTTTGGATGCCAGAGGTTTCCGGTTCAAACCCAACCAGGTATGAATGTTTCGTGAAATGTTAATTGCGAAAAAATGAAATATGATGTGATGATGGAGCAAGGTGCAGCCTCCCAGAGTGAATACTATTTTGAAGAATGTTGAAGGATATTTTTTCAGATAATTTGTTTAACGCACGTTTCACGATGAAAAGTTTTCTTATGGTTGTGCATGAAACGTTCTAGAAACGTTTTTTTATAAAACGTTTTTAGAACGTTGCGAAAAACACGTTTTTCGGCATTTCATATACAACCTTTAGAAAACGTTTTTTGCAACTTCAAAAGGTTCGGGAAAAACGTTTTTAAAACGTTATTTCAACCAAATTTGTTTTACGGAAAAAGGCACATTTCATGAATAATAATAATTTAACCTGAACAATCGCGACCCAGTGATCATAGAGAGAACGAGAGCTAAAAGTATTATTATTATTATTATTATTATTATTATTATTATTATTATTATTATTGATAAAACTTAATAAGCTATATTTTGAAAATAAATAAATAAATAGAACTATTGTTCATTTCTGAATGTCGCCAAATGCTTAAGAATATAATGAGTAATTCGCCCAGAAAGGTATAGGGTTTAAAAAAGTCCTGTGCCAAAGTTGAGAAAGAACAACACTCTGGGTTTTGAAAAAAAAATGTCACAGAAAAAGCTCTAAGCTAAGGTAACAATCAAATCAAACGATAAGTTTAGGCCTCCTAAAATATATTCACAAACTTGAATAAAGATTAACTGTGACAGGAAAGAAAAAAGAGGGGAGAAAAAGTAAAACGACTGGGTGTAAAAAATTACTGTGAATATTTATGACCAGGAAGGCAGATATATATGATGTATACCTACCTACCTATGGCGAGGTATTAAACCACGACCTGCCGTGTTTCTCCGCTGACTCTAATCCATCATTTACGTCGCTATATCTCTCGCTTCGAGGCCAATGTCTATGGCGGTATATTTGAACAAAAAATCAAAACGTACATGTTGTATATTTAATTTTTTCTCGCGTTCATTTGAATGGCCCAGCGGCAATTTTCTCAGCCGCGCAGCATTTACATTTCGTGTATTATTTAACTATTTATTTCGCGCTCTTCAATTTCGCCATAATTTTATCCCGCACCATAATTAAACGTCTTGTGTTTTAAAGAACGTTTGTCTGACCATGCGTTTTATCACGTAATTTAATTTCTTAATTCTGGAACGCGAAAAGGTAATTATAGGGCACGATAAATTGAATTCATTCTATAATTTATTTTTTTAATAATAAAAACCACGTGCAGAAATTAACAGTGACTTGGATAAGACAAAAAGTGGTTCGCGAAAGAATTAAATATTTTCTCATCTATTAATTGCACATAAATATCTTTGCGATCAAAAATAAATGTTGGAGCGCGAAAGCCATGAAATTTTTGTACAAATATACCGCCATAAATGTCCTCCATCGCTGTATATATTTGTGAGGGCTGGTATTCCTCTGCTGCGCTTTCCATGACTTGGAGAACACACGACCAGGTTGGACGCTGCCTGTTCGCGTGTATGTAGCAATGATCTACTAATTCTAGGCGCCTCTGCCTTATTTTGGAATTATATGTCTCCCCCAAAGGGAGGCATATATAGCATTTGGTGTTTCCAACCGTCTGTCTGTCCGTCCGTCCATCCGTCTGTCCGCAGTGAGTTCTTTTGAAATTAATGAGTGGCTTTTTCTCTGAGCATACATTCATACTGGGATACATGTCTTGATGATGCCCGTGTTATTTTTTTTTCGTTTCTTACAAAATTCTATTTTTGGCAAATTTTTGAACATAAGGGGGGGGGGGGGGGTTTCGTGCATTTTTTCACTTTGGCAGGCTATATCTCCAAAACAGTTCGTTGGATACGGCTCAGATGTTGCAAGAAGAACACACATGTACCGCAAATGTATAGTGCCAAGCTTTTTTTTCATTTCCGCTGAAAATGTATTTTTTTCTTTGCTTTCAGTCAGCGAAGGACAAAATTAGAATTATAAGCTGCCGTTTTGCCGGAATATCTTTGGATATTCCGACGATTTTATTCGTCTATAAAAAAGCCCTATTTATACCAATAAGATACACAATAAAATACACATAAAATACACGATAAAATACACATAAAATACACGATAAAATAAACATAAAATACACGATAAAATGCATATAAAAGAGATCTAAATTGATAAAGGTATTAAACCGAAGTAGGAGATATAACCGCTCGCCAAGACAGAGAAAATATAACTACAGAATTTGGAAGGATGAAGGGGTGGTGGGGGGTTAAATTTAAACTTTTTCTGACAAATGCACACTCAGATAAAAACGTCTTTGCTATGTTGACTTTTCGTCCGAATTCCTCCCAGGCCAAATTTCAAATGCCGGCTAATCCGAAACGTCATCAAAGCACACTCTGCTAGGGAGGCTTGGCAACAATGCACACGTCACTAATGACGATGGTCAAGGGTCAGATTTAATACTTATGCAAACACCCACCGAAAGACTTCTTGTCTGAGCAAAAAAAAAAAAAAAAAGCATTTACACTGGCCGCTTAAAATTCCATTTTTTTTCTTTGCTTTCAGTCAGCGAAGGACAAAATTAGAATTATAAGCTGCCGTTTTGCCGGAATATCTTTGGATATTCCGACGATTTTATTTGTCTATAAAAAAGCCCTATTTATACCAATCAGATACACAATAAAATACACATAAAATACACGATAAAATAAACATAAAATACACGATAAAATGCATATAAAAGAGATCTAAATTGATAAAGGTATTAAACCGAAGTAGGCGATATAACCGCCACCAGCTGTGCACAGCTATCGCCACAGAGGAAGAAAATTTTTTTTAGGAAACCTTGGGGAGGGAGGGTGGGGGTGAACTGGTGGCTGATCCTACAACACACCTGAGCACCGCATGTCCTTCACGGTATCCGCCCAAAATGACTCCGCCCAAAATGACTCCGCCCAAAATGCCTCCAAAAACTGCAAGGGGGGACAAAATGACTCCGCCCAAAATACCTCGAAATCTTATTTTTTCAAAGTGAAGGGAAGAATGGTTTATTTTAATAAATGAAAAAGACAACTCTTGTTAATTCACATTTTATCAAAACTGATAATCAGAGTTCTTGTTTCTCCAAGTTCACTGGCGCATTTAGCTAATCAACTCAGTTAGCAATCACAGTGTCTCTAACTCACTCACTCAGTGGCTCACTTTACTCATCAACTCAGTTAAAAATCACAGTGTCTCTTAACTCGCTGGCAAATCAACCCTGGAGTTCTTGGTTTTCCAAGTTCACTGGCATCCAACGCACGTTGTAACCGATACCGTCGATGAAGTCTGCCATAGTTCTCCGTCCTTCGGCGCGATCTGTGCACAGGGTCTTGAGTCGTCTTTGAAGTGCCACATACTCCTTGCGAATTCGTTTTTTCGGTGGTTCTCCGCGCAAATCTTGCTCAATAGCTGCACGGACGGCACAGTCTCTGGCAGCTTTGTGGAAACAAAACCACGCTTATCAAAGTCCTCCGGAGTGGGATTAACATGCGTTTCAGGCCGGCAGTGCACTGCAGGGGGATTAAGTGCGTCTACTCAAAACACCGTTACTGGCAGCTTTGCGGAAACGAAGCCACACCTCTCACACTCCCCGTGATCAGGATTAAGCCCGTCTACTCAAAACACATTTTCTGGCACTTTGCCAGAAATAGTTAAAAAAAATTCGAAATAATATTTCGGGGCATTTTGGGCGGAGTCATTTTGTCCCCCCTTGCAGTTTTTGGAGGCATTTTGGACGGAGTCATTTTGGGCGGAGTCATTTTGTCCCGGATTCGTCCTTCACATGGGAGTGTGGGCTCGTGGCTGATCCTACAACACACATGCCCCCCCCCAAAAAAAAAAAGGGAACGTGTCCATAACATAACAAAGTAACCAATTTAGTAATGAAAAAAAAGGGGAATTTTTTATTAATATATTGGAAGGCCATTCTAGCTACACGACAAATATGGAATTTAAACTTTTTCTGACAAATGCACACTCAGATAAAAACGTCTTTGTTATGTTGACTTTTCGTCCGAATTCCTCCCAGGCCAAATTTCAAATGCCGGCTAATCCGAAACGTCATCATAGCACACTCTGCTAGGGAGGCTTGGCAACAATGCACACGTCACTAATGACGATGGTTAAGGGTCAGATTTAATACTTATGCAAACACCCACCGAAAGACTTCTTGTCTGAGCAAAAATAAAAAAGCATTTACACTGGCCGCTTAAAATTCCATTTGGCGAATTTTAAAATTTTTGGTTTTTAACTTTTTTTGGTCATATTGTTGCGATATCTCAGAAACAGTTTGTTGGATTAGGCTGAAACGTGGCAAGAAGAACCCACATATAGCGTAAATGTTTACTGCGAAGTTTTTCTTCATTTCCTTGAAAATGTATTTTAGGCAATTTTTTTTTAATTTTTGAATTTTATTTTTTTTGGCCATATTGTTGCGATATCTCCGGAACAGTTTGTTCCATTAGGCTCAAACATGGCAAGAAGAACCCATATATAGTGGAAATGTTTACTGCGAAGTTTTTCTTCATTTTCTGTAAAAATGTATTTTTGGCGATTTTCTCAATTTTTGGGCTCGCCAATATTGTACTTTTAAGCAAGGATTTTTTCCACGTGACTGAATGGGGGCGGGGGAGACATATCCGTTTTTTGTTTTAACAAAAAGACTGGCCATTCCATAGTTGATTGATGGTGTTTTGGTTTCGTCGTTTCGGTTACGGCTTTTCCAACTAATATTGAAGGGTGTTCAGAGGGACCTTGTGTAACGGGTGTAGGAAAAAATGGCAACGGAAAAAATGGCAACGGAAATAATGGCAACGGAAAAAATGGCAAAGTGAAAAAACGGAAAAAATGGCAAAATAACAAACTAAAAATTTTATCACATTTGTCAAATTTTTTCTTAAGCGTAATATCACCAGCATGTTGCTCATTCTAGACAACGGCCTTAATAAATGTATTGTTGTGACGGCACCCGAACATTCATAGGATTAGCAATACTGTATACACAGGGTTTAAGTTTGGCCTAAAGCAGCCCAAATAAATGTTTTGTTACGTTGACACCCGAGTATCCAAAAGATTAACCGCATTGTACACACAGCGAATAAGTTTTGCCTGGTGCACCCCAACTAGATTTATTGTTACTTTGGCACCCGAGCATCAAAGGATTAACGGTGCCGCCCACAGGGATTATGTTTTGCCATTTTTTGCTTGCACCCCAAATACCCTGACATCAAGTGTCATTAAGTGGTTTTGATTGGACTTTCTTTGATCCTGAGTAGTCAAGGTAGGGAATTTCTTTGTTTCGACTGAACTTCAGTGAAACCTCCAAAATGTGCCATTTTTTCCTTTTTTTCACTTTGCCATATTTTCCGTTGCCATTATTTCCGTTGCCATTTTTTCCGTACCCCTGTGTAACAGCCACAGAATTACCTGACCAGTTTTTTTTGTCTTGTCGCCTTTGGATTTGCTAGCAGTCCTACGCTCGCTGCCTCTTTCTATACTCTTTCTGCCAGTTCATTTGCTTCATTAGTAAGGGCAAAGTCAAAATCAGTGATGCACTGAGGGCCTCTGCGTCGACTTTCCCTCATTTTAAGACTGAATATTCCTCCTTACCTTGATACCTCGTGGGAGAGAGCATTATCTAACGCATTGATAAACAGACAGAGGGCGAGTATGTCACCTTGTAACACCTCGAGAACTTGAACGGATCTGTTTCTCCATCTGGCGACAACACTTTAGCTTTAGTAGTCTTAGACGTAACTTCAATAGCCTTAACAAGCTTTTCGAGTGTGCCGTATGCTCAAAGGATTTTAATTAATTTCCCTCTGTGAATAGTGTTAAATGCCTTCTCGAAATCGATAAATGTGATTATAGCTCGTAAGTTTTGGTCTTAACACCTTCTGTTATACAACACAGTGCAAGTATCTGGGCGGGTCGAAATCTCTTTTGATTCTTTTCGTAGGTGTGGATCTGTGGCTTGTCGGGTGCGATTTAATATGCTATTATAGGTTTTTGTAAGCTTAATCTTATTCAAATCACTGCAGCTCTCTCCTTTTGAGAGGTCACCAGTCAAATTTGACCATTGTTAAGGGCTTTCTTCTTCCAGAGGCGCACCGTTACAGAATTACAAAATATCATCATCATGGTCGCACCTTATAATTAAAAACCTCCGGTGGTACATTGTCCACTAGCTTTACCTTCAACTGTCGACTTTTTGGCTTTCCGATATTCTTCTTTAGTGCATGGACCATTACCTGTGTTGAGATTACGCAAGACATTCTCAGTGGCTTTCAACATCATCTGTACTTTTGTGAAGTTTAAGTAGAAGCTCTTGAGAATGTTTACATAAATTCTCCACTCTCTGTCTTCTTTGGTATCTTCTTGCAGTGGCCCTCCACCTTAATTCTTACCATTCTTCCACTGATTGCATTGATCAGTTTCAAGCACAAAAGAAGAAGTCTAAGTTGTGAACTCAAATGTCTCATCACGACTGTATATTGATTAGGAAAAATGTAAAAACAGTGTGAAAAGTCTCCAGGTGCCGATAACCTTCATTTGAAGCTGTAAGCTCACGAGGTTTTGATGACCAAGTCCAGTGCATGGTAGTGATCATACCCTCCCACACCCCGACAACCCCCCCCCCCCCCCCCAAAAAAAAAAAAAAATAGAAAGAACTCTTTCCCAGTAGAAGGAATGGTATGTGGCCCACAAACAAAACCAGGATGCGGAATAAATAAATTACTTTCAACACTACACGCAGCATCTTTAAAGTACCATCTTCCTTTAAAAAATGTCAGTCACGGGAGTTCTTCACTTGTTTCCCGCTGGTTCGTTGAAAGTCATAAAAAGAGCGTTATTCTCATATCCGAGTATTCGCATGACATGCAAATGACGGATAAAGAGGAGTCCTGCGACAACGACATATTCTCTTGGTTCACTCTCCCCACTTCTTCAAGGGGAAGAAAGAAATCATTTTTTGAAATTTCGATGGAATTTCCTTGGAAGTTCGCAAGAAAGTCTTAGGAACTTCCAAGAGGGACTTCTCGTTGAAGTGGGAAAAGAAATGACCTTCCCGGTCGTTCGTATATTACGAATGTTTTGGTACTTTATATTGCATTCTGGCATCGATTTTCTTATCTCAAAAGGATAAAATGTGGCTGCTGGTTAGTAGTATGAAAAGGGGGGTTCTGCGCCAGGAAGTGACATCATAGGGTGGCGCAGAACCGGCATGGCGTTTCTGCGCCATTTTTTTTGGATGGAGCGCGCGCGTGTTGGGATGACGTCATGATGAAGGGTAAACGAAAGTCACAGCAGAGTGTGCGTAAAAGAAACGTCATTTATACATTTTTTTTCGTAATTTGAGTTGAATAAGTGACTTCCGTTGAAGTGTGAAAATGGAACGTTTTTTCCCGCTGAGGGAAGGGGGACTGTTTATTGAGGCTTGTGAGGGTGTTTTTTTTTTTTTTTTTTTTTGGAAAAAAAAGTCCCACGTCAGTTCAAGGCGACACCATAAAGTGCTTGGAAGGTAAGGTTTCTCTCTCTCTCTCTCTCTCTCTCTCTCTCTCTCTCTCTCTCTCTCTCTCTCTCTCTCTCTCTCTCTCTCTCTCTCTCTCTCTCTCTCCGCACATACCAACACCAGGACAGATGTTAACCCCCCCCCGATAGTATTTTTTTTCTCTTTTTTTTCTCTCCGCACACACGCACATACCAACACCATTACAAAAAAAGTTTAGCTTATTTCATAGCTCTAAACTCATGTTTACCCTGACAAACTGACTGAAACGAGTTTGCCTGAAAACGAGGTTGCCTGAAAACGAGGGTGCCTGAAAAGGAGGTTGCCTGAAAACGATTCTAGCGTCTCAAACACCCCCCTCCCATTAAAAAGTGAGATAACTTTTACTTTGGTTGATCGATTTGAATGAAAATTTCACTGTTTGATTCTGTTTTGTGTAAAGTTTTGTTATAAAGTGGTCATATGCTATTTGCGCAGGTGGCTTTGTGCATAGTTTTGATATGTCGCCATTTTAACTTTGTAAAAAGTGGAAAAAGTGAGATAACTTTCGCTATAGTTGGTCGATTTGCATGAAAATTTCACTGTTTGATTTAGTTTTATATCTAGTTTTACATTAAGGGACAACAGGCTATTTATACAGGTGGCTGTATGCATAATTGTGACATGCCGCCATTTTAACTTTGTAAAAAGTGGAAAAAGTGAGATAGCTTTCGCTATAGTTGACCTATTTGAATGAAAATTTTACCGTTTGATTTAGTTTTATATCTAGTTTTAATATTAAGTAGTCATGGGCTATTTGCACCGGTGGCTGTATGCATAATTTGACATGCCGCCATTTTAACTTTGTAAAAAGTGAAAAATTTAGATTCGCTATAGTTGGTCGATTTGCATGAAAATTTCACTGTTTGATTCAGTTTTATATAAAGTTTTAACATTAAGTAGTCATAGGCTATTTGCACCGGCGGCTGTATGCATAATTATGACATGCCGCCATTTTAACTTTGTAAAAAGTGGAAAAAGTGAGATAACTTTCGCTATAGTTGGTCGATTTGCATGAAAATTTCACTGCTTGATTCAGTTTTATATAAAGTTTTAACAATATGTGATCACAGGCTAGTTGCACAGGCGGCTGTATGCATAAGTGATTTACCTTAAAAGTTTAACTTAAAAGTGAGATAACTTTCGTTATGGTTGACCGATTTGCATGAAAATTTCACTGTTTGATTCAATTTTATATCTATTTTTGCTATAAAGTGGTCATAGGCTATTTGCACCGGTGGCTGTATGCATCATGGAATAATCTTAAAATTTTAACTTCAAAATGAGATAACTTTTATTATTGTTGACCAATTTGAATGAAAATTTCACCATTTGATTAAGATGATGTCTTAGTTTACAATAAAGGGACTATTTGCATAGGTGGCTGTAAGCACTTTGGTTGGATTACACCCTCAAGACGGGTGTTGGAATGGCACGCCCCCATTCAAACATGTGTTCGAGTGACAAGCCTCCCATTCAAAGACGGTGTTCGAATGGCAAGCCCATTCAAACATAATTATTATTTTTTGAACATATTACGTCATAGCATTGTTCAACAAGTTTTTTCAACAAGCTGTTTAACAATTGTACAACAATTGTTCAACAAGCTGTTGTTCGACATGTTCAACATAGGCCTGAAGGTCGAAAAAAGTGAATTTAAGTTAACTCAGTTTGCCGATGACACAACAGGTATTTTGAGTAGTGTTGAATCAATTCTAGAATTTTTTCGAACGCTAGAAAATTTTGCAAGCCAGTCAGGCCTTAAAATCAACAAAGATAAAACTTTACTTATGTGGCTGGGACCTTGGAAAAAAGGAAATGCGCTTATGATTTAGAAGTGTCCCGAAACTGTTTCAACATGCTTGGAATCTCCCTTGGATATGACCTTGAAAAATGCAACGAAAAGAACATTATCGATAAGATTGCAAAAATTGTAGAGGACTCAGCCTGTTAGGAAAAATTCTTATAACTAAGTCACTTGGAATATCTAACTTAATTTACTCCCTTTCTAACACAAGCTGTGACGCAGGCTACATAAAGCAAGCACAAAAAGAAACTTCATCATTTTTATGGGGTTATTCTACACCAAAAGTTAAACATACCACTATAATCAGGAACTATGATGAGGGTGGACTAAAAGCAATTGACATCCAATCACAGAATATGGCTCTCAAACTTGCTTGGTTACCAAAATTAATGCAACGAAAAAAGTGGTCAAAAGTAGTAAATTATTACTTAGATAAGGTTGGTGGCCTAAGTTTGTTAATGCATTGCAACTTTGACGTAAAAAACTCCCTTATATGCCTCCCTTTTATCAAGATATTTTACAAGCTTTCAAAACAATATTTCAAACCTCGACAATGTCTAAGCAATTACTCTGGAACAATCAAGATATACTTATAGATAATAAACCCATATTCTTTAAGAACTGGTTCCAAAACGGAATTGTTTTTATACAAGATCTAATGAATAAAAATAATAGATGGCTTACATGCGATGAACTAATGAGGAAATATAACATCAAAGTTAATTACCTAACATTAACTAGCATTCAACAAGCAATTAAACAACAAATTTTACCTAATCAATCCTGTGCTTTAGGAAGTTGCATATTTAGAACTAGAAGTGGTCAGCGTTTAAATGTAACAACTTGTAAGTCAAGGGATTTTTATAAAGAACTAGAGAAACAAATAAGTCAACCCCCGACTAGCTAAAAAATGTGGAAGAACAAGGGGATAGATCTTACCCTAGTAAACAAAAGTATCAAAATATCAAGAGATTCATGTCGCGATAACAAACTACTTTCCTTCCAGTTCAAGATATTAAACGACATAGTAGCCAACAACAAAAATCTGGAAAAATGGGGAATTAAATTAGACAAAAATTGCTCTGAATGTAATGTAGTAGAAGATAATTTCCACCTGTTCAGAAATTGTCCTAAAACAGTGGCAATTATAAGAAAAGCGTGGCAACTCCTTGGTCTTAAAGGCTTTCACGCTACTGAGTTTCTGTTAGGATCTTGTAACAACGCTGAAAACCTTATTTTTCTTATTTTAAAATACCGAATATGGGATACCCGATTCCGCAATTTAGCCTTCAATCATTCGACCTTCATGCATGAAGTAAGCATGTACATGCAAGTAGATAAGATTATCATAGACAACGATAAATACCATAGGAAATGAGGATCGTGGTCCATCAAGGACAATTGAAAAACGGATCTTGCTTTCTTTTCTTTTCTTTTTTTCTTATTATCTCGTTAATGCATACCTACATTGGTCAAACCATATGGACGCCCCAAAAAACCCCACGACACTTCTGCACACTCCTTGTGTTTCATGTCTGCTTTTTCGTACAAATGTTTACTACATCATAGATGCGAGTGAATTTATAGACAATTGTTAAAATAACTGCAGTATTGTCTGGGTGCTGCGACACCTAGCGATGTGTATACTGTGTGTCTGCAAAAAGTTTCTGAAAGGTTTTTGGTGTAAATGTGCGAGTAATTGATGTGACGTATAATGTCTTCCTTTTCAATAATAAATAAATCAAAAAAACATGTTGAACATGTTCAGCATGTTGTTGAACAGGTTGAACATGTTCAACATGTTGTTGACTAATTTGAACATGTTCAACATGTTGAACATGTTCAACATGTTGTCTAACATGTTGTTCAACATGTTGTTCAACAAGTTGTTGTTAACAAGTTGTTGTTCAGCAAGTTGTTGTTCAACATGTTGTAGCTCAAGCAATTGATGCCACAATAGCAGCCAGTTAAGGAAAAAAACAAGACATATGTTGAATAGCTTTATTAATACACTTAAGTACACACAGCTTAAATCTATAACAATATTATAATATTTGTTGATTTACAAAGTCTTTATTATAAAGTTAAGTCAAATAAGTCTATTTTTCTTCATCTGCTTCACTCTTTTCCATCTCATTGTCCTCATCCATATCACTTTCTTCGTCGCTGCTTTCATCTTCCTCCTCCTCATCTAGAAGCTCTTCAAAGAATGCATCGTTTCTTCTTATAGCTGCCTTTAGTGCCTTTGAATACTCGTAATGTTTTTCATCAACAAAGTAATTAAAGCCTTCTAAAATGGTTTGATAATGTTCGTTTTGTTTTAGACGTTGGGTATATTTGAGTAGTCTCATAAACAGTTGTTTAAGTCGACGCTTATAAATGGGTCTAAAGTCATCACTTACTATTTCACGCGCATCTTCAAGCCCTGGTTCTTTATATTCTGAAACCTTTTCTTGAAATTTGGTATCATATTGATCGTAGGCTTCTTGAACCATATCATACCAAACAGAGTCTGTTTCTGACTCACTTTCACAGTCTGTTTCTCACTCACTTTCAGAGCTGCTGTCATCATCACCCTTACCACCTCAATCAAACAGTGAAATTTTCATGCAAATCGACCAACTATAGCGAATCTCAAGAGACTATTCAAATATACCCAACGTCTAAAACAAAACGAACATTATCAAACCATTTTAGAAGACTTTAATTACTTTGTTGATGAAAAACATTACGAGTATTCAAAGGCACTAAAGGCAGCTATAAGAAGAAACGATGCATTCTTTGAAGAGCTTCTAGATGAGGAGGAGGAAGATGAAAGCAGCGACGAAGAAAGTGATATGGATGAGGACAATGAGATGGAAAAGAGTGAAGCAGATGAAGAAAAATAGACTTATTTGACTAAACTTTATAATAAAGACTTTGTAAATCAACAAATATTATAATATTGTTATAGATTTAAGCTGTGTGTACTTAAGTGTATAAATAAAGCTATTCAACATATGTCTTGTTTTTTTCCTTAACTGGCTGCTATTGCGGCATCAATTGCTTGAGCTACAACATGTTGAACAACAACTTGCTGAACAACAACTTGTTAAACAACAACTTGTTGAACAACATGTTGAACAACATGTTAGACAACATGTTGAACATGTTCAACATGTTAAACATGTTCAACTTAGTCAACAACATGTTGAACATGTTCAACCTGTTCAACAACATGCTGAACATGTTCAACATGTCTTTTTTATTTATTTATTATTGAAAAGGAAGACATTATACGTCACATCAATTACTCGCACATTTACACCAAAAACCTTTCAGAAACTTTTTGCAGACACACAGTATACACATCGCTAGGTGTCGCAGCACCCAGACAATACTGCAGTTATTTTAACAATTGTCTATAAATTCACTCGCATCTATGATGTAGTAAACATTTGTACGAAAAAGCAGACATGAAACACAAGGAGTGTGCAGAAGTGTCGTGGGGTTTTTTGGGGCGTCCATATGGTTTGACCAATGTAGGTATGCATTAACGAGATAATAAGAAAAAAAGAAAAGAAAAGAAAGCAAGATCCGTTTTTCAATTGTCCTTGATGGACCACGATCCTCATTTCCTATGGTATTTATCGTTGTCTATGATAATCTTATCTACTTGCATGTACATGCTTACTTCATGCATGAAGGTCGAATGATTGAAGGCTAAATTGCGGAATCGGGTATCCCATATTCGGTATTTTAAAATAAGAAAAATAAGGTTTTCAGCGTTGTTACAAGATCCTAACAGAAACTCAGTAGCGTGAAAGCCTTTAAGACCAAGGAGTTGCCACGCTTTTCTTATAATTGCCACTGTTTTAGGACAATTTCTGAACAGGTGGAAATTATCTTCTACTACATTACATTCAGAGCAATTTTTGTCTAATTTAATTCCCCATTTTTCCAGATTTTTGTTGTTGGCTACTATGTCGTTTAATATCTTGAACTGGAAGGAAAGTAGTTTGTTATCGCGACATGAATCTCTTGATATTTTGATACTTTTGTTTACTAGGGTAAGATCTATCCCCTTGTTCTTCCACATTTTTAAGCTAGTCGGGGGTTGACTTATTTGTTTCTCTAGTTCTTTATAAAAATCCCTTGACTTACAAGTTGTTACATTTAAACGCTGACCACTTGTAGTTCTAAATATGCAACTTCCTAAAGCACAGGATTGATTAGGTAAAATTTGTTGTTTAATTGCTTGTTGAATGCTAGTTAATGTTAGGTAATTAACTTTGATGTTTTATTTCCTCATTAGTTCATCGCATGTAAGCCATCTATTATTTTTATTCATTAGATCTTGTATAAAAACAATTCCGTTTTGGAACCAGTTCTTAAAGAATATGGGTTTATTATCTATAAGTATATCTTGATTGTTCCAGAGTAATTGCTTAGACATTGTCGAGGTTTGAAATATTGTTTTGAAAGCTTGTAAAATATCTTGATAAAAGGGAGGCATATAAGGGAGTTTTTTACGTCAAAGTTGCAATGCATTAACAAACTTAGGCCACCAACCTTATCTAAGTAATAATTTACTACTTTTGACCACTTTTTTCGTTGCATTAATTTTGGTAACCAAGCAAGTTTGAGAGCCATATTCTGTGATTGGATGTCAATTGCTTTTAGTCCACCCTCATCATAGTTCCTGATTATAGTTGTATGTTTAACTTTTGGTGTAGAATAACCCCATAAAAATGATGAAGTTTCTTTTTTGTGCTTGCTTTATGTAGCCTGCGTCACAGCTAGTGTTAGAAAGGGAGTAAATTAAGTGAGATATTCCAAGTGACTTAGTTATAAGAATTTTTCCTAACAGGCTGAGTCCTCTACAATTTTTGCAATCTTATCGATAATGTTCTTTTCGTTGCATTTTTTAAGGTCATATCCAAGGGAGATTCCAAGCATGTTGAAACAGTTTCGGGACACTTCTAAATCATAAGCGCCTTTCCTTTTTTCCAAGGTCCCAGCCACATAAGTAAAGTTTTATCTTTGTTGATTTTAAGGCCTGACTGGCTTGCAAAATTTTCTAGCGTTCGAAAAGATTCTAGAATTGATTCAACACTACTCAAAATACCTGTTGTGTCATCGGCAAACTGAGTTAACTTAAATTCACTTTTTTCGACCTTCAGGCCTATGTTGAACATGTTGAACAACAGCGTAAAAGAAACAGCTTGTTGAAAAAAACTTGTTGAACAATACTATGACGTAATATGTTCAAAAAAATAATTATGTTTGAATGGGCTTGCCATTCGAACACCGTCTTTGAATCGGAGGCTTGTCACTCGAACACATGTTTGAATGGGGGCGTGCCATTCCAACACCCGTCTTGAGGGTGTAATCCAACCAAAGTGCTTACAGCGACCTATGCAAATAGTCCCTTTATTGTAAACTAAGACATCATCTTAATCAAATGGTGAAATTTTCATTCAAATTGGTCAACAATAATAAAAGTTATCTCATTTTGAAGTTAAAATTTTAAGATTATTCCATGATGCATACAGCCACCGGTGCAAATAGCCTATGACCACTTTATAGCAAAAATAGATATAAAATTGAATCAAACAGTGAAATTTTCATGCAAATCGGTCAACCATAACGAAAGTTATCTCACTTTTAAGTTAAACTTTTAAGGTAAATCACTTATGCATACAGCTGCCTGTGCAACTAGCCTGTGATCACATATTGTTAAAACTTTAAAATTTTCATGCAAATCGACCAACTATAGCGAAAGTTATCTCACTTTTTCCACTTTTTACAAAGTTAAAATGGCGGCATGTCATAATTATGCATACAGCCGCCGGTGCAAATAGCCTATGACTACTTAATGTTAAAACTTTATATAAAACTGAATCAAACAGTGAAATTTTCATGCAAATCGACCAACTATAGCGAATCTCAATTTTTCACTTTTTACAAAGTTAAAATGGCGGCATGTCAAATTATGCATACAGCCACCGGTGCAAATAGCCCATGACTACTTAATATTAAAACTAGATATAAAACTAAATCAAACGGTAAAATTTTCATTCAAATAGGTCAACTATAGCGAAAGCTATCTCACTTTTTCCACTTTTTACAAAGTTAAAATGGCGGCATGTCACAATTATGCATACAGCCACCTGTATAAATAGCCTGTTGTCCCTTAATGTAAAACTAGATATAAAACTAAATCAAACAGTGAAATTTTCATGCAAATCGACCAACTATAGCGAAAGTTATCTCACTTTTTCCACTTTTTACAAAGTTAAAATGGCGACATATCAAAACTATGCACAAAGCCACCTGCGCAAATAGCATATGACCACTTTATAACAAAACTTTACACAAAACAGAATCAAACAGTGAAATTTTCATTCAAATCGATCAACCAAAGTAAAAGTTATCTCACTTTTTAATGGGAGGGGGGTGTTTGAGACGCTAGAATCGTTTTCAGGCAACCTCCTTTTCAGGCACCCTCGTTTTCAGGCAACCTCGTTTTCAGGCAAACTCGTTTCAGTCAGTTTGTCAGGGTAAACATGAGTTTAGAGCTATGAAATAAGCTAAACTTTTCTTGTCATGGTGTTGGTATGTGCGTGTGTGCGGAGAGAAAAAAAAGAGAAAAAAAATGCTATCGGGGGGGGGGGTTAACATCTGTCCTGGTGTTGGTATGTGCGGAGAGAGAGAGAGAGAGAGAGAGAGAGAGAGAGAGAGAGAGAGAGAGAGAGAGAGAAACCTTACCTTCCAATAACACTTTATGGTGTCGCCTTGAACTGATGTGGGACTTTTTTCAAAAACAAAACACCCTCACAAGCGTCAATAAACATTTTCTCCCCCCTCCCTTCCCCCCGTTCAAAAAACGTTCCATTTTCACACTTCAACGGAAGTCACTTATTTCAACTCAAACAAAAAGTGTAAATGACGTTTCTTTTACGCACACGCTGCTGTGACGTTTCGTTTACCCTTCATCATGACGTCATCTCAACACCCGCGCGCTCCATCCAAAAAATGGCACAAAAACCCCATGCCGGTTCTGCGCCAGGAAGTGATATCAGTATGACGTTATGCTTGTTCTGCGCCACTCTATGACGTCATTATGACGTCACTTCCCTTTTCATACTACCCTGGTTATAGGTATGGGAATGCTACTGCGAGTTATATAAAATAATGACTGCCTCACACCACCTTTTCAAAACCGAATGCAGCATTTTGTTTACATTCTATTAGTATAAATGCTGGAAGATCAAGATAAAATACATAAATCCCTGAAAAACTAAGGTATTACATTCGAGGCTAGCAAACAAACACTCTACGGAACTGATCGTTTCAACTGTTTTAGACCGAAGTGACACTTGCTTCTCACCTCCACCCCTTCACACACAAACGTTGCATGTTATTTGGATTTTACTTAAAAGTAGAGTAAAGAGCTGAACAGCACACTTATTGTAATAACTCGTCAAATACAAACCACCCTTCACCCCTTCACACAAAAACGTTGTATGTTATTTGGATTTTACTTAAAAGTAGAGTAAAGAGCTGAACAGCACACTTATTGTAATAACTCGTCAAATACAAACCGTTCCAGTAGCCATTTCCATGAAATGTGCTGGGTTCGTGTGTGAGTTTGAGGTGGAGGGCTCTCTTTTTTGGGTTTGCATTCATTGAATGTGCTTTTATTTTTCAACAGACAAAATAGGGTCCCGATATAGCAAGAAGTTCCTCCGTAATATATAATGCCACTCTTTTAATATATTATCCCAGAGGAGAATCAATCACGGTGAAAAAAATTTAAAAGCTGTCCCGAAGAAAGTGAACAATAGGTGCATAAATGCAGGATAGATGGTCTGATACGGACTGAAGGTTCAAGTTGTATTATGTAATGGAAAAGTGTGAATAATTAAAAGACAGCTACCTATTTAGTAGCTCTTAAATCTTTTCGATGAGGCAAGAAATTTTGTGCGTCTGTTTTGGATGATTCTGATATGGACTTAAATTTCCATAAAGCTGAGTGCACCTCTTCAAATGCATGTACCACTGAGTTTTCCACCGGCCAGACTCAGTACCACCGCGTATTCCAGATGCGCTTTGGTGGTCCTGGTGCACTTTTGTGGTACTGAGGAAGAAACTGGTTAATTGATTTTTATTTTAACAAGCTCGTTTATCTTGCTTATTGCCAAAACATCACCCCTCATACCGTCGTCCCACTCTATGGCGGTATATTTGTACAAAGATTTCATGGCTTTCGCGCTCCAACATTTATTTTTGATCGCAATGGTATTTATGTGCAATTAATAGATGAGAAAATATTTATTTCTTTCGCGAACCACTTTTTATGTTATCCAAGTCGCTATTAATTTCTGCACGTGGTTTTTATTAATGATAGAATGAATTCAATTTATCGCGCCCTATAATTAACTTTTCACGTCCCAAAATTAAGAAATTAAATTACGTGATAAAACGAATGGTCAAACAAACGTTCTTTAAAACACAAGACATTTAATTATGGTACGGGATAAAATTATGGCAAAATTAAAGAGAATGACAAAACTAAGAAAATTGCCGCGAGGCCATTCAAATGAGCGCGAGAAAAAAATAAAATATACAACACGTACGTTTTGATTTTTTGTTCTAATATACCGCCATACCACTCAACCTCCGCCCCCCCTGAGTGTGTTTTAAATATTAGCACATCGGATTACCCGCAAATTACTTTTCAACATACCATACAGTAGAGTAATCCGTGCTTTGACAAAACGTCTTGGAGAAGGGGGAATAGCAGAGTGACAGACCTTCTTCAGTTATTCATTAGCACTCTACTCCCTCACCACCTCCCAGCAAAAGCCAAAACACACACACACAAACACACACGCACAAAATTTTAGAATTAATGTTCTGGAATTCAACTATATTCTGCAATAAATTTATCCGGGGAGAGTGGCGGGGGGGGGGGAGCACTCACGTACCGAATGGTTACCATGCGTGTCTATGACTTATTAAAACGACCCCTAAACGCGGACTGCTAATTTTGAAATAAGATTCCTTTTAACCAAAAGCGGAGTGTTGCTGCGAAATAACCCTCTTTTGTGGAAAAGGCGGATAAATGACGCTTATTTTTTATACGAAATTGGTACTCCGCGAGGACCGCGTCTGGCCTCAGAATTGTCCACGTTCTCCGCGTTTTGTTTTTGGATACGCAAAGAAACACATATGTTACTAAGTGTCCCCCCCCCCCCACCAGGATTTTATTTATTGAAATAAAAGACAATTATTAGGAGGGAAGGGCCAAGCACTCAGGGTAAAAAGAAATGTCTAGTTTTATTGCTGGAATTAATTTTCTACGTCCTGAGACATAAATATGCCATTTAACCTTAAAATTACACTTCCAGGTTCATTACTTTGAAGATTGATAATTAAAGTAAAAAAAGGACGTTTCTACGGTTAGACTTTTCTACGGTTAGAAAAGTCCTGTGCGTAAAAAATCCATGTTTAATTTTATTATTGAAATGATTTTTCCTCGTCAGGAGGCGTAAATACATCATTTCAACTTCTCCATTTATATATATATATTAGTTTTGAAGTTGATAGTTTAAAAAAAGATTTTGTTACGGAAAGTAGAGTAAAAATGGCCTGTTTATAAGACATTCAAGTCTAGTTTTATTTCGGAAATGACTTTTCTACGCCTTTAAGGCGTAAAAATTGCATTTCAACTCAAAAATCGATTTAGAAATATATAACCGTGAACCTGGATAGTTAAAAGAGAAAAAAGGACTTTTTTATGGATTAGTGGCTTAAAAATATCCCGTGGGTCAGAAATTCATGTCTAGTTTTATTTTTGAAATGAGTTTTCAACGCCTTTAGGGCGTAAAAATGCCCTTTTAACTTGCAGATAGATTTAAATATATCTTGCTTTAAGGCTTGATAGTTAAAAGAAAAAAGGACTTTTTTACGGATTGATGGCGTAAAAATGTCCTGTGCCTCAGAAATTCATGTCTAGATTTGAGCTTGAAATGACTTTTTTACGCCCTTTAAGGCGTAAAAAATGTCCTTTTAACTCACAGATAGATTTAAATATATCTTGCTTTAAGGCTTGAGAGTTAAAAGAAAAAAGGACTTTTTTACGGACAGTGACGTAGAAGAGTCCTGTGTGTAAGAAATTCATGTCTAATTTTATTTTTTGAAATGACTTTTCTACGCCTTTAAGGCATAAAAATGACATTTCAATTGACAAATCCATTTTCAAGTATATTACCTTGAAAATGATAGTTAGAAGAGAAAAAAGGACCTTTTTACGGATTAGTGGCGTAAAAATATCCTGTGCCTCAGAAATTCATGTTTAGTTTCATTATTGAAATGACAGGCTGTTTTTACGTAGAAAAGGCCTTTTCTACGTTCAAGACTGTATATTTTACCTGTGAACGCATTATTTCAATGGTTTTCTCTCCATATGCTGTTTCTTTGTTCCTTTTTCGATAGGGAGACACAATGTTTAAAACTGAACTTTATCGACGCAGGGAAAATTACGCTCCTGAAGCGTAATTTGTCCCTTTTAAGCACCCGTAGAAAAGGCCTTTTCTATGCCCAGGAAAATCTTACAGACAATGCTTTGACAGGTAGATTTTACGGGCTTGGCCGTAGAAAAGGCCTTTTCTACGTAAAAACAGACTGTTTTTACGCCCAGGGAAAACTTATGCAACAGGCGTCACTAGGAGCTCAGTTGGTTTGAGTGTTAAACAGCAAATCTGATGACTATTTATTCATTGATTTAAAGCCAAAGACAAATGATCAACTGGTTTTACCAAAAGATACACATTATGTATATGTTGATAAAGTAGTGTATGAATAACAACCAAGCCACTTAACCATTCGCAGTCAAGATGTCTAAACGTATTCAAGCTAATCAACCTTTTCTTCACTTGCTTGCACACAGTAAGCCTAAACGACGTAAATCCTTGCTACAGCAAGCTGTTAGGGAGGAATTAACTCGTTTGTTTGAAATTTGTTTGAATATATTGCGAGGACATTTACCCTTAAGCTCAAAAAGGTATAAGGAATTCAAGCGTGAGCGTCATACCCTACGCACTCTAGCAGATAAGAAGATATCACTGCGAACAAAAAAGAAGTTGGTTAATCAGAAAGGAGGATTCATTGGAGCTATTGCCAAATATGCATTGCCCTTGCTGGCTCAGTTGCTGTTAAAATGAAACATTCTTTGAAAATGGTCCTCATTCCTGAATATGAATATAAAATGCTGTTAGAAAAGAAGGGAAAAGATGTTGGAATCAAAACGAAAATGAATAGACTTTTACGTGGGAAACGAACTCGTGAAAAGGCAATAGAAATGTCTCAACTTCTTGGTCGTCATTTACGAACTATTCAATCACAACAACAAGAAAAGCATGCAGAAAAGTCAGAAAAGTCAAAACAGTTTCTAAGTCATGTTCAACCTATTTATCATGTAAAACTAACACAACTTCTGGCAGAACTTAAGAAACATGGTAGGAGATGGACAGATAAAATGAACTTGTTTTAAAAACGGGTGATGTCATCACGAATTCCAACATTATTGATTTGTTGAAAGAAGCATTGGTTGTTGCAAGAAGAAAAGAACAATGAGAACCACCACATGGTTGGAAGCAGTTTATTGAGGAAATTGGAGACGCTAATATTAAAATAACTGTGAAGATATTACAAAAGAGATAAATCAGCGTCAACAACGGATGTTTTCTGAAGGATGAGAAACTTTTTAACATGGTTTAAAGAGTCATGTTGTTGTTGTTGTAAAGAAAATGAAAATAAAAATAAAAATAATTTTGCTGTAAAAATCAGATGTGTAAGTGCTCGTTGTCAAGGAGAAGTAGTAGACACCAATGTAGACCATGTAGACGGCAATCTAGATCATGTAGACAGTGCAGATGACATGTGTCAAACATGAAGTAATGCATATACACATCCAGTCTATCTACATCACATAAACCTTTTAGTCGTCATGGAGTCAACAAGTTTTTCTATTACTTTACCTCGCAATGCTAGTATGAACTATTATCTGAAAGGAAAATATGAAGTGGCCTTAGCTGAAATTCAATATCCACTTACATGGACAACCATGAGACATGGAATGGAATATTACATTCAATATCGGAAATCATTGGATGATACGCTTCGTCAAGTT
Source organism: Protula sp. h YS-2021 (assembly GCA_949752745.1). Lineage (NCBI taxonomy): Eukaryota > Metazoa > Annelida > Polychaeta > Sabellida > Serpulidae > Protula > Protula sp. h YS-2021. Next base: position 28,525,788 of record OX457026.1, on the reverse strand, counting down.
CCCATTCCATATGACTACTACAAATTCATACAAGAGATATGTAATGCAGTAAATGAAGAATTACAACTAATTATAGATGCAAGCTCTATTCGGCTAAAGTATGATAAAATTAGACGCAGAGTTTTTCTTACTTTAATGCTGTCGTCTTTTCTACTGGATTAGCTGAAATTTAAGGATTTATACCAGATCAATGGTATAGACAATCTGGCCCTGCTGATCATAAAGCAGATGTGAAACAGGGATTTTATACACTTTATGTGTACTGCAGTATTTGTGAACCACAAGTTGTTGGAGATTATTATGTTCCTTTGCTACGTTCTGTTCCCACTGAAGGTCATGGTGGTGATATTATCATGAAAACTTATGGTGAACCTCATTATGTTCCTGTAAACACATCAAAATTGGACATGATAAATATATATTAAGGATAACACAGGTCACAATGTTTCATTTTAAACCGGGAAAGTGATATGTAAACTTCATTTTCGAGAAAAAGCGTTATGAAAGCATACACACAAGATCCATCTGCATACTGCAATCATTTTCTTCGTCAAGTAGGTGGAGAATTACCAGAATTCAAAGGAATGCGAATACACTATGGAGATTGTATTGGTTCAATACTGGGATCATTGGCTCGCAAAGCTAGTTCACTGCTTAAGGCAGGGCTGAAACCACATCTTAATAAGGTTGCAAAAGATGTCGCGAAAGATGTTACGGGTCGAGTAGCACAGCATGTGATTGGTGATGTGTTAGGAGGACAAAAGAAAGTGCAACCGACAAAACGTGTAAGAAGGCGAAAGGCAGCTAGAGGAATAATCTCTTTTAAACAAAAAATGTCTTTAATCCATAATCATTCATGTGAGTGTAGTCTTTCTTCATTGGAATGGCTTCCCATACCCCAACGCAAACTCCTCTAGAAAAAAGGTATGATGCAGACTATCAACCACTCACTGCAATTAGAGAGGGTGCTTCAATAGAGTTTCATATTCCTGCGAGTACAGAAGAATATTTCGATTTAAAGAATGGTAGACTTCGTATTGTATGCTGCATTTTAAAGGTTGATGGAACAGCGTGTGTTGTAGATGATAACGTATCATGTGTCAAGGATTTTGTGACGGACGGGAAATAAAAGACCATTGTTGTTCTTCATTAGTTTATTTCCTATCCTGCCTCGCAATGTGGACTGCAATAAACAATAACAAAATATTTGAACACATTGTCACAAATTAATGCCAAAATATCGATAATTAACAGATAAATCGAGCCAGTATTTAATATAAATTACACATGAAATATTTCTGACATAATAACATTTCTTTATAATAACTTATTATAATCAAGTTCTTACCAATTGTGGCGGACTTTAAACTTCAGGCTAAACCTACATCTGTCCAGTATGACTGGCTTTAACAGACTGACCAAACACGTGAAGAAATAACTACGAATTTGAGGCGATATGGTCCGTAGATCAGAACACTTGTCACAGACTAATCACAGGCGATTACCTGACTTTAACACATGTTTCAAATTAGGGACCATAAAAAGGTTAAGTGTGCCATCTAAAAAAAAACTAACACCAGGTCCGCTACATGGCTCCCCAAATTACGCAGTAATTTGACGAATGAACCTTGCACGTCATATAACTTCACATTAATACACATGAAACGAGTCTACAAACTCTCTAGTATGCATATCACTGTCAGAACTTTAATGAGTCAAATTTCTAGTGAAAACATCAAAATATATATTGGCATATTTAAGCATTCAATACGTTTAATATCGAAATCTTCGGCGGGGAATCTGCCCCATGTTTTCCACAAGAAGAACTAGCTTCGTCACTGGTCTAACAAGATACTTGATCTTAGCAAAGCGTTTGCCTTTATTATCTAGATTCCTGTCACCGACTGCAAGTGTGACACTTCTCAGCCATCAGATGACTTGTTAACCTCATGGACCTTCCCTAAAGACCATAAATTCCTTGGTACACAATCGTCTCGAATTAAGACTATGTCTCCAACAACGAAATTTCGCCTCTGACGTGTCCACTTTGATCTACTTTGCAAGTAGTGGACATACTCATGTTTCCAACGAGACCAAAACTTATCAACGAGGTATTGTACCCTTCTCCAGCGCTTTACCGAATAAACATCGTCGCGTTGGAATTCACTTGGAGGAGAGACAATTACTTTCGTTTTTCCTGTTAGAAGGTGATTTGGAGTGAGTGGCTCCAAGAAGTTCGGATCAGTTAAGAAATCAAGCGTAAGAGGTCTGCTATTCAGAACAGAAGATACTTCTGTCATGAAGGTATGAAGTGACTCATCATCCAAGTGAGAACCGTGTTGGTGCATAAGGGAGGCTAAAACACTTCGAACAGAACGAATGAGACGCTCCCATGCTCCAGACATGTGGGAGAATGCAGGTGGATTCGTCTGAAATTCGAATATACAGTTATTCTCATAGTGTCTGACTGAGGGCTCTTGAATATTCTTGAACTGTTCCTTCAACTCTTTGGCAGCCCAAACGAAGTTGGTGCCTTGATCACATCTTAGGAGTGAGATAGGCCCGCGAATCGCTATAAATCATCGGAGTGCATTAATAAACGAGCTGGTTGTTATCGAGTTGACCACTTCAATATGTACAGCACGCGACGAAAGACATTTAAATATGCAACCCCATCGTTTAACCTCTCTTCGCCCCGACTTCACAATAAAAGGGCCAAACAAGTCCACACCACAGTGGGTGAAGGGTGCACTAGGTTGCATACGGTCTGCAGGTAAATCAGCCATCTTCTGATGGGCAGCTTCTGCTCTCAGCCTCCTGCAGATCACGCAATGATAGATAAACCGAGCAACCAATCCACGGCAACCAACTATCCGAAATCCCTTAGACCGCACGGCATTTAAAGTCATGCCTTTCCCTTGATGCAATACTGAATTATGGCAGTAGCCAATGATCAGTTTCGCAATATGACTAGATTTCGGCAGCACAACAGGGTGTATAGTCGAAACAGGTAGGGTTGACTTCCTCAAACGTCCTCCGACTTTCAGCAAACCATCGTCTAGAAAACAGTCCAAAGCATTTGGTGGACTCGACAACTTCACTGGCTCTGACTTTGAGCTGGCTTCGATCTCATCTTGAAAGAACGAATTCTGAGTTAACTTCAGTATTTTGTGCTCTGCCAATTGTAAGGTTTGAAGATTAACTGAATCGTAGACTGCGACAGCACTTCTGGTGCCCTTCGCTTTTTCTGTCTAAGGGCGTCCTTCCAGAGCAGAATCAAAGCCACTACTCTTTTTAGTCTGCGCCAGCTTGATATGTGAGAGAACCGTTCGAGCTCAAAATCCTTTGAAGTTTTGTCGAATGACAGTACCTGCTTGACTTCAGGATCATCGTTACTTATCTATTTGTTTGCACCAAAAGATGGCAATCCCGGTTGCCAAAGAAAGTCTGGTCCTAAAAACCATCCGAAGTCGCACAAATCCTTAACTAGGCAACCACGTGATGCTATGTCTGCAATGTTGATTGTACCAGGGATGTAATACCATTGATCCGTATTGGTCTGCGAACGTATAAAACCAACTCTGTTGGAGACGAACACATGAAACCGTTTGGAGGTATTGCCTATGTATCCCAGTACAACTTGGCTGTCCGTCCAAAACACATGCGTGATATCCTGATATTCAAGCTCCCTTTCGATCGTTTTTGCCATTTTAACAGCTAGCACTGCTGCCGTTAGCTCCAGCCTGGGAACGGTCACAGGCTTAATCGGAGCAACTCTTGACTTCCCCATAGCCAGAGAAACATGTGGATTCTCACTACTGTCAACAAGACGTAGATAACTGCAACACCCATATCCTACCACAGAGGCGTCGCAAAATGATGCAGTTGCACCTAAGCTATGTGGACACTCTGTGGGCGTAAACAACGAGGTATTGTTACTTCTTCAAAGTGCAATAAAATCCATTGGATCATAGAGTGCGGATACTGACCTTCTCTCCGTTGTAATAGAATTCAAGACCTCCGCAGAATTTGACACGAATTTATGCAGCGTCAAACTTGCCTCCCCGCACATGTCTGACGTTTTGCGAATTAGTTCAATCGCCTGCTTGGGTTCCGTAACGCTCTTGATCCCATCATCTACATAGACGTTGTGTCGCCAGAAATTACTTGCTGCGGAGCCGTACTTATGCTCGAAATCATCTGCTACTTGCTTTAGGCCGAAGTTGCTACATGAAGGTGAAGATCGAAGTCAGAACGTATGCACACCCATTGCATACACACATTGCTCCTTTGATGTATCGCCACAAGACCACCAAAGGAAACACATGTAGAAACGGTCCTTTTCTGTTACTTTAAATTGATAAAACATTTTTTGAATGTCACATCCAAAGGCTACCGTTTCCTGTTGAAACCTCAACAGTACGCCGAGAAGCGTGTTTGGTAGGTTTGGACCTTGCAGCAAGAGATCATTGAGGGATATTCCTTTAAGCTTGGAGCTACAGTCAAACACAACCCTCAACTTGTTGGCAGTATGAACCCCATGGTGGAGAAGATACCAGACTACTTTATCCAGATCAGAAGGTGGAACAAGAGTTGCGTAATTCTTATCGAGCATTTCAGTCATGAACTCTGTGTACTTTTGTTTGAGTTCTGGTTGACGATCAAACTGATGCTTAAGACATCCGAGCCTATCCTCAGCAACCCGACGATTGTTCGGTAAATTGGGTTCTGCACGAAACGGGAGAGGCATAACGTAGTGACTACCCGAGTCTCTAAAGATGTTTGATTTCATCAATTCCAAAATTCTTCCATCTTCTTGTGGCAGTCCGACGCCTTCTGAGACGTCCTTAAAATCGGACTCAAGGACTTCTAAAATGTCACGAGGTGGCGCGACCACTGAAGCACAGGTGCGAAAGGCAATTTGATTGACCTTATCCCTGCCTACATCGTAGGCCGTAACTCTGTGACTGAAACCATGACTGTTTGGAGAACCACAGTCAACCATGCCAACTATCCCCCAGCCCAAATCTGTTCGTTGGGCAAAGGATCCGTGTTTGGCTGTAATAACTTCTCTTGGGATGAACGCTCGGCTGCAATTGTATTCTATAATCAAACCAATTTCCGCGGAATCAGATACTGGCAGAAGTTTGGACTGCATCTTCTTCAAATGAGGCCACTTCATTGACGCCGTTTTTGTATATGCGACCTGTTTATGGGCATAATCGGCCTTGAATACTGGTCCGGCAGGCGAATTTTCTTCTGAGAGTTGAATCCTCTCACCACAAATCCCATCTCGTTTGGATTGAACACGTTTATCCCCGGCGAACATAGTAGACAAGGAAAGCTCAACATCAAGCCCACCAACACCTAGATTCTTTCTGGTTTCCTCGAGAATAACGGATGTGTCTGACTGGGTATCTAAAAGGGCATAGACCAGACGCTCCTTGTTGGGCTGTGATGTATGTGAGAGATAAACTGGGACAATCATCGAGCTCAAGCAATTGTCGCCTTTGCATGTGGCGTTTGAGTATGATTGAGCTAATGTCCTTTCATTGGAGTCGGCAGTTTTAGACTGAGACGGTAAAAATTCTTGAGCCGTGGGACACAAGCTAGAAGCTTCAGTACTCACCACTGATGTACCTTTGCGAGCCTCCTGATAGGCAACTACACAGCCATGCAAACAGGTTGGGTGGCTCTTGCTGCAAACTGAGCACTTTGACTTCCTGTTGCATTTCTTAACAATGTGTCCCGGAAAAAGACAGCCTCTACACAGTTTGTGCTTCAAAACAATCACGTCTTTTTTCTTTACAGACAGCTTGTCAAACTTTTTCTCGATCGTGTGACCAAGTTTCGAGCAATAAATGCACATGATTTTATCACTCTTTGCTGCGTTAGAAGTAAATTTCCTCGGCCCACTATGAATATTTGAAGGACCTGCCTTAGAGCTACTGTCCTTCGGCTTTGAGCTATCACCAGAATGCAAGTTCGTGAACGGTTCGTTCGCGATTTCGGCTTCTTTGAGGAGAAAGTCAACAAACATTCCAAAAGAGGGAAAAGAGGATGTTTCTTCCTGGTGAGCAGCCACCTTTCTTCTCCATCGTTGAACTAGCCAATCCGGTAATTTGTGCAATAGACGCCTGTTCTGTCTAGGATCATCTAAGAACTGGAGACCTGGAATGGTCTTCATGCATCAGCATTGATGCAGGTAATCTGCAAAATGCCTCAGGCTCGCAGAATCCCTATTCTGTATTATTGGGAAATTATCTATCTTGTTGCGCATTTTTTCACCAAGAATAAGGTGTTTCCAAAGCGACAATCGAGAGAACTAAAGGCGTTTGTAAAAGCGCTGGGAGAATCCATCAGAAAAAAGCACTCGATGCACATTTTCGCCTCGCCAGCCGTATGCCTAGCCAAGTAAGGTAACCTCTCCTCTTCCGGTATACCCCGACTAGAAATCAGCGTCTCGAAAGATTTTTTCCAAACTGGGTACATCAAAACGTCACTCGTAAATATTTCAGGCTCTGGAGGAGGTAGCCTAGCTAATGACAATTGGCTGCACAAAGTACCAAGCAGTTCCTTTGTGCCAACGTCCGATACACTAGTCGATGCTTCATCTTTCACAGCTTTGTCGAGTAAACGCTTAATCTTTGCGTTTAATTCCTTCAAGAGGTCATCTGTTTCCTCCTCAAGACGACTAAAGTTTGCCAGATGTGCTACCAAAAGAGTACCTTCTTCGTAGAACTTTGCATACAGATGAGTGTATTCATCAAGTTGTTCTATCAACTTATCTCGCACTGACTGAAGGTGTGCAACATCACGAACACCCACTAAGATAGCATTAACATGTCGTACAGTCTGCTTGAGAGAGCGACTTGCTACCTCAAACTCTTTGATAGCCCGAGAATCTGCCTTTTCACTATCTTGCTCTTGTTGAGCAGAAGCCTCATCTTGCTTCTTACTCTCCTCCTTAACAGAGGTTTCCGTTGTCAAACTTTCAAACAGCTAAACTCTAGATGGTAAATTTGTATTACTGACACTGGATCACCAGAAGAATAATAAGAACTTCATAAATTTAACCTTAGCATTTGCTAAACTTAGCAGTAAACGTAAATAAGGAAAACCTAGCAGTAGACTTAGATAAAATCAGGGAGCCAACCATCCATGAACACAACACATGGCCACCAAGAGTCCCAAAGAAAGCCTCTATGTAAACTAAAACCAGAGAGGAGAGGTGAAAATATAATTCACCGTTAAACTGAAACCAATTAGCCTGATGGCAACTAAAAGCCTGATATCATTTGATCAAATGCATAAGTTTCAGCCTGAAACTAAACTCACCAAGTTCAACCTGAGATTACTCTAGGCCGGCACCAAAGGCTACACGAAGCCAAACACTGAAGCTATACCAAGCCATAACCAGAGGCTACTACAAGCCAGGCCAAAGACCTTAATAAGTCAGAACCATAGGCTTTGATAAGTCAGTACCAGAGGCTATACCAAGCCAAACAAAGGTCTTGACTAAGCCATAACTGAAGGCTTTATAAGCCAGCTAAACCAACTGACTTGCTACACAAACTGGTCCACTCATTGGCACTTAACCAGGAGAAGTTTAGCATAAGCTATGATGCATTGAATAAATGCAAAACCAGCCTTTGAGGCCAAAACAGAAGCCACGAAGACTAAAGCTATACTGAAGAACAGAGCAAAAAGCACTGTAGAAACTAACACCGTACCTGAACCTGAAGCTGAGGTACAAGCTTTTCACTTCACACTGTAAAACCATATAAAAAGACTGGACATGAAAGTCTTCGCCGAGGATAAACGTGTTCAATCCAAACGAGTCGGTGCATTTGTGGTGAGAGGATTTAACTCTCAGAAGAAAGTTCGCCTGCCGGACCTGTATTCAAGGCCGATTATGCCCACAAATAGGTCACATATACAAAAACGGCGTCAATGTGCGAGAAGTGGCCTCATTTGAAGAAGATGCAGTCCAAACTTATGCCAGTATCTGATTCCGCGGAAATTGGTCTGCTTATAGGATACAATTGTAGCCTAGCGCTCATCCCAAGAGAAGTTATTACAGTCAAACACGGATCCTTTGCCCAACGAACAGATTTGGGCTTGGGGATAGTTAGCATGGTTGACTGTGGTTCTCCAAACAGTCATGGTTTCAGTCACAGAGTTGTGGCCTACGATTTAGGCAGGGATAAGGTCAATCAAATTGCCTGGAGCTAACGGCAGCAGTGCTAGCTGTTAAAATGGCAAAACGATCCAAAGGGAGCTTGAATATCAGGATATCGGGCATGTGTTTGGGACAAACAGCCAAGTTGTACTGGGATGCATAGGCAATATCTCCAAACGGTTTCATGTGTTCTTCTCCAACAGAGTTGGTTTTATATGTTCGTAGACCAATACGGATCAGCATCACGTGGTTGCCTAGTTAAGGATTTGTGCGACTTCGGATGGTTTTTAGGACCAGACTTTCTTTGGCAACCGGGATTGCCAACTTTTGGTGCAAACAAATAGATAAGTAATGATGATCCTGGTGTCAAGCAGGTACTGTCATTCGACACAACTTCAAAGGATTTTGAGCTCGAACGGTTCTCTCACATATCAAGCTGGCGCAGACTAAAAAGAGTAGTGGCTTTGATTCTGCTGTGGAAGGACGCCCTTAGACAGAAAAAGCAAAGGGCAACCAGAAGTGCCGTCTCAGTCTACGATTCAGTTAATCTTCAAAGCTTACTCAGAATTCGTTCTTTCAAGATGAGATCGAAGCTATCTCAAAGTCAGAGCCAGTGAAGTTGTCGAGTCCATTAAATGCCTTGGACTGTTTTCTAGAGGATGGTTTGCTGAAAGTCGGAGGACGTCTGAGGAAGTCAATCCTACCTGTATCGACTGTTGTGGTGCTGAAGTCTAGTCATATTGCGAAACTGATCATTGGCTACTGTCATGATTCAGTATTGCATCAAGGGAAAGGCATGACTTTAAATGCCGTGCGGTCTAAGGGATTTTGGATAGTTGTTTGCCGTGGATTGGTTGCTCGATTTATCTATCATTGCGTGATATGCAGGAGGCTGAGAGCAGAAGCTGCCCATCAGAAGATGGCTGATTTACCTGCAGACCGTATGCAACCTAGTGCACCCTTCACCCACTGTGGTGTGGACTTGTTTAGCCCTTTTATTGTGAAGTCGGGGCGAAGAGAGGTTAAACGATGGGGTTGCATATTTACATGTCTTTCGTCGCGTGCTGTACATATTGAAGTGGTCAACTCGATGACAACCAGCTCGTTTATTAATGCACTCCGATGATTTATAGCGATTCGCGGGCCTATCTCACTCCTAAGATGTGATCAAGGCACCAACTTTGTTGGGGCTGCCAAAGAGTTGAAGAAACAGTTCAAGAACATTCAAGAGCCCTCAGTCAGACACTTCTTGTTGGAAATAACTGTATATTCGAATTTCAGACGAATCCACCTGCATCCTCCCACATGTTTGGAGCATGGGAGCGTCTCATTCGTTCTGTTCGAACTGTTTTAGCCTCCCTTATGCACCAACACGGTTCTCACTTGGATGATGAGTCACTTCATACCTTCATGGCAGAAGTATCTTCTGTCCTGAATAGCAGACCTCTTACGCTTGAGTCCTTAACTGATCCGAACTTCTTGGAGCCACTTACTCCAAATCACCTTCTAACAGGAAAAACGAAAGTAGTTGTCCCTCCTCCAAGTGAATTCCAACGTGACGATGTCTATTCGGTAAAGCGCTGGAGGAGGGTACAATACCTCGTTGATAAGTTTTGGTCTCGTTGGAAACATGAGTATGTCCACTACTTGCAAAGTAGATCAAAGTGGACACGTCAGAGGCGAAATTTCGTTGTTGGAGACATAGTCTTAATTCGAGACGATTGTGTACCAAGGAATTTATGGTCTTTAGGGAAGGTCCATGAGGTTAACAAGTCATCTGATGGCTTTGTGAGAAATGTCACACTTGCAGTCGGTGACAGAAATCTAGATAATAAAGGCAAACGCTTTGCTAAGGTCAAGCATCTTGTTAGACCAGTGAGGAAGCTAGTTCTTCTTGTGGAAAACATGGGGTAGATTCTCCGCCGAAGATTTCGTCATTAAACGCATTGAATGCTTAAATATGCCAATATATATTTTGATGTTTTCACTAGAAATTTGACTCACTAAAGTTCTGACAGTGATATGCGTAGTAGAGAGTTTGGAGACTCGTTTCATGTGTATTAATGTGAAGTTATGTGACGTGCAAGGTTCATTCGTCAAATTACTGCGTAATTTGGGGAGCCATGTAGCGGACTTGGTGTTAGTTTTTTTGAGATGGTACCTAAATTTGAAACATGTGTTAAAGTCAGGTGATCCCCTGTGATTGGTCTGTGACACGTGTTCTGATCAACGAACCATATCGCCTCAAATTCGTTGTTATTTCTTCACGTGTTTGGTCAGTCTGTTAAAGTCAGTCATACTGGACAGATGTAGGTTTAGCCTGAAGTTTAAAGTCCGCCACAATTGGTAAGAACTTGATTATAATTAGCTATAATAAATGAAATATTTTTATGTCAGAAATATTTCATGTGTAATTTATATTAAATACTGGCTCGATTTATCTGTTAATTATCGATATTTTGGCATTAATTTGTGGCAATGTGTTCAAATATTTTGTTATTGTTTATTGCAGTCCACATTGCGAGGCAGGATAGGAAATAAACTAATGAAGAACAGCAATGGTCTTCTTTTTCCCGTCCGTCACAAAATCATACAGCATACATCATCAGCATACAATACGAAGTCTACCATTCTTTAAATCTAAATATTCTTCTGTAATCGCAGGAATATGAAACTCTATTGAAGCACCCTCTCTAATGGCAGTGAGTGGTTGATAGTCTACATCATAACTTTTTTCTAGAGTAGATGTCTTTCGCCTTCTTACACGTTTTGTCGGTTGCACTTTCTTTTGTCCTCCTAACACATCACCAATCACATGCTGTGCTACTCGACCCGTAACATCTTTCGCGACATCTTTTGCAGCCTTTTTAGGATGTGGTCTCAGCCCCTGCCTTAAGCAGTGGAATAGCTTTGCGAGCCAATGATCTCAGTATTGAACCAATACCATCTCCATAGTGTATTCGCGTTCCTTTGAATTCTGGTAATTCTCCACCCACTTGACGAAGAAAATGATTGCAGTATGCAGATGGATCTTGTGTGTATGCTTTCATAACGCTTTTTCTCGAAAATGAAGTTTACATATCACTTTCCCGGTTTAAAATGAAACATTATGACCTGTGTTATCCTTAATATTTATTTATCATGTCCAATTTTGATGTGTTTACAGGAACATAATGAGGTTCACCATAAGTTTTCATGATAATATCACCACCATGACCTTCAGTGGGAACAGAACGTAGCAAAGGAACATAATAATCTCCAACAACTTGTGGTTCACAAATACTGCAGTACACATAAAGTGTATAAAATCCCTGTTTCACATCTGCTTTATGATCAGCAGGGCCAGATTGTCTATACCATTGATCTGGTATAAATCCTAAAATTTCAGCTAATCCAGTAGAAAAGACAGCAGCATAACCATCTCTCAAAGTAAGAAAAACTCTGCGTCTAATTTTATCATACTTTAGCCGAATAGAGCTTGCATCTATAATTAGTTGTAATTCTTCATTTACTGCATTACATATCTCTTGTATGAATTTGTAGTAGTCATATGGAATGGGAACTTGACGAAGCGTATCATCCAATGATTTCCGATATTGAATGTAATATTCCATTCCATGTCTCATGGTTGTCCATGTATGTAGATATTGAATTTCAGCTAAGGCCACTTCATATTTTCCTTTCAGATATATGGCTCGAGGCATACGAAATTGATAAGTAGAAGCCTTATTAGTAGGATAATAGTTCATACTAGCATTGCGAGGTAAAGTAATAGAAAAACTTGTTGACTGCATGACGACTAAATGGTTTATGTGATGTAGATAGACTGGATGTGTATATGCATTACTTCATGTTTGACACATGTCATCCGCACTGTCTACCTGATCTAGATTGCCGTCTACATTTTTTGTTTAAAAGAGATTATTCCTCTAGCTGCCTTTCGCCTTCTTACACGTTTTGTCGGTTGCACTTTCTTTTGTCCTCCTAACACATCACCAATCACATGCTGTGCTACTCGACCCGTAACATCTTTCGCGACATCTTTTGCAACCTTATTAAGATGTGGTTTCAGCCCTGCCTTAAGCAGTGAACTAGCTTTGCGAGCCAATGATCCCAGTATTGAACCAATACAATCTCCATAGTGTATTCGCATTCCTTTGAATTCTGGTAATTCTCCACCTACTTGACGAAGAAAATGATTGCAGTATGCAGATGGATCTTGTGTGTATGCTTTCATAACGCTTTTTCTCGAAAATGAAGTTTACATATCACTTTCCCGGTTTAAAATGAAACATTGTGACCTGTGTTATCCTTAATATATATTTATCATGTCCAATTTTGATGTGTTTACAGGAACATAATGAGGTTCACCATAAGTTTTCATGATAATATCACCACCATGACCTTCAGTGGGAACAGAACGTAGCAAAGGAACATAATAATCTCCAACAACTTGTGGTTCACAAATACTGCAGTACACATAAAGTGTATAAAATCCCTGTTTCACATCTGCTTTATGATCAGCAGGGCCAGATTGTCTATACCATTGATCTGGTATAAATCCTTAAATTTCAGCTAATCCAGTAGAAAAGACGACAGCATTAAAGTAAGAAAAACTCTGCGTCTAATTTTATCATACTTTAGCCGAATAGAGCTTGCATCTATAATTAGTTGTAATTCTTCATTTACTGCATTACATATCTCTTGTATGAATTGGTAGTAGTCATATGGAATGGGAACTTGACGAAGCGTATCATCCAATGATTTCCGATATTGAATGTAATATTCCATTCCATGTCTCATGGTTGTCCATGTAAGTGGATATTGAATTTCAGCTAAGGCCACTTCATATTTTCCTTTCAGATAATAGTTCATACTAGCATTGCGAGGTAAAGTAATAGAAAAACTTGTTGACTCCATGACGACTAAAAGGTTTATGTGATGTAGATAGACTGGATGTGTATATGCATTACTTCATGTTTGACACATGTCATCTGCACTGTCTACATGATCTAGATTGCCGTCTACATGGTCTACATTGGTGTCTACTACTTCTCCTTGACAACGAGCACTTACACATCTGATTTTTACAGGAATATTATTTTTATTTTTATTTTCATTTTCTTTACAACAACAACAACACCATGACTCTTTAAACCATGTTGAAAAGTTTGTCATCCTTCAGGAAACATCCTTTATTGACGCTGCTTTATCTCTTTTTTAATATCTTCACAGTTTTTTTAATATTAGCGTCTCCAATTTCCTCAATAAACTGCTTCCAACCATGTGGTGGTTCTCGTTGTTCTTTTCTTCTTGCAACAACCAATGCTTCTTTGAACAAATCAATAATGTTGGAATTCGTGATGACATCACCCGTTTTCATTTTATCTGTCCATCTCCTACCATGTTTCTTAAGTTCTGCCAGAAGTTGTGTTAGTTTTACATGATAAATAGGTTGAACATGACTTAGAAACTGTTTTGACTTTTCTGACTTTTCTGCATGAGATGATGGCTTTTCTTGTTGTGATTGAATAGTTCGTAAATGACGACCAAGAAGTTGAGAATTTCTATTGCCTTTTCACGAGTTCGTTTCCCACGTAAAAGTCTATTCATTTTCGTTTTGATTCCAACATCTTTTCCCTTCTTTTCTAACAGCATTTTATATTCATATTCAGGAATGAGGACCATTTTTAAAGTATGTTTCATTTTAACAGCAACTGAGCCAGCAAGGGCAATGCAAATTTGGCAATAGCTCCAATGAATCCTCCTTTCTGATTAACCAACTTCTTTTTTGTTCGCAGTGATATCTTCTTATCTGCTAGAGTGCGTAGGGTATGACGCTCACGCTTGAATTCCTTATACCTTTTTGAGCTTAAGGGTAAATGTCCTCGCAATATATTCAAACAAATTTCAAACAAACGAGTTAATTCCTCCCTAACAGCTTGCTGTAGCAAGGATTTACGTCGTTTAGGCCCACTGTGTGCAAGCAAGTGAAGAAAAGGTTGATTAGCTTGAATACGTTTAGACATCTTGACTGCGAATGGTTAAGTGACTTGGTTGTTCTTCATACACTACTTTATCAACATATACATAATGTGTATCTTTTGGTAAAATCAGTTGATCATTTGTCTTTGGCTTTGAATCAGTGAATAAATAGCCATAAGATTTGCTGGTAGCATCTTTATAGAAATGTACTATTTGTTGAATGTCTCTAGGATTTTTAAACAGAATGATGTAATGCATATTCAACTTATATTTCACACTTCTCTACCATGATGGAATAAATTATGCACGATAAAAATGATACTTAGATTTTGATGACTGCTGCCAACACTAAAGAGGCGTGTCATACGCTCATCTCTATCGCATTTAGTCATTAAGTCATCAATGATGAGTAAGTTTCGTTTTTTCGAGTTTAAGCGCTCTTCAATGTCGTCTGGAATGCCTTGGTAAAATTTCACACCTTTCATTCCCTTGCACAAATGCTTATCTGCTGCATAGTGCCATAAAATGGTTTTTGGAGAGGGTTTAATTAACTTTTGTTCTAGAATTTCTTTTACCAGAGAAGTTTTCCATTGCCTGTAGGTCCAGAGACCAAACATGTGAATGGATGCTTCAGTTTTGAATGTCTGTTTCTTTCACCCAACTGTTAAATTTCTTTGGCCAACCTAACCACTTGACAAATAATTCTTTAACACCTCGTCTTTTTCGTGTTTTCAAGACCTTTTCAATTCTGTAGACGGATTCAATATCCTTTGTAACAGCCTGCAATTCTTCCTCATAGAAATGTCCATCAATATCTTCGTCCAAAAAGTCTTTCACACGATACAAGTGTATCCCTTGCTTCTTACAACAATGTGTGATGATGAAAACTTCTTGTGTCCACTTTATATGATTATCCCGTTGAAACAAATATTTCATGTGGGAAATGCAAACATTTTGACCAATTTTAAATTTGTAGGGTTTTTTTCTTCTTGTTTGGTTTCAATTTCGAGTTGTCTACATACATATACTTGCACACTTTAGATTCAATTGCCTTTCGAATATCTGCAGGAGCATACTTATTAGGGAGAGAGCCATGAGGTCTATGGTTGTAATTGTACACCAGGTCTGAAAGGATGTCCATATAGCGATAAGTTAGATTATGTAGGAAATATCGATACATCATTCCTGGCAGACAGCCGCATTTCATGGTACTTGCCACCCCTCTTCTATGAATGGCTTGCCTTTAGAGTACGAATGACTCTCTCAGCAAAGTTAGTTTTGGTTTCATTTGCCAAAAATGCTTTTACCCATCTGTTTTTTAAATTCAGTTCCTTTATCTGACCTTAGAGTTTGTGGTCTTCGTTGTGTTTCATGACAAATCTCCTGAAAGGCTTGTATGACACTGGTATGTGATTTGTTGGGTATTGGCTGCACCCACATACATTTGAAAAACACATCAATGACAATTAGTAAAAAGCAGGTGTCGTCAATATAGGGAGCTATGTTTCCCATGTCAGCCAAATCAATATCCCACATGTCATCAATACCACGTGTAATGACACGTTGCCTTTAAAACCCGTATTTTACAGGTTGTAGTAAACTGAATGCATCTTGTTCCTGCAACCATTTCTTCACATTGGAATGAGTCACTGGTTGATCATGTTTTTTAATATGATAAAGTTTGTAAGGACCAGAAAATGCCCCGGGTTGACCAGATTTAAAGTAAATATTGGTTAAGTAGTCTTTCCACGTCGGCATGATAGCACTAAATGATTACCACTTCTTAACATAACTTACATTTTATTTCGTTTTTCAAATCAACATATCTTACATTTTATAACTCAACTAACATATCTTACAGTTTTATTCTTTTTACAAATCAAGTATAGACACAATGATGTGAATAATTGTCCATTGATCTTCTAACCAACTACTTAATTCATCAAATGGTATAGCCTCTACACCATATTTCTCACAAGGTTGATTTGTATTGTCGAACACTTTATCTAAATGAATATAATATTTAGCTTCATTTCAATATGTATAAACACATGTGGAATGACAAGTATGTTCTTGACACTCTTCATTTTGACAAGCAGAACATACTAAACATGCAATTTTTTCACAGCTAATAACATTTCTTCACAATATGTTTTTTGCACAATATATTGTCTCAGTGTAATGTCTACAATTATACTGCAATGTAGATTAACCACTGTGTCACTTCATCGAACAGTCTTGGATCAAATCGAGCAAAGTGATATGCTGCTTCCACATCAAACTCCTCAGCTTCGTCAATGCCTGAAAGCACACACTCTTTTATGAAATCCTCACGTAAGTTTGGCAAGGTCAGCGTTGAATGAGCAAGTTTCCAATAGATGCTGAAGTGTTGCAGTTGCTGTTGAACAGAACAAAACGCACCAGTTCACTAATCATTTAAGCCACGTACTTCTCCTTCTCCGCGCACCATGACATGATAAGCTTCAAAAACTAAATTTGCTAAAGTTGGCCTAGAACCCTCATTTTCCCACTACTGTAACCTTCGAGCGTTCAAATATGTAGCATGGTAAAATGCCAAACCTATGTTATGCATAATATATTTTCAAAAACTAAATTTGTTAAAGTTGATCTAGAACATTTTCCAGCTAATGTGACTTCAGAGCAATCGAATATTTAGCATCTTAAAATGCCGAGTTTATTTTATGCGTAATATGTTTTCAAAAACTAAATTTGGTAAAGTTGGCCTATAACCCTCATTTTTCAACTACTAACGCTTCAGAGCGTTCAAATACTTAGCGTGGTAAAATGCCAAAACTATTTTATGCATAATATATTTTCAAAAACTAAATTTGTAAAAGTTGGCCTAGAACTTTCATATTCCCACTACTATGATATAACACATAGCATCAGACCCAACAGATAACACATAACATAACACATAACATAACATATGGGAAAAATTGTGTTACCCATAGGTGGGCTCGAACCACCAATATTCCGACCATGAGTCCTATGCTTTACCGACTGCGCTACACAGGACTTCTGGAGAGTGAGCCGGTAATTACATACTTTAGGGTAAGTGTGGGTTGATAACGTCTTTGAATGGGGAGCTGGCCCTGCATTCGAATACATTTTGTGAATGGAGAACTTGTCATTCGAGCACATCTTGGCCTGCATTCGAATACATTTGAATAGACAGCTAGCCCATTCGAGCACATCTTGTGAATGGCGCGTGCCATTCGAACACGTTCTTGTGAATGGTGTGTTTGCTCTTCCCCCTGTCACATAATTAAAAAAAAGAATGTCACTTACCACAAATCTTTTGTCACTTCCTCCTCATGTGTCTCCAACAAAAGCAACACTGCCACTGCCATACGCAATGTCCCTATAAGAAGGCTGATGAATCACGTGCCGGGGGGGGGGTGTCCCGCAAATGGTATGCCACAATAAGTGAATGAGTGATAAGTGACTGAGTGACGGCATGCTAGACAGATGGTAGAAGTGTAGCCGACTAGGGGGTCCTCATATAGGTTTAAGGTTAGGCCGCCTGGGGGGTCCTCATATAGGTTTAGGGTTAGGGTTACGCCGCCTAGGTGGTGCCAAGTGACTTATGACGTCGCAAAGTGACTTAGAACCCCCACTTTCCAACTACTCTGATTTGAGGAGCGGTCCGATTTTTAAGCGCTCATGTGAAATAAACAACGCTCTAGTGTCCCACGGATGCGGTCCGATTTGGGAGAAATGGTCTGATTCTGCAGGCCTAACACTATATAAAAGATGCTATGTTGTCCCGCGGGACGTGGTCTGATCGGGGAAGCTGTGTGATTGTTTTTTTTGAATATCGTACTTACCTTGAAAGCTTCCTGTTTGTTTCAATTAAAATTTCCACCACATTTCATTCGTTTGTATGCAGCTTATTAACAGGTGCTACACACAACCCGGTTCCATTGTGCATAAATACAATAATACGTCATAACACATATGGGAGTAGCGTAGCAAACGGTGGGAATAGGTATAGATTCAGGGGAGGGAGGAGGGGAGTAACACCCAGTATATGTGGGGTTGAGGTCCGTATGAATAAACATGCCACCACATGCTCATAATATTGATTCATGTGTGAGTTGATGTGTTTTTTTAACTTAAATTCACCCCCACTCAAATGTGCGAACTAAAAACACTACCCGGCAAAGGCTGGGGAATACCATGTAATTATAATACCCTGCAGACCACATGCCACCACATGCCCAAAATATGGCTTGATATGTGAAGGCCTGGGGTTGGGGTTCATTGAAGATGACTGTGTTGTTATTTTTAAACATTCAAATATTCTATTCAAACCCCTTCCATTCATTTAGTATACTTCAACTCAAATGCACTTTTTAATTGCTTTTTAGGAATAAGTACGAAAAACCACAATTGCTGTAGTTAATAAGGTGTAAAATAACAATAGTTTCCACTGTACTAAGTAGGGACGGACTCACGGACATGTACATTACTAATAACAAAGACTTAGAGAATTAGAATACATGATAGTAAAATACTTAGAATTTATCCTGCATTTTCTGCAGCAGTTTAAATGGTTTATCTTAAAAGAATCTTTCGCCTAATTATTTTGGTATTTTTTTAAATTGTTTTCAACGCTTTATCCGTATTTTTAATTTTTTCCACGCTTAAAAAGGATTTTTCAATATATAGTTTAGGTTTTGTTAACAAAGTAAACATTTTTCTTACATAAAAAGGTCTAACAAATATAACCAAACGTTTCTTTATTTATTTCACGGTTCACTAACAACGAGAAGCAAAATATTATACGGCTTGGTCTAATTTGCGCACGAGCACGACAGAAAAGGACCACATTCACACCACCTTGTTTCTGGATTTTTTGTGCTTGATAAACCTTTCTACTTTAATTGATGCTTTTATGTCCTGCAAAGTATTAATGTCTATTTCTTTCGAAGGCAAAATCAAAGAAAAATGTTTTAAAAATTCGACTGCGCTACGCAAGTAACAGTTAGCCGCGGTACCGAAGGGTCGGGGAGGGGGTAGAGGATCTTTCTGTAGGTTGTGCAGTGCAGTTGAATTTTTTAAAAAGCCGTTACTTCCTGTCTCTTATAATTTTTACACGTATTGCTTGTTATTGTCACACTATAGAACATTTCCTACCTTGATTCTATCTGTCCTGTAGAAAATTGTTAAAAATATAAAAACCTAAGCATTTTGTGCTTTTAATGTAAATCTGTAAATATGTAATTTTAAAATTGAGTTCACTAATGTACTTGGTGACCTCAACCAGGGAGTGAAGGTCTATGAAACTTGAACAATTTCAGAACCTTTACATAAAAGCCACAGGCACATGTTGTAAATTCCCTATGACTAGAGTTTGTATGTCTACCATCAGCTCTTCAGCACCATAGTTTTAGATATCAAAGTGTTACAGTGATCTTGACATGCGTAGTAAGTCACCGAAATTTAGTCGAATCGAGAACCTTTTGCATAGAAGCGACTGGCAAATTTCTGTTAAAATCCATTAATTCAAAATGTAGAAATTGTGTACACAGGGAAACCATAGAGAGAACCGTACTTTTAACTTTCAAAGTATCATAGTGACTTCTACCTGCGACTTAAAGCCACCTAAAGCTAACCAGGTTACCCTGCGACCCTTTCACATACAATTACCGCTTGAAATTTTGGTTGCAGAGAGAGTAGAGAGGTTGAAAGTCGCAGTTGAAAAACTCAATGTCTCACAGTGACCTTGACATGCATTATAAGGCCACTTAAACCACATCAGTTCAC
Source organism: Protula sp. h YS-2021 (assembly GCA_949752745.1). NCBI lineage: Eukaryota > Metazoa > Annelida > Polychaeta > Sabellida > Serpulidae > Protula > Protula sp. h YS-2021. Next base: position 28,505,828 of record OX457026.1, on the reverse strand, counting down.
GACATACAAGCTCCATGCAAATATAGCTTGAAAGCTGTTCAGTCAAACTATAACAGTCTTATCCACAAGCAAACTGTAAAGAGAACCGCAGTTAAAAAATTCCAACACGGACCTTCTCTGCAGAGTCAAGGTCAGCCTAATGTAATCAGATTGCGGCTCTTTTACTTGCAAGCTTCATACAAATTTTAGTTGAAATTCATCCAGCAAAACTTGATATATCGTCCCCACAAGTAACTCGTATTGACCAAAGCAGTATACAATTTCATAGCATCAAAGTGACTTTGATTTTTGATTAAATCTAAAACCTTGGGCAACCCAAGTATATAAAAATTTAAGTTGAAATCCGTCAAGCCAAACTTGAGATATCGTGTCCACAAAAGGGTGACGCACATGGCAGAGAAATGGAAAGAGACAGACAGAAGGACGGACGAACAAGTCAAAATAAATGCACCTCATGACCTAGGTCAGGTTAGACTATACAAATACAAAAATACTCCCAGTATGATGTCAAATTCTCTGTCCGTTGTATGAGTGCCAGTCAATGCACCTCCCTTTTCATCACATACATGTAATCACGTGAGTATTGTTGCGCAATCAGAAGGTGACCCGTCAGCAGAAACAACGTAAACAATACGCAGGTACTCGGATACTCTTCTGTACTCCCATGCAAAGTTCCATGCTAAAATCGTCAAATTTCATTGTCTTACTACTAATGTCCGTATGTCGTCCACGTCAATGCTTCGGAATGTCCTGCAGCAAGAAGTATTTTCAAAAAGAACCTAAATGTTCGATAGACGTTGTACAGACGTCAGGCCGCGACGCGGAAGAAATGTTGAGATTTGATTGTAATGAAAGCCAAACAACGTCTATTCTCCCATAGTCATCTTGAAACAGACGTTGAATAAACGTTGGGAGAAAGATGTTGCAGAGATGTCAAGAAGAAGTGGTCGGATAGACGTCTTTAAAGGTCACTGTATAGAAGAAATCAACAATCTTTGTGTTAAAATATGTATAAAGTCACTTTCCATGCCTGCTTTTCCAAAAGTAAAAAAACTAGCGTGTCCCTTGATTTCTTAGCCCCTCATTTTGACTAATATTCCCTGAAAAATTAACAAGGCTGTCATTTCCGGTGTGTTATAATACGGCACATGTTTTTTATTGTTCTCCTGGCGTCGCATAAATTTTGGGGAAAAGGCGTTATTTCAACATTCATTTGCAGCAAAATTCAGACAACTTTCAACGTTACGACAAAGACGTTTGATTGAATTTGCTGTTTTGTTCGGACAAAAAACGGAGCAATTGTAACTGTAACCTCTTTGTTAGGTAGTGTATTGGTTGATCGATCACTTGGCCTCAACTAGACGCTTGACAGGCACCAGAATGCTAACTGGGTTACTAAATCCAGCGCATTAGTGGTTCTGACTGTTTTTTAAATACGTGCACACTTCAGCTATCAATTTCTTTCCGCCAGTTGTAGAGTTCGTGGGCAATTTGTAAAACGCAATTCCGTTTATTTTTTTCAATTAATGTCAGGCAAATAGAAGAATAATTCAGGAGACACATTAGTGCAAAATAGTTTTCTGAAATAATTTCATTACTACATTCCAATATGTATTTCTGAATAAACGAACCATAAAATCATTCAAAGCTCTCAACAAATTCCATTCCATTTAAATGAACACAAATTGAAATTTTTATTTTTCTTTGTGTAAGTAAGGCTATTGAAACATGAAAATATGTGTCAATGTAATATGAGTCAATGTCAATAATTGAACATTACTTCTTGGAAGCTAATTGCGATTTTTTTGTCAATATTGACGCACGCACTTTAGCGCCTTTATTTAACTCCTTGAAGTGTTCTTGATTGTGAATAGATACATTTACATTTCTTGCACGAAAAGCCACAGCATTGAAATAAGCAGGATACGTACGGGTAATCCTTCCGAACCATTCATAACAAAGGTGCTTTTAGCAAAGATCGGTTTTTAACAAAAAAAAGTTCCTTACAAATATTCGCACAGCCATACCCAGAAGACAAGTAAACGTTTCCTTAAATTTGAAATATGACAACTGGTTGAAGCTCATTTTTACTGACGATTTTAAAAACTGTTGAATGTTGTCCCGGTATTATCTCTTTCAACTTCATGTCTGGTTTAGGTCACAGATTGATAAAAAAAAACATAAGAATTAATTATTACAGTTATAAGCTCTCAAAAAGTGTTTTAAATATCGGAGATAAAGTTCCAAAAAATAGTTTATACCTTCTTTTCTTTAAAGGTATATAGTCTTGATAATTTTTTTAAAAAAAAAGATTCAATTAGCATGTCAAATACTGTTGTAAATACCAAAGAAAAAGATCGGCAAAAATCAGTTTGTAGCTTCTTTTCTTTTAAAGAACATACTGTATATAAGTTTTGCAAAAGGATAAAACGTTAAAACATCAAAACACTGATACGTTAAAATTGACTGAAATTTAGGTGAAATACTTCATAAGATCAACACAAAAATTTCACGGTTTGGGCTTCTAAAATTATACTTATTACAACGCACATGCTAATACATAGCGTTTTGAAACGTTTACTAAACCAATTTTCCTTAATGGGTAGCAATGCAACTTTGTATAAAAACACGTGTTGTCGTTTGAGTCTCCGACTCTTCAGCAGTTCCTGACTGAAATTGCAACAAAGGGTGCTCTAGACTCGACAGATACAGAAGATGAATTTTAAACTTGTTGTTTTATTGATCGCTTCCACACAAGCGTCATCAATAGACCAAGAAGATGGGAGATTTATTGAGATGTTGCTGGAGAAAGAAGAGAGAGTCAGTAAGTAAATTAATTTAATTTTTTAATAGACCGGTTCTCCTACTTTCTCCATTGTTTTGAATACTGTGAAGGTTTTATACAAAGCAGATGCACGAAAAATTCATTGTTTTGTGATAGAGCGGTTATCCGTTCTTTCCTTTTCGCTGAATACGGTGATAGTTTAAGATAACACAGATAGACAAACATTGATTCCTCTTGTAAATGGACGGTTCATCTGGTTTTTCTTTTCGATCCGAAAATGAAACAGTTAAGCTAAAAGCCACAGGACGTAGACTTTAGTGTAGGAACTAATTTCACAGCGTCTTTTTAACCTTTTAATATTGCAACGTTGACTAGCTGTCTGAATTCCTTATTGTAGTTAAAGACGAAACAACATCTTTCCATAGTGTTGCTGGGTGGATTTTGTGTGATGACCGACTCACCAATCCAGGAACTGACTCAGTAGCATTTTTGGAGATGTAAAAGTCAAGCAATGTAAAAATTTTAAATATAGGAGAAAAATTGAAAAGCAACATTATCAAAACGAACTGAAAGGAGTACAATAATTATTTTCTTCTGTAATTTCTGATTATCGTCCCTGAACTTACAAAATTAGCATCAACTTATCACTGGTATAACATTACCAATGTAAAATAGTCACATTCTCCATTTTTTAAAAACTCATTTCGAAATTATATTCTTAAATATGGCAGTTTCCTTAATCAACAAGCAAACAGTTTGTGTTTACAGACTGAAAACGAAATGCATTCTATAATTCATTTCAAGATTAAAGTGTTTAATTAATCCAATCTCCTTTAGCGCAGATTCGCAAATATATTATTATATGCTCAGGTTTCCGTATATAAGGAAATGATTGAAAAGTCAGAGAGCAACATGTGATGGGCAAGAGTGACCCGGTGCCCCCAACCTATAAGCATGTTTGATATTTCATAACACAGCTAATCATTTTTTTAAAATTTTTTCTAAATACGCGTGGCACTCTTTATTCCCACTTGCAAACAGAGTTTGCAAATGGGTATACTTTGCAAAGAATTCTGGCCGTTTATTCCTTCCTTTTTTTCCGTCACGGAGGTTTCCAGAAAACTCCTCCTACGCTATTTGACGTAGGACGATGAAATTTGGCACAGAGATAGAGGGTGACGAGATGTCGTGAAATCCGCAAATTTTTTTTGACCTTGACCTTGAAGGTCAAGGTCAAATTGAGGTCAAAGGTTTTTTACCTCAAAGTGGTGTCCAGAAAACTCCTCCTACACGGTTTGTAGTAGAAAGACGGCATTTGGCAGAGACATAGAAGGTAATGAGTTGTCGTGAAATCCGCAAAACTTTTTGACCTTGACCTTCAAGGTCAAGGTCAAATTGAGGTCAAAATATTTTTCCAAAAACCTATTCCATCACGAAAAATTGCTTGAAATAGCGCTCAAATCCTTGTTTCACCACGTGTACGGTGTCAGTAGGCAGTAACATCATGGATGGAATCTCGACATTCAGTGTCAAGGTCAAGGTCATGTAACTTTTGTATATTGCAATCCGTTAGAGAAAAATTGTCCACTAGCTCGAAAACGGTTAGACATAGAGCGATTATGAGCTTATTTTCGACCCTTTGGGCCTAAAAGACGTTATATAAGAGGTACCTCGGTGACCTTGACCTCCTCCGTCACGGTCAAGGTCAAAAACCGGAAGTTGACCATTATCTCGAAAACGGTTAGAGATAGAGCGATTTTGAGCTTATTTTCGACCCTTTGGGCCTAAAAGACGTTGTATAAGAGGTACCTCGGTGACCTTGACCTCCTCCGTCATGGTCAAGGTCAAAAACCGGAAGTTGACCATTATCTCGAAAACGGTTAGAGATAGAGCGAGTTTGAGCTTATTTTCGACCCTTTGGGCCTAAAAGACGTTACATAAGAGGTACCTCGGTGACCTTGACCTCCTCCGTCATGGTCAAGGTCAAAAACCGGAAATTGACCATTATCTCGAAAACGGTTAGAGATTGAGCAATTTTGAGCTTTTTTTCGACCCTCTGGGTTTAAAAGACGCTATATAAGAGGTACCTCGGTGACCTTGACCTCCTCCGTCATGGTCAAGGTCAAAAATCGGAAGATAACCACTATCTCGAAAACGGTTAGAGATAGAGCGATTTTAAGCTTATTTTCGACCCTTTGGGCCTTAAAGACGTTACATAAGAGGTACCTCGGTGACCTTGACCTCCTCCGTCATGGTCAAGTCAAAAACCGGAAATTGACCATTATCTCGAAAACGGTTAGAGATAGAGCGATTTTGAGCTTATTTTCGACCCTTTGGGCCTAAAAGACGTTATATAAGAGGTACCTCGGTGACCTTGACCTCCTCCGTCATGGTCAAGGTCAAAAACCGGAAGTTGACCATTATCTCGAAAACGGTTAGAGATAGAGCGATTTTGAGCTTATTTTCGACCCTTTGGGCCTAAAAGACGTTACATAAGAGGTACCTCGGTGACCTTGACCTCCTCCGTCATGGTCAAGGTCAAAAACCGGAAATTGACCATTATCTCGAAAACGGTTAGAGATTGAGCGATTTTGAGCTTTTTTTGACCCTCTGGGTTTAAAAGACGTTATATAAGAGGTACCTCGGTGACCTTGACCTCCTCCGTCATGGTCAAGGTCAAAAATCGGAAGATAACCACTATCTCGAAAACGGTTAGAGATAGAGCGATTTTAAGCTTATTTTCGACCCTTTGGGCCTAAAAGACGTTACATAAGAGGTACCTCGGTGACCTTGACCTCCTCCGTCATGGTCAAGGTCAAAAACCGGAAATTGACCATTATCTCGAAAACGGTTAGAGATAGAGCGATTTTGAGCTTATTTTCGACCCTTTGGGCCTAAAAGACGTTTTATAAGACGTACCTCTTTGACCTTGACCTTCTCCGTCACGGTCAAGGTCAAAAACCGGAAGTTGACCATTATCTCGTAAACGTTTAGAGATAGAGCGATTTTGAGCTTATTTTCGACCCTTTGGGCCTAAAAGACGTTGCATAAGAGGTACCTCGGTGACCTTGACCTCCTCCGTCATGGTCAAGGTCAAAAACCGGAAGTTGACCATTATCTCGAAAACGGTTAGAGATAGAGCGATTTTGAGCTTATTTTCGACCCTTTGGGCCTAAAAGACGTTACATAAGAGGTACCTCGGTGACCTTGACCTCCTCCGTCATGGTCAAGGTCAAAAACCGGAAATTGACCATTATCTCGAAAACGGTTAGAGATAGAGCGATTTTGAGCTTATTTTCGACCCTTTGGGCCTAAAAGACGTTATATAAGAGGTACCTCGGTGACCTTGACCTCCTCCGTCATGGTCAAGGTCAAAAACCGGAAGTTGACCATTATCTCGAAAACGGTTATAGATAGAGCGATTTTGAGCTTATTTTCGACCCTTTGGGCCTAAAAGACGTTACATAAGAGGTACCTCGGTGACCTTGACCTCCTCCGTCATGGTCAAGGTCAGAAACCGGAAATTGACCATTATCTCGAAAACGGTTAGAGATAGAGCGATTTTGAGCTTATTTTCGACCCTTTGGGTTTAAACGACGTTATATAAGAGGTACCTCGGTGACCTTGACCTCCTCCGTCATGGTCAAGGTCAAAAACCGGAAGTTGACCATTATCTCGAAAACGGTTAGAGATAGAGCGATTTTGAGCTTATTTTCGACCCTTTGGGCCTAAAAAGACGTTACATAAGAGGTACCTCGGTGACCTTGACCTCCTCCGTCATGGTCAAGGTCAAAAACCAGAAATTGACCATGATCTCGAAAACGGTTAGAGATAGAGCGATTTTGAGCTTATTTTCGACCCTTTGGGTTTAAAAGACGTTATATAAGAGGTACCTCGGTGACCTTGACCTCCTCCGTCATGGTCAAGGTCAAAAACCGGACGTTGACCATTATCTCGAAAAGGGTTAGAGATAGAGCGATTTTGAGCTTATTTTCGGCCCTTTGGGTTTAAAAGACGTTATATAAGAGGTACCTCGGTGACCTTGACCTCCTCCGTCATGGTCAAGGTCAAAAAACCGGAAGTTGACCATTATCTCGAAAACGGTTAGAGATAGAGCGATTTTGAGCTTATTTTCGACCCTTTGGGCCTAAAAGACGTTACATAAGAGGTACCTCGGTGACCTTGACCTCCTCCGTCATGGTCAAGGTCACAAACCGGTAGTTGTCCATTATCTTAAAAACAGTTAGAAAACGGGAATTTGATTATTTGAGATTACATTATATTTACTTCGATATCCTTGTTCATGATAATAATTCGGAAGCTGACAATTATGTGGAAAGACTGAAAAATGTGTCTTTAACCAGATAGATTGTACCATTGCAAGTGGGTGTCATTTCGCTACGTGTAGCGAAATTCGGTCTAGTTTAATATAAAATGACATAGACAATCTTAAATATACTGTGAAACTGAAGCAAAATAGAATATCGGTTTGTAACATTTTGAACTCTCTAGCTTAACTTTATCATTCTACTGTCCTTATCAACGTGCCCTCTCCCAGTGGTAATATTTTTTTCTTATGTTTCCCTTATTCTCTGGTTAATGCCCTATTCGGGTAGCTGCCTCTTCCCCATTGCAACAAAAATTTCGCTAACCGCCAGTCCCCCGCTTTATTTAACAGCCTTACAGCGGTTCTAAGAAGGATACAATAAATAAAAAGATGGTAAATCAGTACGGGCTGACGGCATTACTGATATGTTGAGCCCTAACTGAGCATACTAAATGCCTAAATAGTTCCAGTAAGATTTAAGACAAAAAGGGCAAAACCAATGCAAAAATTAGGCAGATAATAAAAGTAATACTTCATTCTAAACGTGTACAATGCTAGTTTCTGCCTGTCCAATAACCAACATTATTGAAACGACAGCAATAATATGTTTGCCAATGGCACATTCTGCCTTGATGTCATTTTGTTACACCTTTAATTCTAATTAGATTTATCAAAGTGAACATTTTATCGAAGTTATGAAGTATTAGAGCTAAACATGTAGATAGAAAAATAAAATAATGGGAACCAAATATCAGCTTCGGATTGCGGCAAATTACCACGTGAACATTTGTTACAGGCCAGAGACACACTGTTCAAGTAACCACAGGGAGTGACACAAATGCGGGTACTGCTTCAGATATCTTCATTACGCTTTATGGCAGCGCGGATAACTCATCGGAGCACTATTTGGACAATATCGGCAACGATTTTGAACAAGGAGCGTAAGTATGCTTTCTCTTTGTCTTCATTCGAGATGTATAAATTAATAGGTAGTGTTCGTAGTATTTAAAATTTGATGAGTACGATAAATTAAGAATGAACGTGTACGCCAGTTCTGATGTTTATGGTTTCAATCAGAAAGTAAACCAAAATATCGAGGAATAAAGTGTACTAAGATTTCAATCTTTTAAATAATAAGCAAGAATAAATGATCGTCATTCATAAAGTAATAAAAATTATTTAAGAAAACAACAAAACATGTGACAGTTAAGACGAGTGACCGATAGATTAAAATTTTAAAGCTTTAAAATTGACCAATTTCAGACAACTACAAGAAAAAAATAATTTGTATCAAAGGACATACGCCCTTAAACTTAAATTTCGTACCGTCACATAATTTTTATTTACCATTATTCATTTGTGTTGTGTTTAAGATTGTTGCCTGTTATTGTTAATGAGCTCTCAAACTCTATTTTAAAGTTTAAACTTCACACAAAAAGCTTTGATTTATTTTGCATTTAAAACGACCCTTCCTCAAAGATATTTTCGATGCAGATAGGCTCTCTCAACTGTTATGAACATATCCATCACTTTGAATTTTTTTCGAGTGCCGTTGCTTTATACATTGAACAGACCTAGTGGCGTATTAGTAGCGCGTCAGACTTTCAATCGAGAGGCCGCGAGTTTAAAACTCGTCAGCACTGCAATTTAGAGACGGGGTCATCGTCGAAACAGGGCTGTACTGCCTACAGTAGGCAATATAGCCATGGCTCTACTACTTACTGGCTCTACTACCTACAGCCTCTATTACCTACAGTAGGCAAAATAGCCATGGCTGTACTACTTACAGGCTCTACTACCTACAGTCTCTATTATATAGAGTAGGAAATACAACCATGGCTGTACTACCTACAGGCTGTACTACCTACAGTAGGGAATACAGCCATGGCATATAAATGGAAGTACTTGCACAGATTTGTCTGGGGTAGGTGGGGGAGGGGGGTAGAGGGGTGCGGGCGTATGCGATTTTACAGTTGAACATGGATGGGATGGTGGTGTAAATGGGTGTGTGGGGTAGGGAGCGGGGACTGGAGGGGTGCACAATCCCGCCCTCTGTTTTCTCACTGCTTGATATATCCTGATATATCCAAAGGCGGCTTTTTCTTCAGCGGCAAATGCTTTTGGCGTGCAACAACCTTGACCTTTTCATAACATATTTTTTTATACGGTATACGATTTGGGATATCTGAAAAAACTTAAATATTGAAAAGGGCTCTTCGGGTAAACGCTATTTCAGACGCCAAAATTTAGCTTTATTTTACAAGCGTTATAGCATAAATCGATTCAAATTTACGCAGTTTTAAAAAACTACAAAATTGATGTACTTTTCCTGCTTCCGTATATCGCAGCAGAACTGTAAGAATACGTTATGCTTCAATGAGTTCGCACATTCAGGGGGTGGGCGCTGTCGCTTTTGCGTTTGCAGGCTTTTTTATTTTTCACCGTCTTCATGAAAAATCAATTATTGCTGAACAGTGGTTATCTGATGGAATGTAGCTTAAATCCTCAACCATCACCCCCATCACTCCCCCCCCCCCCCCACAACCTAATCTTTGCCCTCCACTCCCCCACTCCACCCCTGACCCCTACTCTCACCAACCACCGCAAGTGGTACCTGCCATGTACAAAAATCCATTAGAAACATATTAATAGCCTCATTCCCGACCCACCCACCACCACCAACACCAACACCACCACAACTAGTAGTAGAGAAACGAGTCTTCTGAAACAGATTTCTGGCACAGATTTCTGAAACCGATTTCTGAAGCAGATTTGTGAAACAGATTTCTGGCACAGATTTCTGAAACAGATTTCGGAAATAGATTTCTGACATATATTTCTGAAACAGATTTCTTGCACGGATTTCTGAAACAGATTTCTGAAACAGATTTCTGGCACAGATTTCTTGCACAGGATTCTGCCACAGGATAGCACACCAAGATTGTACCCCTTGATTCTGTTTTTTTAAATATCATACTGGCAGAGGAAATTTTTTTATTATACTGAGTTATGACTGTGACGACATTTACAGCAGAGTGCGCGTAAACGAAACGTCATTGTGATGTTGTTATTTCACGATTTGAGTTGAAATAAGTTACTTACGCTGAAATGTCAAAAAGAAGGGAAAGGGAGAAAAATACTAAGGGGCTTGTGAGGTTTTTTTAAACCACATGAGTTCAGGGCACATAAAAGTGTATTATGGTGAAAGGTAAGTTTTTTTATTTTTTATTTATCCCCCCCCCCCCCCTACACTCTCACGCCACATGAGTTCAAGGCACATAAAAGTGTATTATGGTGGAAGGTAAATTTTTTAATTTTTTTTAGTTATCCCCCTACACTCTCACGCGCACACGCGCACACACACACACACCATGACAGGTTTAGCTTCATTTCACAATTTGTGGCGGCCACTCTAATAAGAGCAGCCAGGAGCCGAAGCTCCCCACTGTTATTAGTTGCTGTCCCCGCAGCCTATTGGAATTATTTCTACAGAGTAGGAAAGTAAGGATTCTACCACATGATTCTGTCATAGGATTCTACCACAGGATTGATATCAAGAATTTATTTCAGATATCATTATTTCAGACTGACACTTTTTTAATTTGTATTTTGATATCTGCAAACGATTTTTTTTATCTCAAAAAACTGATTCTTGATATCAAAATATCAGTCCATTTTTTTTAAATAAAAAAATAAGAAACACGCATCTGTAAATAAATAATGGCTGTCCTTGTATACAGAATCTTTATTTTTATTTTTTACTGTACAAAAAAAGAAGCAATTCTTTAGATAAAAAAAAATTGTGTTGTTATTATTGATCTCAGTAATTCAAATTTTCATCTCCAAAATTCAATTGACGATTCGTTATATTTTATGTGAGTGTGTGTCTCCCTTAAGATCTTTTTAGGTTTGAACAATTGATGTTTTCATCTCAAAAATAAATTTTGGACATCTAAAGTTCAATTATTTATAGCAAAATATAAATTAATGAGATCTACATTGATTTATTGATATCTCTAAATATATTTTGATATCAAAAATAAGCATTAAATGTTAAAACGACATTCCATAGTTTTCTTAGAGCGGTTCGGAGGCTTAGGTGGGTCGTGACCTGCGTGTTATCACGGACACTATTTATAGTTATTCCATACTGTAGCCGGCGAAGTTCATATTCTGATTTTAATAAAAAAAACTACTTTTACCAATGTTTCACTATTATTTTAACTCATACTAGCAAAAAGAAATGCAAATGCAGAAACAATATACGTAAATGAATACATAATTACATATAATGCATATATCTTTATTCCATACGTGTTAGTACGTTCAAATTATTACTTTGTTGTTTTTTCAACGGTTATAATAATTGTTAATATTTTTAAGCACGAACGTATTTCACATCTCAACTAAGCCTATTGGGACGCTGGAGAAGATTAAAATGAGGAGTGACGGTTCAGGACTTTACGCCGGTTGGCTACTCGACAGGGTTGTTGTGGATGATATAACATTTACCTGCGACTGTTGGCTAAAAGATAATAACTTATCGGTTGTTATTGATCGTAAGTACTAACTAATATAGCTTTATATAATGTATCATATTGCTATTATTTTTTTTCATTCTCGGGATAAATTTGACAAATGTTTAATTACAAACATCACACAAAATTTTTTATTCACTTATCATGCCAGATCGCCAGTATTTTTTTTTTGGGGGGGCGGGGGTGGGGGGCGGCTAACAAAGAAATTGCTGCATCATAGCAATACAAATGTGGCGATGACGTTTATGCGGTGCACTTGTTTTTGAGAAAGTGTGTCAAAGAGAAAGGAAATAAAAAAACTTAAATTTAAAATTCTTTTAATTTCACCTGAATTTGACATCCACTCTCTGTTTCAATTTTCACAGGTGATGATTCCAGAGAAGATTTATCCAAAGCGACGAGGAAAATCACTGAAGCATGTAGACTTTTGATTAAGTCTTTGGATAAACATTGAGACACTGATACCTTAAGCAAAGAAAACAACGATTTTAATTAATGTTGCTTATAAACGTGTTTAACACTCAGCTACTAACACATTAATTTTGATTTACAAGGGGTTTTTTGTGGTTCTACGTAGTTTTAGAAGTTTGTTTAACACTCAGCTACTAACACATTAATTTTGATTTACAAGGGGTTTTTTGTGGTTCTACGTAGTTTTAGAAGTTTGTTCTACTATAACATTAACAGCAAGACTAACGTTTCTTAGAGAAACATTGCAATATAAGGTTGTTGCAATATATATATATATATATATATATATATATATATATATATATATATATATATATATATATATATATATATATATATATATATATATATATATATATATATATATATATATATATATAAACAGTGGAACCTCGGCATCGGACCACCTCCCTCTTCGGACCACCTCTGAATTAGGGCACATTTTTTCGGTTCCGAATGCGCTCCATAGACTTTAATGGTAATAAAACTCCCAATTGGGACCACCTCGGATCGGACCACTTCGGGCCGTTTTTTTAGGTCCCGAGCCCTCAAAATGCCTGAGATCGGACCACTGTCAGTGGGTGGGGAATCCACTGTATTTTTGAGGCACATTACTTACAACACTGAGCATGTTGCTGTCTTAGATATTGTTGCTAGGGATTATAGTAGCAAGTGTGTAACCAGACAGGGGCTTAGTTTTTTTTGTACCTTGTCTAAACAATAGCGGCTAACAATATACAAACCCGAGACATCTTAACTTATGTGGTGCTTATACTTTTATTATTTAAGCCGACCCAAACGCCACCGAATTCATAATGACAATTAAATGTCAATTTAAGCACAGAAAGGTGATTTAAATAAAACAAAAATTGTTAAAACTTTCTCAAAGTGGAAAGCAGAGAAAAAGTTAATAGGAAAAGAAAGGACATTAGTCTCAAAGATAAAATTGAAATAATTTATGTGTTTGGACATCAAACTTGAATAGACGGTCAACCCGCAAAATTTTACCCAAGTAGGACCAAGTCTCCCAAATGGGACCGCCTCTGAAATAGGGCACATTTTATCCGGTACCAAGGGTGGTCCGATTTCAGAGGCTCCACTGTATATATATAAACCTTTTCAATTTTAATTCGGTTTTTTCGGGTTGATGCTTTACCTTTGAAGTTTCGTTCCTAAAATATATCAGTTACTTGGCAATGATAAAATATTACCGAATGTTTGTTACCGTAATTGTTTGTGAAAGTAATTCTTTAATCTATAGAACAGACATATTTAAATGATGTAAATTTTCTACATAATTCTTCTATGTAAAAAAGTTTGAAATGAGTTTCTTTCTAAACGTAAACATCTAGTTATCTAAACTTGTAATTATAAAAGGTTTATATTTGTAAGTAGCAACTTAAAGTGAGATAAACAATCAGAGCTTTTAATACAATTCATTGAGCTGTCTTGTTTAAAAAATAAAAGCTTCAATAATATGTTTATTTTTTATTTGAGAAAAACATTTTATTGCAAACGTATACAAATTTATGCATAAAATAACTCAACATGCGTTACTACTTAATCTTGTAGATTATTTAACAAAAGCGCAAGACCTTAACAAAAACTTCTAGAAAAGAAAAAAATCAGAACATTTAAAATTTACAAACGTTTGTATACTTCAGTAAGATTCTCTGCAATATGCGATCAAGCTTATTCTTGAGAACATTCGACAGTCTTCCTTCACAGCATTATTTTACATTTATTTTTATTTTTGTGTATTTTTTTTCATCCTTATGTATATAAAAACATATAAATATAAAAACGTAAAGTATTAATACATCAAACCTTAAAAATAATTCGCCCTTCAGCTTATTCAAAGGACTTTCGACAGTTTTATCCTGATCATAAACATGGGTGTTTGGAGTGTGGTCCTCAAAATGTAACAAAAATGTTGCGAATCACCACAATTTACTACTGTATCAAAAGAGGTGAATCACCTTTGCTACTATAATGAATGCGATGAATCATTCTTTTATGATAACTACTGTAACAAATCCTTTGAGGAATCCTGTATTTACTAAAATAATATTTGTTAGATGACTTAATCACGAAATTTCATTGGCAGAGAACCGGTAAACAAATCAAATGTTTTGTGAAAAAACGCGACAATAAATAATTCTCTGTTGTTGGTCAGCAGTCTAATTAAAATTAATACGCTTGTAACCAGCTATCTGACTGGCCAAATGTCATTGTAGTGTCTTACGTTATACGGCAAAAATCTCCCAAACTTGGCGCACATCAGATAACAAATAAATCTTTGCAGCTGTTTAGGTTGTTTAAGACGAAAAATTTGTGCGTTTTACTGACGTTTATTAATGAAATATTTTCTCGGTTTCTGTTATAATACTCTCTCAGCCAAGAACTTAACATTGTGTCGTTCACTGTCTGTACTTTCGTTCAAAGCATCCGTTTTGAAAGTATTTTTTATAAAAAGCGGTCATATAACAAAGACTGTAACCAAGACTATAACACAGAAATAATACCGACCGCTTAAAATCAACCTTTTCTAACCCTGCCTAATGTGACGAAAAGACCCATTTTTAGGACCATGAAAAATATGGCGAATCAACCTATATTTTTTACAGTAAAAATAATATAAGTAACGCTAAAGCTAAAAGAATGACATTCGGCAGAATTGTAGCGCACTATGCGAACTAGTGCCAAATCAATTTTCTGACCTGCGAGGTCATTATGGACGTCTTATGATATTTCACGGCTCAATGTCCAAAAAACGATTTATCCTAGAGACTTGGAGCAAAATCCCTTTTGCGACTACAATTTTTGGCATCGTGTTAACCAATAAGTAATTAACGCTTGGAACTTCGTTCCAAGAAGTTATTGTTTTTCCTCGAATTGTGGGGGTTAAAGTACCTCTTTTTTTCCCTTTTTTGTTAGTTTTTTTTTCTTCTTTATTTTTTTTTTCACGCAAAGTCCCCGTCGGTTTCCAGACATCTCCTCCGAAACGGCTGAAGCTAAAAGAATGAAATTTGGCACACTTGAAGTAGACTATGCGAAGTGGTGCTAAATGAATTTTTTATTGACCTATGACGTCATCATCTGCGTCTTGTGACGTCACGCAGATTTCATAGCTCAATATCTCCAAAACCGCTGGATCTAGAGGTTTGAGCTAAATACGTCATGAGACTACTTTTTGACAAAGAACACCGTGATAGCACTATTTTTTACGTATTGCGTAATTCTGACGTCATTTCTACGTTTTCTGTTCCTGGTCGGTTTAAAAGCGGGATTTTTTCGCACAGTATACAGAAAGCTTAGTTGTATACGAATTGACGGTTAAAAGTAACTTTTAACTGCCAAACGCCCTGTAAACGCCCCATCCCACCCCAAAAATAGTAAACAAAATACTGCCATCACAAGGTCAGCAAGTAAACAGATACAATAGTACTCGCAGTAGCTATTTGCGGTATGTGTGCCAAATAAGGATAAGCATAAATAAGCAATGTTGCTGTAACTGGCTGATACAGAAAGGCTCCCATCACTGTGCGCATGTAATGCTGCCTTCATGGTACTCATTTTCGCTGCGCTTATCGCTGGAGTGTACTTAAGTGTTTTTTTTTCATAAAGCAGCCGACTGCGTTTTTGATTACAAAGAGAACAAGTTGCTTCTTAAATTTCATAGTCTTTTGCAAGTTATTTATTTAACAAAGCTGATTATAAAAGCTGTTTGTCCTTGTGTTTTACAAAGTTCTGTGCAGGATAAGGAAGAGCCACTCGAAAAGTAGGTATTCGTTGACTTAATAAAAAGTTTAAAATGCCATTGAAACAGGAATTTGTTTACAGTGAGTGTGTGTGTGTGTGGGGGGGGGGGGGGCAGGGAGTAGTTAGTGTTCAATTAAAGGGTTGAATGTTCTACGGGATTATTCAAAATATGAATTTCTGGGTCACGGTCAAGGTCAAAAACGGGAGTTGACTATTATCTCGAAAACGGTTACAGATAGAACGAGTTTAAGCTCATTTTCGATCCTTTGGACCTAAACAACGATACATAAGAGGTACCTCGGTTTCCTTGACCTTTGGCATGGTCAAGGTCAAAAAAAAGGAGATTTGATCAAAGCAGCGATAACGAAGGGGTACTGTGTGACTTCGAGGTTTGTCACAGCTGAGCGAGTGTGGACATAAAACAAAAGGGACGCAGTAATTAGTGAACAGGTTATGCCTAACCATGGGAATGAAGCTCGATAAATCGCACAATATTGAAAACTCTCCATACAAAAGTGTATTAACGATAAATTATATGTTTAACATTCTAACTGACTGCTTCCAAGCGTTAATTTCGTCACTACGTGGCGAAATCGGTCGAGTTCTGACTTCATTTCCCTTTGTTATTCTTGGTGGCTTTAAAGAGGGATTTTTGTACGCAACATGCAGAAAGCTTTGTTGTGCACGAATTGACGCTTAAAAGAACTTACAATAACCCAATAATGCTTCATCCCCATCCCAAAAAATGTAAAAAACAAATGCAAATTTTGCCATAAAAGGAAAAAAGTAGACAATCGACTTTTTTGCCTTAAAGTACTGGGTCAAATTGGCCAAACACCAAACATCAACACGGAAAGGTCAATTCGAGGACCTGAATGCTAAAGCAACATGTTGTTTAACTGTCATAAAGTATTACTTTTATGATACGCCTATCGTGATATTTTTGTCTTTCTTACAACTTTTACCGCGCCCCAATTTTGCATTCTTTTTGTCAGTTTCGGGCAGCACGGTATCTGTATCAGCTGGGTACCATCAGTTGTCTTTAACATTTCATAGTTCATTCCTGAAAAAAGAATACGTATCATGTGGCAAAAAAGGTGCAGTATAGGAAAATGCTGCACCGTAGTTTTTTCTATCATTTTATTATACGCACATAGTTAGATATGTAATAAAGACAGTAACTACGTTAGCAATGTAAACAACAGTAGTAATATTGTGAATTGATATACAATTCGCAGAGACTATGCTTCTAGAAAAGCAAAGCTTAAATCACAAACATATTTGAATAAAGATGGAGTATTTAAGCCAAGTGTATCATTATATAATGCCTGTCGAAAAATCCAAATTAATATCACTGTTGGATGTCAATATTGTGTACCCTTTTACTATTTTTAATTGCTGCATTCTACACTTTGTGAGGATGAAATATGGAAATTTAATTCCACCTATTAAAAATGCTACAATGATAGAATCGAGAAGTAACAAAACACAAATAAGATTCTTCATCCTCGAATGTCCGAAATGGATCGTATGTAGTACAATACGTTTTGACATTTGCATGAAATGAACTTATTAAAATAAGCATAACAACTTTGTTCGACTCTTGATGTGACAGGGCTAAACGTTAAAGGTATTCTAATTTTTAAGGTTAAACTCTGAACCAAAAGTAAAATATTTTATTATCATTTAATGTGAAACACTTTTCCGCATTAAATGTTTATATCCTTTGCTCATTTTTCTATGAGCATCACGTTAATATCCAAATCGGTTTGTGTGTAAAGGAACTATGCATTCTGCGGTATACAGTCATGTCAGAAAGACCACATATAGAGACATACTCTATAGTTTTTTTCTATATGATGCTTACCAAGCTATAGGTTTATCTATTATTTGGTATGGTGAGGTTAGTCGTTCAATTACAATGCTATGTTATATAGTGTCAAAAGCGACAGCAAGGTCTGAGAAAAGCAATATGACATTTTTGTCTGCAGCCAAATGTATGTCGAGGGGCAAGCGTAGCAAAGCAGTCTCAGTTGAACGAAGTGCTTTAAAGTCAGGCTATATTGGACTATGTAGATCATTGCTATTGATATAGCTCTGAAAATCTTTGTCCACAATATTTTCTATGATATAAGAAACGAAGGAGGGGTTAAAGCCAGGAAAAATTACGAATATAGAGTTGCTTTCTTAATTCGTGGACAGATTAATTGTGTGTGTAATAATTGTAAGTTCAGTTTTCAGGTAACCGGTCTAGTTTACACGTGGCGCTAGATGACTGGGAAATAATCTCTTTAATTTCCGATTATGCTGCAGGAGTGAAATCAGTAAGGTCGCTTCATATGTCAATTAATATCTCGGGATTTAAGCTATAGGTCTTCATTCGTATTCCCAGGCATTTTGATAGTAATTTTGGAAATTTCATGGACAGATAAATCGAAAAAATCTATAGGTCTTCCGAAGAAGACCGAGTTTGCAGGCCCGGTTTTCAAAACAAAATTTAGACTTTATGCACAAAACGATTAAAGTTTCAAATTCAACAAAAAGTTAACCAGCTTATATTTTTCAAAATAAGCATCTTATTCTTTTTTGCAGGATTTTGTTTTGTGTCTCTCAAGCCCCCTTTTTCATGTTGGTCTGTCTCAGTTTAGCTGTGTGCAACTTTCTGTTGGTCGAGTAGGACTGTTCCATCATCCCCATATGCTAGAATATTAAGGTCATAGGGCTGTTCCATTATACGCATATCACATAATACCCAGTGGTATGATTCTATGAGAGCTAAAACATGGATGGATGAATGTCTTTTTGATTCGAACAATCTTGAAAATCACGTGACAATATTCACGGTTTGAAAATTTTAAACTACCAGAAATGTATGTGTTCCCCCTTGACTGCTTTTGGGTAGCATTTGGAAAAAATAAATTCACCTCCTTGACAGTCTGTTATGCTTAATCAGCTATAGGCATAAAGTTTACGTTTATATCTTTTTATATTAGTTTCAAATTTAAATGGAAGGATTTCCATCTCTCGACAATCCCACAGCATTTTTTCTAAAAAGTTGTAAAACTGTTGCCAACTGACCCAATCTGGTCAAAAAGTCGTACAGGGCCGCACGACCATTCCGGGCTCAAAAATCCATACCGAATCCAAAAGACCGTACACGGCCAAAAAGTCTGTGCTAGGCCCACAAATCGTAATGTTTAAAAAACCGTGTCGAACCCATGCTAATGCCAGATTTACAAAGTTGGTCGTATTTAAATTTTAGAAGTTTACGGTTAATAGGAGTGAGATCATTTATATGATCTTAATATGATCTATATCATTAATCGTGTTAATCACATTGTTAATTTTCACCTATACTGGATAAAGGATAGAGAATATCTTCAGATTTAATTTATCAATATAACCAATTATGTTTTCTATTCTATGTGGCAAACTATTACTAGTAAATTTACAGGATACGTTTTGATTAACCGTATTCGGTTATTAACATATTTAATCGTCTAGGGATGGGGAGATGCAACCCATGAATCCTTCAGTCTGAACCACTGCAAAGTAATAAATATATGATGATGATGATGATGATGATGATGATGATGATGACGATGATGATGATGATGACGATGATGATGATGATGATGATGATGATGATGATGATGATGATGATGATGATGATGATGATGATGATAATGATCAAATCTGTATAGCAGTGGCGTGAGATTGTAGGTTTGTGCTATATAAAACTGCTATATTTTTGTTTGTTTGATTCACAACAGCTTTGATGTTTTAATGTTTACGACCGATAGAAAATATGGTTGGCTTCTCAAATATAGCCTTAACAGTGTCGCCATCCATAAAGCATACACTTAAAAGACTACCATGCATCTCAATTTTATGATCATTTATAACTCTTCAAATGGACGATTCGAATGATCAAGTATAAAATCTATTTATTTCATTTCTAGGTTAAATGGTTCTTAATGTAATCAAAAAATAAAACATCGAAATTTAGTCAAGCGAGAAAACTTCATTTAAAAGATAGCAGTTGATATTTTACAAGTTTTGACAATGTCACACATATAGGTCTAAAGAAATTATGTAATCAAGACAAAGATAAAAAAAAATACTTTGTAAATTTAATGTATGCTTACAAAAGAGTGTTTCAAAATGTCCCTTGAAAACTATGTGTAAGGGCGAATATTTTACTTATCTAACAAATTAACTACAACCAATTAGTCAATGTATCATTTGAACATAGCATCTTATGCATAACGTTATTTCGCGTCGCGATGTGTGAATTTACTGGAATACTTCATTTTTTCTCCAATGGTTGTTTTTTTCTTACAACACAAACCTGTTATCCGACAACACATTTCATATTTTGCTGGAATACTTTTCTTTACTTCAAAGTGATCTTACACCGTTTTCTAATTACCATAACATAAACTTGTAGAACAATATAAAAATATAAGATGACAATCCTGGAGAAAGTGCGTGTGTTAGACATTACTTCATACTTATCTTACAAAAGTAACAAAGATTTATTGCAATCTTATTCAATGAAAATAGCTGTAGGATTTTTGATAAGGAAAATTGCTTTCTTCATTTAAAAAGACTTTTACTCTTTTGATAATACAGTTTTTCAATCCTGTTTTCAACTTCCTAAAATTAAACACTGAAATCTTAAAGCACATCTTAAAGCATACCAAAGCAATATTCAAAACTACACAACCTTAAATGGTTTGCAATTTCAAGCAAAATTATGAAAAGTTTTAGAAATAACCTGTATTTGTTGACATGATGTGAGATCTGGGCAGTTCATTCACTGTTGTTGTAAAACTAAAATTTAGGCATCTTTCGGAAATATTCAAATCTCTCTGCACCAATGCAGCCAAATGGTTGGTCTCCGTCCAAGAACTGTACCTAAACATGAAAATGAACATGAAGTATAATGAATATTCCTTAAAAAGTAGGTCTTTTGAAAGAAATCATTATGTAAATCAACAGTTTCCACAATTGATTGATATGATCAAGTCACTCACGGTGATGTGCATTCACCAAAGACAGTAGTGTCGAAGCTTTATAGAAATGAAAATACAAAAAAATAATGATGATTCTCCTTACTTCAGTCGGACAGCATCAGATCTAATTATTTAAATATTTTCAATAATTATGGTCTAACTAATTCTTCTATAAACCTTGTCGCTATTTTTACTTACCTGAATAGATATTTAATACCTTGATCGCCATGTATAGTTACAAAATGCCGCCTAGAATGCCATCTCACTAATGGATGTTTGTTTTCTAAATAGTTAACAAATGTATCAACAAAAGGTATTGATACATATTTGGATAAGTTTTAATTTGATATTACACTAATAATAAAGTTATTATCTATGTTGTACATAATGAACTCGAAAAATTTGCCCTTTAGAAATAGAAAAATATGACATTTGTTGTTATTTAGCAAAATTGTATTTTATTATTTAATTTGGAAACTTATTTGAAAATTGGAAAATGCGCACTGGAATTGCTCAAATCATCAGGCTGCACTGGCACGACATCTCTGGTTTGGTCACGATGCAGCATCGTGTCCGTCTCTTGTGTCACAATAGGTGATTGTGAGTATAACAATAATAATAATAATAATAATAATAATAATAATAATAATAATAATATATAATAAAAAATATAATAAAAAACGTAATAATTTTAAAGCAATGATATTTTTCCACTATTTTGAATTTTGTCATAATAAACGTATCTGTGAGAGACCAAAATCAGACACAACACTTCTGAAATGAAATAGAGAAAGGGTTCACAATCGCCTGTTCAAAATTCTCAAGTAATGCTGCTTTTGCACACACTGCATGTGATTGAAAAGGAGAGTTAGCAGTCAAACAATCGCATTCAATGACACAAACATTTCAATGGTGCCAACCATGGCAGTATAAAATATTATCAGCAGGTGATCAATGTGAGTTATTTCATATCCTTTTTTCTCCTCCTTAAAGTTAACATGTTGTACACCTTGAAACGATACAAAATCCTTAGAACAAGCCACTGTTTGCAATAATGTTTATAGGTGATTTTCCCGCTTTTTGAACACTGGTTAGAGAGGCGTCAAAGCGCATCTATGATTTTTTTTCCAACAATGGCGCTCACACTACAACATTTAACAACTAAAACCGCTTTTAATTTTAAAAAAACGCATTTTAAACGCGCCGATAAGCGGCTCTAGGACAAATCCTGAATAGAAACGTCCCTTTGAGTGGACGTATACAAAACACGCTTATTTGAACAAAATTCTTCCCCTCTGGTAAAGGAGTATCTAATTATTATCTTTTAAATTCATGTTTATTTCGACGGAGCGTGAGTTGCATGTTTATTACCTTCTGTTTCAGTCAATATTGTATAATAATAAGAAAGAAGTATGAAGATATCAAGATATAGCCAAGGTATCATTAAAACAAAACGAATTCTATAATTAGCAAACGGGTTACGATAAAAATGGCGGTAAAGCTAATATGGCCTAGGTATGTGCATGTTTTAAATTCAGACTTTTTTGTATTGTAAGATCTTTCCGTAAGCGCCAAGAACCCTCCAATATACAAGTAAGCAAGAGATATATTGGGCGTAAATCGTGACATATTGTCGAAAAACTTTTGTTCAGCTCCGCAAAAAAGCTACCCGGATTACCTCCGAAAGTTGTCCACCATCATAAATTATACGGAATGACAGACATACATTGGCTTCCCGCAAGGTTTTCCTTTTTTGGTGAATAGTAATAGGAATATTTGTTTATCATTCGCACTTGCTGAGCTACAGATGCAAATTTCAAGCACCGTATTTAATTGAGCGTAATAATAATTTTAAACAGAACAAAAGTATGTGTAATAGGAGTACCATGTAACTTATGTTAAAGTTATTCATAAAAGTTTGTTTGGTTAAACGTAAGTTTGAGCTAAGTAACTACCTTCCGAACAAGACAGACCCGTGAATCCTGGATAACACCGATAGCCAGCCACGCAACTGATCACGTGACAATCACCATGGAGACACTCCATAACATCAAGTAGATCTTTCAAGAAAACAGAAACTACAAACTATTGTTTTTTTTTTATCATTTTGAACACTGAACACTTTTTTGAGTACTGAATAGCTACCAATAGATGCAATAAATAACATTACATCTTTCAGGTCTTTCATCGTAAAAACAACAAAAACAAAAAAACCTTATGTTGTTTCTGTCATTCTAATCAACGCACTTTTATACAACTATTTGATAAATAATTTATTTGACTAATTATCTAATAAAAACAAAGCTTTGTATTCTCTTGAATCCTTGGTAACACCATGAATGCACTCCATAAAATCATAAAGATCTCTAATCATCAGAAAAACAAAACAAAGTGGCTAAATGTGGGAATTTATAGGAAGCCAATTTCCAAAACACTTTTCCCAAAATTTTGACCGGATAACCTTCCAGCTTTGCATAAATGTCCACTATCTCCGCTTTCTTCTCCCTTTTACTTTTTTGTCGATTCAAAAGAAATTTGGCTAAATGGGGGATATTTTGAATTTTTTTGGTAGCCAGTTTTCTTAGGTTTTTTCTTCCACAGTTTAGATCGAATTGCCTTCAAATTTTGTATAAATGTTAGACTATCTTGTACAATCTTGAGAAGTTACTTTTTTGGCGATCCATTAAACACTGGCTTAATGTGGGTATTTTTCCTTAGATAGTTTTCAAAATGCTTCTTCTCCCACAATTTTGATTTATTTTTACGATTGTTCCCTAGATTGTCCTCTCTTGAAAAGACACTTTTTTCTGCCGTTCCGGCAAAAATTGACCAAATAGGGGGCATTTATAATTTTTGGTAGTCAATTTTCAAAATGCTTCTCCCACAATTTTGACTGGTTTCGCTTTAAATTTTGTTCGAATGTTCCCGAGGTGTTGCTCTTTCAAAAAATTATTATTTTGGTTGATTCTCAAAAAGTTTTCTATCATTGTGTTTTCCAAAATGCTTTGCCTGCTGCAGTTTGATTTGGTTTATTCCAGCTTTTGGAATATTAATCTTCATGCGATGTTTTCTTGAAAAATTCTTTTTTTTCGTGAATGTTTTGGGTAAGAAGTTTTTAAAAATAGTTTTTCTGCAGGTAATTTTAGTCAGACTGCTTTCAATTTTTGGGGTTTAACCAACGTTATTGATGTTAGAAATTTACTTTTCTGAGATCCACCAGAGATGAGGCAAATGGCAGCCTTTGAAAAAATTTTAGTGACCGGTTTTTGAAATATAGCCACTACTTTCTGGTTACTAGTTGTAATCTCAGCAGGTTACAATGTTCCTATATATTCTTGTTTTTTGCCACATTTTGTTAGATTTCCCAAATTACTCGTGCAATACCTAATCGATATGGAATAAAACATATTGTTTACAACCCACTTTAATTAAATGGTAGAGAAGGGGCTGAATGTGTAGATTTTGAAAATTCTTCTTTCATTTAAAGAACAAAAATATTTGAGGACGAAAGTTCCTTAAATTTAATGGCTTAAAGTGTTTCTGTGGACTTTCGCTGCATATTATAATTTAGCAGGCAAAGGTAAGATGTGTTGGTGTAAATGATAAAGTATTACTGTTTCATTTTGTGAAGTTCTTCAAAAGAAATAAAATTCACATTTCATGAATAATAATAATAATAATAATAATAACAATAATAATAATAATCATACCTTTAGCTCCCATCCTCTCTATGATCAGTGGGTAGCGATTGTTCAGGTTAAATTCTTGATTCTTGTAGTTGCCGCAGTGATAGCGCTTTATACCTTCTAAATCTTGCAAGTAACAAGACTAATGATAAAACTGTTGATAAAGCTGTTTTGAAAATAAATAAATGAATAGAACTATTGTTCATTTTTGAATGTCGCCAAATACTTAAGAATACAATGAGTAATTCGCTCAGAAAGGCATAGGGTTAAAAAAATTATGTGCCAAAGTTGGGAAAGAACAACACTCTGGGTTTTGAAAAAAATGGGAAAGAAAAAGCTCTAAGCTAAAGTAACAATCAAATCAAACGAGAAATTTGGGCCTCCTAAGATATATTCACAAACTTAAATAAAGATTAACTGAAACAGTAAAGAAAAAAAGAGGGGAGAAAAAGAAAACCAGACATTTAAGCCAGGGCTGGGTATAAAAAATTGCTGTAAATATTTATGACCAGGAAGGCAGATATATATGATGTATATACCTACCTATGGCGAGGTATTAAACAACGAGCTTCCATGCTTCTCCGCTGCCTTCAATCCATCATTTACGTCACTATACCTCTCGCTTCGAGGCCAGTGTCCTCCGTCGCTGTATATACGTGAGGGATGGAATTCCTCTGTTGCGCTTTCCGTGACTTGTACAACACAAGACCAGGTTGGACGCTACCTGTTCGCGTATCTGTAGCAATGATCTGCTAGTTCTAGGCGCCTTGCCTTATTTTGGAAGTGACTGATGGTGTATTTCCTCGTTTCGGTTATGGCTTTTCCACCTTATAATTGAAGGCTGTTCAGAGGGACCTTGTTTAACAGCCTTAGAATTACCTGACCAGTTTTTTATCAGCTTCCAAGCTTCGAGCCATATAACAATTCCGATTCCAGAGCCGAACGAAACCGATTGGCCTTAAATTTCTTCGACCTTATCTTTTGTAGAATGTTGCATCCTGCCCATGAAAAGGCTATGGATCCCTCATTTGCTTTTATTTCTGGCTCTTTTGTTGGTTTAAAGCCATCACTCTTGTCGTCTTTGGATTTACTAGCAGTCCTACGCTCGTTGCCTCTTTCTATAATCTTTCTGTGAGTTCAGTTACTTCATTAGTAAGCGCAAAGTCAAAATCCGTGATGCACTGAGGGCCTCTGCATCGACTTTCCCTCATTTTAAGACGGAATATTCCTCCTTACCTTAGATACCCGATTACATTAGATTACATTAGATACCCGAAGAGCATCATCTAACACATTGAAAAACAGACAAAGGGCGAGTATGTCACCTTGCCACACATCGAGAACTATGAACGGACCTGTTTCTCCATCTGGCGACAAAACTTTAGCTTTAGTAGTCTTAGACATAACTTCAATAGCTTTAACAAGCTTTTCGAGTGTGCCGTATGCTCAAAGGATTTTAATCGATTTTAATCAATTATAGGATTTTGTAAGCTTAAGCTTATTCCACTGCAGCTCTCTCCTTTTGAGAGGTCCCCAATCAAATTTGACCATTGTTAAGGACTTTCTTCTTCTAGAGGCGCACCGTTACAGAATTAAAGAATATCATGATCAAGGTCGCACCTTTTAATTAAAAACCTCCGTGGGTACATTGTCCACTAGCTTTACCTTCTTTTACTCTTTACCTTCGTTACTTTTTGGCTTCCGATATTCTTCCTTAGTGAATGGACCTTTATCTGTGTTGACATTACGCAAGACATTCTTAATGGCTTTCAACATCATCTGTAATTTTGTGCAGTTTAAATAGAAGCTCTTGGAAATGTTTACATGAGTTTTTCACTCTCTGTCTCATGTTTACATGAGTTTTTCACTCTCTGTCTTCGCGGTGCACCCAAGTTCCCGCACGAGCTATGGAATATGCACCCTCGTACTGAAGGCGACCTGACGCGAACGAACACTAACGTGGAAGGCTTCCACAGGAAAATGCTCGGGGCGATGACGTGCTGCCATCCGAACCTTTGGCGCTTCCTGGATGAGCTAACAAAGCAACACAGCCTGACGACCATCGTCTTCGGTCAAATTATGGGTGGCCACTCGTCCGAGCCACCACGTCGCCAGTACACTGACTCTGCGCATCGCATTCGTCAAATAGGCTGCGACTTGAAAAACCGACAGCTTGTTGATTATTTGCGTGGAATTGCCAACAACATCAGGTCTTAAGTGGCAGAAAAAAATACTTTCGCTCCAGACAGAAGACTTTTGCATTTTTGATTTTAAAGTATTTTACAAATAAAGATATGAGAGATACCTGGTTGTTTTATTGTTGTTTTGGCATTCGAAGTAAAATAAAAATAAAAAATTTAAGTGGGAAAGGAATAGTCCTCGGATGGAATTGTGCTACGGGGGGAATTGTTGGGGGGGGGGGAATTGTCGGGAAAGTTGTCTGGGGGGAGTTGTCTGGGGGATTGTACTAGACACGTTTCACACAGAGGCCGGCCAATATGTTTGTAAGCGAGAATAAGGTCGCATATCGGACCAGGAGGTCCACAAATAGCCAACATCACGACCAGTGAATTATTGATTGTTATATCTGCATGCAGTGAAAATTTTTAGCTGTCCGTTCAAATAGTCGAAAGGTGTTTCCCCCATATGGCACTCCTTCTTTTTCTATAATTGCGAATTCATGACAACTGACAACTGCCTTTCAAAAAGACTCTACCGGGAAATTCTGTCTTGAATTCGCCACTTACATGGGTTTCGGTAAGACCAATAACTTATGTCTTGTCATACAATTTCTCCAGCATGGGATGGCGACATGTGATCTAAGACGCCGAACGTTCAAATGACATATGAATGCACAGGAGCTGGTCAAACTGAAAGGCTCATAGTTCCAAATAAAAGGCTTTTCCTTCAATTGTTCCATTTCTACCAAAGCCTTCTTGTTGACTTTTAACATTGTCCTATCAAATCCTACAAGCTATAATTAACACTTTCATATAATCCTATAAGTGTATAATTAACACTTGACAAGTCTTTTACTTGATCAGGGCTTATATGAATTTGAATTTTTTCTTGACAGTAAAATTCATTTTTTGTCTCAGCTTCTTATCTGAAATTACAGGCCCTAGGACCACAAAACTTTGTACTTACGTAGAACTTGATCTGAGGGTGTACATCCCGCCTTTCTTCGTCTACAATTTCGTTTCCATGCTTAAAACGCCATGTGAACACAGCTGATTTTAGCATAAATATAGCACATAAAAAAGCAAAGTAACGGTTAAGCAAAACAAGCAGCTCATGGGCGCTACGCGAGCTCTGCCTGCGGAGAAAAATAGTGCTAGTCCGTTCAGTCAATAAAGCCGATGAGCCAATATAACCAAGCAGATGAACTTTATAAGCCGCATACATGCTGCGCCATAAGCTCTGAACTTAGTTGTATTACGGACTATGAGACTTCTAAAAAAACTTCATGTTATTCAAGAAATAATAAGCCGTTCTAAGAAGTATTTTTAACTTTCAATGTTTGTCAAGTGTTGAAGATTGCGCTTGCGAAATGCAGTTCTAGTTCTTGCTTTGATGTTACTCAACTTAGCATGGTGCAGACTATTCCCTGCTGGATAGGAGCACTCCTGGTTTTTTTAGGTTTCCGACCATTTTTGTGTAGGTGCTGCCTTGAGGTTTGTTTACGGTTATGGCCCAAGCCAAAGTCCCAGGAAACTGTTTCCGTTCAACAGGGTTGATTTTGTTCCTATAGTCTTGAACTGACGAACAGGTGGACGTATCGACACGCAAAATACTTCTTGCACATCTCCAATTGGTAGGAAACATTTTAACAGAGGCATAGCGGCTTTATTCGCGCCATGTTTCAGATACAGATTACACAAATTCATGTACGTGAAGTATCGACACACAGAGAGACGGACGGATAAACCCGAATACTGTAGTCTCCCGCTTCGCGCTACGCTGCTGCGGAGGACTAATAAAATAAGTGTTAATGACATTGAAATTTATTTGATTTTGAGATCATGCTGGAATACATTTCCTGTTTCTCTTGCGCATGTGTATCTTTCTACAAATATCGCGATCAAAATTCTCAAATTCGCCACGTCATAAGTAGAACAAATAAGTAAAATCACACAAACAAAGCACCTTCTTTAATCAGACCCTTGATAAGACTTCGGTAAAACATACAAACAAACAAGTGTAATTTGCGACTATGTTACCGTTAAAACTCCCAATATTAAAAGATAAAAACATTTTTACTTCGCAAAAGCTTTGAATTCGCTTATCTCCACTTTTAATGAGTTCCCTTCCGGTCTAGATTACCACGCAACTTAGAAAAAAGAACTTTTGGTTACAGCTCGAAAGCATCTATCCCACCTTCCATCCATCGACCAATGAGAGCGAGGGAAACCTCGTCTGCTACGTCATTGTCTAGTTAGGTAATTCCTTTTAATGTGGTGTTACAAACAACACGCCATTCTGCGTGCTGCGCAATTTTTGGGAGTCAGTAAAAGGTGCGATGTGATTTAACAGTAATGTGTTTAAGCTGAATATAGGACTAATTTATCAATTTCTGTAATTTGGATAAATTAAGTTCAGCAAAGTACATTCAGCACTTGGAACTTCGGTCTGGTAGAAGGTGAGTTTACACGACACGGTCACATCTTACCAGTCCCGAGAAGTGTGCCTCTTTCTTCACAAGAAGCTACCATATCGAGGAATCTACTGGTTCCTGCACATTTCGTTTAGGAGTAGGATCTTTACAAGCTGCTGTGCCTGCATAGACTCCAAGCTTTATCCAGCCGACTCTCATCGCAGAAATGGCCAGTCTTTGCTTAAGCTTTACTCCAGTTTCCACGACTCAGCTTTGCCAGAGCAAGTTCTGCCATTCTGGCAGTAGCTGAGACGAAAAGAGCCACTTTTGACGCATTCTAGGGCCCTTTGACGCCCAGAGGACCATTTTCCCATGTTGGGTCGGTCACACCGTCTTGGGAACCCCTACGCTCCAGTTAGGACATTTACCCAGGTAATCAAAGGGTCACTACAGTCCGGGATCTGGGGTACTTCTATAGACCTATCCGATGCCTACCTCAACATTCTCCTTCATCACTCGGCCAGGAACTTTCTGGGATTCAAAATGGGGAAGAAACGCTTTTGGTTTCTGGCACTCCCTTTTGATCTAGCTACAGCCCCATACGTACTCTCCAAGATCATGAAAGTGCTAGAATCATGGGCCTACGGATGCTAGTCTTCCAAGATCTAGACGATTGGTTCTTTGCACATCAAAGCAGGGAAATAACCAAAACCCAGACGATGACCTCAGTACGCAAAGCGTTACAGGTAGGTTTAGTGGTGAACCTCGTAGATTTCAGAAATGATCCCCAAGCAAGGGATCACCTTTCTCGGCGATAAATGGGATCTAACGAGAGCAAGGGCTTTTCCCACAGCAGAACGCTGTCAGAAAATAGCTGAATCCATAAGAGTCACCCATCAAATAAAAAGAAAAGATTGCAAACCATGGAGTCCCTGTTAGGTCTCCTCGTCGCAACGGAGAAGACGGTCCCACTAGGCTGTCGCCACTACAGACCCTTTCAAAGCCAGGAAAGATAGGCATTACAGCAGGGAAGATCCCCCTCAGCAAAAATGAAAATGTCACATACAGCCCAAATTCAAGGGCAAGGGCAAACAGAAAGGAAACGCTCATAGGCCGTAACGGGAGCAACAACAACTTTAAATCAAGAAAATGAACAACAATACCAAGAAGGATACCCCTTCTTACAACCGATTTCGACTTTATATTAAGCAAGGGAAAAATAACAGTCATAGTTAAGACATGTTCGAGACACGGAGTTGTTTTAAAATAGAACACCGCGGTTGTGAGCGACCCTTCTGCCTCACGGCTGATCAAACAAGTACCAGACGACGATGCAGCCCTGAGACAGCAGAGCACTAACAAGTCCCAGGGACCATAACGGCTCCCTGTAGAGAAATGTTCATTAATTCAATGAATTTTATCATTACGTCTGTTCAGTCAGTCTAAACGAATGACTGAGGATATTCTAGTCAATCTCCTACAGGTTTTTAATTAATGTTGGAAAAGGAAGTAAATTTAAGAATACCAAAGTGTCATTTTTTTATTAAGCATTTCAATGATTTTGTGCAATTACAGTCTCTGTAGTGTTGAAAACAAAGCTGTTACCTATAAGGGAAGTTTATGTGACTGATTACTGTATCACCAGTCATGTCAAGGCCTGAGGCTAAGGCCAGTTTTAACCCGCTGCAGTGTAAGTCTCCGCAGACAAAAGGAGACACAGTACTCGTAGCGGCACAGACCTCACAGGTCGTGCCAACAGTTGGAGATGGCCGTAGAAGCATAGCCATTGGGTTGAATGATGAAGTTTTTCATACAGCGCCTCGTGGGCGAGACGGGCATCTCACCGACAGAGTTCCTGGTGATGCTACACGGACCCAGGCAGTCGGTTAAATGTGTGACTGTGCAGCTGACCTTGCATATTTCACACTTAACATTTGAGTCGTTATTGCACTTAACGAACCCATATGTCTCATGAATAACACATGTTATATTTTTTTCCCTTCTGCTTCAAGTCCCATTGCATTCTTGACCAGCTGTATGTCTGCCACATCTATTAAAGCACTATATATGGGACAACAGTGACTTTTTATCTTTCTCAGGCGTCAACTCAAAAACTTCCCATCGCCACAATGCGGCCATCCAAGTACATATCTTTAAGTCCAGCACTGCATCCCTCCCGCGGCAGTTGAACTTATGCAAATGTTTCACTGTTGGAGCCATAATATGGAACATTGTGACATAATTAAATTTTCATATGAAACAAACTCAGCACCTAAAATACCTCTGAAGTAGCCATGCGACTGTGCAATAAAAGTAAGAAAACATACATAATTCAGTGTCATATTAATAACATGTCATACCATTAGCAGAAATGCAAATGCTAGTCAAATTGCTGAAAATTGACATACGTCAGACTGTGTCCTGAAATACCATGTAGCGCAAGTTACCTGTGAACAGTCGTAGAATCTTGGTTTTAATACTTGTTATGGTATAAATATGGATATTTCTATTATTTTCTTAAAAATAGAAGAAGCAGGTCTTTATACAAAAACTTTACAAGAACAAAGTAGGACTGGAATGAGATGGGGATCATATCACCTACAGATGGAGGTCATATCACCTATAGATGGGGGTCAAATCACCTATAGATGGGGGTCATATCGCCTACAGATGGAGGTCATATCACCTATAGATGGGGGTCATATCACCTACAGATGGAGGTCATATCACCTATAGATGGGGGTCATATCACCTACAGATGGAGGTCATATCACCTATAGATGGGGGTCATATCACCTACAGATGGAGGTCATATCACCTATAGATGGGGGTCATATCACCTACAGATGGGGGTCATATCACCTATAGATGGGGTTCATATCACCTATAGATGGGGGTCATATCAGCTATAGATGGGGGTCATATCACCTACAGATGGAAGTCATATCACCTATAGATGGGGGTCATATCACCTACAGATGGAGGTCATATCACTTATAGATGGGGGTCATATCACCTACAGATGGGGGTCATATCACCTATAGATGGGGGTCATATCACCTATAGATGGGGGTCATATCACCTATAGATGGGGGTCATATCACCTACAGATGGAGTTCATATCACCTATAGATGGGGGTCATATCACCTACAGATGGGGGTCATATCACCTATAGATGGGGGTCATATCACCTATAGATGGGGGTCAAATCACCTATAGATGGGGGTTATATCGCCTACAGATGGAGGTCATATCACCTATAGATGGGGGTCATATCACCTACAGATGGAGGTCATATCACCCATAGATGGGGGTCATATCACCTACAGATGGAGGTCATATCACCTATAGATGGGGGTCATATCACCTACAGATGGAGGTCATATCACCTATAGATGGGGGTCATATCACCTACAGATGGGGGTCATATCACCTATAGATGGGGGTCATATCACCTATAGATGGGGGTCATATCAGCTATAGATGGGGGTCATATCACCTACAGATGGAGGTCATATCGCCTATAGATGGGGGTCATATCATCTACAGATGTAGGTCATATCACCTATAGATAGGGGTCATATCACCTATAGATGGGGGTCATATCAGCTATAGATGGGGGTCATATCACCTACAGATGGGGGTCATATCACCTATAGATGGGGGTCATATCACCTACAGATGGGGGTCATATCATCTACAGATGGGGGTCATATCACCTATAGATCGGTGTCATATGACCTATAATTGAGAAAGTCACACAAAATGTCTTATACAAAGAACAAAAGTTACGTACAAACACAACATAACATACACTAGCCCTAACAGTCGAGTGGTTTGTTAAACATATCAGCCGTCGAAGAAACATGCTCAGCTGTGTGTTTATGAACCAACGTACACACACACACACACACACACACACACACACACACATATATATATATATATATATATATATATATGTATATACATATATATATGTATATATATATATATATATATATATATATATATATATATATATATATATATATATGTGTGTGTGTCTTTGCATTATCTGTAACTATCCAGGATTATGATAAACCAAATAAGAAGCAACATATTTCTGTTTTCGTTACGCTTTACATCATTTCTTACAGCCTAACCATACATGGTTTACAGTGTGCCCATAATATCTGCATTATTGAATCTCTGCCAGATGACTAGATTTAGTATAGCATTATATTTATACACAACCGTCACTCTTGTAGCAGCAGATGTATAAATGTAGCCTGCCAAGGCTAGCGACCGAGACACAGAAAAATTGGATCGTCACTGGGCTTCGATACTACCTCTTGCTTCGCAAGCGGGAACACTTAGCACAACACAAATTTCCACAACTTAAGACTGGTGAAGAAGCATCACGTACTGGCATGTTGACATTTGTTCTAAAGTTGGGTAAATAAGTTAAAGGTTTTTATTTTGCTTTTCTAAAGAAAAAACTTGGTGGTCAGTGACATGGTTTTAGACAATTTGCCACTTTTAAATCTCAACCAGGATCTCTTTGCATTTATCAATGTAGTTTTGAAAAGTGATTCTCGTAAGGGTGACGAAGAAAGGCCGAAACTAATTCAAAACTTCGAACAGATTTTTCAAATTTTTAAAATATAAAATTATTTTATTATTAATAAGTATTTGTAAGCATTTCAAATGATACGTGCATAAAAATAAGGTGCAGGTCGAAAACATTTGAGATACAATTTCCCTTTAATATGTCATCTTCAGTGCTTTTTCTGCATTCCGAGCCGATCACCCTGCCGGCCGATCGACCGCCAGACAACAAATTCACGAGAAACCTGAGTTCTATGCCCTTGTCTATAAGAAGTAGGGTTTGCTTGCCCACTTGCTCTATGTTTTGACCTGCGTTATGCCAGGCCTCCAGGTACTGAAACAACAGTATCAGAAGTCGACGGTCACACACCTGCAGCGGTTGCATCGCCTTGCTGAACACCCACGGGGCCAGCGACAGGCCGAACGGAAGCGCTTCGTACCAGTGCCGTTTGCGTCCGACCTGAAGGCATAGAGCACTTGAAGTAACTCGGCGGTGTGGAAGTATACGCCCGACAAGTCTATCGATATCGCCCACATACCTCTCTCCACCGCCTTCCTCATGTGTTGGCAAGTATCCATTCTGAACAATAGCTTTTGCAACATGCAGTTGATTTGTTTGAGGCCTATTATCAAACACCACCACCCCCACCCCATCCCCTCTCCCCCTACGGTCCGCCTTGGCCGGAGAACACTCTACTGAAGAAATCCGCCTATTCCGGGCATCTCTTCAATCGCTTATTAGGCGCTAACCGGGGCTTTATGTCCCGAAGTGGGTTTATGGATTGGGCTCTGTCCTTCCGTAAGTCTGTCTGTCTGTCCATTACCACTCATCCTCTTAAATGCGTAAGCCGTTTTGTCTGATATTTTGCAAAGCTTACTCACATGACCGTAGCTTGATGCACGCCAAGTTTTTTGGTGGTCCGATAAAAATTGGAGTTTTGGCGATTTAAAAAAAAATTGGTGCTTTCAGTTCTGTTTTTGGACTTGTCGTTATCATCGTAAACAAACAGAAGATTCCCACATTTTTGAAGAAAAAATGGTTTTGTTCAATTCAAATTGAAGATTTGGACAAGTTAAACCTGGTGTAATATTTGCATGACATTCTATTGCACAACCTCATATTATCGCCCACGCACCGGTATCCAGTAAGGGAGCCACATTGAAGACTGCGGCACTGCGAATTTACATACCGCCCCCTGCCCCCCCCCCCCCCCTCGCATGTCTCAAAATGTGTGAAATAATCTCTGGCCAGGTATAACTGTAAATTACAGATTTAGCGCACCTTATACATAAAAACAGTTTCGGGTGGCAGTTTTTCTAATGCTTCAAACAATGGACTTAACCCGGGAGGTGGGTTGGGTGTATGTGGTTGGGGCGGGTGGGGAGTTATTGCATAGAGATCCCGACAGTTTCCAGTTCCTTTAAGACTTGTTTGAGGACATTTTCTTCGGTACCGTCTGCGCATACTTCTCGCATTCCTTCCATTCTTTTGTATGCCTCTGTGATTCTGAAACGAAAAAGCATATATCAAAGAAACTGGATGTTAAGTATCATAACTTGCTTGTGTATTAAGTAAGTAGTCTTGAGTACACAATTCAGAGATACTTTCGGTCATAAACGTTAATAAAATTTTGGGCAAAATCTTCTTTTTTGATAGTTTAGTAATCACTGCTAAACATAGAGAAATGCACACAAAACAACCAGAATTTGGAGTTCATTTCATTTAGGTAGAAAGATCACGGAACCATTGTGAAACACTTGTCCTTGTCAAGTGTGTAACAGTTTAAGAATAAGTCTTTGTTCCTGTTTTTCCAGCCGCGTGGAAAATGTCACCAGTTAGCAACTGTACAAATCAGGTCCAATCCACTTTGAATTTTCCCAGACATTTTTCCACAGGCTTGCATGTTTTGTTTGTCGATTTGTCCAAAATAATGCCAAAAACGCCGATATCCCAAAAAAAATTTTAAAAAATGCAAAATCACAGAGGAGTTCAGCGCAGGGATAGCACATTCGAGCACAAGCGAGTCAGTTTGTGAGTTCAAGCCCCACAAAAGACAGAATATTTCAGCAGATAAATTTACTAAAAACACCAACAATGCTGCTTCTCACACAGATCCGGTCCGACTGATTTTAAATTTTATATTAATATTTCCCATGCGGCCTTCTACCAAATCCACATTTTATCAAAATTAACCTTTGTAATGTCGTCACTTCCGCAGTAGGTACAATACCCACGGGCATTTGATTTGTTTTGCCCTGCGTTGAAAAATTACCTCTTTCGAAAAAGCGCATCCTCTGCCATGCTTTTCTCTTCTGGTGTTATGTTGGGACCTCCGCTATCTTGACGCATCGACAGTCTCCGGTCCCTCTCTTCTTCGGATACATAGAGTAGGATAACCAGTGTTGGCTGGACAAGGTCCTGCGGCCAGTTATATACCGAATCGCCTGCCGGTGGGAGCATTGTCTCGTTGCCTAGTGCACAGTCCGTTGCTATGGTGTACGCAGCTGTACTGTGCCAGAATCTACAATGATTGTCCGTTCATTAGCGGGGTTCATGTTAGAGATTAAAACCGAAGTTAGTATATATATATCTCCAATAGTCTGATTAAAATCTGAAACACTTCTCTCTCTCTCTCTCTCTCTCTCTCTCTCTCTCTCTCTCTCTCTCTCTCTCTCTCTCTCTCTCTCTCTCTTTCCCTCTCTCTATCTCTGTCTGTTTGCCTGTCTCTTAAAGTTTGAAACACCTCCCTCCCTCTCTCCCTCTCTCTCTTTCCCTCTCTCTCTCTCTATCTCTATCTGTCTGTCTCTTTCTTTCTCTTAAATGTACAACATTTAGGAGTCAGTTAACTCTAATGTGAATGGAATAGTACTGTACTCCAAATAGAACACTCTGTTTCAGGCCATGGAAAACAATAGTCTTGTTCCTCACCATGACATATTAATCAAAAGATAACAGGATTTTTTATCTTTTTATCAAAAAACTTAGACCTGGCCGCCGAGTCTTTTTTCAAAATGTAGTAATTTGGCGTTCTCCAACAATCTTTTTTCGCTTTTTATCCCAAATTCCGATTTAATAATGAAATAAAACGTTTATATGACATAACACGTAAATACCAATGTATAAGTCGCTTCTTTCCGGTAATTCTTTTTTTTAATTCAAAATTTTACACATCCGACTGGCCGGGTGATTTATTTCTGTTAAGTCATCTCAGCTGGGTCACTTACTTTTGTAATTTTAATGATCTGGCCGGGGGATGATAAAGCCTGGTATTGGACCATCTCACAAGAGGGAACCAAACAGGAAAAAGAGCCATCTTTCAACAGAACCCCAAACTGATTATTTCGACAAAAATGATGTCACGAATATGACCACTTCGGGTGATCCCATTTCCCAGGTTCACCTCGCCTACCTGTCCATAATAATTGGCCGGTCTTGACATAGCTTTCTGATTTCCTTTGAAACCATATAATTTCCAACCAAGTAGTAGAGACGACGGAACAATGCAGGTTTTTCGTCGAATGCCTGTCTGATATCCAGTAGTTCTTTGGGAGGCGACTGAAGCTGGCTCGCACCGAGCACTTCTGCCAGTTTACTGACCACCGTTGATTTTCCTGCATGCAGACAGAACAACGTAAATTTTCTCCATATATTGTTTATTTTCAAGAACACATCGAAATCCTAATGTAAAAATATCCTAAAACCCAAATCTACGCAGCCTGTATCATGAAAGTTTTCCTGAAGTCTATTAAACTATTTTTAACTGTGTCAGATTTATATGATATAAA
The DNA here is from genome assembly GCA_949752745.1 of Protula sp. h YS-2021. Classification (NCBI taxonomy): domain Eukaryota; kingdom Metazoa; phylum Annelida; class Polychaeta; order Sabellida; family Serpulidae; genus Protula; species Protula sp. h YS-2021. The sequence continues at coordinate 28,468,270 of OX457026.1, read as the reverse complement.
ATAAAATATAAAATATAATATAAAATATAATCTGTTGACGAATGAAATCTTATGTGTGTATACAGTAAACTTATTCACCGTTCACAGTGGTACCCAACCAACTTTGGGACTTATCAAAAGCTGTTTGAATTCTTTAGTAAGTTATTAATACTTCAAAATATGTCTTCCGTGGATCACTTGACCGTCACATCGTATAACGCTTCCCCATCAAGTCTTAGGAAACGAGAGGGGCAAAACAAATTTTTGAACGGGCGGAGGACGTCGGCCTTTCTCCGATCCCGCGAACCGAATAATCCATGGTCTTATCCTTGTCATAAATCGCTTTATGATTGATATGCAGAAGAAATGAAAAGGCCGTGGTTTGATTTCCCCAAAATGCTGGTAGAAACACTGACTTAAGGTTACGAGTTTATGAATCCACAAAGTTTTAGTGACCTTGACCTGAATCGGAAAGGTCACCCTGCCTCTAAGAGTATCACACGGCTTCTGATTCATACAGTAAATTAAGAAAACTATAGTTTTTTTAATGTTTATGTTTACCTGTTCCGTCTAAACCTTCGACTACTATAAACGGTTTGGGAGGTTTCAAGTCCGGACGCCCAAGTAAGTCTAGATTTGATTTACATTCTTCGGCAATTCTGGTAAGCTGAAGCATATCCTGCCCTTGTGCCTGTGAACACATAAAACGGCAAAAATGCAACGCATTCATACTGAGAATGATTAAGAATCATAAAATATAGTTACATTTGTTGTACACAGCTTAAGAAAATATTCTCTACTAATAGAAACTAAACCCGGCAAAAAGTTTCTAGCCACCTAATATTTTTGAGAAAAGAAAGGCTTTCAATTTTAAGTTTCAACTCAGCTTACGATGAGTGATGCTGGAAGCAGACAAGAGCAGTCATTACCTCGTAAGTAGACTATATTTTGAAATATTCACAAATCTGTAAGTGGCTAGAAACTTTTTTTGCCGGGTTTATTTTAAATTGTATTTTTGTGGTTGAAGAAATAACCCTCACAGTAACATAAAGCTTTGAAACCAGTACACCTGCCCCAGTACATGGTAATGGTTTGCTACTCATTTCGTAGTCCTTGTTTTAAGAACACCTTAAGCTAAGACTGTCATATATCAGCAGATGATAAAATATTCTTACTGAATCATGAACAAAGGTGCGCCTTCGTTTTCCGATTTACTTTGTGTAAACTACTGCCATGTCCTTGAGGTTGAACTGTGAGTAATTTCAGTATCTGTTTATTTATTTATTTATTTATTTATTTGTTGTTATTTTGTTCATTCATTTATTTTTTGCCATTTGCAGGTTGCGCCTGTGCTTTTTTTTTCTTTTTTTTTTTCTTTTTTTTTTTTTTTTTGATGTACTATAAATGGCCTTGTGTATAAAATCCACGAGCTTACTTTGTGGAGGCTTTTCAGAACTTCGTCGATGGAATGGAAGACGTGATTGTGTGTGCTGTGCCTGAACGCAGGGTGGTCAATATTCGCCCCCTCGCTTTCGAATTCAATGTTGAGATCCGGTCCGGCGTGGGTTGTACAGCGCCATCTATTGTCTTCAACCGTAAGTTTTCTGCTATTAAAGCCATTTTCCTCAATGACTTTGTTGATTTCGTGGAAAGTATCCAGAGCTGAGGTATCGCGTAGTGGAATTAATACGCCTTTCTTATACAACCTTGACCTGTTAGAAAGAATACTCTTGTTTAAGCACAAAAATACAGGAGTTCCATTGCAGTGCACAATGGTTGAGTGGGATGTGTTGTTTCTTCAGAAAAAGATCTTTAAAATTCGCAGTCTATAAATTGAGGAAAAAAAAATAAACAAATGTAAACCCTCCTAATATCATTTTTAGAACATTTTTCTATGATCACAAATTCTTCATAATTTGTTCGTTTACGGGATAGAGCTTGAAAGTGATATCTAACGCTTTCTGAGATATGCATAAATAACGACCTCTAAAACTCACTGTTATGATCTGAACTGGCAAGTCAAATCTTATAAAAGTTTTACATAACGATTGTGGAGACAAATAAAGAATTGACACGTTACTTTTATCCAAGGTCAATGGCAAGATCAAGTTTCGTATTCTTCTATCTTATATAATGAGTTTGGAATTTATGGAATGCCGTTTTAACATTTAATGCTTAATTCAGATTTCAAAATATAAATGATTAAAGTCCTATTCTAAAATAATGATATCTGAAATTAATTCTTGGCATCAATAAAAAGAAAATAAATTATTGAGCTCAAAATTAAGATTTTGCTATCAAATATATCATTTTTGCTATCAAGAATTGAATTTTTGATCTCTAAAAATTAATTTTAGAGATCATTAAATCATTTCTGATATCAATAAATATTTCTTGATATCTTTAAATATTTATTGATATCAAGAATTATTTTTTTGAGATCAAGAAAACATTTAGAGATATCAAAAATACTATTACAGATAGCAAATATTAATTTTTGATATCAAAAAATGTTTTATTGATATCAAGAATTAATTTTAGATATCAAAAATTGAATTTTTGATATCTAAAATTAATTCTTGATATCATTAATTCCCTAATAAATGTGAAAACGGAATTCCATAGGAATTGCTAATGACGTTTTCAATAGTCTTTTTTAATACATTGATGAGTTTTCCATTTGACCTTGACCCCGAAGGTCAAGGTCAACCATCTTCTAGATGCCTCGGTTCCCGCCATCCCCTATGCATGTGCCAGTTATCATTGTTCTGATTTAGGCGAACATGGAGAACTAATCTAGACTTCATAATCGGCGGAAAATTAGAAAAAAATTGAAAGAAAGAGTGAAAAATGCGAGGCAGTGAGTGATTCTTTCAAAAAGGGTATTTTCAGTTGAACCAACTTTTGATTTTAGCCGCAGCGGATCAGACAAAATATCCACCCCTCCCCGGCTCTTTACCCGGTTCTTGAATTTCCCTCTGATATTAGCCTTCGTCTTCCGGTGTTGCTGTCCAAATCTACCCACGGTGATGTTGTGAAGGACGTAACTGCTTCGGATACCGTGCGTGATCTTCGGCTGCTCGGTTGTTCCCAATGGTGCAATGTGTAGAGTTCCTTAATGTTTATAGCATGAAGGGACCTGTGCAGATTGTGATATGACTGAGCAAATACCGGATCCTTCACTCCGAGAAGAGAGTAAGCTTTTGGTATCACAAGGATGAATCGCTTTCCTTTGTCATTGAAAGGTGGTGGATCTACAACACAAGCGACGTTTATTCAAACATTACGGAATGATTAATTTTAATGCATATGCTTCTTATAATAAAACACACCCCGTGAAACTAGTGGTATTTTCATACACATGTACATATTATACTAGAACCCCCTCCCCGGACTAGAAAGCTGGTGTGCTTACTGCAGCTTCCCTCTTTTATTCTTAAGCACCGGGAACTTGAAACACAATAAATTCCCAAGGAGGAATTTGAAACCGATTTGAAATTCACTCTGGAAGCAGGAGACTGAAGTCAGTTTTAGTCCCTTCTACTTTTTTTTCCTTTTACTTCCATGTTTTCGGAACCCCGCCCCCATTAACATGTGATATTTGTTCATTTTAATCAGTTTTTTTTCACTGTTCGAGAAAACTCCGGAGTTCTATCACTGCTCATTGAGAACCAAAGAAGTTTTATTTTGGAACAAAGATAAGATAAAAAGATTTATCAATGAAATAAGGTCAAAAGGAGTAAAACCATTAAGAACTTATTTTGCAGCCATACTCTATTCTATTGGTGTTATAAAACAAAAATGTTTAGGGAAATTGTGACCAGCTGAGATCTAGTGAATCAAGTGGCAAAAGGCTTGCAGGGTCCCCAAAAAGTGGTATTCCTATTTTAAAAAAACTGGTAGCGAAAATTAATGTTCTTATACTGAAACCCACACTGCAGAATAAAACAACAGCAGGCTCATAGTGGTGTTACAAGTATACTGTTCTGATGAAAACGCAGAAAACGAGAAAAACCCGAGAGAAAGAGTAAAAAAGAAACTTAAGCGGTACTCATTTCCAAGTATAAACTAGGCTGAATTCCACTGGATAGCTTAATGATCCACTTGCAGAAACCACCAGAGGAAGTATTTTATTAAATCATGACCGAGAAGGTGAAACACATACAGTAATCCTTCACAATAAGCCGTCGTTTTGGCCAAAACGGCTAAAAAATGAACCCAGAATCGCCATATCTCTAACCGTCTCCAAGATAATGGTCGCCTTCTTGTTTTTGACAATAACCTTAACTTAGAAGGTCAAGGCCATCGAGATACCTCTTATGTAACGTTGTTTGGGCCCAAAGAGTATAAAATTAGCTCAAAATTGCTCCAACCATTTTTGAGATAATAGTCAACTTCCGGTTCTTTACCTTGACCGTGACCCAGAAGGTCAAAGTCATCATGGTACGTCTTATGTAACGTTGTTACCGCGCGTAGGGACGGAAATGAGCTCAAAATCTCCAACCGTTTTCGAGATAATATCAACGTCCAGTTTTTGACCTTGACAGTGACCGAGAAGGTCTCGGTCACCGGGTTACCTCTTATGTAACGTTGTTTACGCCTAAAGGGTCGAAAATTTCTAACCTTTTTCGAGATAATATTCAACTTCCGATTTTTTTATCTTGACTGTGATCGAGAAGGTCAAGGTCACCGCCGTACACCCCATACGCGTTCCAACCAGCGGTGATATTGGATCGCTTGCTGGAGCGCATGTACAATTAGCCTTAGTTTCACTTGGTGCTCTTAGTCCCAGACAACCCAATGGCGACATGGCACCCACAACTAACCAAGTGGCTGGTCTGGCCGCCAACACGGATTCCATTATAGGTAGAGGATTTGTGTAAAAAGCACTGGAATAACTATCATGCGCAACCACAGGCCCTAAACCTTCCGATTTAGCCGCTGCAATGGGATTGTTCTGACGCGCAGCTGTACGGCGAATCATAAATATTCACAACCAGTCTACTTAGACGGTATATGGCTCGTAAATAGAAGAGTTTGAAAGGTGGTGTCTGCTCATGCAAGTCGATCCAGTAGCGACCACAATGCCGCTAATAGCCTATTATCTCATTTATGCGAGGTACGCAAAGAAGGCGTTCGCACCATTAGGAGCAACCCAACGCAACGCGTCGGGTACGATCAAGTTCAGGACGAGTCCCTAGCTAACCTGATAGGAAATTTCAAACTTCCCGGAAACCCCACCATTCCCAGGGTGGATATCAGGAGACGTTAACAACCCATAACGCCAGTAGTCAAATATGTTAAGTCTGTGTACCGGCAGAGTGAACTGAAAACTAGAAAGCCTACGTTTTTGCTGAAGCTCAAAAACGGATGTGTCTCCCCCAGCGCCACAGTCTTTTGCCCAAAGTCGAAAAATGGCCGGATATGAAACTAGAGCAGTGTGCATAGCCCACATATTCCCCACAGGTCCCCATCAGTTAAATACGGCCATCAATAGTCAATCAAGAGCTGAAATTTTCCAAGTCCATCTGGTCCATTTTCCTTGGACGAACCTAGCCCATTTACAATACAGATCTGTGCTTGTTCCCATAGAAGCTATATGCCAAGTTTCATTAAAATCCTTGCAGGAGTTTTTAAGTTATCGTGTTAATAAGCTCTTGATGACAGGCCGACCGACAGACCGACAGAATGACAGAGCATATATTCCCTGTGGGGAATGAATTAAAAAATATATGGGCATTATGTCGTAGGCAACCCGTGTGTAAAATTTGTTTGGGATCGCCCTGCTCGTTATTGAGAAATCGCTGCTGACAGACGAAGATACATTGCGAAATGTTGAAGTCAAAAATTTAAAAATTTGCCAAAAATCGGAATATGAAAAATAAATATATGGGCATTTTCTGTAGCTATAGGCAACACGTGGGTAAAATTTGGTCGCAGTCGGCTGCTTCGTTATTGAGAAATCGCTGCTGACAGGCGAAGATACATTGCTAAATGTTAAAGTCAAAAATTAAAACAAAAATCGCCAAAAATCGAAAAAAATAATCGAATATGGAAAATAAACACATGGGCATTATCTGTAGGTCATAGGCAACACGTGTGTAAAATTTGGTTGCAATCGGCTGCCTCTTTACTGAGAAATCACTGCTGGCGGACGGATGGACTGACGAACAGACCAAAAACAATATATGCCTCCGCGAGGGGGGAGACATATAATAGAGATTGTGACACCATAGAACCCTGGGGGGGGGGGGGTGATCTCTGATGTTAAATGGAACTCTGGATGTTAAAAGATCACGTGTAAGACATTTTGATATTGTTATAGCAAATAAGGTGATAAAATCAAGCCCAGTATTCTTTCTACAGCAACAGCTGCCGTTGTGCGTCTAAGAGTAAGCCAGTCCACTTGAGTACTTCGCTTGTCTAGCATCAAAGAGGTCCAACGGCTGATATATGTTAAATGTTATGGCTGTATATTTGGATCGAACGACGCTGTCAATTAGCCGTCTCCAGCCTCCCCATACCCTTGGGAACAACGTTTTTGCATCTGGAGAGCAAATGGGTGAGTCATCCACGAGGGTAGCATAAGGCAGAGCATTCTTTTAGGAACAGGGGCTCCATCAGTAAGTTCGGGAATGTCCAGTTGCGGACGGGAAAAATGATATGGATAGTTTTCTGGCGTCGGTTCGATCCAACTATACAGCTACAACATCTGTAACAGACACAAATTCGTTTTAATTGAACAAAAAGGCGAATTATGTTGCCTTAGCTTTAAACAGACACCTTGTGGTGCCATGCTCTGGGAGCGCTAGTATATTTTAAAACTGTATTTTTTTATCTGTCGTGTTTATTCTTAAATATTTCGATACACAATGATCTCAAGTCCCCGCATTAAAACTTCCCAGAAATGAAGAATCGAAAACTGAAGTCATCTGATGCCGTAGGTAAAATGTAGGTTACTAAGATATTCTTTGCAGAAAATAGTCTCATGATATATTTTGGATCTAAAGCTTAGATGCAACCGTTTTTTGAGATATTTCACTTTGACCGTTTCATGACGTCACAAGATACAATAATTCTTCGCGTGGAACAAGATCACGTGATCCATTATATTTGTGCAAAATTTTCATTCCCTAGATCTAGGAGTTTCGGATGAGATGCGTTGAAAACATCTGTGAAAACGAAAACATTCGAAATGTCTTGTAAAGCAAACACTCCTTGGGATTTTCAGTCCACGGTGTAAAATAAGAGAAACTTATGGAAATGCCGTTTCAACATTTAATGCTTATTTTTATATATAAATATAATTAAAAATATCGTATCATTTTTATGCGTGAGATAAAAAATCACTTGCATGTTTCGTAATATAATTTAAAGATTTATAATTTGAGATATCTGAAATAAATTCTTGATCTCAATCAAAGCAAAATAAATATTTGAGCTAAAAATTGGGATTTTGCTATCAAATATTTCATTATTCATATCAAGAATTGAATTTTTTATCTTTAAAAATCAATTTTAGAGATCAATGAATCATTTTGGAAATAAATAAATATTTCTTGATATCTCTAAAAATATTTATTGATATCAAGAATTATTTTTTGAGATCAAGAGAATTCATTTAGATATATCAAAAATATAATTACGGATAGCAAAAATTAATTCTTGATATAAAAAAATCAATTTTTGAGATAAAAACTTAATACTTTATATCAGTAATTCCCCAATAAGTGTGAAAATGGCATTCCATGGAAATTGCCGATTTTTTTCGATTTTTTTCCAAACTAACAATAACCCTTTGGGACTGAAAGCTCTAAGTGTAAGCGACCAGTGCACACAAAACATAAGACTACAGGCTTATATCACACACTTCTTGTATCACACACTTTCAATCGAACCTATTGAAGTTTTTGTTTTTGTAAACAAAAACAAATGTTTCCCCATAATTCACCAGTAACCATTTTCCATTTTCTGTTTCCCTCGAATCCCACGTGCCCAGTAACTTAAATTGTGGCTATTTCAATCCTTGTTTTTATAGATTTAGATAGTTTAGATTTAGGTTTTTATCTGGGTCTAGAAGGCGTCACTAAAGATGTTTTACTGTACGTCTTTTTTGTCCGGTTCCAGGCAATGGTTGCTAAAACATGTTTTACTGTGGGCCCTTTTCATCTTGGTTCTGAAGTTGGTCCTTACAGCAGTTTTGCTGTACGAATTTTGTTTATCCGGAAAGTCGATCCAATTTTCCGCTATCGAGATATTTTTATCCTATGACGTCCGGCCATATTTGACAGAATCCTTGCACACAAGATCTTGTTCAAAATGTATACACCAAACCTCATTCTCGTTTTGCGTGTTGAAAACCAACCAGTCGTTTTGGCTAGGCAGAAAATTTTTCTGTTTGCTGCCTTCAGTCTAAGGTGAATTTCTCCGAATTTGTTATTAAACATTGATACTACTTTCATTTTTCAATTGTGTTAACATGAGCGTCGTGGGCTCGCGTAATTTGGAGTTTTCGCCTTGTAGGCTCTCTACTAATAAATCTAAGTTTGCATTACGGGGGTTGCCTTTCCCGAAAAAGGTAACTAGTAGGTCTCCACCGTTTGCTAGTTTAGGAGTCCTTACAGACGGCCGATCTAGGAGCCGATTCATGCAAGATTCGAGCTACTTTTTCCGCCTTGATCACCTGTGATTGCTTAGCTTCCTGCTTCCAAGCAGGCTACCGTAACCCAGCACATGACGGGGTTACTGGGAACCGCCTGAACGCAAGAGGTTGATTTTTTCAACTCTGACAGCCACTGAGTCGCCTCTTTAGCTCGTCAGACTTGGTACCTTGGAGCTAGCCTAGCCTTGGCAGCACTCAGCGAGACGGGACTGTGCTAAGGTACCGAATACCCACTGGGTACCTGGTTCTGAGCAAGATGACTTGGCACCAAGGCACATCTCTGTGCTTGGCACCAACCATGTACCAAGGGGTACCAAGGTCCAGTTCCGTACCCAAGGCTTTGTAAATCTTGGTCAGGTGACTTACCAAGGAAAAAGAACCATCTCGGTTCTTGGTCATTACCAAGACCGAATGCGTCCTTGGTCCATCTTGCGCCCGCCCCTGCGTTCTCTCGCTTTTGGAGTCATCAATACGTCTCTCGCTAAAGCAAAGAGCTTGGTTCTGTGTAGATTTCAGCTTACTGAGAAGAGTGTTGGTAACTTGCGCTGAAGCCTTTCTTTGCTTCGTTTTCAGACATGACAGAAACTAACCTACTCCTCAGCAGTCGGAAGATTTCGTGCGTCCATCCAGTGTTAACAATCCTCTCTCTCTCTCTCTCTCTCTCTCTCTCTCTCTCTCTCTCTCTCTCTCTTTCTCTCTCTCTCTCTCTCTATCTATCTCTGTGACAGATGCAGAAAGGATAGAGACATTCCCCTCTGTGACGCACTTCATACCTGCGAGGAGTGTGCACACTTATCCCCACATGACTGGGACGCCTTAGAGAAGATCCGCACTAAGAACGGGAAGCGCAGAGGTCGTCGTAAGGTGCTGTCCCTGTCATTCGCGATGCCAAGGGCGGGTTCGCTGGTACTTGGTCAAGTGACATCCGCACAGGGGTACGGAATCGGACATTTCCAGCCCACCGGATGATTCCCCCTTTGTTGATGGTGTCTATGCCTATCTCGGCATCCAAACCCTGCCCCGCTGGTCAACCACAGGGTCTGAACATCGGAAATACCCACGAGGCGATTACCCTCAGCGATAGTGAGTCTGGCATTTTACCCCCATCCGCCCAAATTTAGCTAAGACAACAGGTCGATGATGATGAGGAATTCGCCCCTTTTGGTACGTCCCCTTTATCTACAATCTCAGAGACAGGAAAGGGGCTATCTATCGCCCGTCATAGACTTGGTAGCCAAGGAGTAACCGGACCTCTCGCACACCGAGGGTCGTAGCTTGGAAGAAGAGTCTGATGCAGAGGGTGATGAGGAAGGTGATTCACCCAGTGAGTTCTCGCTCCCAGTACAATTTCATCTCCGCTCGACGGACCCTATACTCTCTCCGGGAAAGGGACGGCGACTGTGCGAGGATCCATTTGCAGCGGGCAGACGGCCGATTCGCACCCCGTTGCCCCCAGACTTCTCACCCGTACCAGAGACACCGTTTTCCCAACCACCAGAGTCAGTGGCCCCCGAAGATGTGCCATTTTGGGATGCTATACAGCAGATTGCCAAGCTCGTATCGAGTATCGAGTGTTGATGTCCAGTTTCAGAGAGAGGCGATACGCCGATCCGTATGACATCATAAGCCACCATTCCCCAACCAAAAACTTTCATCGCGTTGAAGACCAGCGAAGGGGTAACCAACGCCCTCTCGATACGGGGTCAAGAGTTCAAACGCGTAGACGCCCGCGAAGGACGAGTGCTGTCATGTTTTCAACCCTCCAAACACTGCGCAGTGAAACAGGGCCCCTACCGTTCCTCTGACAAGCGCAAACCGTTGGAAGCGTTGGAGCAGACCGCCAAAAGCACAGTTTGGATGCCGTCGGTCCGCCAGGACATTCCACTGGTCGAGAGGGATGCTAACTCCATTGAAAGCTCAATTAGACACGTGCTGAATATCATGTCCTTCCAGGACCACACGCTGATTCCGCTTAGAAATCGCGTAGATCATCCGCAATTGACAGACTTGGTGGCACTCAAACTACTGAAGTGCTTGGCCATAGCGACCAGAGATGTGGTTCAGCTGGCAACCTACCTAACCATCTCGATGGTATATCTGCAACGTGACGCGTCCTCGCAGCACTGCTAGTCCAGCGTAAAGGGCCTCCGTGACCTACGGCACACCCCTATACTGGGGAAGAAAGAGCTGTTTCCCCCGAAGGAGATAGAAAGGGTGCACCAGGAAGGCAGATCCCTCTCACAGGACATGGCTCTCATGGTAAGGGCAACCAGATGATTCTGGCGCCCATAGAAGCGCAGACACTCTCAGCTTCAACGCCAAGATAGGTCGAGGTCGAGCAGCAAGGCGCGGGCTCCTCTTCTAAAGAAGCCTAGGCTACAGAGCAGCAGCAAGACGCCCCCACAGGCCTCGCAGCACTGCAGGTAACAATCAGCCAAAGTGTCTCTCAGGCAGGGGGGCCTCGTCTCTCAAAGATACTTTTATAAGGTCAGAACATAGGGAAGGTATTCAGCCCTCCAAGGACTGCTTGCTCGTAGGAGCGAGGCTAGGCAAGTTCTGGCCAGCTTGGCGCGATATGGGCACTCCGAAAAGGGCGGTGCGTTGGCTGAGAGAGACGGGGCCCACGGGGTTACATTCCCCCCTCCCATAGCTCTACGAGGCCAAGCCCCAGGCAGTCTAGTTGCGTCTTACGAGCACAACACGGTAAAGCATCAAGTCTTGCAAGACATGGCCGAAGACTTGGCCGAAAGGAGCGATAAGGGAGATGCCAGAAAAGCAAGAGGGGTTTTTCAGCAGAGTCTTTCTGGTACCCAAAACATCGGGAGGTTGGAGGTTAGTCATAGATCCTTCCACCCTAAACCAGTCCCTACGGTTCACACCCTTTCAGATGGACACGGCTCAGCTAATAAAGGGCTGACTGGAAGCGGGCATATAGGGGAAAAGAAATGTTTCTATCAGGCTCTCCCATTCGGTCTCTCCATGGTGCCCTATGTCTTCACAAAGATCATGAAAATTCTCAAGGCGTGGGCTCGAATCTAAGTTATGTTGGTATTCCAGTACTTGGACGACTTGTTCCTGGCGCATCACGACCAGGACACCACGCAGGCCTTGGTCAAACAGGCAGCAAAGTCCGAACTCGTCCCAAAACAAATGATGGTATTCTTGGGAGAAAGATGGGATTTAAACCTGGCAAGGGCTTATCCCATCCCCGAGGGCCTGGAAAAATCCGCACATCCATCCAAGCCATAGAACCATGTTCGAAGGTAAGTATGGCAAAAATGGAATCCCTCTTGGGCTGTCTAGTAGCCACAGAGAAGATTGTTCCGATAGGGAAACTGCACTACAGGCAGTTCCAGGCAGAAATCAGACATGCCCTGCGGCAAGGGAGGCACCCCAAGGCCACAGTGTATGCTTCCAAGAAAGCACTTCAGGCACTGGCTTGGTGGTGCGACAGAAAGGTCATGGGTGAAGTGGTTCTCTTTGCAGCCCCACCCCCAGAGTTAGAGATGCAAACCGGTGCGTCTCTATTGAGGTGGGGGATTCATTTCCAGGGCAGAATGTTGCAGGGCTCGTGCCCGAGGCAGGTAAAAAACTGTCACCTAAACTGGCAGGAGTTACAGGTGGTTTGGATAGCCTTAACCGACATATCCCACGCTATGGAAGGGAGATACGTGGAGTTCCACTTCGACAACTCCACAGCGATAGCTTATGTGAACAAGCAGGGTGAGGGTACCAGGTCCCAGCAACTCACCGAGCTAACCAACAGCATCCTGTGCCTAGCTCGGAAGAAAAGGATTCAACTATCAGCTCGGCATCTGGCAGGTCCCCGGATGTGTTAGCAGACCTCGCTTCCAGAATTGGTCAGGCAATGCACACAGAGTGGTGTCTATCAACGTAGGCTTTCGAGTGGGTAAACCAGCACTCTCCGTGGGGACGATCCACCCTGGACTTGTTTGCAAACGCACTGACGACCACACTGCCAAGGTATGTCTCCCTGTGTACAGATCCGCGGGCCTGGGCGATCAACGCCCTGACCTGCGAGTGGCCAAGGGACGAAGTTCTATACGCCTTTCACCCTCAGGTAATCTTACTGCGAGTTATCCAGAGAGCACTACTACTCAAACCCAGACACCTGCTCCTGATAGCCCCATGGTCACCCGACGCTCCTTAGTTCCCCGTCACGACCAATTACGCGACCAGCCCGCAATTGTGTCACCAGAAATCTTATCTCGGCCCCATTGGACATGCCTCCACCCGACCCCCACCTCCTAGACTTACACCTGTGGTGCCTGTCCCTTCGTTCCTAGGGAGGCTTGGCTTCTCCAGGGAAGTGGCAGAAAAAAATAACCATAGTGAGTCCACAGCGAAGGTGTATCGGTCGCAGAGGAACAAATTTGCCTGTTGGTGGGCTAATTCCATTCCAAACTTCGCCAGCAGTAGTGGCAGATTTCCACCTATTCACAACCGAACACTTGAAGGTGGGTTCGATCGAGTGCTATCGAGCGCCCATAGGTTCGAGGTTGAAAGCCTAGACAATTTATGACCCAGGAGAGGGCCCGGCACTGTCTATGCTTCAGGGTAAACTCTCCCCCATCGGTCACTAACTTAGCACAGTTGGACCTGTCCTTGGTCCTGTGCTATCTCCTGAGAGTAGATATTTTTGGGAGATTATAACCCCCAAAAACGAAACAGTATGATTCACCGTTCTACTAACACTGGCTTCAGGCAAGAGAAGATGAGAAATTCACGCCCTGGATCGCCAGATCAAGAAAGAGAACGGTGAGTGGAGAAAAGTCTTTCTGAGACCGAGACGGGGTTTATGGGTGAGACCCACATTGTCACCGCGGGTCTTGTACCTTGGAACAAATAACACTGTCAGCCTTGCCGAAGGGAGATACGGAGCCAGGCGTAGTATCTCTGTTACGGTGTCAGAGTACTACAGTAAACAAAGTAAAAAGCGTTGACTATTTCCTTCATGCCCAAGTTCAATAAAGACCTGTTAAAACAGACCATTTCCAAACACATCAAACATTTAATTCTAGACGCTTACAGTAAAGTCTAAACAAAGTTCAGGGATCTGTGTAACGTTAAGGCCCATCACGAAAGGCAAGTTGATAATTCAATCAGGGCTCTGCGTAGTATTTCTAAGGCGGGTTGTTGGTCGACACCTCATTTAGGCATTAAGTATTACCTGAAAGACTATTCCCAGTGAGAACTGTCCGGACTATGCTCGTTGGTCCCTTCTGTAGCTGCTGAAGCTATAGTCTCTAATTAACTCCTGTCCATTGCAGTGAACCGACGGCCCCGGACAGAGGCAGACCCAAGCACAAGGAAGCCTTTCAGCGCCCCGACAACGGCTCAGACAAATACAAGAGGGGCCAGAATCAAGGCCGCCGTTAACTGTGTCGTGACACCCACCAGTTTCCTATAGGACAGGAACACCTTGCGCTCTAGTTATGGCTCAGTGCCCCGAGGACGGTGCTACTGGAGCCCACACACCTGTACTTTAGTTAGCGCTGGTTCTTGGTGCTTCACCCCTGCGAGACCAGTAGTCCATCTTCCCTTGACAAAAGATTGAGGTGTGTACGTACACACACTACGCAACTCCTCGGTGCGTCCGTCATGGCCACAAGAGTCGGGCTCACAGGGATCAAGTACCTAGACTAGCTGGTTTCACTTAACTAGTCATCGAAATCTTTGGCACGCTGTAGTGTGTATCTAATAGTATTTTGATCATGTATTGAATGAACACATGGTAGTGTGTCACCTGTCGTATACGAGTGCTCCTCCTCTCCAATCGGTGTCTTGAGTGAGCGTAGTGTGTTCAGTGTAGGTCAATCGATATTGTGAAGTAGTATATTAGAGAAGCGCATGATAGTGTCTTGTACGAGTACTTCGTGTCGCTTGCCTCTATACCATGACAAGGGCATTGCGCGTTAGGTCTCTAGCATGGGTTTTGGTTACTTCTGAAAACTTTAAGTGTCAATTTGTGTTTAACCATAGCGAATTCATGTTTGTCAATGATAATGAATATACTAATGTGTAAGTTTTGGAGTGACCAAGGATCTCCCAGTGCTGCAACTGCTTGATCACATAGTTAACTACGCAGACTTGCTTCCGCAATCATGTTTGTAAAAAAAATCAAATAAACTATGCGTATTCTCAGATCGACCTTTGTGATTAGGTTGGGCTACCATCTCGTCGGAGGATGGAGGGGGTGGTGTTGGCAAGGGTGATAACGGAGAAGAGCTTAGTCATCCGTGCGTCTTCTCTACTTGTTCTCTTTTAGTATGTTCGTCCTTCCGTGTGCTAGAGTTGTTCACCAACTCGATTATAAGTACGGGTTGGGTGTCTGTTCTGGATATGACCCCCCTCCCCCCTTAGGTTTGGGGGGAGGGGGTCTTGAATAGGTCTCTAGAACAGACAGTCTGTTTTGGATACGTATCTAGAACAGATGGTTTGGATAGGTATCCAGAACAAACAGTTTGTTTTGGAAAGGGCTAGTATACAGGATAAAAAGCTGGCTGAAACCAATAATAAACAAGTTTGTCCAAGGACAAAGTCCCAGCTTACGAAAAGCAATAAGACCCATTCCAGCGTGCATGAGCGAAGGAATTTCCCTGAAATATCGGGCTTCAAAAGATGAGACGGCAAAGAGCTAGCTCAATAATAAATTTAGCACCGGACCAGAACATAGACCGATAAATGCATACAAAGATTTCTTGGGGAACAGATTTTTTGTATCTCTGGTAGACTGGATAGTCTGCCATAGATACCTTCAAACAACGCTCTCATTTCGGACCAGTGCGCATATTTATGTAACTTGCCTCCATGCGCGGTTCTTATTCAGACAAGTACGCATGTTTATTTAATTTGCGTTGATGCGCGGCTCTCATTTTGGAACCGTGCACATGTTCATTTAACTTAATAAAGATTAATGCGCGGTTCTTATTCCAGACCAATGCGCATGTTTATTTTACTTTCGTTGATGAGCGGTACTTATTTTGGACAAGTGCACAAGTTTCCTTAGGTTGTCTTGATGCGCGGTTCGCATTTCGGAAGAGTTTGCATGTTTATCTAACTTGCACGGTGCGCATGTTTATTTAACTTGCGTTGACGCGCGGTTCGGATATCGGACCAGTGCGCATGTTTATTTAACTTGCATTGATGCGCGGTGCTTATTCTGGACCAGTACAAATGTTTATTTAACTTGCGTTGGAGCGTGGTTCACATTTCGAACCACTCCACACGTTTATTTAAGTGGCGTTGATGCGCGGTTCGAATTTTTGGACCAGTGCGCATGTTTATTTAACTTGCGTTGATGCGCGGTGCTTATTTTGGACAAGTGCACATGTTTATTTAACTTGCGTTGATGTGCGGTTGGCATTTCGGACCAGCGCCCATGTTTTTTTACCTTGTGTTGATGTGCGGTTCTTATTTCGGATCAGTGCGCATGTTTATTTACCTTGTGTTGATGTGCGGTTCTTCTTTCGGATCAATGCGCATGTTTATTTACTTGTGTTGATGTGCGGTTCTTATTTCGGATCAGTGCGCATGTTTATTTTACTTGCGTTGATGAGCGGTACTTATTTTGGACAAGTGTACAAGTTTCCTTAGGTTGCCTTGATGCGCGGTTCGCATTTCGGAAGAGTTTGCATGTTTATCTATCTTGCGTTGATGCGCGGTTTGCATTTTGGACCAGTGCGCATGTTTATTCAACTTGCGTTGGTGAGCAGTTCGAATTTCGGACCAGTGCGCATGTTTATTTAACTTGCTTATTTTGGACGTGCTTTAAACTTGCTTTAACTTGCTTATTTTGGACGTGTGCATATGTTAATCTAACTTGCGTTGGTGCGCGGTTTGCATTTTGGACCAGTGCGCATGTTTATTCAACTTGCGTAGGTGAGCAGTTCGAATTTCGGACCAGTGCGCATGTTTATTTAACTTGCGTTGATGCGCGGTGCTTATTTTGGACCAGTGCAAATGTTTATTTAACTTCCGTTGGCGCGTGGTTCGCATTTCGAACCACTGCGCATGTTTATTTAACGTGTGTCGATGTGCGGTTCTTATTTCAGGCCAATGCGCATATTTCTTTAATTTGAGTTGATGCGCGGTTCTTATTCTTGACCAGTGCGCATGTTTATTTAAGTTGCGTTGATACGCAGTTCTTATTTTGAATAGTGTGCACGTTATTTAACTTGCGTTAATGCGCAGTTCGGTTCGCATTTCTAACCAGTGCGCATGTTTATTTAACTTGCGTTAATGCTCGGTTCCCATTTCTGACCAGTGTGTTTGTTTATTTAGCTTGCGTTAATGAACGTTTCGCATTTTCCACCAGTGCGCACGTTTATTTAACTTGTGTTGATGCGTGGTTCGCATTTTGGACCAGTGCGCATATTTATTTAACTTGTGTTGGTGCTCGGTACTTATTTTAGATCAGTGCAAATGTGTATTTAACTTGCGCTGAGGAGCGGTTCGGAATTCGGACCAGTGTACCTGTTTCTTTAGGTTGCGTTCATGCGAGGTTCGCATTTCGGACCAGTGCGTAGGTTCACTTAACTTGCGTTGACACGCGAATTGCATTTCGGACCAGAACGCACGTTTATTTAAGTCCCGTCGATGCCCGACTCTTATGTCTATTCAACTTGCGTCGATTCGTGGTTCTTTCTTCGGACCACTGCGAATGTTTATTTAACTTGCGTTGATGCGAGGTTCTCATTTCAGACCACTGCGCATGTCTATTCAACTTTCGCCAATGTGTGGTTCTTTTTTCGGACAAGTGTGCATGTTTGTTTAACTTGCGTTGATGTGCGGTGCTTATTTTGGACCGGATCGCATGTTTATTTAACATCCGTCGATGCGCGGTTCGCATTTCCGACCATTGCCCATGTTTTTATTTAACTTGCGTTGATGCGTGGTTCTCATTTCAGACCAGTGCGCATGTTTCTTTGGGTTGCGCTGATGCGCGGTTCGCATTTCGGACCAGTGCGCATGTTTCTTTAGGTTGCGTTGATGCTCGATCCGCATTTCGGACCACTGCGCATGTCTATTCAATTTGCGTCGACGCGTAGTTCTTTTTTCGGACCATTGCGCATGTTTATTTAACTTGCGTTGATGCGCGGTGCTTATTTTGGACCAGTTCGCATGTTTATCTTCCGTCAATGGTTCACATTTCGGACCAATGCGAATGTTTATTTAACTTGCGTCGATGTGCGGTTGTTAAATCTGACTACTGCGCAAGTTCATTTAACTTGCGTTTATGCGCTGCAGGAGAAGGTTCATTTATTTTTTTTTTAAATTCCGAAAAAAATTCAAAAGTTTTCCAATTCACTCAAAAAACACAAGCCGTATGCATGACCCCCTAAAGTCGGCTTGTATCAAAAATAAATGAAATCTGATAAAAACAGTAGGAGGAAATGCATTTTGAAGTTTTTTTTCTTCAAAAGCTCCCTAAAAATACAAAAATTGTCCGATCGACTAAAAAGCACAAGCCGTATGCACGACCTTTTAGGGTCATCTGATCTTTGAGAGGTTTCGGATCAAAAATGTAGGACGAGACACATTTTAAATTTTTTTTCTTCAAAACTTCCCCAAAAATTCAAAAATCACCCGATCGACTAGAAAAGCACAAGCCGTCTGCACGACCCTTTATGGGTGCCTCATACCAAAAATAAATCACACCCGGTCAAAAATGTAGGAGGAGACACATTTTAAAATTTTTTCTTTAAAAATTCCCCAAAAATTCAAAAGTCACCCAATCGACTAAAAAAGCACAAGCCGTATGCACGACTCCTTAGGTATGCCTCACACCAAAAATAAATTACATCGAATCAAAATTGTAGGAGTAGATGCATTTTGAATTATTTTCTAAATTTTTGCTTAAAAAATTCCCCAAAAATACAAAAATAGCCCGATCGACTAAAAAAGCACAAGCCGTATGCGCGACACTTTAGGGGTGTCTCATACCAAAAATAAATCACATCCGGTCAAAAATGTAGGAGGAGATACATTTTAAATTTTTTTCTTTAAAAATTCGCCAAAAATTCAAAAATCACCCGATCGACTAGAAAAGCACAAGCCGTATGCACGACCCCTTAGGGATGCCTCACACCAAAAATAAATGACATCGGATCAAAATTGTAGGAGGAGATGCATTTTGAACCAAAGTTTACTAAATAAACAACTAACTAACTAACTAACGGACACCGCCCGCAAACCGATAGGAATACCCCAGCTTACGTGTAACGTAAGCTGGGCTAAAAATATGAGTCAGAATGCACCCTGCGTCAGCATGCACGCAGCGTGTGTACACTCTGTAGAAAGCGTCATAGCGTTTCGTCACAGCGTTTTGTAATAAAAGTGCACTTCCGTGTTATGCATTATCAGCAGTTTTATCGTTGTGGATACTGTGTAAGTGATTAGAAAAATGATAGAGTTTCATTGTGAAAAACCAAAGGATAAGTGTTGTTTTTATCACCGTTGTGTGCACGGTGGAAAAATCAAAACAAAAAACATCATAGAGTTTCATTCGGATAAGTGCTTTTTACAGTTTCTCAAACCTGTTATTGTGGCCCGACCCCCTTTCCAACCTCGTATTATCGGCCGACCCCCTCAAACCTGGTATTATCGTCCGATCCCCCAACCGCACGTAATCGATGACGTCATAGAGAGTATGAGATATTCAACAACGCAACAGCAATGGCAACAACAGTTGCAAAAACTTTCTGTTCTAGATACGTATCCAAAATAGACTGTCTGTTCTAGATACCTATTCCAGATCCCAGTCTCTGCTCCCCCCTCCCGGCGCCAAACCTAGGGGGAGGGGGTCATATCCAGAATAAACACCCTATCCTTACTATTATATTTTGAACTAAAGCACATTAAATACATTAATCATCCTTAGTGGTGTTTTATTTACGTCTTTTGCCGTCACACGGAACGTGGCACGTTCTGTGGAGTAAAAGCTAAATTCTTGTGAAATTTTTCTAGGCTTGGCTCACAACGCAGGTCACCCCGACTCCTGTGTTAGTCAAGTATAAAAGCGGAGATAAGTGAATTCGGAGCTTTTACGAAGTAAAACTGACGTTTTATTTTCGTAAAACGCCGTTTTCGCGTTCTCCACTTTTATCATAGTGTCCCTCCCAGCCACCCCACGAACCTATGTGTGGTTGGTGCAGGAGAACAATACTCGAATAAGGCTTGGTACCAGGCATGCTGATTGGTTGTGACCAAGGACCCGTTATTCGAGCACTGGAAAAATTCTTGGTTCCTAATTTCGTGATTCTTAGAGTTTTACGAGTAAACCCGAATAAAAGTGGGGAGCGAAAATTACACTTTTACCCATAAAAGAGCGTTTTACAAAATAAAACGTCAGTTTTGCGTGATTACGTCATACGTCGCAATCGTTCATTGTACTCGCGAAGAAACCTGAGAGAATATTTTGGACCTACTAAACAACAATCCCATCAAGTTCAAACTTTCTCAGACGTTCAGTGGCTGAGAAATTTCGCACACAAGATTTTTACTTAATGACGTCATACGCCTTCTTTAATAACGTTACGTGCGTCAAAAGTTGAAAGGACCGTCCGCCTAACCAAGGAATAAACTGAGGAAGTATGTGGTTGATCCGACTTTTCGTTCTCGAAATATCCTGCACACAACATTTTGTTTACAACAGACTGACACAGACACACACACACACACACACACACACACACACACACACACACACACACACACACACACACACATACACACACACACACAGAATGTACAAACACTATATCTACCAATAATTGTTACCTGGATGCCTTCGAGACGCTCGCACCGAGTGGATGCTTTCACAGAGCCTGAAGCATGAGAGTTGACCCTTGGCCTCCACGCAAAAATGCCACTTCGATTCTTCCATTGCTTGAAAGCGAAACTGTTTTATAACTAATTTAGTCCAGCGTCGCATGAGCTGTGAGATTCGAGACACACGCGATGTCAGTTGCAGGTCATGAATCTGTATCTCGCGTCCTTTGTTCTCAGCCAATATTTAAGTTTCGACTTGCCTCGCCTCAAACAAAAATGATGAATAACATTCAGGTACCTTCTATTATTTTAGCTCTATCTACGTTGTTGTCCAACAACCAACCTCTACGGCGATTCGATCTGTGGTTTATAATTCCTTTGTACTCGGCAGACCCACTGGAGATTCCGCGAAAATAGTGCTCATAAAGAGAGGAACTACTTTTTGAAATATGTATCCGTACTACGTTTTTACATAACAGGTAGATCCCCTCGGAGGTCAGCTGTGCTATAACAACGCAAAATCTATGCAGTATAGCTAAATATAGTACAGCAAATAGGCTTTTAGGAGTACAGCAAATAAGCTGTAACACGCATTCACAATGCAATATTTGTAGCCCCAGCTGTCTCAGCTAGACTGGGCTCTGCTCGTTCGAGAATGTTGATCATAAGTCCCAGGTGTCTCTTTGTCACTCTGGTGGCGTGGGTAGAGGCACCCCGGTCAAGGTGAACACGGGTCTGCGTGTAACATTTGTTTACAGTAAATTAATTTTCTCGCATGGAAACAAACTTTGATTTGGTAACGCTTTGGTTCTAAACAAAAAATATAAAAAGACACCTATGCTTTCTTATTGTACAATCTGTAATGAGGGGAAAACATTTGAAAACATGGTTAAAAATCAAAATTTCAGTGAAAATTCAGCAAGGAACCCGCCCCCCCCCCCCCCCCGCCAACCACACCCCAGGAAAGGCTGTGAAATTTGTTTTTGTTCTTCTCGAAAAGAGCTCTTATGATCAGGTTTCTCACAAGAACGTGATGATGCCACAACTCCATTCGAGTACCACCCCTGAAAACATAACAAGGAAAATGCGCTTCTTTTTGTAAAAATCTTAAACAGTCAGTCCATTTGGAGATTGGTGTATGTATGTGTGTGCATGTGTGTGTGTGTGTGTGTGTGTGTGTGTGTGTGTGTGTGTGCGTGTGTGTGTGTGTGTGGGAAGGGGGGGGGGTGTACTGTGTATCTGTACGAAGCATACAGTAGGGAACCCGAAATAGTACAACCTTAATAGAAGGGCACCCAATGAGCTTCTCGTCGTGATAACTGCTGAGATAACTAAGCAAAAGGAACAGGTACTGAGGAGCAGATCAAGCTTGTGGTATTTTTTATAATGCAGCTGGTAAATTTTAGGAAACAATCGTTCCTTAAGAAACAGCATTATCTGCTATTTTACAGCCGCTTGTAAATTTCTAGCCAAATCAAGCAAAAGATATTTTTTTTATAAATATTGAATGATATTCAGCTAAGTGGGAAGAGAAACAAGTATATTGTGGACAGATGGTTCATATTTTGAACTGACTGGTAACTGTGATATACCATCTGTTCTTTAAGGTAGTGTGATGGCTAGCTTGTATCAATTTTCAAGATGCCCCTGACAAAAATGTTTACATTACATGTATACATATAAACTAGAACCTTATTTCGCTGTTTTATAACTATATGCCTGCTCAGTCAATAAAACCTTAAGCCAACAAAAACCAAACACTACTCAGCTTATAAGACGTATTCAAGCTGTGTTATTTGCAATATATTATTCAAGAAATAACTCATTCGAAGGAAGTATTTTGCATTTTAACTTTTGTCAAGTGTTAAACATTTCGCTAGCGAAATAAGGTTCTAGTCTATTTACACAGTGAGAGATCGCACAAAGCTCAGCAACTGTGTGTTCTGTGATGTACGTTAAATGCTCTGTATTTACTTGCAAAAATACACTCTTTTCACATGTCTTTTTAACACAGAAAACGAAATCGAAGACGACAATAAAAAGCGACATGCATCGTTCAGATCATGCTCTTCATAAGTCCCAAGTTTCATGGTCCTACAGCCCATACTGTCAGAGAAGAAGAAGACACAAAAAATCGGAAAACTGTCAAGAAGAAAAAAAGGACGAACGGCTGCTCGCACAAATTCATATAACCCTTGCAAGGCAAAGGCTTGTCAAGTGTTAATAATGAAATTATTGGACCATGTCTACAAGACTAAAACAAGCCTAAAAGTTTGGTTCGTTTTCTAGGGTGTCTGTAAAAATACGAGGAGAAAGGGTGGGGGGGGGGGGGGGTCATTTTGAAGTCAGACCCGATCCGCGCGGAGTGCCAATTTCATTAAAAAGGGGGACGTAATTTTCATTCAGTACTTGTGGTTAAAAGGGGGAGAGTTCTTTCAGAAATGTACTCTGAGTTGGAAAAAGGGACTGTATTTCTAGCTTAGCTCTCTGCGTTTAGGGGTCGTTTTAAAAACTAGCTGGTACCTGAATGCCCCCCCCCCCCTCCTCTGAAGTTCGTTCGGTGCCATCGTGCATTTTCCAGATAATACGATACAGAGTTCGTCCAGTCCTTCTTGGGAAAAATGACACCATGTAACAGATAAACGTTTACATACGTGAGCATAGACATGGTGCACTGCGATAAACAAACTAATCGTTTGATAATAGCGAGGACAGGCCATTTAAGTGGCAACATTCTGTTGAGAGGGTCTTACGCCATGCTTTAGCGTTGTTGCCCAACAGCTAACCTCTACGACGGTTCGGTCTGTTGTGTGCAACACCTTTTTAATCCGCTGACCCACTGGGGATTCAGCGAAAAAAAGTACTCTGAAAACAGAGAAACTGGTTTTTAAAATATCCGTCCGCACTGTGGTTATATTTAAAACTAAGCTTTCGCAGTAAGAGTGAGTCTCCGGCCCATGGAAAAACAATAACAAGTATACAGTTTTGGGCACGTGTTTTATTTTATTCATAAAACACTGGAGAATAGCACACGAATGGATGCGTAAAATTTTGCCAATGCCAACAAAACTACATACATAATGGCATCATATGGCAAGTAAGCAAAGTATAGCTGAAGGAGGAGAGAGGGGAAGGGGGTGGGTAAAGTTTTGCTTGCTGCGAGCTTGTATGCTGCCTTGAAAGCGCTGGGGAAAGAGACAAGAACTGGGGTGTATATAGGGGAGAGTGTTTACAAAGTTTTTGCTGCATGTTTTGGAGAACCAATCGAACAAAGGGGGGCAAAGCACCGTGGCGATAATGTGTCCGTAGAGCAGAATTCTTTCCTGCTTGTCACGTAATCGATCTTTTGGAGCGGAAAGGGGAGAAAGAATACCGAGTGGGAAAGTAGGAGAGGTACATTGCAGCAACACGGAAGGGGTGACAAGCACGGAAAACGATATTTAAACATACAATAAACTAAATACGACATTTAAACAACAATAAACCAAAATAAACAGGAATTAGGACAACCGTAAAAAGGGAACCATTGGCCTTAAAATGAGATTAAACATTCAAGGCGGTGGTGGAAAACACCGCGCATAGGGACTTCGTCTCTAGCCTCAATAAAACACATTATTTTATATTTAAAATTTTGGTGATATTTTTTTTTTTGTTGAAAATTGTTAATTGACGAAACAATGACAATATTTTTCGTTCAACAACACGCATTACAATTTGCAATTTGCCCATTAACACAACACTAACCCAACTAAAATACAATTGTCAATTAACATGAAATACGAAAATGATCAGCTGTGACGTTTGCTACGTAAGTACCCAGACACGTCATATCGATGACGCGGTACTACGGGAACTGTTTGTTTATCGCTTATACGTGAACAGCTGTTTTTTTTGTTTTTTTTTGAAAAATAAAAGCCAGGATGGAAGCTTGGGGACGGAGGCGGGTTGACCCGTGCGCTAGGGCGAAAGCAGGCAAAAGGCATCGTATCCCTCTGTTGCCCGGAGTTTTACCGACTGTGCTCCGCCCCCAACTTCCCTGTTCGCTAATTATTAACCAATTCTTGCGGACAGCTTCGTGCAATGCATTGTGGGTAACTGAGGGCGAAATTAGCGATATTTGGAGTTTTTTGCACTGTTTTATACCAACACAAATTCTTCGATATTTCCGTTGAGTAATAAAATTTTTCTAAACGGTAAAAACTATTTAAAGAACTAACTTCCTGGCATATGACAAGTAGGCCAAAATGCATGCAATCGGCCCAGAACAAGAGAAATGCCCTGTTATATTTGGTATAAAAGAGTGAGAAAATATGCTTTTTGCCCTGACGCAGGCACTGGTACTTTTTGATCACGTGATGAAAAGGTTAATTCTCATTGGTGGATGTAAGGTTGTGACGTGAACTTGTCCGCAAGAATAGATGCAAAGGAAAACAGCAAAATGATTTGAGTACTATTACACAGTGACACCGCGGTAAGTTTAAAAACAAATAAAATTATTATTTAACAATTAAACATTCAAGGCGGTGGTGGAAAACACAGCGCATAGGGACTTCGTCTCTAGCCTCAATAAAACACATTGTTTTATATTTAAAATTTTGGTGATATTTTTTTTGGTTGAAAATTGTTAATTGACGAAACAATGACAATATTTTTCGTTCAACAACACGCATTACAATTTGCAATTTGCCCAAAGTATCACCGAGAAATAGTAGGGGTAGGGAGAACATTTTTTTTTTTACACTTTTGACCCCAACATCTGAGAGCACTTAAAACGCAGTTCTAGGGGTTTATCCATGTATCTCAGATAACAGTCTGAAGACCAACCTCCTTGGGACTTGATAATTACTGGGGGCAAACCACATTTTAGCGCAAAGCTGGCTCCGCCTCGGCGGAGACTATGTCCACTGTACCGTGAGGGGTCCAGAGAGAGTGTGTTTGGAAAGCCTTTGAGTAACTGCGTAAACATATCATGTGTTAAAGGAGTGAAAGATGCCCCAACCCCGCACGAGAATAGAGAGGCATCTGGTGGGGCAGGGCTGCACGACAGGGTCTTTCTTAAGGCTGTAACTGGACACAAAACAGAATTGGGAATCGCAGGGATGGGAACACAAAATACTCTAGAAAAATCCCTCAATGTTTTTGTATACTTTACGTTGACTAGGGCCCCTGATTTTAAAAAGGTAACGTCCCTTCTACATAAATCTTTACGACAATCGTGTGAATTTACCGCTCTAGTCAGAAGGGTTGATTTCCTAAAAAAGGTGAAAAACCCCATTAAGCAGGCTGCCCAGAAGCAAGCGTGTAAACTGTTCCTGGTGTCAATAAGCGGCGCGATGCGAGACAGAATCTCTATTGTTATCGGAAGTTTTTGAAGCGGTGCGGCTCCAAATTTTGCGTCAATACCCTTCAGGAGAGTTTGTAAGAAGTAATTGTTCTCTAAGGGGTTCTCGTAGCCGAGCTCCAGATGCAGTAATCTGATGGCGCTGAGATAACAACGGACTGATTGCGGCTTTAAACCTCATGACAGGAAGGCCACGTAGCGTGAAACTGTTTGATTCTCTGCGGGTGCGGGGCGGCAATGGAAATAAAAACAGAATGCTAAGTATGTCCTCAACTGTGTTGAATATGCCTTTTGTGTGTTATCCGATAAGGCTTCCTTTCTCAGGGATATTATCTCAGCGTCCAGAAAGGCCTTTTGTCGTTCCATTCCTGTAATAAACGAATTAAAGACTCGTTAGGCATGTGGTATTCCAGAGGGTAAAAATTCAAATGCGCGAATGCATATGTTGCAAACGAGAGATTGTATAATCTTGAGATGCTATCCGCTAAGAGGTTCCTTTGGGTTGAAACGAAACAAGCTATCAGCTTGATATTGGATTGTGCACATTGCAGGAAGATATCTCTCAGGATATCCGAAGCCAAATTATTCTTTATAGATCCTTTATTCAGGGCGTATAAGGTGGCCATGTTGTCCGTGTAAACGCGAATCTTCTTATTGCTACAGAAAGATGTCCATCGCTTAATTGAGACTAACACCATCATTAGCTCTTTAACATTTATGTGTTGTGGGTGTATTGTCGGAAAGTCTACTTTCCAGTTAGTATACACCCAGTCAATAGCACGATTATTTAGCAGGAGGGCTGCGCCTCCGGAAACGGAACTGCTATCCGTATAAATGCATGCAGGATCGGGCGACGACCTATTCAACAAGAATTGGCACGTGCCGTTGAATGAGCTGCAGATTTGCGTGAGCGTGGTAATATCGCGCCGTGTATTACCGGATAAGCGAATGCGGTGGTGCGGGTTACGTAATTGAGCCATGCTGTCAATAAGGCGCCGCATAGTTGGGCGAATGGCGTGGACGATCCGTGCGACCCAGTTTAATTTTCCGAGGAGGCTTTGAAGTTCCTTTTTTGTGGCCCGTTTCTTTTCATCGGTCCAGCAGGCCAGCGATTCATTTACTTCTTTCAGTTTATTAGTGGGAATAGAGAGCGTACCCTGCACCGTGTCGATATTTACGCCCAAGAAGACGATGTTCTGGGTGGGTGAAATGCACTTCCTCCAGCTTACTGAAAACCCCAGCGAAATCAGGGTGTGTATTAGGACATGCATTGCTCGTCTGCATTCTTCGCGCGAAGAGGCCGTGATGAAGAAGTCGTCGATATAACAAATAATTGCGTTGATGCCCATGCGTTTGAGAATCCTGCAAACACTTTGGGTGATCCGATGAAAAATGCCGACGCTAAGTGACGCCCCAAAAGGGAGGCGAGTATCTACTAGGTGGGTGTATTCCTTATCTCCAGAAAATTTCCATTTAAAACCAGCCAGGTGTTGCGAGTAGCTACTGAGAGGCACATGCCGATACGCTTGCTGTAGATCAATCTTACACATTAAGTCATTTTTCCCTGCCATAGAAACTGCTATATCGATGGAAGCGAACCGGTGTTTATCCGGGGAGGCGTGAGAATTAATCGAAGACCCCTCGGGCTGTGAACAGTCATTTATGAGCCGTATAGAGCCATCCTCTTTTGGTATCGCAGCTAAGGGGGAGATTATGGTGGGCTTTTCGGAAACGACTTAATAGCGCCCTAGTTTAATTTCATTTAGAATTTCTCGTTCGACGGCCTTGCGGTGGGTAATTTCGGCTGAGCGGCTATTTTGGGCTTCACTCCTCTCTATCTTATCCAACTGATCATTCACTATATCGAAGCCATTTTCCAAACCTGATAAGATAAATTCCCTATCAGGGTCACTGTCCAGAAGGGAGCGCCAGGTGGTTATTTTGGAGGTGAGTGGGCTAGAGACTGCGTTTTCCTATGCACTGTGCATGTACTCGGGTGGGGCTTGAAGCAGCTTGAACATGCGTGCGAAAATTTACATGATGCACGCTGGCATCCTCTCTTCGAATTGTAGTTCCGGCATATTTCAATCCCGGTATGATCACGTAAAACAGGCTTATTCGTGCGGGGTACACCATTATTGTTGTTTTCGAAGGCTGATGAAAAGATGCATATGCCCATAAGGTAAGTGTCATCGTCTCCCCAGCGTAATTGACCCGCGTGCACCCGTTGCCTATATTCGTAATCATAGCGCATGCACCGTTTCACTGGGTAATGCTCGCACATATCCCCGAATTTAACCGCGTACATGTGGTACCCTTCTCTGTCCTCCTGTGTAGAGAACGCACCCGTTTTTGATAGGATGTCGTATATCCGATTGTGCCCCTTTATCCACTGGGCCAGCGTGGTATTCTCTGGAGTCACGCGCTTCCCGGATGAGACAAGCATTATTTTAGCCTCCCCATGGGTAGAAATTAGCGATTCGGTGCGTTGTGAGCCCCCGATAAAGGTACCACAAAAGTCTTGTACAAAAAGGGGTCTACCTGGCTTGGTGGGCTTTGCTTGCCATGGGTCGTCCCCGTGGAAGTCTTTCTGCAGCGATTCCAGTAGGCTGTTAAAGGTTCGTTCGTCCGGTCGTGGAAGCGTGGAAGGCGTTATGGGCTCTGTTACGTCGTCTGGGAGACTTCCCTTCTTTGGGCAGCGGGAGAT
The DNA here is from genome assembly GCA_949752745.1 of Protula sp. h YS-2021. Taxonomy (NCBI): domain Eukaryota; kingdom Metazoa; phylum Annelida; class Polychaeta; order Sabellida; family Serpulidae; genus Protula; species Protula sp. h YS-2021. The sequence continues at coordinate 28,439,788 of OX457026.1, read as the reverse complement.
TCGTCACCGTTTATGTCCGCTTTTAGATCGTCGTTCTCCTGTTGTAGTGCCTTTATCTCCTTTTTCAACATTAATTGTTTCTTTTCTTCCCTTAACCGAAGTAGTTCACTTTCCAAACTGTCCACTTCACTGTCACTTTCTTTTCCATTATCCATTGGGTTTTCCCTCCTTATGTTGTTCGATATTATCCGGGTTATCAGCTCCTGTTTATTCCCTTTACAGCTGATACCGTAACTACGCAAAATATCTTTAAGCTTAGATTTCAGTTCGCTCTCACAGTATGTTAAATGCTCCATAGTTTGACCCGTGCGCTAGGGCTAAAGCAGGCAAAAGGCATCGTATCCCTCTGTTGCCCGGAGTTTTACCGACTGTGCTCCGCCCCCAACTTCCCTGTTCGCTAATTATTAACCAATAGATGCAAAGGAAAACAGCAAAATGATTTGAGTACCATTACACAGTGACACCGCGGTAAGTTTAAAAACAAATAAAATTATTATTTAACAATTAAATGCTGTTAATGCAAGTTGCGAGTGACCTTACAGTGTTGTGTTATGAGTGCGGCAATAAAGGGGCTTCGGGTGTTTTTTTTTTTACAAAGTTGGCTTTTGAAAAAAAAAGTTGAGGGGGGGGGATAAAACTGGTTTAGAAAGCTTGAGGCATGCACGCTACAGGAACGTTTTAAACATAAAACATTAGAGGCAGAGCAAATAGCCAAGGGAGGGGAGTTGTTTTGAAACCATTCTTAAGCAGAAATAGTGGCTGACCGTTGGAGTCAAGATTAAAATCTTTTACGAAATCATATCACGCTATATTCGTGAAGCAAAGTTCAACTTTCATAGCCAACTAGTCTGGGACGAATTATCTGGAAACCATTCGAACAAAAACATTAAAAAAGTGGAAAAGAAAGGAAAGAAACTATCGGAATAGCTAGAAAAGTATTCCCGTTTGTAGTTTCAAGTTATGCTAGGCCGAATTTCCCCCATCTGCCAGACTTTTAAGGTTAAGGCCAGTTTTTGTGGATTTATCCGCTTTCCATCGTTGTAAAAGTTTCGTTTGTTTTCGTATTTTTAGGCCGAGTAGCCTGAAAAAAGAACCTGGAAACCGCTTTCGACCAGAAATGAAAAAAAAAACACCCACAACAAAGTGAAGAATTTGAGGGACACCAACCCATCTTCGATTTCATGATGGGAATAAGACTAAATTACTGTGACCAATGTATAAAATTGATCTGATTTTGTACAAGGATTGAAAGGAAAATAAATTGACTCACTTGGTTCGAACCATTTTACCCCAATTTTACCCCCAACAAACACGCAGTCTACCTGATATTTTTGGACTTGTCCGCCGCCTTCGACACCGTAGACCATAATATTTATCTTCGGCGATTACAGCGCTCTTTCGATGTCGAAGGCGGTGCGTTAGGCTGGATGTCACCCTATTTATGCGATCGCAGTGCGCGGGTTAAGATCGGTAGTGTTCGATCTGACACTGTTTATATAGAATGCGCACTTCCACAAGGATCCAAAATAGGCCCCAAAGGTTACTCTCAATACACCAAACCTCTCGGCCCGCTCATCAAGGCTCGAGAAATAGTGTATCATTTCTATGCAGATGATTCGGGATTGGCGAGAGGTTTCAATCCTCGTTCGTCAGCAGATCAGCTTGCAAACCTTACCGAGGTTAAAGGTGTGATTACCGACATTGGAGCCTGGATGAGTGCTAATAAACTTAATTTGAATAAAGAAAAAACCGAGTTTCTAATTATTGCAAGCAAGTATAATGAGCAATTCATCGAGGTCGATCAGTTGTGCTTGGACAGCGAATGTGTTCCGCGCTCTGATACTGCACGTGCACTTGGTGTAATGATTGATTCATCTCTCACTATGGAAGCCCATGCGAACTCAGTCATTCGCATATGCTATTACTACCTGCGATGGATTCGAGACGTCAGGCCCAGATTAACGGAACATGCTGCAAAGACACTAGTCCACGCTTTGACTTTCAGCCGCTTGGACCACTGTAACAGTTTGTTGATTAATCTCCCGAAATGTCTTCTTGGGAGGCTACAACGGATACTCAATCATGCAGCTCGTGTGGTAAAACTGTCGAATGAAGAGTGCCCTCGTGATAAACTGATCGCTCTTCATTGGTTGCCGATTGAACAACGCATCATGTTTAAAGTTGCATTAATTACGCATAAAGCCCTTAACGACCAAGCACCAGCATACATTAGAGAGATACTTACGCCTTACGATCCAGCTCGTCGTCGCAGGTCGTCTGACCAAGTCTACTCGTTGAGAATAGGACTAACCAGCGCTATGGTGACAGGGCATTTCAAAATGCAGCCACGAGATTGAGGAACTCGTTGCCTTTTGAAGTACGAATCGAAAAGGATATTTTAGTGTTCAAGAAATTATTAAAAACTCATCTTTTTAGACTATCATACTACAAGTAGTTCCTTGATATGCCAATCTAGTCATTATAATTGTAAGGATTGGATGTGAGACATTTCAGTTTTAACAACTTTTGTGAGAGTATTCAAAATTTCATTCAGTATACAAACACTTTTCTAGTCATTGATTCTACTGTTATGCATAATTTTTAAGTTATGATTCTTTTATTCAGTAAGTATGTAATTACTTGCATTTTAGCTATTGTTGCGCTTAGGGTTAAATCCATTGTAAGCGCATTATAAATACGAATAATAATAATAATAATAATAATAATAATAATAATAATAATAATAATAATAATAATAATAATAATAATAATAATAATAATAATAATAATAATAAAAACGCCCCTATACGGAAACAGATTGTCAATATTCAGATTAAGAAAAAAAAACAAGTCTTAAAAATGTGTAATCTTCTTAACAAAGTCGGCTGGCAGTTACTAAAACAATAAGCCGATTCACAGTTTCGTCTGCAATTTTATAGTAAATAACAAGACTCCAGTCTTCGGATATAAAAAATACAGGAGAGTCGAAAAATATGAAAATCACTTTGAAATGGTATGGAGCTTGTTTTTGGATGGGAAACCATTTTAATAATGTAATGAATACATTTTCATCCATCCTAATGAAGGCTTGACAGCCTATAGATCCGTTATGACAGACAACAGTAACTTTTCGTATATTTTCCTCAACAAGAATGTACAGCGTCATTGTGACCAGGCGAGATCAAGTCTCAATATGTTTGTATAGTCGCCCAAAAGTGGTAGTCATATTTTAAAAACGTTTTATTGAAAATTTCTCAAAGACCGGCATGTACTTAATCTCTTGCGGAAATCGGAAAAGTAAATCACAAAATGCCCTGACGTTGGACTAGGTCTAAAAAATTAAAGTAATCTGACTAAAATTATTTGCAGGAGCACTATTTGGAAAAACTTTATTCCCAAAACACTTAAGGTAATCCAATCCGAATTGTGGGAGAAGAAGCATTTTCAAAATTGCTGGCCAAAACATTATAAATTCCCCCCCCCCCCCATTAGCCAATTTTTGGCGGATCGAAAAAGACAGTAATTTTTTTAAAGAGTTGGGGAAGAAGCAATTCTCAAACTGGCTGCTAAATAGTTTTTAAATGCCCCCCCCCCCACCCCATTTAGTAAATAATTGGCTGAGCGCAATAAAAGTAACTTTTCAAAAATGGACCACCTGGTGATTATTTCTGCGAAATTTGAAGGAAACCTGAGCAAAAGTGTGGAAGAGAAACGCTATGAAAATTCGCCACGGAAAAATGCCCCCTATTTGGTCAGTTTTTGGTAGATCGCCAAAAAAAAAGTTCTCTAGAGAGGAACGCCTAATGACCATTTTTGCAAAATTTGAAGGCAATCCGTTACAAACTGTGGAAGAAAAAACCTTCGGAAAATTGGATACGAAAAAAATTTGTATTTCCTCCTCCCCCATTTAGCCAATTTTTGATGTATCGACAAAAAAGATTAAACTTCAAAAACAGAACCATCCAGGAAACATTAGTTCAAATTGGAAAGAAATCCAATCAAAATTGGCTACTATTTTTTAAATACCCCCATTTAGTATTTGGCGGATCGCTATAAAATGACGTTTCAAAAGCGTACCGCCTGGTGAACATTTGTGCCAAACTTGAAAGCAATCCGATCAAAATTGTGGAGAAAAACCTTTGGAAAATTGGCTACCAAAAAACTTTTAAAATGCCCCCTACTTGGATAATTTTTGTTGGATCGCCAAAACCATTTTAGAGAGGTCTGCCCTGTAAACATTCGTACAAAAGTTTAAAGTAATGCGATCTAAATTGTGGGAGTAGAAGCATCTTGAAAATTGTCTCCCCAAAAAATTACAATATCCCACTTAACCTATTTTCTGTTGAATCGCAGAAAAATAGCTTTTCAAGAGAAGAAAGCCTGGGTAACGTTTCTACAAAATTGCAATGTAATCCGATGAAAATTGTGGAAAAAGAAGCATTTTTGAAAATTGTCTACCAAAAAAAATTATAAATGTCTCCATTTTGCTTGTTTTGTCGGGTGGCCCAAAAAAGCACTTTTTCAAGAGATAACCGTCTTAGGAACAATCGTATAAAACTGAATAAAATCCAACCCAAATTGTGGGAAAAGAAACATTTTTGTCTACCCATAAATTAAAATATGCTACTCAAAAGTAACTTTTCAAAAGAGGCCGCCATAGTAAACATTTGCTGAAATGGGCAGGCAGTCCAGTGTGGGAGAAGAAAAATTTTGAAAACTGGGTATCAATAAATTAAAAAATGCCCCGCATTTGGTCATTTTGTTTTGTTTTGTTTGTTTTTTAGTTATTTTTCTTTTGGTGGATCACCAAGAAAATAATAATTTTGCAAGAGAGGCCTTCCTGGTAAATATTTAATGTTATTAATGCGAAGATGATCTGGTCAAAATTATAGGAGAAGAAGCATTTTGAAAATTGGCAAACCGAAAAATTTGAAAAGGTCATTTTTTGGCAGATCACCATAAACAGCAGTTTTTCAAGAGAGACCTGGAAACCATTAGTACAAAATTTCAAAGGAATCCGATCAAAAATGAATGAGATAAAGCATTTTAAGTAAAAATTTACACACGGACATATGTACATACGTACATACGTACATACAGACGGTGGATAGCCAATCTACTAATGTTCACGATTTCAAGCGCGCATGCTCAGTAGAGGAAATTCGCAGGATTTCCATGGGGGAAAACATAAAGAAACAAATAAGGACAACGTATTAAATACGATTTTCTCTAAATGTCGATAAGGCGTCAAATTTTTATTGGAATGTGGGATTGGGATTCTAACACATAAAAAGCTCCATATCTAGTTCAAAGTGATTTTGATGTTTTGCTCCAGGAGCTTCTACACTTCTATGTTTCCATGCTTCTGTGTTATCCCCCCCCCCCCAAAAAAAAAAACAGACAAAAAAAAAAACTGGATAATAATATATGCACTGTATATTATTTCGAAACATAAGGAACAACGCGTTAATCTTACCTTCGATACTTTCCGACAGTGAAACTTATCAGAGGTACATCATCGATACTTATAACACTCCTCAGCCGATGTTTAACTAATGTTCCCTGAGTGGAATATTTCTCATTAATAGTTTCGTTTTTGGCTCTCACCAAATCAGCAATTGGACTTGTGCTTGGCAAATCGATACCAGCGAAAATACCATGGCCTGGTTTTGATTGCAACGTATAAAAAATCAAGTAAACACCCGTTGGCCTAAAAACACAGGTGCCTGCTATTGCATTTAGTTAGCAACTATTGTCTGATTCAAACCGCATGTCTTCTTTGGCAGTGAAAAAGCTTTATTTATTGCAGAACAAATAGACAATCTGTGTATTTAGTCATTCCACGCACATTCTTATCTGAGTTTTCAATGTGTAAAAATAAGGGTCACTTTGGGAAAAGGATACACCCAAAAAAAAACTGACAAACAAAATTCAAAGAGACAAGCAAAATAAAAAACAATGTACTTTGAATATTAAATGGTGCCCTCAAAAACTGTAAGGAAATGCCGACGGTTAGTAACTGAGAGTAAATTACACTAACGCATCATAAAGTACGCACGTACAAAGTGGGGGGGGGGGGGGGGGGGCTGGGGTTGTGGTGATGAGAAGGGTTATAACCCAGGAAACGGAAAGCAGTTGTTTCGATGGCTGCTGAAATTGCAGCCAATAAGAGACGTAGACCGTTATGAAGATGCGGGTGGGGGGGGGGGGGGGTGGGGGGGAGGTTAGCAGGAGAGCTCACGTGAACTAATCTGGACGAGAAGTTTTGGGAAACGAAGGAACGATCGAAAAAAAAACTCTTATTTATAGAGTGGGCATTGGGAAAGATATCGACCAAGATGATTGGCTATTCGTTGGTAATAAAAATATGGTATAATAAATCTGTTCAAATCACAAGTCCTTGAAATTTGCGGTGAATCTATGAAATCTGTATATGATTACAATTATGTTGTTCCTAGTCGATAAAATCTATTCCAGTATGGTCTGAGATAGTTATAATTTCATGACTCTGAAGTTCTTTGATAGACCCTTTGCAAACCAAACGACGCTGGCTGTTTCTTATTAAAATATTCAGTCTGAGGAACTGGTGATGTAATGATGTTGCAAAATTAACTGAACAACTCATCTGTAATGTTGTTGCTTATTAAGCATGTTGTATTCTACTCACATGTTGAAGACAGTCATTGTCATTTATGACTAAATGGCAACGTTTTCTAAAAATTGTACCTTAAAATGTTTAATTTCCTATAAATTGCCCTCGCCCATAAATTGTCCTATTTTGATAGATTTACTGAAAATTTCAGTGATTTTGTAAAGTCAGCGATTTGAAAGATACACTATAACATACATACATACACACATACATACACACACACACACACACACATATATATATATATATATATATATATATATATATATATATATATATATATATATATATATATATATATATATATATATATATATATATATATATATCATTTGGTCTAAGCCTCAAATCAAAAAATATATTTGCTGATCAAATGGTGTTTGTTGATAAGGGAGTGTTATCGTAAAAGAGGTCCATTGTGAAATGGATGGAGTGGTTACGATAAGCCAGTCATAGAAAGTGAAGTCTAACAGTCTACATATTCATTGCAAATATAATTAAACAAGCATGGTATCTATAAAAATTGTTTGCATTTCTACATATGCATATGTGTATGGACCGTTTTCGCTACCGAGTAGCGAAAATTACGCTTGGGGCCACAAAAATACGATTCTTAACTCTTGAAAATTAAGACTTCTTTAAAAATTCGGTTTTAGACGTTAATTATGATCGAGGAGCAGGGTCACGGTCAGGGTCAACGAGGTACCTCTTGCATACCTTCTTTTAGGCTCAAATGGTCGAAAGTAAGCTCAATATCGCTCCAGCTCCAACCCTTTTCGAGATAATGGTCAACTTCCGGGTTTTTACCTTGAGCATGACCGGGGAGGTCAAGGCCACTGAGCTATCTCTTTACTAATTACTAATTAGTACTAATTACCCTCCAAGCCTTTGCCAAATGACGTCTTCCTTCGTCAAACCTTGTAGGAAGAATTTTCTGGAAACAGCTTTGCAGTAAAAGATAGTTTGACCTCAAGTTGACCTTGAAGGTAAAGGAAAGAAAGAAATTGCGGATTGCACGAGAGCTCATCGCACTTTATCTATGAATCAAATTTCATCTTCGCACGTCAAATAGTGTAAACTAAAAAAAAATTATATATATATATATATATATATATATATATATATATATATATATATATATATATATTATATATATATATATATATATATATATATATATATATATATTGTTTTTTTTTTCTGCTGTCATATACAACGTCGTGAATTAGGCATTGGATCTTGACCATCAAGAATAAAACTTGTGATCACGTTGCTACCTCAAATGGAATCAAATCGCTCTATCCAAGACAACACAGGTCAAACAGTTTAAAGGCTAAGGAAAGATCGATTATAACATAGCGTTTGCTAAACCTACCTGATCAGGTAAATAACTCACCGTAAGACAGGGATATATTTCTGCGTGAAGAATCATGGGACAAGTTGAAAGAATGGTCGATATCTCGAAAAGTTGTTTGCGAAATCGAAAGCGTGGAGTTTCCTTAGTTCTCATTGGCAATGCGTATTTATAATCCACGTGTATAACCGTTACCTGCTTCATGTAAATGAAGGGAGACACAGGAACACATCAAGAACAAACATTACTGTTAATGTTGAACTTGAAATTAAAAAATTACTTATGGAAAACATGGAAATGGCTGTGGCCGTGGCTATCATCGCCCTGACATGTGTGTGGTTTTGTTGCTGCAACCGAAGAAAACTGAAAACAGTCCTACTGAAATACCTCGGTAAAAGGACTATACCCGAAAGTGTCAATTATCACTTCACGCGGAGCTGCAATTACTCGTGTGGATTTTGTTTCCACACAGCGAAGACGTCATTTCTGTTGCCACTGGACGAAGCGAAGAGAGGGTTAGCCATGCTGGCCGATGCAGGTAAACGTTCCTTTTGTCACATTAACATATGCATCGTCATAACTTGTGCTCTTAAAATTTGGTGTTAGTACAATATAGTTATCTTTTGAACAGAAAAATAATCCCACAAAGTCTGTATTTTCCTTTGAAATGTAAAACAACAATTGCACATATGCTGCTAGGTGCATTTGTTACTACAAAAAAAAAAAAAAGAAAGGCTTAGAGAAGTCTCCGCCAGGATTTATATCTAAAAAGCTTTGCTGAGAAATAAGACCTGTTTTTCATGATGGTCTAGAAATAAGTTTTTTATTGGGGCTCCCTCCTGCTTTTTCGGTTATTCATGGTTGTGATGACCTTTTTTGTACCGTTTGCGGAAAGTGCTGACTCTATCTTTCTGTAGATGCGGGAAACGTACATATTTTTCTGTGTCTGTCTGACCATCTGAATGCCATTCCGTCTGAATGTCAGTCCGTCTGAATGCCATTCCGTCTGAATGTCAATCCGTCTGAATGCCATTCCGTCTGAATGTCAGTCCGTCTGAATGCCATTCCGTCTGAATGTCAATCCGTCTGAATGCCATTCCGTCTGAATGTCAATCCGTCTGAATGCCATTCCGTCTGAATGCCATTCCGTCTGAATGTCAGTCCGTCTGATCTTGAGTAGGGAAGAAACGAGAGTTCTGGACCAAAAATTGGCGCCAAAATGACGTCACAGGGTGGTCCAGAACTCTCATGAGAGTTCTGGACCAGATGGTAATTGAAAGAGCGCGCGCCTGTATGAATGACGTCATAATGAGGTCATCATGACATCATTAGTCACGTGACATGTCAATCATGTGTCACGTGTCATATGTCACGTGTCATGTGTCAATCATGTGTTATGTAACTCCCACCGTATATGAGGAATATTTTCCCGATCAATAACCTTCTGACCGGAATGGCTCAGTCGGTAGAGCATAGGACCCGTAATGCTGAAGCATGATCTGAAGGTCGGTGGTTCGAGCCCGCCCTCCGGCACTACTTTCACTTTCTGTCAATCATATCATTTAGGTTGTCAAAGTGAGTCTTTAGTCACGTGACCTGTCAATCATATGTCACGTGACCTATAAATCATGTTTCATGTGGCTCTAATTGTATATGAGGACTATTTTCCCAATCATTAACCTTCTGGCCGGAATGGCTCAGTCGGTAGAGCATAGGACCCGTAAGCGGACCCATGATCTGAAGGTCAATGGATCGAACCCGCCCTCGGGCATCACTTTCATATCATGGGGACCCCCCCCCCCCCTGGTGAAGAATCATATACCATGGGGACCCCCCCCCCCGGTGAAGAATCATATACCATGGGGACCCCCCCCCCCCCCTGGTGAACAATCATATACCATGGGACCCCCCCCCCCCCCCCCTAGGATGTGATTCAACACTCCTATAAGAGCACATTGTCTGTGCACATATGCATCATTCATGCTCTGACTGCCGTTGGATACACAGGGGGAAAAAAAAGTGAAAACAGTTGCTCTTACCTATTGTGTTGTGCTGTGCTGTTCAAGAACAAGTGAAGATTGACTGGAATACACATAGGAGACGAAGTGAAACATTGACTATTCTTTGGAAAAAGGAAGTGAAACATTAGCTATTCATTGGAAAAGAGAAGTGAAAGATTTGGTTATTCTTTGGAAAAGGGAAGTGCAAGATTGGAAGACAAATTAACCAATGACTTGTGGTAAGTCATCTTTTTTTTTTTTTTTTTTTTTTTTTTTTTTTTTTTGGTAACATTATGTTACATTATGTAACACAATGTGACACAATGTTACACTATGTTACATCATGTGACTCTTTGTTACATCACGTGACTATGTAACATCATATAGTTATATGACTATTGAATTGCTATATGAACATAATTAGTCAAACGTATGTATGTCATTATCAGATCGTTCAACAGAGAAGTCGTAATGGCTCACTGGTTAGAGCAAACGACTAGCAACCTAAGAGCCCCGGGTTCGGTTCCCGGCTGGGACAAAAAAATTTTTTTTGGTTATTTTTAGTTTTTGCTCATTTTTATGACTCTGTGACATTATGTGACAACATGTGACTGTGACATCATGTGACTATGTGACATTATGTGACTCTATGACTTTTAAAAATTTTTTTTTTATTATTATTATTATTATTATGATAATATTTAATTGGTCATATTTCAATGGTTTCCCCATTGCAATAACTACACATAGCATAAGTGCACTCGTACAGAGTGTGGTGGAAAACCGATTGATAATTTCAGAGTGCACTCGTACAGAGTGTGAGGGAAAACCGATCGATAATTTCAGAGTGCACTCGTACAGAGTGTGAGGGAAAACCGATCGATAATTTCAGAGTGCGCTCGTACAGAGTGAGGGAACGATCAATAAATTTGAGAAGGAATGGGATTTTCCCTACGTTAAGTCTAATGTTATGTTTTAAGTTATAGTAGTTGGAAAATGACACTTCTAAAACACATTTAACAAATGTAGTTTTTAACACCATATAATATATAAAATAAGTTTGAACATTTTAGCATGCTACTTATTTGAATGTTCTAAAGTTATAGTAGTGGGAAAATGGTGGTTCTAGATCAACTTTAACAAATTTAGTTTTTAACACCATATGATATATAAAATAAGTTTGAACATTTTAGCACGCTACTTATTTGAATATTCTAAAGTCATAGTAGTGGAAAAATGGTGGTTCTAGACCAATTTTAACAAATTTTGTTTTTTGACAAAATATGATGTATAAAATAAGTTTGAACATTTAACCATGGTGTAGTAGGGTAAAAATGGTGGTTCTAGACCAATTTTAACAAATTTTGTTTTTTGACAACATATGATGTATAAAATAAGTTTAAACATTTTACCATGGTGTAGTAGGGTAAAAATAAGGGTTCTAGACCAACTTTAACAAATTTTGTTTTTTGACAACATATGATGTATAAGATAAGTTTGAACATTTTACCATGGTGTAGTAAGGTAAAAATCAGGGTTCTAAACCAACTTTAACAAATTTAGTTTTTTACACGTTTCAGACGATTCTACCACTTGGTTGATCGGTTGATTGTTGGAAAATGAAAAGTAAAAATGTGGATAGTTATGTAGGAAAACTGCGCCCATTCAAAAGACGTGTTCGAATGGCAAGCCCATTTTAAAGACGTGTTCGAATGGTAAGCCCATTTTAAAGACGTGTTCGAATGGCAAGCCCATTCAAAACACGTGTTCGAATAATTTTTGAAAGATATTACGTCGTGGTATTGTTCAACAAATTGTTCAACATGTTCAACAGGTTCAACATGTTCAACATGTTCAACATGTTCAACTTGTTCAACATGTTCAACATGTTCAACATGTTCAACATGTTCAACTTGTTCAACATGTTCAACATGTTCAACTTGTTCAACATGTTCAACATGTTCAACATGTTCAACATGTTCAACTTGTTCAACATGTTCAACATGTTCAACTTGTTCAACATGTTCAACATGTTCAACTTGTTCAACTTGTTCAACATGTTCAACATGTTCAACTTGTTCAACATGTTCAACATGTTCAACATGTTCAACATGTTCAACTTGTTCAACATGTTCAACATGTTCAACTTGTTCAACATGTTCAACATGTTCAACTTGTTCAACATGTTCAACATGTTCAACATGTTCAACTTGTTCAACATGTTCAACATGTTGTTGTTCAACATGTTGTTGAACATGTTGAACAAGTTGTACATAAAGCTATGTTTAAAGACTTTCTCATCATTTGAATAGTGTAGGTTGAACCGAAAGGATGTATAAATGCAACATTTGTTCGAAATCTTACAATTAGCTGCAAAGTCGCATATGGTAAAGTTATTTCTAAACATTTTAGGACATAGTGTGTCCAACCTCGAGTGTGACAGCTCCCTATAGAGCATAAAAGGTACCTACCCTCAGACATAACGCACATTCTGTATCAAGATACTGAAGAGTGAACATGTCTGCAGTGAGTGAACAACAACTACCATCTATGGCAATGCCTGCAGAAAATTCTATAGCAAAGCCTGAGACAATACCTACAGCAAAGTCTAAGGCAATGCCCATGGTAAAGTCTAATGCGAAGTCACGTCAGCAGCGTCAAAAGCGACCACATCTTAGAAAGATAAAAAGAGATGAGTTACCAGCTATGACGCCGCCGTGTAAAATGCGAAAAAATACGACAGAGCCTAATATGAAGCGAGAACCGGAGCGTAAAGCTGATACCACCATGAAGAAGATGCGTGTAGACGATTCACTGGTTATGATACCCATTAATGGAGAAACATATATTAAATTGGTGAATTATCAACAGAAAGTGATGGTTAACATTCGTAAATATATTACGAATCATGCATCTGGGAGGTTATATCCTACCAAGAAGGGAATTTTATTGTCATTGAAAGACTGGCACATGTTGAAGAAGCAAATGACGTCAGTGGATCTCATGCTTCAGAAAATGGATTTGTATAAATGCAGTGACTGTCAGAAGATGGTTGAGTAGACAGGGAGATGACTGTATACAGTTTTAACAGCATGACGAGCTTAATAAATGCTTTGATTTCATCACAGTGCAGAAGATTGGACCGAAGGTTTTGAAGCTTGACAAGAACTTAGCTTTGACTCATATGAACATGTACATTTGATATGTAGTTCAAATTAAATTGTCTTCATATGTAGACTATGAAATTAACATTATCTATGTTCATGTGAAGTCAGTTGTTATAAAATTTTAAGTTAAGTTCTTCTGCACATGTATTAACATAATATGTATTTGAAATAGTTTTGTTTTTATCATAATTGTACATAGTTGTAATGTTCAATAAAAACACATATGATGCTTTTCAACTTTTTATTTTTCTCATACAATACTTGGATATAATACATAATAAAACAATACTTGGATATAATACATAATAAAACAATACTTGGATATAATACCTAATAAAACAATACTTGAATATATTACATAATAATACAATTCTTGAATATAATACATAATAATACAAAATTAACTATAATACCCAATATATGATATATGGTTTAAGGGTCAATTAAAACCATGTCAGGAACCTTACGACTTTATATGTTGCAAAGCAAGACATATATTACACAGCGCTTAAGTTAATAAAATGTTACAACATTTATAAAGTCTTTATTATAAAGTTTAGTCAAATAAGTCTATTTTTCTGCATCTGTTTCACTCTGTTCACTGTCCATGCCACTTTCTTCGTCACTGCTACCATCCTCCTCCTCCTCCATATCTAGTAGCTCTTCAAAGAATGCGTTGTTTTTCCTTATAGCCGCCTTTAATGCCTTTGAATACTTATAATGTTTTTCATCAACAAAGTAATTAAAGTCCTCTAAAATCTTTTGATAATGTTTGCTTTGTTGTAGACGCTGGGTATAGGTGAACAGTCTCATAAACAGTTGTTTTAGTCCATGCTTATAAATGGGTCGAAGGTCATAACTTGCTATTTCACGCGCATCTTCAAGTCCTTGTTCTTCATATTCTGAAACCTTTTCTTGAAATATGTTATCATAGTCATCGTAGACGTCTTGAACCATATCATGCCAAACAGAGTCTATTTCTGACTCACTTTCAGAGTCTGTTTCTGACTCACTTTCAGAACTCCTGTCATCAGCATCCTCACCACACTGCTCCATATGTTTGAGCAAAGCTTCTTCGCTGTTGTACAATGCACCACATTCTGCACAAGCATGTGCATTCTTTTCAGCTATGTTGACGCTTTGACTTTCCATAGAAGACTCATCTAAAGTTTCCGTGAAAGGTAGTTTTACAGGGTTTTCCATATCCGATTCTTCATCCACTTCTGAAGCGTGAGCAACCTTTAAGTGTCTTTTAAGACTTTGCGGCCAATTGTAAGATTTCGAACAAATGTTGCATTTATACATCCTTTCGGTTCAACCTACACTATTCAAATGATGAGAAAGTCTTTAAACATAGCTTTATGTACAACTTGTTCAACATGTTCAACAACATGTTGAACAACAACATGTTGAACATGTTGAACAAGTTGAACATGTTGAACATGTTGAACATGTTGAACAAGTTGAACATGTTGAACATGTTGAACAAGTTGAACATGTTGAACATGTTGAACAAGTTGAACATGTTGAACATGTTGAACATGTTGAACATGTTGAACAAGTTGAACATGTTGAACATGTTGAACAAGTTGAACAAGTTGAACATGTTGAACATGTTGAACAAGTTGAACATGTTGAACATGTTGAACAAGTTGAACATGTTGAACATGTTGAACATGTTGAACATGTTGAACAAGTTGAACATGTTGAACATGTTGAACAAGTTGAACATGTTGAACATGTTGAACATGTTGAACATGTTGAACATGTTGAACAAGTTGAACATGTTGAACATGTTGAACATGTTGAACCTGTTGAACATGTTGAACAATTTGTTGAACAATACCACGACGTAATATCTTTCAAAAATTATTCGAACACGTGTTTTGAATGGGCTTGCCATTCGAACACGTCTTTAAAATGGGCTTACCATTCGAACACGTCTTTAAAATGGGCTTGCCATTCGAACACGTCTTTTGAATGGGCGCAGTTTTCCTACATAACTATCCACATTTTTACTTTTCATTTTCCAACAATCAACCGATCAACCAAGTGGTAGAATCGTCTGAAACGTGTAAAAAACTAAATTTGTTAAAGTTGGTTTAGAACCCTGATTTTTACCTTACTACACCATGGTAAAATGTTCAAACTTATCTTATACATCATATGTTGTCAAAAAACAAAATTTGTTAAAGTTGGTCTAGAACCCTTATTTTTACCCTACTACACCATGGTAAAATGTTTAAACTTATTTTATACATCATATGTTGTCAAAAAACAAAATTTGTTAAAATTGGTCTAGAACCACCATTTTTACCCTACTACACCATGGTTAAATGTTCAAACTTATTTTATACATCATATTTTGTCAAAAAACAAAATTTGTTAAAATTGGTCTAGAACCACCATTTTTCCACTACTATGACTTTAGAATATTCAAATAAGTAGCGTGCTAAAATGTTCAAACTTATTTTATATATCATATGGTGTTAAAAACTAAATTTGTTAAAGTTGATCTAGAACCACCATTTTCCCACTACTATAACTTTAGAACATTCAAATAAGTAGCATGCTAAAATGTTCAAACTTATTTTATATATTATATGGTGTTAAAAACTACATTTGTTAAATGTGTTTTAGAAGTGTCATTTTCCAACTACTATAACTTAAAACATAACATTAGACTTAACGTAGGGAAAATCCCATTCCTTCTCAAATTTATTGATCGTTCCCTCACTCTGTACGAGCGCACTCTGAAATTATCGATCGGTTTTCCCTCACACTCTGTACGAGTGCACTCTGAAATTATCGATCGGTTTTCCCTCACACTCTGTACGAGTGCACTCTGAAATTATCAATCGGTTTTCCACCACACTCTGTACGAGTGCACTTATGCTATGTGTAGTTATTGCAATGGGGAAACCATTGAAATATGACCAATTAAATATTATCATAATAATAATAATAATAATAAAAAAAAAATTTTTTAAAGTCATAGAGTCACATAATGTCACATAGTCACATGATGTCACAGTCACATGTTGTCACATAATGTCACAGAGTCATAAAAATGAGCAAAAACTAAAAATAACCAAAAAAAATTTTTTTGTCCCAGCCGGGAACCGAACCCGGGGCTCTTAGGTTGCTAGTCGTTTGCTCTAACCAGTGAGCCATTACGACTTCTCTGTTGAACGATCTGATAATGACATACATACGTTTGACTAATTATGTTCATATAGCAATTCAATAGTCATATAACTATATGATGTTACATAGTCACGTGATGTAACAAAGAGTCACATGATGTAACATAGTGTAACATTGTGTCACATTGTGTTACATAATGTAACATAATGTTACCAAAAAAAAAAAAAAAAAAAAAAAAAAAAAAAAAGATGACTTACCACAAGTCATTGGTTAATTTGTCTTCCAATCTTGCACTTCCCTTTTCCAAAGAATAACCAAATCTTTCACTTCTCTTTTCCAATGAATAGCTAATGTTTCACTTCCTTTTTCCAAAGAATAGTCAATGTTTCACTTCGTCTCCTATGTGTATTCCAGTCAATCTTCACTTGTTCTTGAACAGCACAGCACAACACAATAGGTAAGAGCAACTGTTTTCACTTTTTTTTCCCCCTGTGTATCCAACGGCAGTCAGAGCATGAATGATGCATATGTGCACAGACAATGTGCTCTTATAGGAGTGTTGAATCACATCCTAGGGGGGGGGGGGGGTCCCATGGTATATGATTGTTCACCAGGGGGGGGGGGGGTCCCCATGGTATATGATTCTTCACCGGGGGGGGGGGTCCCCATGGTATATGATTCTTCACCAGGGGGGGGGGGGGTCCCCATGATATGAAAGTGATGCCCGAGGGCGGGTTCGATCCATTGACCTTCAGATCATGGGTCCGCTTACGGGTCCTATGCTCTACCGACTGAGCCATTCCGGCCAGAAGGTTAATGATTGGGAAAATAGTCCTCATATACAATTAGAGCCACATGAAACATGATTTATAGGTCACGTGACATATGATTGACAGGTCACGTGACTAAAGACTCACTTTGACAACCTAAATGATATGATTGACAGAAAGTGAAAGTAGTGCCGGAGGGCGGGCTCGAACCACCGACCTTCAGATCATGCTTCAGCATTACGGGTCCTATGCTCTACCGACTGAGCCATTCCGGTCAGAAGGTTATTGATCGGGAAAATATTCCTCATATACGGTGGGAGTTACATAACACATGATTGACACATGACACGTGACATATGACACGTGACACATGATTGACATGTCACGTGACTAATGATGTCATGATGACCTCATTATGACGTCATTCATACAGGCGCGCGCTCTTTCAATTACCATCTGGTCCAGAACTCTCATGAGAGTTCTGGACCACCCTGTGACGTCATTTTGGCGCCAATTTTTGGTCCAGAACTCTCGTTTCTTCCCTACTATCTTGTTTGGTGTTTAATGAGTGAGGTAAAAAAAATTTCTCACAACGTCCGGAAATCACCATTTTACTGACATCGGTACGTTCGGCGTTTAATGCATTTTAGACATTTAAGAAGTGTTGCCACCCTTCGGATAAATTACCCTCAGCATCACCTCCGTGATGAAGAGTATGGGAAAAGTAAATGTCCGTGCAAACCCCCCTTTTCCCACAATATATATATTTGACATCTTGTTTGGGGATTTTTCTGAACGTGTGGTCACGGCTTGCAAAAATGCCATATCAATGTTTTTTTGGTATGATTGTGACATCTCCACAGACTCGCATCTCAACGCCACTGACG
Organism: Protula sp. h YS-2021; assembly: GCA_949752745.1. NCBI lineage: Eukaryota > Metazoa > Annelida > Polychaeta > Sabellida > Serpulidae > Protula > Protula sp. h YS-2021. Next base: position 28,421,811 of record OX457026.1, on the reverse strand, counting down.
TATTTTCCCGAAGACTACATGACGTCACCGACGTATTTTCCCGATGACTACATGATCACATAAAAAGACAAACCCCGATATTTACTTGTTGTCTGATACTTTGGACATGTCGTTTTTTTTTAATTAAATGGCAAAACTAGAGCTGCAGGAACAGCTTGACTGTGGTTCAGTATTTCGGGCAGCCTAAGAGCAAAAAAGCGCGAATAGCGACCGAGGTCATAATAATATCCACAGACGATTTCCTGGTGCTTAACGCAATATTGACTTTTAAGTGTGGTCACTTTTGTGACTTCAGTTAACCCGACAATTATCTTTGTAAACTTTAAATTAAGTTATTAAAACCCCTATTTAAATAACACCACAGAATATTTTCAGGTAATTTAAAAGTATTTATCTTCATAAAAATAGCCATACAGCCGTGACAGCACTTGTGTAGTTTCAAAATAGGCAGGGCTACAAATGAAAACGTTTGTGTGTCATTATTTTTCGAACGTCTCTCTGCTGTGTTTATAAGACTGAGGTCATGTTTAACTAGAATAGCAAAATCAGTGCAAAAAATGTACCAAGACATGTGTGCTCTCCCCCCCCCACCCCCCCCCCCCCACCACCACCAACCCTCCTCCCAGCCCGATCTCCATATTTGTATTATTGTGTCATTGATTGCAGGATTAAAGAATTGCAAGGCACTGTATAGTAAAATATGTCCACAGACAATATGTTCCCAGTCCACAGACATGTTTGTGTTTGTATTTATTGATTGTTTCAATAAAAAAGAACAGATATATCTCCTACTCCCCTCCCCCGCCCCCCCCCCTTCAACGGGGTTCAGACATGATATATATTTGTATTTTGTCATCCACTTCTTGAAAAAGGGCAAATTTATCATTTTATGGCCGATTTCAAAAATAACATCTGAAATAAAGCCACTGGTGGCTGCTGAGTAGTTGTACAACTCGAATAATTAAACCCCGTGACGCTCAACTTAGCTTTTTTTAAACAGAACATGACACACAATATTATTAATTATGGTGGTAGTTTGTTTGTTTGTTTGTTTGGGAAACGGAAGGATTAGAGAACTGTGAATAATGTAACGATGAACTACAAAGCAGCATATAATATTTAACACTCGACCAGCCTTTGGCTTGCAAGAGTTATATGAATTTGTGCGAGCAAAATTCGTCCTTTTTTTTTCTTCACAGTTTTTCCGATTTTTTGTGTCTTCTTCTTCTCTGACACTATGGGCCCTACGACCATGAAACTTGGGACTTATGAAGAGCTTGATCTGAACATGTGCATGTCACTTTTTATTTTCGTCTTTGATTTCGTTTTCTTTGTTAAAACGCCATGTGAAAAGAGTATTTTTTGCAAGTTAATACGTAGCATTTAACGACAGCACAGAATGCAATTTGCTCAGTGAGCGTTGTGCGAGCTCTCACTGATAATAGATAACAAGGCGTATGCCTGATCAGTCAATAAAACTTTAAGTCAACAACAACCAAACACTACTCTGCTTATAAGACGTATTCAAGCTGTGTTGTTTGCAATATATTATTCAAGAAATAACCCACTGAAGGAAGTATTTTTGCGTTTTAATTTTTGTCAAGTGTTTAACATTTCGCTAGCGGAGTGAGCCTCTAGTCGCTGAATGCGATGAGCTCAATGACTTTAAAAGTTTAACTCTTGTGATGGCTCGTTGGCGTTTAACCTTACTGTTGGTATAACCAAGAGGCGTATATGTTTTATCCGACAATATATATATATATATATATATATATATATATATATATATATATATATATATATATATATATATATATTAATATAAGAGATCTATTGCTCGCAGAGTCATTTTTTTTTAAACTGGGGTGAGAAATATGACTATTTCTGTTCCTGGCCTAACACGCTTTGCATATATATACATATTGCGTATATATATATATATATATATATATATATATATATATATATATATATATATATATATATATATATATATATATATATATATATATATATATATATATATGACTCGACCAGCCATCGATCTCTTTTTTTTCCAAAAAAAATTAAAACCTGGCGGGACTGACATTTTTTAATTTTGAATATTTCTGCGATCCGGAATTGACTAAAATTCCCTCCACGAAGTATGGTTTAATGGTTTTTCAACGGAAAAAAGTTTAAAAGCAGTTGATGTAATTGCTACTTTAAATCGTTTGAAGTATTCGTTGCATGAAAATTGGAGCGCAGAAGGAGTGAGGGCAAGTTTTAACATCTTTTACTCGACCGGGGGATTATATTGGGATTTCAAAACAAGCTTTAACAGATAAAAGCAGTTTACCAAAATTGTGCAATAAATGGAAAACCGTGTCAAATATTATTATTCATGATACATTTGAATTTCACATAACCAGAAGCAAATTTATCTATTCGTCGCCGTATTCCTCACGGAGAATGGGGTGGGACGAGTATCGAATAGCAGGTCGGATCGATGCTCAGGTTCCTCACCAGCACACGCCTCGTTTTTGTTTTTTGTTTGTTTTTTTTTGTTTTTTGTTTTTTTTTTTTGGTGATCGCAGTTTACGCTTTCTTTAACCTGGCGTCTAAATAATGGATGTGATAGATAAATAATATATACGTATAAATTTTAAGCTTTTCACGTCTTTATTTAATGTGAACATTGACCAGTCCTTATACCCCCGAAGACTGTTTTAATGATTAATAAAATCAGATGCAGCAAGAGTTTTTCTTTAATAGAGTTTGGATGGTGTGTCACGTGACAGCCTGTTGACTATACATCTGTGAATAACAATGGACGCATTTGCAACTAACGATGAGTTTTCTTAAATGAAAACGAAATTTTAAAAAATTGAAATGCATGTGCAATATAAATATTTTTATTTTCATAGTTTCAGAAGGCTTGTCCTGAAAGTTTCTGTGAACTTTCCCAGACATGCTCCTAAGTCTGTATGCAAAACGTGTATATTTTTCTCAGTTTTGGCAAAGAACCGATTAGTCAGTTTCAACTGGTTTAAAAAAATAACCCAAAGTTGACTTTCTGTGAAATGAGTATTTTTGACTGTGTAAAGTTTTAGGGGAACAGGACCATTCCTCCCCCCGACAACCCCCCCCCCCGAACAATGGACAATTCCCCCCCGAGGACTATCCCTCCAATTCATTGTTATTTTTCTTATTTTTTCTTTTCTTTGTAGTTCTTTGTACGAAAATACACATTCCTTCTAAAACTTGGATCTAGGACAATTCTCTCCTTCGTTGTACAAGGATGTAAATGTTGAAGTAAAATAGTTAAAGATACATGACCTGGACAAAATATACTATTTAGTCCTTATATGGTGTAATTACATACGGGCAGACGGACACACCAAGAACTATATGTTACTCGACAGTGGAGGGGAATGCTCGATGGATTCTTCACAGTTTTTCTTAATGCTTTCTTTTTCAGAACCGGGCGAGTAAGTCCTTCCTTCACACTGTACTAAATTATGTTTCTACCCTGGAAATTTGTGCTATAATTCATCATTAATTTATCATTTAACTGAGCTTGATTTTTGGTGTACACAAATGCGTTTTAACTGAAAGACCAACTTTCATTTTGCATGAACCAAAAGCAAGAAGTAAAATTGCTATTGATCGGAAAACAGTTAACTGCCGGATGCCCTATGGGCGAGCCCCACCAAGTGTGCATAAAGTATGAGGTGAAAGGATGGCGCCTGTATTTACTAAATTATGGCTTAATCGCAAGCTCAAGCTAAAACTTTAAATTTGAGCCAATTTTGAGATTTCCTCGTTTATTAAGTAAAACCTAAGCTCAATATGAGTCTTTACCACGGAGGTGGCATGAAATTAACTGAAGTTCAGTAAGAAGCTAATAACGTTTTGATTCCCATCAAATATGTTTGAAATATTATATTTCACTAATTTCAACTATGCAAACAACCCCTCCCCCCCCCCCCCCCTGCGTCAATTACATGAAAGGTCGTGACTCAGCAGACAGAGCTCAAGGTCGTAAAGACATCCAACTTTTCTGTTATTTGAAGCCACATAGTAAACATTATGACATTTCATCGACGTTGAATCGACTTGGGTTCAACATGGAATTTCGTTTGATTATGGTACTCGGAAGAGCAAGGCCGACGGTGTCCGGATGTCGGGAATATATTAATCTAGAAATGTCATCTAGAGAGTGATGTCTCCTTCCGTTAAAAATATCCCAATTTTCATTTATATTTCCCAAAGGTAGGTGAGAAGCCATTGTGCGCTACAGAAATTCCCTCGCTTTGTTCTGTTTCAGAAGCAACCTGTCATGCCTTCCATGAAACGGTTGTGACCCAAACGTCTATATAACGTTGATTTTCCAGCTTCTTTTCCGCGATGCACCAAGACGTTCATAAACGTCGGAGAGATTTGAGTTTAAGTTGAGACGTCTAAATAAACACAAACAACGTTGCTTGCCCGAACGCATATTCAATGCTGAGTCAAAGAAGTTGATTAAACGTTGATTTATGGTCGTGACCAATCACAACCAACTTAGAACCAGAATAAACTTTTCGGTTTGATTGTGTCAACACCCAACCTCATACCGACATCGATGGCTGTCGGAATGTTACTGGGCATGGGACAAAAATAGACGAGATTTTTTTTTGTCTAAATTAAAAAATGATTCGACCTGTGATTTTTTCTTGTAATGCATATTCCATCCGGTGACTAGATCCTCACTAAGGATCATGGAGAAAATCCAACGCCCACCGAAAAAATATCCCCCATTTGTGCATCTTTGGAGACTTCCCCCCCCCCCCCAATCCCCTTCCCGGATTTTTCCCATACCTGGAGAAAATCCCCATGTGTAACATTTACTATTAACATGTCAGAAGGCTGTTTATTTAAGTGATAAACAAGAGTTTCATTCTTTGTTTGGGATCATAGCTGAGTAGGTCAGAAAAGAACATGGTGTTTGTAAAAATTGCGCTGCTGATCAGCAATAGCTAGAGTTGGTGATTTACAAAACCTCATCGGATTCCACAGTACATATAAGGAGCATAATCCCCCAGGTGCACTGAAAGTTCTCTCAGAGGTTGACAAGTTAAGTAAACTTTATCTAAGTACTTCTGTTAATTAACATTTTAATATTTCATGCATTTAACACGCGGACTAAATAATCGCTAAAGAAGTTAAAGCTACATTAAAAAAACTGCAATTTTGTAGTTTTATACACCGTAAAAAGCCTCCTGGTAACAAGCTCCTAGGCCAAAAAGCCCCCGAATTTTGTTTACCCTGCACCCTTAACCTCCCCCCCCCCCCCCTTGAAGTGTTTTAAGGGCTTAAAAGAGCTTATGATGTCATTGCATCTTTTTTAGGTGTTTCTTTTTAACATATTTTCATTTCCTAGCAGATGTGTTTTGCCCTTTTTTTAGAACTAGTTAATAATAGAATCGTACTGCAGTTACAATAACGTGTCGAACTGTACTATTGCTGAGGGGCACTTCAGTCTACTTGCAGTTAACCAGCCATCATATGAACAGAGCATATGCTTCGTTAGAACCCAGATTTCCATTCACATATAAAATAATTATAATAAGGATGGTGGTGGGAGCAGGAGCCTTTTCTCGGGTATATGTGGGGGGAGGAGGGGCTTACTACCGGAGGGTCTTTTTACCGGGGAGGGGTTGGGGGCTTTTTATCTGGAACCTTATAAACATATGTGAAACATTTGTTTTGAAAATGAATATGCACTCTTTTTAATTTCTTTCAACCAGGTTACTTTCGAAGGACGGCCATGAAAGGAATTTACTTTTGGCAGACATAGAAGGTTTCAAACATTTTTTTGATCGGCGTTCTGACCAAAACAAGTCCTGTGCCCTCAATCAATAACGTGGCTCAAACTCAAACTTATGCTCAAACGTGAACTCAGTATGAGCTTCGGTCATTCAGTAAGTAAAACATCAACTCAAAATGAGTCTAGACTAGACGGTGGCTTAAAATTAAATAAAGTTAAAAAAAGATAGCTGGTGAACTTTTTTCTCACCATAACATGTCTGAAGTACTTTAAGTCAGTCATTTTAAGTTAGACACTGAAACATTTCTAACCCGGCACACATCAAGGGTCTGATGTTAAGCGGAGTTTCGACCCTGAAAAAATTAAACTCGTATTTGCTCCAGCGACTTGAAACTCAAATTTTAGACTCAGTTTGAGTATGAGTTTGAGCTAAGTTACTCATGCGGACCCTGCTGTGATTGTCCATAGACTGTGCTTATTTTAACGCTTGCTTTATTTGGGGCGTCGCCACGTGAACCGCCATGTTGACTCTACGCTTCAGGGCTGTAGAAATGCACTGTAATCTTGTACTAAATGCGACCGATGGTCACTTGTTTCGCAAAGCAATTAGTTGCGCATGAACTTCCTGGTCGTTTAGTCGATTGGCAACAATGGCGTGTAGCGAATGGTTAGTATGACAACCGTTGGCTGGTGAGTCTACCAGCTTGCTCAATGCTTCCGAGACTGCTTCAGCTTTATGTAAAAAGCTTTGTTTGAAATAGCAAATGGTAAATTTAACAAATATTTCCTATATAATTGAACTATGCACCGCTCTGTTTTGGTGCAAAAATCACCCCCGAAATCTGACCTCGCGTACGTTATGCGCCTAGAGGTTTCGGGGTGATTTTGCGATGGTAGACCGCCTTGGTTTGATTTCGAAACTCAATCTTTGTAAAGAAGAAACTTGTCTCATTTTACTTGTGCGTGCCGTGTGCAAAATGAAACGTCCTTTGAAAAGTCATTACTTGGAAAACACGATTCAGAAACAAACATAACTTCTCGAATAATGCACTTTTAAAACTGCGCATTTTGGTTATTGGTGTAATTAGTCATGTTCCTTATTCTTTTGTGCACATGTTGAATATAACTTATGACATTTGAATGAGGAAGTTTAGCTCAATAATGCCATATAAGATATATCGCGAATTCGGATAGATTTACTTCCTTTCAACTGATCAAATACAGCTCCTATTCATATTCAAGCTTTGGGTAACTCACTCATAGTGTTTCATGTTTTAAATAGAAAATCATAACATAGTCTAACTCATACTTCTTTTCGAAAAAATAGTACATCTTCTGGGATGAGAGGGGCGAAGCAATAGCGACTCTTTATCTAATTTTACATTTGAGAAGACTTTTGAAATGAGAAGTAAACTCTTTTGGCAAAAGTTGTTTCGAAAAAATTCAATCCAATACTGTAAAAAACAAGTGTCCATGCGTTTTCGCCTTACTGTTACCCTAAATACCATAAGCCCACATTTTATTTTCTCATCAACGGTTATTATTTTTGCCTTATCTTTCTATGATCGACACTTCATTTCGGTAACCAGAGTAGTCCTTTAAATGCACAGATTCTATGTCATCCAAACATCTATAATATTATTTCGCACGTCTGCAGATGCAGTTTCGAGCTTATTATTAGCTGATGCAAAATTTCAATCGCTCTTAATCTCAAGAACAAATTGGCATAGGTTGCAACCACCCAGTAAACATTATAAGATCGATCCAACGTCGATTTGAGATTGCGACGTTGTTGCTGGTTGTAATTTGGTTTTGATTGGTGGCGACCACAGATCAACATCTTACCAACGTCGTTGGCACAGCGTTGAATATACGTTGGGTAAACAGCGCTCTTTAGATGTTTCTTTTGGTCGCAACGAAAGCTCAAACTTTTTCCGACGTGTAATCAATGATGTTTGATAGACGCCTATCCAACGTCGGAGGGTAGATGTATTTCGAATTCGATAAAACAACGAAAATCCAAAGTTGATCCAACATCGCACTATTTACTCTACAGGCTCATCTCTTGTCATACGAATCATATCTAGAACGATTGGACTAAGATTTCAGTCTCTATTTCTTAACATTTTGGGTACTAACAACACAAAATCTACCACCAAAATTATTTGGCCTTAAATCGTTACCACTATATTTTGGATAACAACGGTTTTTTATCAACCGGTTTATCCTGAAATTCACGTTCTCAATCTAACACTAAGTCGACAATGTTTTCCCGTAGTATTGCATCCAGATCCATACCAAAATCATACGACAGCATATCTCGTCCATCGATTAGTTGTTCTTGTTCATTCCTGTAATGAAGAATTATCGTTTCTCTTCATCCAATATCAAACATCACTGTTGTTCAGTCCAAATGTCGCATTGATGACGTTTGTTTACACTACGAATGAAAATAGCATTATGCGCTTTTAGTTAAACTAAACCCAGTGAAATCTGGATGGCTGAGTCAAATCTATTTAAATCTATTAAAGCTTTTGTATGAATACAGTGTAAAATGCCAAACTTTCGTGCTCCCTTCTAGTTTTTTTAGAATTAAGATAGATTATCGTACCAATTGTCGCGAGATCAATTTTCACTGGAACACTTCCCTACTAAACAGTATACGTATATTATACGTATTTAATATCTAAAATGAATGGGCAAAATGGGCATCTTTTCTCGGACGCATAATAAACGTATAAAACACATATAAATTATCCGCGTTTCTAGAACCATATATTATACGTATAAAATGCGTTGGAAAAAAGATGCCCATATTGAATGTGCATATTATACGTGTATTTTCCCAAGTGTAATATGCGCATATCAAGGAACGTTTATAACACATATAAATTATCCATATATTGTGCATGGTAAAAAAAGATGCCCATATTTGAAACGCATATTAAACGCATTTTTACTCACGTATACAAGACGCATATTTAAGAACGTTTGTTACACGCATTTTCGCCCATGCATATTATGCGTATTATGGGTATTCCCATGTAACATGCATGTATATAATGTGTGAAAATTTCCAAGTAGTAAATGCATGGGAAAATATAAGCATATTACATGTAGTTTGGCAATGTGGGCCTATTATCGCAGACGGGAAACAGCCGCCATTGAGCGATAATATATTTCAATTTTGCTAAGGCTGCATAATTTGGTGGAGGGCTGCCTTTTTCTAAGTATGATAGAAAGTTAGACATGGGAATACCAGTTTCACTAAAATTTTTATGCTAAAAATTGTTTTAAGGAGTACTTTATAACTGCACTATAGTGATAAAGGCTCATGTACATAACACATGTGACTGCCATCTGGGTCATTACATTGGTGGGCAAACTCTGAAATGCATATAAAATAACTTTACGTTTTAAAATGCGTATAAATTTTTACGTGGGAAAATATGCATATTTTATGCGCATTATCGATGAGCAAATTGGCCAAAATACGCGTATATTACACTTAACTTTCCCATTTTGCCCACGAATTTTACACGTATAATATTCGCTAAAATTTTGTCGGGTTACCGACAAGCATTTGTCGTGATTCAGCATACATATAATGCTTATGACTTAGGGATGCAAAAGGTGAACTTCAGCGGTGGCGAGCCATTTCTTCCACGTGGCGGCAAATACGTCGGGGAGCTGGTTCAGTACTGCAAGAAGACACTCAAGCTCCCAAGCGTATCCATAGTGAGCAATGGCAGCCTGATTAAGGAGAGCTGGTTTCAAACCTATGGGCAATTCTTAGACATCTTGGCAGTCTCGTGTGACAGTTTTGATCCAGAGGTCAATGCTGCCATTGGAAGACAGCAGGGTACAAAGGATCATCTGCAGTCCCTCATGAGAGTCCGTCAGTGGTGTACCACATACAAGGCAGAGCTAGCAAAATTAATATACACTAATAATAATAATAATAATAATAATAATAATAATAATAATAATAATAATAACAATAATAATAAGCGAGCTTCTGCGTTCCTGATAAAAAGTAGTCTATCAGATCATAAGCGGTGTAGATTTGTAATTGAAACGAAAACATAAATAGAAATCACAGCAAAAAAAACAAGTGAAAAAGATTACAAAGAACAGGTCTATTCCATATCCCAATAATTTTATTTAATATCAGTGTATATCCGAATTTACTTTTCCTAAAGTCTAGTAGATTCTTTTGGTCTGGAAGTGGTTAAATCGCGAAGACGTGAAGACTTCTTGCTTGTCTCTAGTAGTGTAGAAAGAGGGGTTTCACCGCACTTTGTGACGTCATACTGTCTGGACCGGAAGTGACGTCATAACGTCTGGACCGGAAGTGTTGTCTGGACCGGAAGTGTTGTCTGGACCGGAAGTGCTGTCTGGACCGGAAGTGTTGTCTGGACCGGAAGTGCTGTCTGGACCGGAAGTGCTGTCTGAACCGGAAGTGCTGTCTGGACCGGAAGTGACGTCATGATAAGCGTTATGATAGGCGCGGCCATCCATGACGTCATGATGACGTCATGATGACGTCATACTGTCTGGAGCGAAAGTTGCTTGATAGTTTTGGCCGAGTCAATCATCATGAAGCCAATGAACTCCACCTGTCAATCAGTGTAACCATGGCAACAGACTCTAAAAAGCCATGACCCCCCCCCCCTAGTTGGCAGTCGGGACTGACCCCCCCCCCCCAGGATATACTATGTACCGACCCCCCCCTAGGACATACTATGTACCGACCCCCCCCCCCCTAGGCGGCAGTCGGGACTGACCCCCCCCCCCCCCAGGAGAGGAAAAATTGTGTTGAATCAGCATGATGAAATCGTCGATTCAGCATGATAAAATAGTATATAAGTGTAGTGACTCGAGGCTTACACATCGTCAGACACATCATGGACAACACATCAGCTACTAAGAAAGTGACCATACAATGCTACAAGTGCTGCGTGAGGTTGGAATATGAAGGACAGTCACACAACTGCCCGGTGCACCACAACGCACCGCAGCGCTTTTGCTGTAAAACCTGTGGTGGTCTGCTCTGGTACAAGTTTGCGACGACGCTACCTAGGCCAGGACCAATATGTAATGACTGCTGGTGGTGTGGTATGACTCTGAAGCTGAAGAGCTATTGCGACAGCCATCCGTTCAAGTGCGCGGGAAGACCATTTACGATGCAGGAGTACTACAAGTACAAATGCCGCTGCAGGAATCCAACTTGCTGATATACTAAAATATTTCGGGCCCTTTTAAGGGCCATCCTATATTATGAAATGAAGCAAAAAAAAAACATGTCTGTCTGTGTGTGTGTGTGTGAGAGAGAATACATTTTATCACATTTCAGGTCTAGTTGGCGGATCAATACCATTTGGCAGACCATTTAACTTCACCGCTAGATGTCTCTGCTTTACAGCTGTACAACTTCACAACTGTAAGTGAGACATTCATATACATAAGTAAAATTCTGCTGAGTCAACAATTTTAACATTTTTGAGCAAGTTTGAAAAGTTGCACACCATATTTTGATTACATGGAAGTAGCATAAAAGCATGAGTGAAACATGTCAACTAGTCAACTAGTGATACATTCTGCTGAGTCAACAAGTGGTATAAAAGGAAGAGTGAAACGTGTATTTTTACTTCATTTCAGTTCTAGCAGTTGAAGAAACAACAACGATGGCACCAGTCTACTGTCATGAATGCGATGTGAAATTTCCATCTCTGGAATTGTTCGTGACACACACATGCAAACCAGCTAGGATGAAACGTGCTCATGAAGAGCTTGTTGAGCAGATTGAAGCCAAGAGACAAAAGACGTTACAAGATGGTGTTGACAGACCTGATCCAGTCCTCTGCTGTAAATGCGCCAAGATATTTTCATCTTTGGATGCATTTGAGACACATGCATGTGCTGAGATGGAAAATGTGTCTCATGAAGAACAAAGAAAGAAAGAGACAGGACAAGTAGGCAGAGGCAGAAGAGTGAGTCTTGGTGAAAACGCACAGGAAAGACGGTTTGAGCCTGAAGATGGATCAGATTTGCTACTTGAAATGCGACAACAAGAGAACCGGAGTAAGAGACATTTGCTAGAGACGTTAAACCGTGGCATGAAATGGTACATTGTCGTACATGCACACTTCAAGAAAATGACACCAAATGCTGAAGGCGTGATGGTAGAACAGGTGGATAATGCCTTCATCAGTAGTCCGACATATGCAGCATACAATCCAACAGATATTGAGAAGGATTTGCCAGAAGCCTATAAAGAATTGTTTACCAGGTTTGATGAACATGAGCGACAAGGTTCTGGCTGGGTGTTGGATAACATATTATTCATTGAAGTACATACAGCTACGTCAGCGCCTCTGGAAGCAAGCAGTTTTATCCCACTACCGAAGAAAGTAAAGAATACATTAGGTGTGTTAAACATTCAGAATAAAGACAACAAATGTTTCTTATGGTCTGTATTGGCTCACCTTCACCCTTCAACAAGCAATGACCCACAGCGTGTGCATCAATACAAGCTATTTGAGAACGAATTGAAGGTAGAAGGCATGACATTTCCCACACCGAATACAGACATTCCAAAGTTTGAAAAGGAGAATGATGTGTCCACTAACGTGTTTGGATATGAACATGATGTAGTTGTTCCCATACAACTGAGTCGAAACACCAGTGCGAGTGAAATCAACTTGCTTTTGATTAGCAATGACAAGACAAGGCATTACTGCCTCATCAAGAATTTCAGCAGACTAATGGCTTATCGATCAAAGCGTAAGACTGCAGCATTTTATTGTTTCAACTGTCTTCACGGGTTTATACGACAAGATCTGTTAGACAAGCATCGTGAAGTGTGTGGCAAGCATGGCGCACAACGTTTATCATTCCCCAAGGAACCCTTCATCAAGTTCAAGAATGTAGCCAAACAACAGCGAGCGCCCTTTGTCATTTATGCAGACTTTGAATGTTTCACGAAAAAGCATGAAGGAGACAAGTATCAGCATCATCGTCCAAACAGCTTCGCCTATGTGGTTGTGAGCCAGTATGATACACGTGCACCAGTCGTGTATCGAGGAGATAATGCTGTGAAAGTCTTTTTAGACCATATGGTGAATGAGCGTGATCGTATTGTGCATGGTTTACAACAGAAAAAGAAAATGGTCATGACTCATGAAGATGAAGAGCATTATAAGAACGCCACAGATTGTTACATTTGTCGAGAGCCTCTAGGAGCAGATCATGTGAGAGATCATGACCATATCAATGGTAAATACCGCGGAGCTGCACATAGTCAATGCAATTTACAATTTCGACTTCGAAAGGATAAGCAGGATGTTGAAGATTCTTTCATCATTCCTGTGTTTTTCCACAATTTACGAGGCTATGACAGCCATTTGATCATGGAAGAAATTGGAAAGTTCAAAAATGAGACAATTACAGTCATTCCCAACACCGTTGAGAAATATATTGCATTCACCATGAGCAATCTGAAATTTACAGACAGTTATCAGTTCATGAGTACTTCTCTACAGAAGTTAGTATCCAACCTGGCGGCAGAAGGGAAAGACAACTTTTATAACATGACGTCACACATTCACGATAGTGACCAACAAGATTTACTGTTGAGAAAAGGAGTGTACCCTTATGATTACGTGAATGAGCCATCCAAGTTTGCTGAAACACAACTACCGTCCAAAGACAAGTTTTACAGTCTACTCAGTGAAGAAGACATTAGCGATGAGGATTATGCGCATGCGCAGAAGGTGTGGGAGACATTCCACTGTACTACATTTGGTGAATACCATGACTTGTACCTGAAATCAGATGTGTTGCTGCTGGCTGACGTGTTTGAAAACTTTCGTCACGTATGTCTCAACACGTATGAATTGGATCCTGCTCACTACTATACAGCGCCAGGACTGTCGTGGGATGCCATGTTGAAAGCGACAAAGGTGAAATTGGAATTGATCAACGACATTGACATGTACCAAATGGTTGAACAAGGTCTACGTGGAGGAATATCTGTCATCACACACAAGTATGCGAAAGCAAATAACCCCTACGTAGCAGATTACAATCCCACGAAACCGACCAACTACTTGACGTACCTGGATGCAAACAACTTGTATGGCTGGGCCATGTCGCAAAGCATGCCGGAAAGTGGATTTATGTGGGTGAGCGAGCCAGAATCCATTGACTTTATGGATGTGGATGAAGATGATGAGATTGGCTACATTTTAGAAGTGGATTTGGAATACCCATATTCAATCCATGATCATCATAATCACTATCCAGTGGCTCCAGAACGGAAATGTGTGAAAGTGGGAGAATTGTCAGAGCATAGTCAGAAGCTACGGAAAGATCTAAACATGAAAGGCAAACCTAGTGAAAAGCTCATTCCCAACTTATGCGACAAGACGAAATATGTACTTCATTATAGAAATTTACAGCAATATGTCTCACTGGGATTGAAAGTCACGAAGGTGCATCGTGCCATCATGTTTGCACAGAGCAAATGGTTGGCAAAATACATCTCCTTGAACACGGAAAAGAGAAAGTTGGCTAAGAACCCGTTTGAGAAAGACTTCTTCAAATTGATGAACAACTCTGTGTTTGGCAAAACCATGGAAAATGTGAGAAAACGCATGAATGTGGAACTTGTTCACCAAGAAAAGCGGTTCAAGAAACTTGTGGCCAAACCTTCCTTCCACAAATTTAGAATTTTCAACGAAGATTTGACTGCGGTACATTTGCGCAAAGTGGATCTGCTTCTGGATAAACCCATTCAAGTTGGTTTCACCATTCTCGACCTCAGCAAGGTGCTCATGTTCCACTTTCATTACAACTACATCATGACCAAGTATCCCGACGCCAAGCTGTTATTCAGCGACACCGACAGTCTATGTTATGACATAGAAACGGAAGATATCTACAAAGACATGCAGGAAGATGCCGACTTGTTCGACACAAGTGACTATCCCCCAGATCATTTCCTGCATTCCAACGTGAACAAGAAAGTGCTTGGGAAAATGAAAGATGAGACGGCGGGTATTCCCATAGAAGAGTTTGTTGGACTTCGACCGAAAATGTACAGTATGATGTATGGTGGGAAAGAAAAACGTACGGCCAAAGGCATTACTCGCGCATGTCAAAGACGTATGAAACATCAGCAGTATAGAGACAGTTTGTTCAACCAAACACAAACGATGACCACAGGACACATCATTCGAAGTCATGACCATCAGATCTTCTCGGAGAAGTTGAGGAAAGTGGCTCTCTCTCCCTTTGATGACAAGCGATATGTGATGAGTGATGGCTATTCCACTTTGGCGCATGGGCATTACAGTATATAAGGGGGAGACACTTCAACTTTAGAGTTAGTTGAGGTGTGAACACTGAAGCGTCAACATGAATCGGAAAAGATCTGCAACAACGGATATGGATACTCTTGCTGATACAGTCAAAGACATGAATGTGAAACATCCTGACAATACCATCAAGAAATTAAAAGTGGAGACGACGGTACCAACACCACAGTCGTGGGATGGAATGCTTTCTCTAGGCAATGGAAAGTATATCAAGGTTATGAAACAAAGTAATGAAGGTGTGATAAACATTCGCAAATACCTCAGAGATGAGGGGACTGGAAAAAACCGTCCAACGAAAAAGGGTATCTTGCTGACAATACCTGAATGGAAAATGCTGAAGAAGCAGGTGAAAGAAGTGGATAAAAGGCTTCGCAGACAAGAAGGTGGCTCATAACAAGGTAAAAACATGAATGCACTCATGCTGAACGGTGGTGTTTACCTTACTGTCAATGAGAGGAATGAAGTGATACTAGATTCTAAGACAAGTTATCATCGGTTTAAACCTGAAGTGTGGAAAGACTTTAAAAACATACCACTTGAACCTGGGTTTAAACGTAGACTTGAAAATAAAGTGGAAGTGACGGTAGCTGAATATGATTCTAACATACGTGTAAAAATCTGTAAAAATCTTTTACAGGATTATCCAAAGGATTATAAGGGAGTTGTGCCAGATACACCATATACAGATTTGATCCTCTTTGATATCAAGAACTGGCGCGCAGTCTTACGATTCCTAGAAGCGATACAACATCCACTCTTCACCATCTTGCGAGCATAAAAACGTCTTTGCAGACAAGGAGACAGCTCATAGTTCATCTGACTGTTGAACGAGATGGAAGACTTTTTAACGGAATATAAACCAATTACGCATGGATTCTCATATCTGAGAAACGAATATGATGACATTGTGCTAAGACATTTTGGACAGTATCTCGTCCTATCACTTGATGACCAATCCGTGTTGAAAGACCATCTAGAGAAGTTGAGAATACCCGGCTTTCTCCTAGCAGTCTCAAATGAATTAGAAGTGCGTGTGACTGAGAACTGCTTAGACGTGTTTGTACAATTTCGCCAATATGACGAGCTTACAGAAAACTATGACTACATCACCCTCAACACAGTGGAATGGAACGCGCTGTTACAAGCATTGGATTGGAAAGAACCTAACGCTTGAATTCAAAGAGGGAGGAATACAACTCAAGCGGGGCACCAAATCCATTGAGCTGACACAACCTATGCGTGTGATGGACATTGACTTAGAAGAAGGATATGAACTGAAACTGTCTGAACATGAAACTGTGAAAGTGATAAAGTTTGGTGATGTGTGTTATGTGAGCTTTCATAGCATTTACAAACACGGGTATAATGTCTATGATACCTATATCAATTTAGATTCTAATGAATGGTATTCATTGATGAATGTATTGAAAAATGAATGT
This sequence comes from Protula sp. h YS-2021, assembly GCA_949752745.1. Taxonomy (NCBI): domain Eukaryota; kingdom Metazoa; phylum Annelida; class Polychaeta; order Sabellida; family Serpulidae; genus Protula; species Protula sp. h YS-2021. The sequence goes on along the minus strand of OX457026.1, from coordinate 28,405,201 downwards.
GTTTGTAAATAAAAAGTTTGTAAATAGTGTAAATAGACTTTGTAGTTAGGAGTTTGTAGTTAAGAGTTTGTAAATAGACTTTGTAAACTTTGTAAATAGAATTTGTAAATAAAAGTTTGTAGTTAAGAATTTGTAAATAGTGTAAATAGACTTTGTAAATAAAAGTTTGTAAATAGTGTTTGTAAACTTTGTAAATAGTGTTTGTAGTTAAGAATTTGTATGTACAACACAATAAACAAGACTGTTTGAAAACTTGAATTGTTTTATTTAACAACAACAACAACAACTTAACTAATATAACAACAACAACTTAACTACAACTTAACTAATATAACAACAACAACAACATTAATAAAACAATGGTTTATAATGTCTATATACAAAATCCTTTACAATAAAATCACCATCCTTTCTTTTTAATATATTCACAATATCAAACATACTCTGACCTCGAGCTCTATGTAATATATAATATACACAATAAAAACCGCATGACGATGATATTGGCGTTTGTAATGATATAGAATTATACATATAGTCATTTCTTAAAAATATGTCTAAACGATCATCGAGAGGGAACAGTCCATAAGAGTCAAAATATTCTGCAGGGTCTTTATCATAATACACTGCCACCCAATGTTCTCCTGGTTCATCTTGATCGTCTGTGTTGATGACATAGGCGCCGCGTTGTAAAGATGGTAACTGGTCCATGGCAAACACGCCTTGAAACAAGTCTTTGGTCATGACATCATGACTCAATATGGCATCAATCTGCTTCGTGTTCATGACTGGTAGTCGAATTGGATGCTGCGATTTGCACTTATTTCAATAATGTTGTCAAATTCAGCATAGACAATGACATTGATGGTAGGTTGCAAAGCCGTAGCAAAGTTCATTTCTAGCCGCAAATTCCCATGCTTGATCAGGGGGAAATGATCATCACCATCATAATCCGGTGTTAAGTCAAACGAAAATAAAGCATAACCTCTAGGCCAATCTTCCCGTTTTATAATGGAACTTTTCTCACCATTCAATCGATCAAACGATTTGTAAAGCGTTTCAAAAGCGTCCAGGTATTTGTTCTGTGTAATGTCAAGCTTGAGAGGTTTGGATAGAACTGGTTCACTATCCGTGTACAGTTGCATATAGTCCAGATCAAAATGTTTGAAATCATATGGATTCCTCAATACTGATCCACCAAAAGCTTCATTATGAACCAGACCAATGACAATACGATTTGGTAATTGACCCAAAAAGATGTTATCTTTCACAAAAGACTGAAATCCTGCTGGAATAGCCAAGACTTTACATTCTTTTCTAGTGATGATGATCTTGGCAGGACTTTTCATCAATGCATCTGTATGTCCTAACTGAATACCTGGACTCACCCTCACTTTGCGAATGGTTAAAAATGCCTCTTTCACTTCTACCTTATAGGTATTATCTGCAGCCATCAATACATAGTCATCTTTTTGTCTATGGAAACGCAATTTCAAACTGATGCCATTCGGAAGATAACGATCCTGCTCAAACAAATCTATCCTTAAACCACCAATAAGCATAACATCACGGCTAAGACGAGTATGTAAATAACGATGATGTAAGCCATTATTGCCTTGCTCACCCAAGTCACCACCGTCGGCATTGACATGAAACCCGGATACATATTGTTCATGATTAGGTCTTTTCACCTCATAACTATTCATTGACCCAGCAGTATCCTTGTACATGAGACGCATAGAGCGCTCAGAATGCAGACTTTCTTCCGAATCATGGATGAGATGAGAGATAATGCTGGTATAACCATGAGTATTGTTGCTATGCGAAACCAAACGATCATTCAGAAACAATTCAATATTAGACCATAACCCATTAAACACATCATTGATGCAAGAGACATTATCATCTGCGCCACACTCTGTTCCATCAGCCTTTAGAATGCGACATACAATATGAAGTTTGCTGTTCTTTAAATCTAGATATTCTTCTGTACTCGCAGGAATGTAGAATTCTATTGGAGCGCCTTCTCTAATCCTTGTAAGTGGTTGATAGTCGACATTATAACTTTTCTCTACAGCAGTTTGCGTTGGTGGTACGTGAAACCATTCCAATGGAGAAAGACTACATTCACACGAATGATTATGAATGAGAGACATGATTTCAAAAGATATCTTTGCGATATTTTGATGTTATCCGTCTGGCTGTTTTTCGTCTTCTGGCACGTTTCGTCGGTTGCATACGCTTTTGTTCACCAAACACACGTTCTGCTACTCGACCCGTAACATCTTTCGCGACATTCTTTGCAGCCTTCTTAAGATGTGGCGCAACGATCTTAGCCCCAGCCTTAAGTAGTGGAATAGCTTTGCGAGCCAATGATCCCAGTATTGAACCAATACCATCGCCATATTGGATTCGCGCTCCTTTAAATCCTGGTAATTCCCCGCCCACTTGACGAAGAAAATGGTTGCGATATGCAGACGGATCGTGTGTATAAGCTTTCATATTGCTTTTGGTCGAAAATGAAGTTTACAGATCACCTTTCCAGTTTGAAATGGAACATTATAACCTGTGTCGTCCTTAATATTCATTTCTATCACGTCAAATTTGGATGTGTTTACAGGAACATAATGCGGTTCGCCGTACGTTTTCATGATAATATCTCCATCATGGCCTTGTATGCCAACAGAACGTAGTAAGGGAACATAATAATCACCAACAACTTGTGGTTCACAAATGCTACAATACACATACAGTGTATAAAACCCCTGTTTCACATCCGCTTTATGGTCAGCTGTACATGTTTCAGTATACCATTGATCTGGGATAAATCCTAAAATCTCAGCTAATCCAGCGGAAAAGGACACTTCATAACCATAATCGAGAAATAGAAACACACGTCGTCTAATCTTATCATACTTTATCCGAATAGCTTCTGTAAGTTTCAGAGCATTAGTCGCTTCTTCATTGACTGCCTCACATAGTTCTTGTATGGTTCTATAGTACCCATAAGGAATATCGAGAGTGCTAAGAATAGGATCATCGAATAGTTCTTGTCGATACTGAATAGAATAGTCCATGCCCTGTCTCATCGTTGTCCATGTATGTGGATATTGAATTTCAGCTAAAGCCACTTCATATTTTCCATTCAGATAAATGGTTCGAGGCATACGAATTTGATAATTCGAAGCCTTGTTGTTGGGATAATAGGTCATACTCGCATTGCTAGGCAAAGTGATGTAAAAGCTTGTCGACTCCATGATGGTGGGAACTAAATGGTATAGGTGCGTTGACGTTGTCTATATACTTCACGATAGCGCGCGCCATTCGACCAAGTATGCAAATGGTCTTTCACATCATGATGATCTATGACTTCTCCTTCACAACAAGCACTTGTACATCTTATTTTTACAGGAATAGTTGGTTTATCTTCTTGGCAACAACATAGCTCTTTCAGCCATGTTAAAAATTTTCCCATCCTTCAGGAAACTGTCTTTGTTGACGTTGTTTCATTTCTGTTGTAATGTCGTCACGAGTGGTCTTTTTACTAAACATTGTTTTTGGAATATTAGCATCTACAATTTCCTGGATAAACGGATGCCAACCATGTGGTGGTATGGCTCGTTCTTTTGTTCTTGTCGCCACCAATGCTTCTTTCATCAAATCAACCATGTTGGAATTTGCTATAATATCACCCGTTTTCAACACAAGTTCATTCTTCTCTGTCCATGTCGTACCATATTTCTTCAGTTCTGCTAAAAGTTGTGTTACTTTTCCATGATAGATAGGTTGAAAATGACTTAAAAATAACTTTTCTGGCTTTTCAGGTGATGATGATGATGATGAGGGCTTTTGCTGCCTAGACTGACTTGTTCGTAAATGACGACCAAGAAGTTGAGTTATTTCTATAGCCTTTTCACGCGTTCGTTTCCCACGTAAAAGTTTATTGACTTTCGTTTTGATTTCACCATCTTTTCCCTTCTTTTCTAGCAACATTTTATATTCATATTCAGGAATGAGGACCATTTTCATCGTATGTTTCATTTTAGCAGCAGTTTGGCTAACAAAGGTAATGCCAATCTAGCAATAGCTCCAATGAATCCTCCTTTCTGATTAATCAACTTCTTTTTTCGTCGAAGGGATATCTTCTTATCTGCTAGAGTACGAAGCGTATGACGTTCACGTTTAAATTCCTTAAACCGTTTTGAGCTTAAGGGTAAATGTCCTTGCAATATATTCAAACAAATTTCAAACAAGCTTGTTAATTCCTCCTTTGTAGCTTGCTGTAGCAAGGATTTACGTCGTTTAGGCCCACTGCGTGCAAGCAAATGAAGAAACGGCTGGTTCGCTCGAATACGTTTAGACATCTTGACTGCGAATGGTCAAATGAGTTGGTTCTTGTTCATACACTGCTTTATCAATATATACATAATGTGTATCTTTTGGTATAATGCCTGTACGAATACGTAGTTGATCATTTGTCTTTGGTTTTAAATCAATGAATAAATAACCATGAGGTTTGCTAGTAGCATCTTGATAGGCTTCTATGAGAAATTGAGATCTTCCAGGATACATTTGCCGCGCCAATGTACTAATTTGTTGACTGTCTCTCGGATTTTTAAACAGAATGATATAATGTGTATTCAAACTAATATTTCGCATCTCTTTCCCATGATGGAATAAATTATGCACAATAAAGATAATGCTTAGATTTTGATGACTGCTGCCAACACTAAAGAGACGTGTCATACGCTCATCACTATGACATTTGGTCATTAAGTCATCAATGATAAGTAAGTTTGGTTTCTTCGGGTTAAAACGCTCTTCAATGTCATCTGGAATGCCTTGGTAAAATTCCACACCTTTCATTCCCTTGTACAAAGGCTGATCTGCTGCATAGAGCCATAAAATACTTTTTGGAGAGGGTTGAATCAACTTTTGTTCTAGAATTTCCTTCACCAGAGACGTTTTGCCACTGCCTGTAGGTCCAGAGACTAAACATGTAAATGGATGCTTCATTGTTGAATGTCTGTTTCTTTCACCCAACTGTTAAACTTGTTTGGCCAACCTAACCACTTGACAAATAATTCTTTCACACCTCCTCGTCTTTTACGTGTTTTCAAGACTTTTTCAATTCTATAAATAGATTCAATATCTTTGGTCACTTTCTGCAGTTCTTCTTCATAGAAATGGCCATCAATATCTTCGTCTAAAAAGTCTTTCACACGATATAAATGTATTCCTTGCTTCTTACAACGATGTGTGACAATGAAGACTTCTTGCGTCCATTTGATGTGCTAATCGCGTTGAAACACATATTTAATGTGAGAAATGCGAACATGATCGCCAATGTTAAATTTGTACTTCTTCTTCTTCTTCTTCGGTTTCAATTTCAGTTTGTCGACATACATATACTTCCACACTTTTGATTCGTTGTCTTTACGAATCTCGGCTGGAGCATATTTATTAGGAAGAGAACCATGAGGTCTATGGTTGTAATTGTACACCAAGTCTGGAAGAATGTCTAAGTAACGGTAAGTTTGATTAGTAGAAAATACCGATACATCATTCCCTTTAGAGTACGAATGACTCTTTCAGCAAAGTTGGCTTTGGTTTCATTCTTTGTGGTATAAGCATGAATGCCTTCTTTCTTCAAAAATGCTTTTACCCATCTGTTTTTAAATTCTGTTCCTTTATCAGACCTTAGAGTTCGCGGTCTTCGTCGTGTGTCATGAAAAATCTTTTGGAAAGCTTGTATGACTCTGGTATGTGATTTATTAGGTATTGGCTGTACCCAGACATATTTGGAAAACACATCAATGACAATGAGTAAAAAGCGTATGTCATCATTATAGGGAGCTATGTTTCCCATATCAGCCAAATCAATATCCCACATATCATCAATGCCACGTGTAATCACACGTTGTCTTTTGAACCTGTATTTTACAGGTTGGAGTAAACTGAAAGCATCTTGATCCTGCAACCATTTCTTCACTTGTGACTGTGTGACTGCTTGATTATGTTTTCTTAAGATGTGATACAGTTTGTAAGGACCAGCAAATGCTCCAGGCTGTCCAGGTTTGAAGTAGATATTGGTCAAATAGTCTTTCCACGTTGACATGATGAATGAAAAAACACGTCTGAACAGAACAGCTTTTATTTTATAACTCAACCAACATCACTTAACTAACATACATTTATAACTTAACTAACAAGTTTTTTTTTTTTTTTTTTTTTTACAAATCAAGTATAGATACAATGGTATGAATAACTGGAGACCATTGGTCTTCAATGAACACTAACCAATGACTGAGTTCATCCAATGTAATAGCATCTACACCATATTTCTCACAACGTTGATTTGCATTCTCTAACACTTTATCTAAATGCATGTAATATTTAGCTTCATTCCAATATGTATAAACAGATGCAAAATGACAAGTATGTTCTTGACACTCTTCATGTTGACAAGCAGGACAGACTAAATATGCAAACTTTTTTACAGCTGATAACATTTCTTCACAATAAGCTTTTTGCACAATATATTGTCTCAGTGTCATGTCCGCCATTGTGCAGTCTTGAATCAATGCAACACAAGTTAAACATACTTCAAATTTACATGTCCACACGTCTGCACACCATGACGGTTGACAAGCAAATGAAAAAGTCTCTAACCCTCACACAATATTTCTAACAACTTTCCCATAATATTCTGACCAGGATATTCAGATGACACATGTTTCACACCAGCTCCCCACCAATGATCATACGTTGCTTCAACTAAAGTTTTGTCTTTACATTCTTTCAACTTGTTGCGAAACAATACACACTGATCCAGTTTGACTTGTAAAACATCTTGCATTTTGCTTCTCTTCACTGTATGCCATAAAGGACATGGTTTTATCCCTTTAGCAATACGTTTCGCTTCATATCCATTTCTGGATGACACAATGGCTGAAGCAATATCTGGACGGTAATGAAACACTGCTTTCTCATATTGATACAACGCTTCACTTGAGTTGAACACATGTCCATACTTTTCAAGTCGTGTTGGAAACATGTTTGAAAGAACGTCCTTACGACCACTGAATAGTACAAGATTCTCCATGTTGACTTTGCTTCTTTATTCTGACATGTCGGTTTATTCCTGTAATAAAATATCTTTTAATATATTTGCTGCCTCTTCTATCATGTTCTTTCTTTGTTTAAGTTGAAACCACTCACATAAAACTAAATTTGCTAGTAAGAAAAACATTATTATGTCTTTGAGAAACAATTCACTATGTTGTTACAAAGATGATTAAAAAAAAGGTTTTATATAACTTACCTGATAAAGCTGCTCGGTTTCCTCTTCTTCTTTACAACAATCTCTCAAATAGTCAACCACGGTGAAATATACTTCAACATCAGTGCGAGCAGAATAAAGTGCAGAATCAAAGTCAAAGTCAGGATCTTCTTCTATTCCAATTTTATGACATTCTCCAAGAAATCTTGAATGCAGTTCAATCACATCAAGACTATGATGTACAACATCCCAAAAAGCATCCAAATGATAAAGTTGATAGACTGGAGTGCCACAGCTAGCAAGTTTAGCAATCATCAAGTCAACATAAGCTTTTTTAAAACATGCGTCCATCTTGTTTCACTGTCTTGTGGGCTTTTACTTTGCTTCACAGACTTTAAGTACTCCACACTTGCCGCAGAAGTTGTTTGGTTCACACATCTTGCAATTATACTTGTGACAGTGGCAATGATAATCCTCCACATATCCACAAGCACCACAATAGTCGCAGGTAAGTCCAAGTTGATTTTGTACGTTCATGTTCTCCAACTGAACTTCAGCCAGCCTTTTCTTGGATAGTTTTGACACCTTCATCCGACCATCCTTTTGCAGCTTGATAGGAGTTATGACATGACATTCCTCACATGGCGATAGGGCTGAGTTGATGTTGTCCATCTCCTGAAGCAGTGTCTCCCATTCACCATCATTCATGTTGATGTGATGTGTGTATTCTTTCTCTTCAAACCGTGACGTGCGCACAAAACTCACATAGCGCATATCCAAGTATGAAATGACTTCAAGCCACTTCGTTTGCGTTAAGTATAGTTTGAAGCCAATGTCACGTAAATTTTTCAAGCTCTGGCACACAATCTTCCACAAAGATGGTGAATAAGCACACCATCTCTCTCCACGTGTGATGCGTAGAAATGGCCCATATTCTCCATGCTCCACAGTAATGGTTAAGTTAGCACTAATTTTAAAGCTGCTGCTGCTGCTGCGCTGCGCTGCTGCGTTGCTTGTCTTGTTCTCCATGACTACCACAATGTATTGATGATCCACTCCCTCCATCTGTCTGCTGAGAAATGACTTCACTCTGCTGAGTCCACTCCCTTTTATACCCAACTATATGCTGAGTCATCTTTCTTTTCAAAGAACTTGCAAAGTTTTGAATTCACTTCAACTCGTCCATGGTTGAACCGAACAAGGTCTGATACATTATTTGGAACATCATCATCATAATGTAGAATAATTCTAGTAGCTACAGCTAACATGAGGTCAGTTGCCCAAATTGTATTCGCGTTGATAAATGCTGAATCAATGTTGTAAGTTGATAGTAAATGTAGATCTTCACATTCACGTAGAAACGAGTGGATGAAACGATCTCTTGGAATAGCCTTTCCAACAGCTTCCCAATGCAGATGCAAATTCTTCACTTGCAGCATCCAATCCGATTCAAAAGCAGGAAGCTTTGAAAACACATAGTCAATATAGTTCACTTTGAAGACGTCATCCATAGTCATACATCTGTCAAGAAGTAATGCCGACATTGTGAAGTATTTTCTCGTCACTCTTCCTTTTATAAAACTTTGATGGTATATGGTGTGTAACTTGTTCAAACTTATTCAATACTCGTTCAAAATTGTTGACTCAGCAGAATGTATCACATATATGTTTCACTCATGCTTTTATGCTACTTCCATGTAATCAAAATATGGTGTGTAACTTTTCAAACTTGCTCAAAATTGTTAAAATTGCTGACTCAGCAGAATTTTACTTGTGTATATGAATGTCTCACTTACAGTTGTACAGCTGCACTACTGCACAGCAGAGACATCTAGCGGTGAAGTCAAATGGTCTGCCAAATGGTATTCATCCGCCAAATGGTATTCATCCGCCAACTAGACCTGAAATGTAATAAAATATATTCTCTCTCTCTCACACACACACAGACAGACATGTTTTGCTTCATTTCTTAATATAGTATGGCCTTTAAAAGGGCCTGAAAGATTTTAGTATATATCAGCAGCAGTTATGGGGTTGTCCCTCATATTCCAACCACACTTGACACTTGCAGTATCGTTGAGTCAGTGTTACTATGCGGTTGTTCCACATAAATGTAATTACTACGTCAGGCTTCACTGCAGTGATCTGAGTTGGAAATTGTAGCACCTCCTCAAAAGCATATGTAATATCAGCTGCTTCAGCTTCATCACGCATATTTACCCAGATGCAAACAGATTCATTCGCTTGAAACGCTGTTAAGTCATCAATGATGATAGCTGGTGTGTTATCCATGATGTGTCTGACAATGTCTCTAAGCCTTGAGACACCACACTTATATAGGATTTTATCATGCTGATTCGGCAAAAGTTTTTGTTGCTCTCTTGGGGGGGGGGGGGTCAGTCCCGACCGCCACCTAGGGGGGGGGGTCGGTAGATATATCCTAGGGGGGGGTCGGTACATAGTATGTCCTGGGGGGGGTCGGTACATAGTATATCCTGGGGGGGGGTCAGTCCCGACTGCCACCTAGGGGGGGGGGTCATGGCTTTTTAGAGTCTGTTGCCATGGTTACACTGATTGACAGGTGGAGTTCATTGGCTTCATGATGATTGACTCGGCCAAAACTATCAAGCAACTTTCGCTCCAGACAGTATGACGTCATCATGACGTCATCATGACGTCATGGATGGCCGCGCCTATCATAACGCTTATCATGACGTCACTTCCGGTCCAGACAGCACTTCCGGTCCAGACAGCACTTCCGGTCCAGACAGCACTTCCGGTCCAGACAACACTTCCGGTCCAGACAGCACTTCCGGTCCAGACAACACTTCCGGTCCAGACAACACTTCCGGTCCAGACAACACTTCCGGTCCAGACAACACTTCCGGTCCAGACGTTATGACGTCACTTCCGGTCCAGACAGTATGACGTCACAAAGTGCGGTGAAACCCCTCTTTCTACACTACTGTCTCTGGTTAACTGTAGGTGGCATTTAAACTGAATACAGTTGTCAATACTCACAACATACACGAAGACATGACGGAACAAGTGAGAGAACTCAACCCCGTACGCTGGAAGGTAAACAACGGGTCAACTTTGAGATAAGATAAAAAAAAATGGTGGATAGTGGGAACGGAAACTCATCTAAAAGCTTTTGCGAAGTAAAGGGATTGCGTCAAAGGCTTAACAAACATATAATATTATTATTTTAAGGCACGAAAAAACAGTCTTGTTTTATTATTGATTTATTTTCAATTTTCCCGAAGGGCCAGAAGTGATCGTTCAGGGACGAACTCTTTTTTTTTCTAGCAATTTCGCATACCCAGAACAAGGGGTCACCATATACTTCTGTATGGATTTTAATAGTATGTTCTTCCAGGTCTTCCAGTGTTTGTTGATTGAGGGGGAAAATGCCGGAGAAGAAGCTCTCAGGAACGCCAGCACTTTCGTTATCAGTGATGACGAATTTCAAGTATTTCTCAAACGACATAAAGGGCTAAAATGCTTAGTTCCTGAATCAAATGAACTAATGCGTTTTTCCTATTACATAGTTGACGAATATGTAAGTAGATGTACTTTCCTATTTGTTATATGTTCTTTGTTTTATTTGAAAAGTTAGCTTGTAGACCTCATCCAGATAATCGTCAGCAAAAGCACAATATTTTCTAAGCGGATTTATCTGTTCTCTGTTTCTGAGGCAACCCAAACCCTATGAAGATATTTCATGCGTAATGTTAATTTTAGGTTTTAAATAATAAAGAAATAAATAGGTGACTGACGTTTCACGTTTATTTTAGATGCGATTTCTAGATGGTGGCACGAAGCGTCCGTCTAGATCAATACTGGATGTAGGAGTTGCCAACGCAATAGATGGCGCTAACTTCGACGAGAAAGCGTTCTTAAAACGTGGAGGCAAATACGTGTGGAGCAAAGCCGATATGCGCCTCGAATGGTGATCCCGCTGAAGATAGACAATACTCATGACAGTGACACGATGTGTTAGTGACTGCAGAAACCTTCTAGTTATTCCAGGTAGATTACCACAGCTGGCTATTCGCCACAGAAGTATAGATACAGTTTGACATTTGAAAGTTACTGTAATCCAGGGCTACCCGGTTCAGAACATATCCACGCGAAAACGAACCCATAGTCGGGACAGAACGTACAGAGGTCAAAACGTACCCGGACATAATGTACCTCGGTTGGAACGTACCTATTTAAACGTATTTAAACTTTTACACTTTTGAGGGAGTTCCTTTTTATGACTATTTCTCGACTTCATAAAAAATGACGTAAATCTCGAATTTACTTTTTTTTTAAACCAGATCAACCCCACTGTAATATTTTAGAGCTCTGTTTTTAAGATTTTGAAAGCAGCACAATTGAGATTTCAGAATACCCTTCGAGGAAGTTTAAGGGTCAGCTACTCCGCAGTTCATTCCATACCAATCTACAATAACTAGTTCACAGAATTTATTGCTCTGCACAAAGATAATCTCCTAAATAATGCCAAATGCCAAAGGCTGCCTAACCTGTCTGATTTACAGGTGTGATAATCCCTTCACAAACTTTATTGCTCGGCACATATGTAAAGCCCGTTAATTTTGTTTAATGTCCAGAGTTGTCTTAACTGCTACAGTTACTGGGACAGTAATCCTTACACAAAAATAGCGTTTGATAATTTATATCAGTTATCGTATCCTGGCCATTTTGATCAGTTGTCGCTTGATATCTACAATTGTCGCCAGATCAGTTGTCATTAGATCAGCTGTCGTCTATTCATTAAACAAAATTTGTGCTTAAATATCCTTCTTGTTTGTTTAATAAAATATGTAGAGTTATTTGCGCTTAGCCTCATGACATTTGAATTGGAAATCCACAAGGCATAATTTGTTTCTGTTTTTAAACGGTCCGTTGACAACACCTCAAGTGTTTGTTGTAATTTTGAATAAAATGATAAACGAACAAGCTGCTTCCATTCTGCAACAATCCCTCACTTAGTCATTTTACTTGAGGTCTTGGATACGTTTTGACCTGGGGGCGTTCCGGCTTCGATACGGTTTGACTTATGTATGTTCTGTCTCGGTACGTTTTGTTCTGAGTTCGGTCTGTCTTGGGTACGTTCTGTTTTGAGTACGTTCCGTCTCGGGTACGTTTTGTCCTGGGTACGTTCTGTCGTGTATATGTGCTGTCTCGGGTATGTTTCGTCCTGGGTAGTACTGCCTTGAGTACATTTTGACTTGGGCACGCCCTGTCTCAAGTTTTGACCCGGTTCGTTCTGTTCCTAACAGTTTACCACTTACCGACGTCATTGGCAGGGATTGATAATTACTTTAATTTTGTGAACTACACTATCAGTATATATTAAGCAGACGTTCGATCTCTCTAGAAATGGAATGTGGCAATAATAAAAGCTTTGAACTTTTATGTATAGTTTAACAGTCAGATGTTGTACGTTTACTCGAGGGTAATCTTGCTTGTGTTGGATATTTTTAGTTTGTTTCTGTTATTTAGCTCTTAGTTACGTTGATGATATCATTATGTGTTTGTTGATTAACTTGTTTTCGTTAATAAAACTATAATTCGATGCTTTTTATAAGTTCCTTTCACAAATGCCACAAAATGCTTCCTCGTTTCAGCTTAGTTATAAATTTCTTTTGCAAAACTGCAAACAAAATATATAAAACTTGGATTAGCTTTATTAGATTTACGTTAAACTTGTATAGTATCAATAATGTATGATATGATAGACACATCCACTTTTAATTTCACTGTACAATTTAACCTTTCTTTGTTATTCAAAAATGTATCTCGTTAAAACAGTAAATTATTGTGCTTTTCTCGGTTTTATTTCTGTTTTTATCTTTATCGAGATTTCCAAAGCATATAAACCGTAGGATAAAAAACGTGGGCATTTACGGTGATGTTTGTTATTATAAAACAGCTGACATGTGATGAGATCTATCTGTTATGCATAAATACAGAGCGGATAGATATTTTAGTTTCGGTCTTTTATTAGTATTATTTTTTCGGAATCCCCAGTGGGTGTACGGAGTAAAAAAAGTATTATGCACAACAGACCGAACCGCCCTAGAGGTTAGTTACTTGTTTTAAAAACAAGTTCCTCTCTTTCATCAGTACTAGTTTCGCGGAATGCACATTGGTTCTACGGCGTGAAAAGTATTTATACACAACAGACCGAATCGCCGCAGAGGTTGGCTGTTGAACAAAAGGTGGCCATGTTGGATTAAGTTTTGTATGAAGATAAAAAAAGATATAGGCGTAATCACAAGGGACAGGGAGGACAAATTCAGTTCATAAAATGCCTTACATATTACGGGGTGCTTCAAAAAGGGGGTAGTTGGTGTGTAGTTGATGCTTAGTTGATCCATTGTAACTTGTAATTTTCACATTGGAGTGTGAGTGTTTCAGTAAGCCTGGTAAGCCAGTGGTATAAAGATGCACAAAATGGAAGAAAAAAACACAGACCCACTAATCTGTTTTAGATCTGTTTAGTAAAACATTTGCAGGATTTTATCGTGTGCATTGACTTTGTCATATTCTGTATCAGGTTAATACAAAACGGGTAATAAAATATCAGCACCGTCTTTCCATGTAAATCCCGTTGCGTCATCCTCACTTCCAAAAGAAACTTGATTCGTCATTGCTTTCTGCACACTTACCATTCTTGTCTGCACTGAAATTTTAAAACCTTATTCTTTATGTGTATGTTTCGTAAAAACAAGTAGTGGGCATGTATTTGCTGTTTAGGATGGTTTCTGTCAGTATTTGGTATACTTTTTTCAAACTGACTTTAGCAAGCCATTTAAGGACAGTAAAAGCCCAACACCGAAAATAAAAAATGTCATAACTCAAAAGTAGTTTGCAGATTTTTCAAGTTTGAACAAACTTATCTTTCTGATAAGGTCTTTCAATCTCGACAGGTTTCATAAACATGTAAAGCTTCAGTATCTCGAACAGTCACGTAATGTCACAGCAACGTCAACTTTTTTTACCACACAAATTATGCACTCACTTTATCAATGTCGAGTGTGGCCTTCTCGGGCACGATATAAAGCCTGTATTCGTCTTTGCATGGATGTAATGAGTCAATTGAGCCTTCGCTGTTGGATCCAGTTCCATTGTAAACTTAGCCATTCCCATTCTCATGCGTCTGAGGCGAAGGAGTACCCTAACTTTCCTGTCGATGATATCCCATGTCTGTAGAGCACGGTGGCCAGTTCAGGACATTGACGCTGCGTCTTAGCAAGAGATTCTGGCACTGATGTGCAGCATGTGGTCGCACGGTAACGTGCATAACGTTCACGTGTGGACAAGCATAAAAAAACGGTACTATCTCGCCTTATGACACTTTGCCGATACAACTATGTGTGGTTAAATTACCGTCTATAATGAGCAGACGAAACTTGCAACCAAACTTTATCGCTCCTAAAGCTATTGTGCTGCCACCTCCAAACCTATCCACTTGCTGTATACAAGCATGGTCATTTCTGTGGCGGAACACTGCTTCGACCATTTCTGTAAACAAATGAGCGGCATTCATCACTAAACATTACCCTATTCCAGTTTCCTTGTAGCGTCTTTGTGAGTGGCTCAATGCCTACCGATGTCTTAGATTCAGCGATTATTTAAAGCATGCTCGACGTATGGTTGGTGGGACTGTACTCCAAAAGACATCGTAAAGCCGTTCTGGTGATAATTCTTGGATTGTGTCCACCATGAATGATCACACTAGTTTAAGTGGAAGTTCGGAACCGGTCCCGTAAGTCGCATTCGGGGATTCTGAATGAGTGGTTACGCGGTTGGTCGGGCCTCATTTCATCTCAGGTTGATCCAGCTTTCCTGCTTTTCTCCCTTTCGTATAGCTCTACGGCGGGTAATTCGCTAATATAAACACCTTTTCTTCTTACAAACATATGAAGTTTTCTTTAAAATAACATGATTTTACCATTTTACAATAAATGAGCTCTAACCCCACTGCAACCTATCTTGTCTTTGAAAAACCTGGGTATCCTTGGAAGCGGTACACAATACAAATTGCAACACAAATTGGATGTAATTTTTTCTGGAATACTGAGATTGAGGGAAGCTGATTCTAGCTGATTGGATAATAAGGCACTTCTGAATAAAGTCTGTGGTCTGCCATTTCAACTTCTCTAATATGCGTAGTCTAAGCATACTTATCAGAGAGTCTTCTTTCTCAATATGGGACTCCCTCTAAAATCTTACAGATATTATAGGGCGCCTACCAGCTATATACCAGTCTAGATATTTTTCGTGGACAGGTGATAATGTATTTTCTGTTTTCTATGTTTCCAAAGCCTTTTGATTTAAGTTCTTTTCTAACATGTTCTGCACTGTTGATCTCCACCAGGCGAGTATATCGGTATGTGAACGTTACAGCTGGAGCCAGCTCTCTAGCGTTTATACTACACAATTTCTCCCAAATATTTGCACTCTACAACCGTTTGTGCGAAGACTTTTGCCCACCGGCTTGTACTGCATGCGGGTATTTACTGCGAGAAAGTCTATATAGTCTATATAAAATTCGCTATTTTTTTGGCTTTGATAGAAACAAGTTGCAATAAAAGACAGCATTAACATTAAACTTTTTATTTGACATTCTTGAGTTGCTGGTAATAAATTTAATCGAATGTCTTGTTATAAATTCTTAATAAATACGTTGGAGTTCTTTTGATAAGCACATTTAAGGCAAGAATTAAATGCTTTCAACGAGTGCGCAAGATAGTAGAATTCCAGCTTTTAAATTTTTACGGACAATGACCCAATACTTAATGCTATTAATTTAAAGATGGGGAAATACGCATCATATGGGGAAGCTCAACATCGTTCAACATGGCACTTTAACAGGCTGAACGTCTATTTTCGGAATTAACTCCCATCAACCCATCCCGCTTTGGATCGAAAGCTTAAAAAATTCCGGGGTAGTGTGATAGAAACACTAACTCAAAGGACCTAACAAGAATTTTTTGGATAACTTAAAGCGGGCTACAATAAAAACTGTCTCCGACCATGTGGTCCTTTATTTAGACAAAGTCCTTTATTTAGACAAAATATTTCAATCCCTTTAAATTTCCCATTGATTTCTTTATAACGAGAAGCTGGTTAATTTAAACAGCTTCATATTCTGGACACCGGACACAATTTTTCGGACCCAGTTGTAGGTTTTACTTATGAGCCAGGTAATGGCTCGATCTTTAAGCACCGTTTGTGTTTGCTTCCTAGATAATATCAACAAGAATGCGCCACACCAAATTTGACTGCTTCTGTTTGTGAACTGTTTGCTCCCGTTACGCTTGTCAACTTTGAACTTAACATGTGCAAATGTACTGACGTAATAATTACTCAAATTTATGTGATATATAGCCCCCTCTCTGTTTTGAATACCAGTAATCTGCCCTCCCTTAGTTCCTTCACATTTTGGCCTTGGGTGTTTGGGTTAGTATTTTTTCGGGGTGAGGACTAATAACCGAGAAACAAAGCTTCTTCTTGCTTTGATAGACGGACTACTAAACATTTAAATCATATGACCTTGTTTGCAATTCATGTTAACTAGTTCTCACTCAGCTCTATTAACTCAGACTCAACTGACAACAACAGAGATTATTGAGCAACTGAAGGGTCGGAGCTGTTAACCATCCGTGCAAAACTGAGGAACAGAACACCAACGGACACATTTAGGGTTGAGGGGGTGTGCAGGTGACCCACATTACCAACAATGGTTTGTTCAGCAAATAAATCAAGCCGTTATTGCATAACTTGAATAATCCGGGCACCTTTTGCCAGTCCCAGAGCTGTCCGGCCCCTTCCCTAACTTCCTCCTGTGTTGCATTAATATACCAGTTACAATGTTATTATGTTTATGTTTTATCCTCGACCCATCCCCCTTATCATATTAAATATGTAAGTTACACCCTTGCCAGCTCATGTCGTACACTCACCCCATCCTTTGTCGCAGAAATTGCGTAGTAGGTAGATGTATGTCGTGTTTTCTCTTGGCTTTGTACCCCAGCCCCAACATCCATCCTCATATAGTACTTATTATGTATAAGTTACTCTTTGTCCGTGTTTTGTATAGCTTTGGCACTTTAAGTGCCTCTGCGTTGTGCCATTTGTATCCTGTATTGTTCAATCGAAAAAAGGAGCAGCGGGAAAAACAATTTATCCAAAACGTTCCTACTTTTATTAAAACTTGGCAAGTCAAAGACTTGCGAAGGCTTTATTGAAGTTGTACATAGCCAATGCTTTGGATCCTTTTCTCTCCACTAGTCTGTCGTTTTGTTTTCACTACTCTGACCATACTAGCCCTAAGGTCCCCAAATTTTGCACTTATGTAGTACTTGTAGTACTTGTAGTACTTGATATGAAGTTGTGCCCTTCGCTTTTGTTTTCATATTTGTTTTTAATTTCATAATAAAAACGTAAAGCATAAAACAGTGATATTTTATCATGAAATGTGGCGCGTGAGGACTGCAGCAACAATTGCGCAAGTCCCTGGAATCTGTCAACAGCCATAGCATGCACTACTTAAATGATGTATGCCTTATTAGCATAAGGCAAAGACGCAGGGCATCGAGAATTGCATGTCTTGGTTTTATAAGAACGATGCGTGGAGATACACTAATGTTCACGTAAATTATCAGTTTCAGGTAGGCACTATCCTTGGTGAGGGCCGGGGGGAAGGGATGCCGTTTTATGGAGTAATTAGTAAAGTTATGTGTTTTTTTTTCTAGAACGGTTTCGAACTGGCAAAAAAGTCTCCAATGTTAAAGAAATTAAAACATCTGTTGTTTATTGAGAAATTTGATTTATTTGTAAATTTACTACATGAATCTGATAAACATTTGAACTTGTAAAAAACCCATAAGTTATTTACAGATAGTTTTGAATAATGACTAATGATGAAAATGACTCCGTAAATGTCACCAAGCGCTTTAGCTATACTATGCACGAAAAGTTACTTGTATTGGTGAGGCCCCATACATTTCTCTCGATTTTTAGGATGTGAAAGCGGGTTTATTTGAATTCTTTTATTGGCGATTTCGCGAATACAGTTAACCATGCTAGAAATAATAATATTGACGACGATATTGAACCGTATTGTGGAGTGGCCCTCGGTGTCTCCGGATCAAAATCGCATAGAACATCCGTGGGGTGAAATTGGCAAGACAGTGACGGGAGAAAAAGACTCCAGAGCAGACGCTGCAACAGCTTCGCGACGCTTTAATGGAAGACGGGATACGCATACTTCGGTTCACTACTGATAACTTACTCAATAGCATACGTATGCGCTACATGGAATGTATTGAGGGTTAGGGCGGATATACACACTGTTATGAACAGTTTTATTTTTAGCCTGCCGATCCTCTGGCTTTAAGCGTCAAACTTCACAGTTTAAAAATTTGTTTACAACTTTGAAATGTTACTATATTAGAGAAAAGATGGTTAGAAATACGACTCAGTAATTTTATTTAATTTGGATAATGTTATGACGGAGCAGTGTGAATCCATCAACCCGTACAAATTACCTTTTGTGCATAGTATATTTCGATGATTATACAAGGAATCTCCGTTTGGCCACTTCAAAAGCCGATAATACTGATAGAGTAAACACATCTCGTATAATCATTATTCTCTTTTAATTGATTTTTAAGTTAATTGTGATTATATTCACGTCATTATACAGCACCATTCACGGCTTTTACATACCTGTTACATACATTTCACGTATATTTTACATACATTTTACATACATAGGAGCATGTCTATTTGAACAAAAATGGTATGAAGAAAACATCCAGCAAAAAATCTATACCTAAATTCTAGAATACCGACAGACAAAAACTTATAGCAATTTACCACTGAATCTAACACTAAATTGAATCAATGCATTTTTAGTTCAATCTTGTCTCTAGTTTACAACATTTTTTAAAAATTTTCACAACGAGTTTTTTTTTCACATTTTTTTGTTAATATTGTTATTTTGCTTTAATTTTTGCCGCCCGTTCCAAACTAAATTTTAGCATTTAAAAGTGTTCAATAATGTGAAATAAATGCATTACGTATTGAGTATTTCAAAGAATAAGAAAAGCCGCCATGCATAATCGTGCTGAGATTTGAAATCGTCAAGATTCGTCTTCACTTTCAGTCAATATGTGACCGGTTTACAGGTCATGTATCAGCGATGACCGGGTCGGATGGATAGGAGGGGAGGGAGAGGTGGGCAGGGCAATCCCACCATTGTGTCCACAAAAAGGCGGTTCTCAGCACCCTTTTCTGACAAAATAAGGTAATTTAATTCATGAACCGTGAATGGCAGTGATGTTTTGTGATAACAGTCATAAGGTACACTTACAATCCACAGCCACAAACAACGGCCTCAAGAAAGAGGCATAACACACACATGTGGTATCTTTTCTAAAAAAATTACCAAAAAGAAATAAAGAAGAACCATTGCAGCTTACGAGCATAATTTCTAAGGCAAGATTTAAAAAATCGATTTGCGGTACTTTTTTATATAACGGGTAACTCGCTGTTGTTTATAAATAACAATTACATAGACTGTCACTTGATACAACTGATCTTTGGCATGAGATCGTCCTTGTGGGGTGTGAAGGAGATAAAATAACCAAATCATATTTACCCTCATTTTCTGGTCTCACTTGGACCCTTTCACATGAACATTTTTTGTGCCCAGTGTTGTGCATACTCAGGCTCAGCTTCTTTAGTTATCATTCAATTGTTACAGAAATCAAAATCTGAACAACAAGGTTACACTAAGGGAAAAATACAAGATAAAAAGCATAGCTTTGAGGGGAAAACATAAGATAAACAGCATAGCTTTGAGGGGAAAACATATAGCTTCGAAGGGAAAACATACGATAAACAGCATAGCTTTGAGGGGGAAACATAAGATAAAAAGCATAGCTTTGAGGGGAAAACATAAGATAAACAGCATAGCTTTGAGGGGAAAACATAAGATAAACAGCATAGCTTTGAGGGGAAAACATAAGATAAACAGCATAGCACTGAGAGGACAACATAACAAAAAGGCATAGCATTGAGGGGAAAATACAAGACAAAAATCAGTAGTAAAACTGTGCAGATATAAAACAGACAGAAGACAGTTTAATTTTAAATTCAAAGCGCTTTGGTAAAACTTTCAATTTGAAAACTGCTAAATGAACACTGATGCTTGTTCGATATCTGCTTTCTTATGCTTTCCATTTTATAGCTTTCATACCAATCACTTTGGCAAGCACGCGAGGTTTATACAATACACTTAATACAACATTACAACATATACGCAACCTGCCTAATTTGATTTCCGACTTCAGTTTTCTTTAAAATTTTGTATTTAATTTACTTAATAGTATCCTTTGTCACTTTGAATAGTTTTTAAATGAGCTCGAAAATCAAATGGCAGGCATCTCGAGCCCATGTTCATGAAATACTACTGGAGCCAGTAGTGTTTTTGTAGTGGTATTTTATGAAAACGGACCAATGTTACTGACATCTTTTAGCAATTACACACACAGAGGGTCTGTAGAACAGCCATGACTAGGACAACTGAGACCACGGCCACTGACTTCACAGTGATCTCCATATCACTGTCAGTATCTGTAGTATTCCCGCGGGGGTGGGACGAGTTCCAGTTCGAATCCGCACCCTCAACTCTATAGAATGGTGTAGAATATTTTTGATCTGATGAATGAGTAGGATTTGGCTGGTTTAGCGTAGGGTCAACAACAATTGTAGGCAGTTCATTCGGTTCGCGATCTTCGTAATCCAGTTCTGGGATGATCCCATTGCGAGTGAATGTTATCAGCGGTTTCAGTCTGCCGCGGCTTAATTTTTTTCTCAACGCCTCGTTGCAGTTGGCGGCTTTGATTAAGTAGAATACATCATGTTGTCTACGGGGCAGCATCCAGCAGTAGATTAAATCCGGATTGGATCCAGATCGGGTTATCAGGATCTGATCCCTGCGTGGGAACATCCTACTACTGTCAGCACATACATACGTGCCCCCGAGTTCTGACCCTGAGCAATTCATTAGGTCTAATGTAAAAGAATTAGCACTTTGGTTTTGCAGAATGGAAGATGCACATTGATTTCCATCCCTGAAAGTCGCCACATATTCACCTTCAGTCCTCGGAAGATCGCAGGAGGCAGTATTTGAGGCACGAATATAGACTAGATTTAAATTTCTACTTCTAAATTTATTTGGATTGAGACCCTGTACCTCCTCATATGCAAATTTACTACAGTCTAAAGGCTCTCTTCGACTGGATGTAAATGGCCAAGCAAGTCCCTGGCTGAGTTTGAAAAATAACGCTGACCTACCGTGCTGCATAAATTGAACACAACTGAATCTGGGTCTACAGCCATTGTTAAATTCGCGGACTAACATACGCGTTTTTGCAAACGGTTTAGCATTTTGCTCTGATTCCGGGTCCCACTCAATACAGTGTAACTGCTCCCGTATGTTTTTATCATAAGTTGTCAGAGAAGTGCTGTTTACTGTTAACGCGAGACTTCCAGGCTCTACAGCGTCATACCACTGACCTTGGTACTGACTTTCAAACGTACAGCTGCGAGGACGAGTAGCGTGACAGACGCCGCAAGTGCGCGGGCAGTACATCGTCATAATTGCGTCATCACACGGGTCGCGCTTGTAGCTGCATTCCTCGTAATCATCCAGGCATAGAGCGGTGGCCGGGCGCGGCGTGTCGCGTATCGCGTCAAGTCGTAGGTAATTAAGTGTCTGCCCGGCATGGGAGTTCATATCAGCTACAAGGTCATTGAACAGTATCATCGTCAGGCTGTCACCTAAGCCGGTCGGGTAGCGAAGAAGCCACATGTATTGTTTCCTATCGTCGTGACGTAATAATACAAAGGTGTATGGTCCTTCCTGCCAGTGCGAGAGACACAATGTTCTCTGTTCTACGTACATGTAAATGTGGTCCGGGATACATCTGTAATAGCGGTAACGGAAATAAAGACCTTCTCCTTCGACGCATTCACTTTCAATGCGCGTCATTCCTTGATAAGAATCGCAAATACCTCGTCCATGTTTTCTGTCGTAAATGTGTACGCTAAATCCGCCATTAAACGGAAATGCTCTCACGTCATCAGCCACATGATTCATGTCAATAATAAGCCATGGATTTAACTCCAGATTTTTGTTATTACAGATGTTTTTATTCATACTTGTGCCTACGGGTGCTTCGCGGAACTGGAACACGTGATCGCCACGCTTGACAAACTGTATGCACGTGAAGCGCGCGCCCTCCTGCCCCTGCTGCTCATGCGCGACGACGTACTTATCCCCGTAGGCGCGCACACATACACGCGTGTATGACGTAGCACTGTCGTCCGTCGAAGTCGCACGTATGATGTTCTCACTTATACTGATTTGAAAAGTGACTTCAGTATTCTGATTTTTTATTCGTCCTTTCCAATCGCGATCGGTGCTGTTATCCGAGGACTTGTAAAAATCGGGAAATTTACAACTGGCGTCAGAGAATCGAGCGGACATTACACACGACATGAAAGCGACATAAACAAGGCCACACATCAATCGACTGCTGACGTCACAAGCCATGATATATCCCCAAGGAGCTATCTCATAGAATGTTATCCCGATGCAATCATGTCATCCTATTAAGGCTCCATATAACTTCAAAGACCAAAATCCTATTTTTTTCCGATATCCGATAATTTTTTAGCCTTCAGCCTGGTCTATGTTCAAGTTTCAACAAGACGCGATGTGTATTCCTCAGACACCAATATATTTCGTCACGTATTTGGCACACTGAATCTTTTATTGCAGTTTTTGTAGCTGGTAAATTTGCATTCTGTTTGCCTGAAACAATACAAAGAACTAAATTAATCAACAGCACAGTGCTCGAGACAGAGAGAAATAAACACCTGTTTGCGCACTAACCTCCTGGCAAGCATTCTGACATTGAATAAACTGAAATTTCAGATCGTAGCGTCAGCTAAACAGCGACCGAGATAAGCTGATAGGCTTTTGCAACATCTACGCTACGTATATTAAGCGTTAGGCCTTGAACATGAGGATTTGACCTTTGTCACGCAGAAGCTGCCTGGAGGTCGTCCACTAACCCAAAATAGCAAACTGAAACATCGTAAAACATAAAGTGCCAAAGGAAACACTTTTTTAATGTTTACAGATGGAGTTTTTTTTCAACGTTTACAATAAAAGATACATTTTAAAAAAGACAGCCTCTCATAATGTCAAATGTTTGCTGAGTCACATTGGTCAGTTGTCATCCTGGCTGCCAGCTGGTCCAACGGCTGGTAGTAGTATGAAAACAAGAGTTCTACCACACTTTTGTGGTGGTTCTCTTAAGAGTTCTACCACACTTGATGACGTCATACTGTCTGGAAGTGACGTCATACTGTCTGGAAGTGACGTCATCATGTCTGGAAGTGACGTCATAGCGTCTGGACCGGAAGTGGTGTCTAGACCGGAAGTGGTGTCTAGACCGGAAGTGCTGTCTAGACCGGAAGTGTTGTCTGGACCGGAAGTGACGTCATGATGTCTGGACCGGAAGTCATGATAAGCGTTAGGATAGGCGCGACCATGTGTGACGTCATCATGACGTCATACTGAGATGATGCTGTCTGGAGCGAAAGTGGTTTGGCCGAGTCAATCAACATGAAGCCAATGAACTCCTGCTGTCAATCATCATGACGTCACTAGTCACGTGACCTGTCAATCATCGGTCATGTGACCCTAACCCTAGCGAGACTTCCAGACCACTTTTTGACGTCATACTGACGTCCCTTCTACCATCTGTCTATCATACCTTCATAATACACATTCATAATACACTCTATGGTTTAGGGGTAGGCTGCCCATACCCGGGGCTCGAACCACCAACCTTCTGAGCATGGGTCCGACCAGGAGTCCCACGCTCTAACAACTGAGCTATTCCGGACTGAACAAGAATGTATTGTGAAAACATGCCATGTAAGGCTATAATGCACGATAAATTTCAGACTGCACTCGTTCAGAGCGTGGGGGAAACCGATCGATAAAATTTCAGAGTGCACTCGTTCAGAGCGTGGGGAAAAAACCGATCGATAAAAATTTTTTAGAGTACACTCGTTCAGAGCGTGGGGAAAACGATGGTTCTGCCACACTTGATGACGTCATACTGTCAATCATTGTGACATGAGGTGTCATAATGACGTCATAGTTACACCTTAGTAACGCCTTGGTTACGCCTTGGTTACAGTGGTTACACCTTAGTTACACCTTAGTTACGCCTTGGTTACAGTGGTTACACCTTAGTTACGCCTTAGTTACCTTAGTTACGCCTTGGTTACGCCTTAGTTACCTTAGTTACGCCTTAGTTACGCCTTAGTTACGCCTTAATTACCTTAGTTACGCCTTAGTTACCTTAGTTACTCCTTAGTTACGCCTTAGTTACGCCTTAGTTACCTTAGTTACGCCTTAGTTACGCCTTAATTACCTTAGTTACGCCTTAGTTACCTTAGTTACTCCTTAGTTACGCCTTAGTTACGCCTTTATTTCCTTAGTTACGCCTTAGTTACGCCTTGATTTCCTTAGTTACGCCTTAGTTACGCCTTGGTTACAGTAGTTACACCTTAGTTACGCCTTAGTTACCTAAGTTACTCCTTAGTTACGCCTTAGTTACGCCTTAGTTACCTTAGTTACGCCTTAGTTACCTTAGTTACGCCTTAGTTACGCCTTGGTTACACCTTAGTTACGCCTTAGTTACCTTAGTTACTCCTTAGTTACGCCTTAGTTACCTTAGTTACGCCTTGGTTACGCCTTGGTTACAGTAGTTACACCTTAGTTACGCCTTGATTTCCTTAGTTACGCCTTAGTTACGCCTTAGTTACGCCTTAATTACCTTAGTTACGCCTTAGTTACGCCTTAGTTACGCCTTAGTTACCTTAGTTACGCCTTAGTTACGCCTTAGTTGCGCCTTAGTTACATCTTGTTTGCGCCTTAGTTACCTTAGCTACGCAAAAACGAGATAACTTTTGTTGTAGTTGAGCGATTTGCATGAAAATTTTACCGTTTGATTCAGTTTTATATCTAGTTTTAACATTAAGTGATCACAGGCTATTTACGCCGGTGGTTGTATGCATCATGGATTCACCTTAAAAGTTTTTAAACTTAAAAGTAAGATAACTTTCGTTATGGTTGACCGATTTGAATGAAAATTTCACCGTTGGATTCAGTTTGATGTCTTAGTTTTAAAGTAGTTTATGCATAGGTAGGTTGTTGGAATGGCGCGCGCCCACCATTTAAACATGTGTTTGAATAAGTTTTACGTCAAACTATTGTTCAACAAGTTGTTTAGCAATTGTACAACAATTGTTCAACAAGCTGTTGTTGAACATGTTCAACATGTTGTTGAACATGTTCAACATGTTCAACATGTTCAACAACATGTTCAACATGTTCAACATGTTCAACATGTTCAACATGTTCAACAACATGTTCAACAAGTTGAACATGTTCAACATGTTCAACATGTTGTTGCACAAGTTGAACATGTTCAACATGTTCAACTTGTTCAACAACATGCTGTTTAACAAATTGTTCAACAAGTTGTAGTTCAAGCAAAGAAAAAACAAGACATATGTTGAATAGGTTTATTAATACATTTAAATACACTTAAATACACTTAAATACATTTAACTACACTTAAATACACTTAAATACACTTAAATACACTTAAATACATACAGCTTAAATCTTTAACAATATTACAATATTTGTTGATCTACAAAGTCTTTATTATAAAGTTTAGTCAAATAAGTCTATTTTTCTTCATCTGCTTCACTCTGTTCACTGGCATCCATATCACTTTTTTCGTCGCTGCTTTCATCTTCCTCCTCCTCATCTAGAAGCTCTTCAAAGAATGCATCGTTTCTTCTTATAGCCGCCTTTAGTGCCTTTGAATACTCGTAATGTTTTTCATCAACAAAGTAATTGAAGTCTTCTAAAATGGTTTCATAATGTTCGTTTTGTTGTAGACGTTGGGCATATTTGAATAGTCTCATAAACAGTTGTTTAAGTCGACGCTTATAAATGGGTCGAAAGTCATCACTTGCTATGTCACGCGCATCTTCAAGCCCTTGGTCTTCATATTCTGAAACCTTTTCTTGAAATTTGGTATCATATTCATCGTAGACTTCTTGAACCATATCATACCAAACAGAGTCTGTTTCTGACTCACTTTCAGAGTCTGTTTCTGACTCACTTTCAGAGCTGCCGTCATTATCACCCTCAACACAATGTTCCATATGTTTGAACAAAGCTTCTTGACTGTTGTATAACGCACCACATTCTGTACAAGCATGTGCATTCTTTTCAGTCATGTTGACGCTTTGACTTTCCATAGAAGACTCATCTAAAATTTCAGTGATAGGTGGTTTTACAGGGTTTTCCACATCTATCTCCAATTCTTCTTCTTCTGAAGTGTGAGCATTCTTTAAGTGCCTTTTAAGACTTTGTGGCCAATTGTAAGATTTCAAACAAATGTTGCATTTATACATCCTTTCGGTTCAACATGCACTTTTCAAATGATGAAAAAGCCTTTAAACATAGCCTTATATACAACTTGTTGAACAACATGTTGAACATGTTCAACATGTTGTTGAACATGTTGTTGAACATGTTGTTGAACATGTTGTCTATGCCTAGGGGAGTTTAACGTCATGACGTCATTATGACGTCATCATTATGACGTCATTATTACGTCATCATTATGACGTCATAATGACGTCATTGGAACAGGCGCATGCTTTGTCAAAAACTGACTCAGCAGAATTTATTGCTGTTTGATATGGATGAAATGCATGTCTCACTCTTCCTTTTATGCTACTTAGATGTAATCAAAATATGGTGTGTAACTCGTCAAAAATGCCAAACTTGTAAAAATTGCTGATTTTGACGAGTTACACACCATATTTTGATTACATCTAAGTAGCATAAAAGGAAGAGTGAGACATGCATTTCATCCATATCAAACAGCAATAAATTCTGCTGAGTCAGTTTTTGACAAAGCATGCGCCTGTTCCAATGACGTCATTATGACGTCATAATGATGACGTAATAATGACGTCATAATGATGACGTCATAATGACGTCATGACGTTAAACTCCCCTAGGCATAGACAACATGTTCAACAACATGTTCAACAACATGTTCAACAACATGTTGAACATGTTCAACATGTTGTTCAACAAGTTGTATATAAGGCTATGTTTAAAGGCTTTTTCATCATTTGAAAAGTGCATGTTGAACCGAAAGGATGTATAAATGCAACATTTGTTTGAAATCTTACAATTGGCCACAAAGTCTTAAAAGGCACTTAAAGAATGCTCACACTTCAGAAGAAGAAGAATTGGAGATAGATGTGGAAAACCCTGTAAAACCACCTATCACTGAAATTTTAGATGAGTCTTCTATGGAAAGTCAAAGCGTCAACATGACTGAAAAGAATGCACATGCTTGTACAGAATGTGGTGCGTTATACAACAGTCAAGAAGCTTTGTTCAAACATATGGAACATTGTGTTGAGGGTGATAATGACGGCAGCTCTGAAAGTGAGTCAGAAACAGACTCTGAAAGTGAGTCAGAAACAGACTCTGTTTGGTATGATATGGTTCAAGAAGTCTACGATGAATATGATACCAAATTTCAAGAAAAGGTTTCAGAATATGAAGACCAAGGGCTTGAAGATGCGCGTGACATAGCAAGTGATGACTTTCGACCCATTTATAAGCGTCGACTTAAACAACTGTTTATGAGACTATTCAAATATGCCCAACGTCTACAACAAAACGAACATTATGAAACCATTTTAGAAGACTTCAATTACTTTGTTGATGAAAAACATTACGAGTATTCAAAGGCACTAAAGGCGGCTATAAGAAGAAACGATGCATTCTTTGAAGAGCTTCTAGATGAGGAGGAGGAAGATGAAAGCAGCGACGAAAAAAGTGATATGGATGCCAGTGAACAGAGTGAAGCAGATGAAGAAAAATAGACTTATTTGACTAAACTTTATAATAAAGACTTTGTAGATCAACAAATATTGTAATATTGTTAAAGATTTAAGCTGTATGTATTTAAGTGTATTTAAGTGTATTTAAGTGTATTTAAGTGTAGTTAAATGTATTTAAGTGTATTTAAGTGTATTTAAATGTATTAATAAACCTATTCAACATATGTCTTGTTTTTTCTTTGCTTGAACTACAACTTGTTGAACAATTTGTTAAACAGCATGTTGTTGAACAAGTTGAACATGTTGAACATGTTCAACTTGTGCAACAACATGTTGAACATGTTGAACATGTTCAACTTGTTGAACATGTTGTTGAACATGTTGAACATGTTGAACATGTTGAACATGTTGAACATGTTGTTGAACATGTTGAACATGTTGAACATGTTCAACAACATGTTGAACATGTTCAACAACAGCTTGTTGAACAATTGTTGTACAATTGCTAAACAACTTGTTGAACAATAGTTTGACGTAAAACTTATTCAAACACATGTTTAAATGGTGGGCGCGCGCCATTCCAACAACCTACCTATGCATAAACTACTTTAAAACTAAGACATCAAACTGAATCCAACGGTGAAATTTTCATTCAAATCGGTCAACCATAACGAAAGTTATCTTACTTTTAAGTTTAAAAACTTTTAAGGTGAATCCATGATGCATACAACCACCGGCGTAAATAGCCTGTGATCACTTAATGTTAAAACTAGATATAAAACTGAATCAAACGGTAAAATTTTCATGCAAATCGCTCAACTACAACAAAAGTTATCTCGTTTTTGCGTAGCTAAGGTAACTAAGGCGCAAACAAGATGTAACTAAGGCGCAACTAAGGCGTAACTAAGGCGTAACTAAGGTAACTAAGGCGTAACTAAGGCGTAACTAAGGCGTAACTAAGGTAATTAAGGCGTAACTAAGGCGTAACTAAGGCGTAACTAAGGAAATCAAGGCGTAACTAAGGTGTAACTACTGTAACCAAGGCGTAACCAAGGCGTAACTAAGGTAACTAAGGCGTAACTAAGGAGTAACTAAGGTAACTAAGGCGTAACTAAGGTGTAACCAAGGCGTAACTAAGGCGTAACTAAGGTAACTAAGGCGTAACTAAGGTAACTAAGGCGTAACTAAGGCGTAACTAAGGAGTAACTTAGGTAACTAAGGCGTAACTAAGGTGTAACTACTGTAACCAAGGCGTAACTAAGGCGTAACTAAGGAAATCAAGGCGTAACTAAGGCGTAACTAAGGAAATAAAGGCGTAACTAAGGCGTAACTAAGGAGTAACTAAGGTAACTAAGGCGTAACTAAGGTAATTAAGGCGTAACTAAGGCGTAACTAAGGTAACTAAGGCGTAACTAAGGCGTAACTAAGGAGTAACTAAGGTAACTAAGGCGTAACTAAGGTAATTAAGGCGTAACTAAGGCGTAACTAAGGCGTAACTAAGGTAACTAAGGCGTAACCAAGGCGTAACTAAGGTAACTAAGGCGTAACTAAGGTGTAACCACTGTAACCAAGGCGTAACTAAGGTGTAACTAAGGTGTAACCACTGTAACCAAGGCGTAACCAAGGCGTTACTAAGGTGTAACTATGACGTCATTATGACACCTCATGTCACAATGATTGACAGTATGACGTCATCAAGTGTGGCAGAACCATCGTTTTCCCCACGCTCTGAACGAGTGTACTCTAAAAAATTTTTATCGATCGGTTTTTTCCCCACGCTCTGAACGAGTGCACTCTGAAATTTTATCGATCGGTTTCCCCCACGCTCTGAACGAGTGCAGTCTGAAATTTATCGTGCATTATAGCCTTACATGGCATGTTTTCACAATACATTCTTGTTCAGTCCGGAATAGCTCAGTTGTTAGAGCGTGGGACTCCTGGTCGGACCCATGCTCAGAAGGTTGGTGGTTCGAGCCCCGGGTATGGGCAGCCTACCCCTAAACCATAGAGTGTATTATGAATGTGTATTATGAAGGTATGATAGACAGATGGTAGAAGGGACGTCAGTATGACGTCAAAAAGTGGTCTGGAAGTCTCGCTAGGGTTAGGGTCACATGACCGATGATTGACAGGTCACGTGACTAGTGACGTCATGATGATTGACAGCAGGAGTTCATTGGCTTCATGTTGATTGACTCGGCCAAACCACTTTCGCTCCAGACAGCATCATCTCAGTATGACGTCATGATGACGTCACACATGGTCGCGCCTATCCTAACGCTTATCATGACTTCCGGTCCAGACATCATGACGTCACTTCCGGTCCAGACAACACTTCCGGTCTAGACAGCACTTCCGGTCTAGACACCACTTCCGGTCTAGACACCACTTCCGGTCCAGACGCTATGACGTCACTTCCAGACATGATGACGTCACTTCCAGACAGTATGACGTCACTTCCAGACAGTATGACGTCATCAAGTGTGGTAGAACTCTTAAGAGAACCACCACAAAAGTGTGGTAGAACTCTTGTTTTCATACTACTGCTGGTACAAGGACCAGCTGGTTCAAGGGCTGGTCCAGTGTGACTGCGATGCTGATACGGGAAATGAAGTATTCATAATCCTTTTGTTATCAGTGTCCTGATAATTGCGAACTCTTTGCTTAACATATCAGTGCTGTTTCTTTAACAATTACGATGTTAGTTTCGACTGAGCTTTTGAAGAACTTACAAGTTTGAGCTACACGGGGGGGGGGGGAGGTGGAGTGGGAGTGGGGTTGGGACAGAGTTTCCTCTGCCTTTATATATAGTTGTCACAGCTGTATATATGAACGTTATCATTGTCATCTTGATAGCGTATAAATAACAGTATATCTTGAGGGTGTTATAGATAGCCTTTGCATTTTTCATTATACAGCCAAGATTACAAACTGCCATCTTTGGCACTTAAATGCCAAAGGCCTCACACTTATAAATCACTACAAGCTGACGTTATTTTGACGACACATTCAAAATGATTTGTAAGAAAAGAGCTAAATTACATATGATCATATTTCCAAACTTCACATTATATATACCGTTATTTTTTTATTTCTTAACAGACAAGATTGAAGACAGTTTCCTTTTTAATGGACACATGCCTTTTCCTCAATTACAGATGTCTGGGCCACATAAAAGGAAATAGATGTTATAATATGGAGATAAGTTTTGTATCTTCATCCTTAAACTGAACTTCATACTTTTCATTATAAAATTTAAAAAAAACAGCCTCTCTGTTATTGAAGGATATTGCAACAAAATATTCCAATAATTTCGTTGGACAAAAGTAATAAAAAAAAGAAATAAGAGAAAGAAAATAAAAAGGAATAGAATCTGCCAATGTTAAGCCATGAATGCAGTATCAGATGCTTAATAAGAGTCATAAATTAATGTTATAGCCTTTTATGTCAGTCAAGAAGCCCTAAGTCAATGCAAAAACTGTCTCAGCGTTTTGCCGTCTTAGTGTTTTATGAATGCGATCAAGTCCCACTGACTGCACATCTGTATGTGTGTGTTCTTTTTTTATCTTTAAGAAGAGACGATGCGAACTCTAATAGTATTTCAAGTTGTGAAAAAAATAGAATATTGAAGTTTAACTTTTTATTATTTGGCAGACTTGAACTAAAACAGCAGAAAGAAAAATTAGAAACAGCCCAGTGGAAAACACATTATCTAGAAACCTGTTACGAGATCGGCAATTCTACACCAGTAGAATGTGCCATGTGTACGAGTTGGTGAATGACAAGCCATAAACGTCATTCGTGAGTAATTTTGATAACACGGAAGGATATTTAACAGAAAACAGACAGACGATCGAACGGTGGTTAATATTGATAATGATCTTTAGCAATAGCAAGTTATTCAAAATCTGTCCAGTTTTTACGTAACTTTTGTAGGAACAAAATGTTATTCTGTTCCTGGGCAGTTTTTTTATTGAACACAAGCCATATTTATGACTACTTTATTCGCTATACTAGGTACAATTGTTGACTGTGTATTTTTTTAAAGCTAAATTGGTATTTTAGATCTTTCTCATTAAATAAAGCATATATTTTCCGTTCATTTCACATAAAGCCTATTTGAGAGAGAACAAATAATATTCAATAAGTTTTCGAGAACGCTAGATTATTTTTAAAATTGTTTTATATATATACGTTTGATACATAAAATATGACGTAAAATAGTTTTCAAATCACAAGACTAGATGGGAGCATCCACATTTTAGGCTCAGACTTTGAATGATTTCAAAAACAATTCGAGAGTGAGAGAGTTTTGGTATTGACACCCTGAGTATTTGCTTTGGAATGGTTTGCGAAAACTGCAACATTAACAGTTCTTCAGGTATCCTCACACTTTCCTACTCGACATTTTCGAATCGGACGTTTTCCAACTATTTGCTAACTGGATATTTCCCAACCACGGTATTATTTTCGTATTTCATGAGTGTGTTTGGCTGATGAAATCGATCAACGCCGCGGAAAAAAAACATTACCCGTATCTCCATCCACCCACACTACTTTAGTTAACTGCTGGTGAGATAGTGGGAGGGGGGTGGGGGAGGGGGTGGGGGGAGGGCAGCAATTTCTGGTTGGTGACAGTAACAATAACGAATCAACGTCCTGGTGAAAAAATGTCCTCTGAATATGTAAGTCCTGGAAAATAAAACCATTAGTTTCCACAGAACAAGGGCAGTGCTTCTATTTGTGATAACGCCTTTGTTTTCCTGATGTCTTAACCATGTGATGGAGCAGGTCGCTGACAGCTCATTGCGTAAAACGTCTTTCATAATGTCACGTTTTGCATTTCACAGTCTCTCTCACCTACAGTTACAGTCTGGTTCTTTTTATGCAGCAGTTTTGAGATTGAATTTGCGAGTTCATTCGGGTGATAAACGGATTCCCCGATCTGTCTTTGTTTTTTGTCTGAGTCACGTCTGTCTTTTAATTAGCCTTTTTCATATTATGGGTTAAACAACCCACCTCCGAACTGTCATCCAAGTAAACGGTCGATTTTTGTTTGCATTCGTAAGAAAATCCAATGGCGGGTTTGGGCGTGTTTTAGGCGTTATTTCAACGTTAGATATTAATGTTTCGGATACATACGAGGGTACTTTCCATACATGATATGACCTTAAAATTAGGAAAACATAACAAACCGTTAAATCCCAAAAGCTCGATAAACGCTTCTATCATTCTTTATTTTTTAAACAACAAACTGCAAAATGGTTTCTACATCCAGTGAGCAATAATTCGCCGAAAGTTTTCGCTTTTTTATTTTATTTTTTAACGTCGTAAAAACAAGGCCGGTTTTGCGCGTTCGAACACGGAAACAATGTCGAAAAAAACTTGGAAACGAGGTTGTTCCGACGTTTAGTATTTTACTTCATTAATACTTGACAAGCCTTTCTCTTGCAAGAGTTATATGAATTTGTGCGAGCAGCCGTTCGTCCTTTTTTTTTTTCTTCTTGACATTTTTTTCCGATTTTTTTTTGTGTCTTCTTCTTCTCTGACACTATGGGCCCTAGGACCATGAAACTTGGGACTTATGAAGAGCTTGATCTGAACCTGTGCATGTCACTTTTTATTTTCGTCTTCGATTTCGTTTTCTTTGTTAAAACGCCATGTGAAAAGAGTGTATTTTTGCAAATAAATGCAGTGCATTTAACGTGCATCGCAGAACACAGTTGCTGAGCTTTGTGCGAGCTCTCACTGCGTAAATAGATACGGCGTGTGCCTGCTCAGTCAATAAAACCTTAAGCTAACAAAAACCAAACACTACTCGGCTCAAGCTGTGGTGTTTGCAATATTTAACACTTGACAAGCCTTTGGCTTGCAAGGGTTATATAAATTTGTGCGAGCAAAATTCGTCCTTTTCTTTCTTCTTGACGGTTTTTCCGATTTTTTTGTGTCTTCTTCTCTGACACTATGGGCCCTACGACCATGAAACTCGGGACTTATGAAGAGCTTGATCTGAACATGTGCATGTCACTTTTTATTTTCGTCTTTACTTTCGTTTTCTTTGTTAAAACGCCATGTGAAAAGAGTGTATTTTTTGCAAGTAAATGCGTAGCATTTAACGTCAGCACAGAATACACATTTGCTCAGTGAGCTTTGTGCGAGCTCTCACTGCGTAAATAGATAACAAGGCGTATGCCTGACCGGGTGTAGGATATTTTACCAACCGAAATTTGACCAACCGCAATTTGACCAACCGCAATTTGACCAACCTCTTAATGAAAAAACGGACATTTGACCAACTTAATAATTTATTGATTTTCGTACCACTTATCAGTAAAACATTAACAATCACATATGTTCCGACAAAAGCAACATTTAAACAGTTATAACACTGCAAGTAAAAGCAGACAACAGGAAAGAAATAGCAGACAAATTTGGTTTAATTTCTGGTTGAGAAATCCCGGTATTTATACTAAAACCATGTAAAAAAAAACACGTACCTGAGATGACACTAAAGCTTCCACCAGGTCTGGGTTTGTTTGTATAACGCCTTGTATAACGTCGGATTACGGAGATTAACGGGGCACGTGGAACTCAACCTTATGACACTCATTGACAGAGAGGGGATTAGCACAACATCTCTTTTATGCGAATGAGCACTTCTTTGAAATTACTTTTTCTTACGAAACCTCTAACTCCTAAATTTATATGGTTATGTATATCTAAAACTGAAAGTTGCTTAAATGTCAGTTTTTCCATTAAGCGGTTGGTCAAATTGCAGTTGGTCAAATTTCTGTTGGTCAAATTGCGGTCGGTCAAATTGAAGTCAACAACAACCAAACACTACTCGGCTTATAAGACGTATTCAAGCTGTGTTGCTTGCAATATATTATTCAAGAAATAACCCATTGAAGGAAGTATTTTTGCGTTTTTATTTTTGTCAAGTGTTTAACATTTCGCTAGCGGAATGAGCTTCTAGTTCCTTGTTGAGAAACTCCTAACTTTTCAGTTTGGATGTCGCACTTTTTAGTTTGACTGTGTGCGTCGTTGAGACATCGATTTAAGTCTCTGACTGGCGATTTATTAACACTTGACTTGCAAGGGTTATATGAATTTGTGCGAGCAATATTTGTCCTTTTTTTCTTCTTGACAGTTTTTCCTATTTTTTGTGTCTGCTTCTTCTCTGACACTATGGGCCCTACGACCATGAAACTTGGGACTTATGAAAAGCTTGATCTGAACAAATGCATGTCTTTGATTTTGTTTTCTTTGTTAAAATGCCAGTCTCTGACTGGCGATTTATTTGCAAGAAAATTAGGCCCGAGGTCTTATATAAGTTATCGCATTTTTTAATATGGAACTTATGGTGTATCATGTAAATTTAGATTTAATATCTAAACCATTGTTGACATATCCCTACTTATTACACATTAACAGTGCAGCATCGAAGATACATTCGATAAATTAAATACTAACCGATTTCTTTTTTGACGTTTCAGAAAAGACTGACTTCGGACCAAAAATGACGAGCACTCTCGTGATGTTAACTCCTTAGATATTCACTGCTCTGATGTCCACTCCTGTGGTATGTACTCCTGTGATGTCCACTCTTGTGATATGTACTCCTATGACGTTCACTTGCCTGATGCGTACCCCTGGCTATGTTATCCGTTTTCTAACAGTTCCCAAACAAAGGCAATCCTGTCTTCTTAGTTTCTATTCATCTATCTCTCTGTCTGCAAAAATATTTAAAAAAAAACAAGCAATTATTTTATGTGTGTGGGTTATGATTCACAAGATGTTAGCAAATACGCCTTTCTGCTCCTCAACAACGAAGGCCAAGTATTCACAAACTATCGATATCGGATCAAACTACTCAAAGGAGTAGAGACCAGACTAAAGAGAAACTATTGTCTTGTCATATCTTAATGCAATATCATAAACAGGACGATCAGTGACCTTTTGTTTTATCAAAGAATATAAATATCATGACTATTCTTTGGTGTTATGGAGAGTGTATCGTGTTTTACCTTTGCCCTGAAACTAGAGCAGCCCAGCTAAAAAGACACAAGCAGTTGTTTTAATTCTTCTGCTCTGGGCATCTCACTTACAAGCACACTTATACCCAAGGGTTGCCCTGACTAAATATTCTTGGGTGATCTCGCCATCTGACTCAATCGTACGTATATCCCAGAATTGAATTACTAATCGTGATAATCAGTCAGGATATTTGAGAACGTTGTTTACAGGCAGTAGAGTTAAATTCCATTCACTAGTTTTTTCACCATGGCCAAAACATTTTCTTTCACTTTACGTATTAGCCAAAAAAAAACTTTAGAATGGTTTAGGAAATGGAGAAATATTTCTGCTTATGCCAGATAAGTTGAGAAAATATTAAGTTTTCAGTAACACGCCTTAAATAGCGGATGTAGATCGGTTGCTGTTTTTCATT
Source organism: Protula sp. h YS-2021 (assembly GCA_949752745.1). Taxonomy (NCBI): domain Eukaryota; kingdom Metazoa; phylum Annelida; class Polychaeta; order Sabellida; family Serpulidae; genus Protula; species Protula sp. h YS-2021. The sequence goes on along the minus strand of OX457026.1, from coordinate 28,368,407 downwards.
TTGGCGTTCATTCGATGTAGGAAAGGATATACTTTCGTCCGATTGTGGTGAGAATTCTTATTATAAAAACCTGTTGATAAATGGACTGTTTCAGAAATTCATCACGTCAATATGATGAAATAAAACATTAGAACAACGAGGAAGATTTGACAGTCCTGTCTTTGAAAAGAGATACGGTCTAATCTGGTCATTAGCCTAACATGCAGTTTCTGAAAGCCTTTTTTCAGACCCGACTGTTTTATGACAATATTCCTCTCGTTTTCGGGATAACTTAGTCTGATAATAAATAACTCCAGAGTTTTTTTTTTCCTCGTGTTTTTTACATGTATGAGACCAGCAGCTCCATTGTTAATTGAATGCCATTCATAAAATCAGAGAATGTCACAATATAGCGCAATTTACGGCTACATCTGGCATGTTTGGGACAGCGCGTCCACCGAGATTTCACCCAGAGGGACCAAGCTAGCTAATTCTTACCCGTCGGAAGATACAAATCAGTTTAGAATGTATATGTTTTATCATTTACGCTGCCTTGCTTACGCTGCCTTGCTTCCATTACGGAATTTGTAAATACCGTATAGAAGGTGGATATGTTCCAGCAAATCGCTAAGACCTGTGAAACGATTTCTAAATAATAAAAATAATTTCTAAAATACGAAAATTTCCCCAACTGACTTCACGGGTAACTCCGTATTGCCTGGAGATGGGGATCGAATAAGATGAAATGTGGTTGGTCGGGAAGCTGTCCTGAAGTGGTGCATAGGAGACTGCGTGCCTCAACCCTCGCCTACCCCCCCCCCCCCCAGCCGGAAGCTTTCTATTGCTAAATGAGCCCCCCACCCCCCCCCCCCACCTCCGCTGTGACATCGATTTCAACCCAACATGGCGAAAGTCAATGATCCGTTCATCCGTTAATCAGATGGAATGGATCCATTACGACGGTGTGTTCGGGTGTCGCTCTCTCCTCCAACGCTACAAGCATTTCCATACTTGATTTGATTTACGTAATCGTGTAATGGATTAGGCCCGCTCTGGGATATTTACGTACGCAATCACCACTGTTCTCCAACATTTACCAGAAGAATGGTAACTAATGTGCAACACGATCTATCCCCTTAAACATTCTATGGTCGATCTTACGTCGCTTTGAGGTTGCGACGTCGATCCGACCAAACCAAAACTTTAACTCTGGTTGTATTTTGGCTGTGATTGGTATCTACCACAGATCAATGACTTACCAACATTGTTGATACTAACGTTAAAAAGACGTTTGGTAAACAACATAATGTCACTGCGAGCCGCACACCTCCACCCACCTTCTAAAAATTTCAGTTTCACCCTCCCCCCCCCCCCCCGCCCCACTGAGGGCCTCACATATGATTTAAATTATTCTCAGAATCAATGCACCGAATCGTACTCATATTTCAACAAAATGTTTTGTACATTTGTTTAACATATTGCCCAGATGTATTCAATTCTTTTCACTGGAATTTTCAGTAACATTGTGAAAACCTTTCTACTGAAGTGTTTCCAAACAGCCGTGAAGTTTTGCCTGCACGGGAGAACACATGTGTATCACAACTGATCCAGGTTAATAGCGTTGACCCCGTCCAGTTGTTCCTGGACTGTATCGGGTTTATGCGGGAAAGAATCATTTACACCTGCTACACTTTGGGCAGCCTCGTCGAGTATTCACAGCGAGAACTAAGGACGGAAATAAGTGTTTAAACTGATGGGTTTGTAAACAACGCCGTTAGAATAATGGAGTGTCCAGACAAACAAAAGATATAGTGCTGACAGTTCTTCGCATTTGCTGCAACAAATGTTTGTTGTAATTGAAAAATTACAAAAAAAAAAAAAACACCCAAACCCATCTCGGCGGCAACGGAGCCGCGTCGATTGCTTTCTCTATTTCTATCACTCACTGCGCTTCGAATGAAATACTCTATTCCTCGTTCAATATCCAACAGCTTTTTCAATATAATTTGTGCCTCACCAGAAAAACAAGACGTCAAACTGTATTCCACTGTTCTGAATTTTCTATCCCGTACTTACTGAATAACCTTTATATCTTTTTTTACTTTAAAACAAAGGCCCTCATCTATAAAGGATATTTGTGTAACTTTTCCGAGTGTGAATAATGCCCCGTTTTTACAGCTACTCTCCACATAAAAATGACTCTTTCCGATGACAGAAATGCCTTTTTTTATCAGCCCCCATTTTTACCGCAGTCTGACGTATTTTTCTTCTCTTTTTTTATTATCCCGCAAATTATTTCACAAATTCCGTTCACGTTTCACGCCTTAACGCGTTGTGTGTATTTATGAATGACAGTCAACTGCCACGTAATTGCCGGTAGCATGATACCACAGTTTCTTTCCATTCAAAGGACACCCGATCTGGTGTTATTAATTGTGGTGATACACGGAAATGACGTGAAAACAACGCCATCCCGGAATCTCCATTTCTACACAAAGCACAACCACTTTTATTACCGTTTTTGACATTAGTTCAAAATTAATCTATTTTGTTTATAAAAACCTTTGCAATGCTGTCTTATTTTAACATCAATATACCCTAAACATTACCTATCTGAATACGGCTCTCTTTTGCAGACAGCCAATTTCGCTGTATGAATGCAGAATAAAGGCCTCCCACATCCAAAAAAAGATATCTCGATTTTAAAAAACAGATTTCCCTGAAAGCATGGCCACAAAATCCCTGTTAGAAATTGCACTTTTTAAAATAACACTTTTTGTTTTTGCGACTATGTTTATCTTCGTGTACTGGTTCATCACAAAAGCTGTTAGGCTCTATCCGCATGAACAGCTACAACTCATGTTTTCCATTTACCATCCAGTTAGGCTGGTGAGTGTCAGGCTCCGCCCCTCGCTGTAGGCGTCCATTTTTTTCAGTCCGAGAGCTGTTTGTATCCACGGTCTAAAACAGGCTGTATGTACTGCTGGTTAAACCAAGCATTTCCCTCTGGGCATTTCCCAAACATTTTGTGAGCAAAATTCTTATCTTTTACTTATTGTTACCATGCCAGCCGGTCCCCTCCCCCATTACCCAGACCCGTAAGAGGCAATATATTTCATAATGAACAGTACTAAGCCTAAACTAGATAAATAAGTCACTGAAAATTCTGCAAAACAGCTTTACTAAAAAAATGTTGTGCTGTATGTAACTGGGTAATAGTCAGATGGACCGTTTATCGCTCGCATTCGTATCACTGTGCAGGTTTCATAACGTTTAGGCGACAGTTAAGACATGGTGTGTTATAAAATTAAAGAAAGAAAGCATTGCAAAAAAATACAAATAACAAACACAAGTTAAATACGTAGATGTTCCTTCCCCGCATACACTCCTCACTGAGTCGGCCAGACCGAAATACACACTGTTAATACCCGTGGTGATTATCGGCTACAGACATCTCAAATTGCAAACACACGCAGCTGTACTATACCCGCATCACTCTTTTTCTCTTTCGTGAGACTTTCTTCTGGGAGTCATATCTACAAAACACAGTATTCTCGGTAACGAACTTTGTCACGTGACAAGAAGACTAATATCCTTAATCATCAAACGCAACACCCATAATATGATTACGTTTAAGCTAAATTTCTTGATCTGTTAACTGTAAACGCTCTTGTTTTTTATACGTTTGTGTTTTTGTATTTTAAGACATTTCCACTTTTGGCAGGGAAAAAATTGAAAAACATATGGCTCTTTCAAACCTTTTGTCAGGGTGGGTCCATGCGTGAACCTGGCGTTCTCCACAGCTGTTAGTCAAAGTAGCAGCTGCGATGAGTGACGCCTCAACACTCCTCCCGGATCCTTCGATTTCAAGACCCCCTCCCAAGACTGACATTCCGATGTGATTAAGTATGTGTAAATGGCAAACGAATGCTAATCTTCCTACATGTCTATCAACGCAGGTTGTCAGACAAGCATGGCAAGTGCAAAAAATTAAACAAATATCTCAGATGCATCCTTGGTAACATCTTCTCTACGAAAATGTAATTGTTTCATGTAATCAGATTGTGGTGTGTAAATTGCTGATTTTCTAAACATAGTACGACATCCATGGATGCACTTTTTGCTCTCTAAAACGCAAAGAAAGAAAAGAAACCAAGCACCCAGTGAGTCAACATCCTGAATCCTGTCTTATATTAAAGCTCTAATACATATTTACGCTCTTTGGTTTTATCGAAAAAGAGTCATATTGTCGATTCCAGACATCAGTCCAATCCAGTTTATTAGATTAGAACTTGATATTCAGTTTTTTCATTTCTAAAAACTCATTTCTGCACATGACTCTCTCTCTCTGGTGCCAATGCTGGTGACACTCAGGGACAATACAATTACAAAAATAACAGCTTGTAATTTAATAACAGCTACCCAGTGCAAAAAAAGCCCTTTTTAGCATTGTTTTTTTTTTCCTTTGTCTGTTGATTGAAAACAGCGCAGAGCGCCCGAGATACGGTATCTGTTTTCCTGCACTTTTATGCAAAACCAGTTTGATAAATTGCCCAGGCACTTTTTTTTCTTCTGCAATAAGGCACCAAAAATGGTGATATGGTTAGTATCAATATTTAAGAACAACATCAAAAATATTTTCTTATTACTTTCAGATATATAAAACTGACTTGACGATATACATCTATATTTATCTTGAATTCATTTCAATATATCTAGCTTCAGTTAGATCTTGAAGAATGAATAAAATACATGTACCTAAAATGAACTAGATATTTATATAAATTGATCATTGGCATGTCAGAAACAATTTCTATTAAAAACAAACTGAATAGGATATATATGTCTAAATTTCATTTGTATATCAATAAAAGCAAGCATTTCATATCAATAAAAGCAATTTATTGCAAATATCAACAAATAATTTCAAAACATCTACAGAAAACTTATGTGCCTCTAACTGATATTATGATATATATATATATATATCTCCGACTGAAATAGATTTCAGACATTTAAAATTGTTTTGACACATCTTAAATTAAGTTAAAGAAATTAGCGATACCTGAAAGTGATTTAAGAAGACACTAAATAAATAATTATTGATTTCTGGCTATGTCGACCGCAATGCTCGTGTTCTTTTCACAATTCAGACGTGATTAAATTACGCGACTTCGCAGCCTGCAGGTTTCGTGCCTGACTTATCTGGCATACCAGCGTGCGTGCCTCACTTACCTGGCATACCCAACATTTGAGCTTGACTTATCTGGCATACCCAACGTTCGTGCCTGACTTATCTGGCATACCCAACGTTCGTGCCTGACTTATCTGGCATACCCAACGTTCGTTTCTGACTTATCTGGCATACCCAACGTTCGTGCCTGACTTATCTGGCATGTATCCAGATGCAAGAAAATCTTTCTGCTAAATGCCGTGAACCCTAAAGCTCTAAAAGTCCATGGTTTGATTCTAGGTTTTTATCGAGTCTTTGGGAGAAAGTTTAGCCTCTTTCTACATGAATCACCTCTACACTTCCGGTTATCCACTTAACGTCTTTATTAAGTACTTTCAGATCACGCAGGCGAAAAAGCAATACAATCAACTGAACAACAGAAAAGAGGGGGGGAAGTGATTGACATAAACTGTGCACTGATACACCTGTACACACTCCGTTCCAGTACAAATGCCCACAAAAAAGAGCTGCTCTATTTCATTCACTCCCCATTTTCGCTGCCCAATCTTCGGTTAAATTATGTGATTACACTGATAAGAGGCAGCGATTTTTGATAAGACAAGCAAAACATTGTCCTTTTTCAAAACCGACTATTATAAACTCAAATTAGTCTTTTAAGAAAAGAACTAAATCTGTAGATGTCAGCAAATTATTGAATCACGAAGGCTTATTAGATGTGCAAAAACTAAAAGGTTTGTGACCTAACAATAGTAACCATGTGTGCAAGCTCTGATAGATTGTCCAAAGCATTGTGATATATGCAGAAAGAATAAAGCAACTTCACACGAGTTATGGCATGTTTTTTGTCTCTCATTCGTGTAGTTTTTTTTTCAGCTATTATTGATGGCCACCATTGTGAACGTGTCATCCGTGAATGAATCTGATCGATTACAAAATGTACATGAATATCTCCGTCTCTTGGTATTGCGCATGGTAACGCAGCAAAAATGGTAAAACATTAATAAAAATGTTCCACTGCATCACAAGTCAGTTCTGACCAAAACGGTAACCGGTGAAAATTAACCATGACCTCTGTTAGAAAACAGACTCTTATTTTTAAAAGGGTTGATCAAGAATACTCCATTGGTGTTAATTTTGAATTCATGCACCAAATCCTCCATGTCTGGGTAGCCAAGACAACTGGAACGAATGCAACCCCCCCCCCCCCCTGCTTACCACCAAGGGCCGGTCTCGGAGCCTGGATCTTGGGATTATAGCAGACTAATGCTCTGTTCAACAGAACTAACTCTCTCCATCTTTGTCTGTAGGTTTTATTGTAGTTCACCTAAGTGTATTTTTCAACCATGTTATGGCAAAGAACTGTTTCCATTTCCAAAACACGAATGAAATGCATTCTTTTAAAACAGAAAAAATCTTGTTCAATAGCCAAGGTAAAATCGCGAGAAGAATTTTCTCTTATTATGCCAGTCTTGTGGAACAGAATTTCAATGCTGATTTCAATTTTATCTCTTGAAAAATTCCAAAGTTGGTTTAAATTTCGTTTTTACTTCGCAAAAGCTTTGAATTCGCTTATCTCCACTTTTAATGGGTTCCCTTCCAGTAATATTTACCACGCAATATAAAAAAGAACTTTTTGAGGTACTGTTCAAGATACTCTAACCCTTCCATCCATCCTATGGCCAATCAGAATGCCCGAGACGTCGTCTGCTAGTCTCGTATAAACGACATTCCCTTTTTGCGTGGCGTCGTTACAACACGCCATTCTGTGTGCTGCCGGTTTTTTGCAGCAAGGGAACTGGTTTAAGGTGCGAATTGCTTCATTTTTTACTTAATTCACTGCCTAATGGATTGTTTTATCTATTATTGTGCGTTGGGATAAATTTATGGAGCCGAAGTGTGTTTATTCGCCATCTTACTCTTCGGTCTGATTAGGTTGAGTTTGCACGATCACGGAGACACTTTCCTAGTCCCGAGAAGTGCGCCTCTTTCTCCACTTTCATTCAGATCGAGGAACTTACCAGTTCCACCTCAGTTCGTCTAGGAGTAGGATCTTTTCAGGCTGCTGGACCTGATCAGACTCCAAGCTTTACCAGCCAGCTGTGTCATCGCGGAAATGGCCAGTTTTTGCTTAAGCTTTACTCCATGGGTCGCTTCTCAGTCTTTGTAGAGCAGGTTCTGCAAGTCTGACAGCGTTCTCCGACGAAAAGAGACGTTTTCTGTGACGTCTGAGGGTCATTTTCTTTGCCAGGACCGTTTTCCCTTTGTGGTCTTACGGTCACGGGTGCGAGAAGACCATTCTGGTCCAACGGGATTCACAAAACCCGTTACGGTCCGATGGTCCCAGGTGCATCTGAGGCAAGAGAGATCCATATCCGACACGGGTGGTGCCATTACGGTCCAGCCCGTTACGGCCCGGGAACGTTATCGTTCCGGGAAGCATCTCTTTTCGTCTTTCCTTAGACCCAGCGAGTTATTGCGGTGTTTAAGCAATTGTAAACACAGCTTGGAAGGTTAAAGCTTGCAGTTGAAGCAAAGCACGGAGAAATGTAGTTTTGTGCGTTGTTTTATACTACATATTCTCACCGTTGTTTTTCTCTGCTTGCATTTCAGATATGACAGAGGCCAGTCTACATTCTCCACCGTTACTGCCTCAGTGTATCCATCCTCCAACCGCGTGTAACCCCCACTCCATCTGCGACCGCTGTAGACGGAATAGTGGAATACCTCTGTGTGAGCCAGACAGCCAGTGTGGCGAGTGTCTACATCTTTCTCCAGAGGATTGGAAAGTCCTATTACGGAATAGGACCAAGAACGAGCGCAGGAGGGATAAGCGCAAATTCCTTTCGTCAGCTTCGTTTGTTACTCGTGAATTTATTCGTGATACCATGAAGAAGGCTAGCTCCGTTATTCTGGGCCAGGTCTCCACCCCCGTACACGTAGACACTGGTGCAGAATCGGAATCCGCTACGCCAGTTAAGAGACATAAAAAGTCCAAGAGTAAAGGACGTGCATTTTCTGAGACTGTAGCAGAATTGGACATCCCGGAAGGGCAAGAACGGGATCGTCTCCGCGAGGCATGGGCCTCACCTCCTAGAGTGAAACCCAGTGGCAGTCCAGGAGGGGCGTTTAAGTCCCCGTCTGAGGAACAAGTGACTTTAACGCATAAGGATACGGGAACAGTACTTTCGGCGGTTACAGGCCAGTTAGGCATTCCCCCGCGAGAGGACTTATCCCCCCCTCCTCAGCTGCAGCGTCTCCCGAGTGAATTTTCCGCGTTTTTGTCTATGCAATCGCAACTGCAAAAACAACTTTTGGATTTACAGAGTCAAGTTCAGAAGCAGGAGAGTCTGCTTAGTCAAAGGCAAAAGCCTAAACCATCAGCTACGGTTTCTCGTCCTCCTCCGGAAATTCAGTCAGTGGCAGCGATATCGGGCTCGCCTGTACCTCACCTCCCGCTGGACTCTAACGTGGATATTCCCGAAACGGTCACCATCAGCGAGGAGGATTCCGTGGGCGTGCCCCTTTCGGGCCAAGTCTCCGCATTGCTGGAAGATGATGAGGAAATCGGGCCGATGGAAAATTCTCCCCTAGCAGCAGTCCCAAGCAACAGGGAGAAAGAAATTTACACCCCAGTAGGGGAACCCCACATGTCACATTTTTCACAATCCCAACTCCCAGAAGCAGCATCTGATGAACAGGAGTCGGAGGTGGAAGACGGGGAAGAAGAATCCGAGGGTACGTCAGTACATTCCCGTTGTCATTTACCGTTACGGGCAGTGGAGCAGGTGCGTTCTCCCGGCCAAGGGCATCGACTTTGGAGAGATCCAGCGGCAGCGGGCAGACGGCCCATCCGTACTCCCTCTCCACCAGATCTTGCCCCATCGGTCGAGGACGCGGCCCCCTCGAGTTCTGCTTCTACGATTGCACCAGAAGACGTGCCGTTCAGGGATGCCATTCAAGAGATAGCCCGCTTAGCAGAGGTCTCCTGTGGCTCCCCAAATTTAGATAAGGAGGATCCGCCCATTCGGATGACATCTCAGGCAGCTCCACCACAACAGGACTCGTTTATCGCACTAGCCACCAGTGAGGGCATTGCTCATGCTGTCACGGTCCGCGCGAAAGAGTTCAAGAAGATGGACGCCGGTGAGGGTCGCACGTTGTCGCGTTTCCATTTATCTAAACATTGCTCAGTACGACCAGGACCATATCGGTCAGCGGATGAAAAAATTCCCCTAGAGGCACTGGAGCAGCCCGTGAAGCGTACAGTCTGGATGCCCACAGTGCGTAGTGACTCAGACATTCCATTAGTGGAGAAAGACGCAAAGACCATCGAGGCGTCTTCTCGCCACATCCTGAACATTATGTCTTTTCAAGATCATGCACTTAAAGCACTAAAGTCGCGTTGGGAAGAACTTCGCCTTAGTGATCCCGTGTCTGCTAAATTGATGGAATGCCTGGCCTTAGCTACCCGAGACGTGGTCAAACTTTCCACTTTTTTGATGACTTCAATGGTCTACTTACGTCGAGATGCCTTTCTCCAGCACTGCTGGTCTAGTGTCAAAGGTTTGCGGGACCTGCGTCATGCCCCTATCCTGGAGGAACGAGAACTATTTCCTCCCGCCGAGATAGAGAGGGTGAACCAGGAAAGTCGTTCGCTTTCGCAAGATTATGCCCTGATGTCCAGGATGTCTCGCTCCTCCTTCAAACGTCCACTGAAGAGGAAGAGACCACAACAGTCCTCTCCAGCACCGTCTAAGCCGAGTGCGCAGCCACAACAGCCCCCTGTCAAGAAACCGAAACCCAGCCCCGGCAGCAAGACAGAGGGTCCGGCTCCACAGTCGTTCAGGTAGCAGCCAACCAAAGTACCGTCACGAGATTCCCTTATCTCCTGGCGATACTTTAGCAAACTTAAGAGACTTGGAAAATTTACTTTCCTTAAACGCCTCCTTGCCCGTAGGAGGAAGACTAGGAAAGTTTTGGCAGCAATGGGCAGAAATGGGGGCGTCTCGAAGGGTAGTACGTTGGTTAAAGAGAGGTTACTCCCTACCTTTCAAACGAGACCGGAACGGGCTCAGGTGCCCTATTCCCCTAACCGCCCATGCGCCAAGACAACTAGTCACCTCTTACGCCAAGGGGTCAGAAAAAGACCGAGCTCTCCAAGAAATGCTACTGAGCTTGTCTCAAAAACAGGCGATAGAGGAAATGCCAGAAAATCAAATGGGTTTTTTCAGCAGAGTTTTTCTGGTTCCCAAGAAATCCGGAGGGTGGAGGCTGGTAATCGACCTTTCCCCCATAAACGGTTTTCTCCGAGTGATCACCTTTCAGATGGACACGGCCCAGGTGATAAAAGGGTCATTACGGGAAGGGATGTGGGGTACCTCCATAGATCTCTCCGATGCTTACCTCCATATTCCTCTCCATCGCTCGGCAAGAAAATTTCTAGCCTTTCAAGTAGGGAAAAGACGATTTTGGTTTCTGGCACTTCCCTTCGGTCTGGCTACGGCCCCGTACGTTTTCTCCAAGGTCATGAAGGTACTGAAAACATGGGCACGGCTAGAAGGGATGTTAGTCTTTCAGTATCTGGACGACTGGTTTCTGGCGAACCAAGACAGGCAGGTAACCGAGAATCATACAATGTCTTTAGTTCGCAAGGCACTAGAGGTAGGTCTAGTAGTAAATCTAGCCAAGTCCGAACTAACCCCCAAACAGTCCATTACCTTTCTAGGGGAGTTTTGGGATCTGGCAATAGCAAAGGCGTTCCCTACGCCAGAACGCCGCCAGAGAATTGCAGATGCCATAAAAGGTATTTCCCCAGGAAAGAAGGTGAGATTACAGGCCATGGAATCGCTCCTCGGCCTGTTAGTGGCAACAGAGAAGACAGTCCCCCTGGGCCGTCTCCATTACAGGCCATTTCAAAGCCAGGTAAGATGGGCGTTGCATCAGGGTCGTTCACCCGCAGCGAGGATGCAAGTGTCACAGGTAACCCTACAAGCCCTACAGTGGTGGTGCGATGTTCTAATTATGTCCGAAGGAATGCCATTTCAGCCCCCCACCCCGGAGATAGAGATTCAGACCGATGCGTCCCATGCGGGGTGGGGAATTTATTGGAATGGTCAGGTATGGAAGGGCAAATGGCCACCCTCGCTTCAGTCCTACCACATAAACTGGCTGGAGCTTCGGGTGGTCTGGATTGCCCTAATCAAGCTGACCAACCAACTCAGAAACAAGGCAGTCCTTTTTCGGTTAGACAACTCCACAGCCATAGCTTACCTCAACAAGCAGGGGGGCACCAAATCACGATCCCTGTCCAAACTTGCATTCCAAATTCTTTCAAAGGCCAGGGAGGAACAGGTGACCGTTTCCGCCCGTCACCTGGCCGGGAAATTAAACGTCCTAGCGGACTTAGCCTCCAGACAGGGTCAAGTTATCAACACCGAGTGGTGCCTATCCCCTCGGTCCTTTCAGTGGGTGACACACCAATCCCCATGGGGTGCCCCGACTCTGGATCTGTTTGCAAACGCGATGACCACCCAACTTCCCCGGTACGTGTCTCCTTGCCCGGACCCAGCAGCTTGGGCAGTAGACGCTCTCAATTGTCAGTGGCCACGGGACGAGGTACTGTATGCCTTTCCCCCACAAGCAATCTTAGGGCAAGTCCTGCAGAGAGTAATCGAGTTGAAACCACCGTTCCTATTACTCATTGCCCCATGGACACCGGAAGCCCCATGGTTCGCCCTCCTACTCCATTGCAAGGTAGTAAGGTCGATACCGATCCCATGCCACAACGAGTTGCTATCACAACCCCATTGGCATCACTTCCACCCCTCCCCTCGCTTACTGAACCTCCACCTATGGTGTCTGACCAGTCCTTTCTGAAAAACAAGGGTTTTTCTAAGCAGGTGAGAGAGAAAATAGTAAACAGTCACAAGGGTTCAACGGCCAAAGTTTACAGGTCGCAGTGGAATAAATTTGCCGCTTGGTGTAGCACTTCTAAGCTAGATCCGTTTCAGGCTAGCCCAGCAGTGGTAGCGGATTTCCTCGATCACCTTTTCACGGAGGTGAAATTAAAGGTAAGTTCCATCGAGGGCTATAGGGCCGCTATAGGGTCAAGACTCAAAGCGTCTACAGGCTACGACCCGGGCGAAGATACTTCCCTATCACAGCTAGTAAGACATTTTAAAGTAAACTCCCCACCCTGCCCATCCAACATAGCGCAGTGGGATTTATCATTAGTCTTACAGTATCTTCAGCGCCCAGATATATTTAGTAAGGACGTGATTTCAGCAAAAAACGCAACATTAAGATTCACGTTTTTATTGGCCTTAGCTTCGGGCAAAAGAAGAGGCGAAATCCATGCCCTAGACAGAAAGGTAAATAAAGATAAGGGTACATGGGAGAAGGTCACCCTAGTCCCTAGAGCAGGATTCATGGGAAAAACCCACATCATGACCCAAGGGATGGGAACGTTCGATCACATTACTCTCCCATCCCTACCAGATGACCCCGACTCAGACGGTCTGGTCTCTTTGTGTCCCATCAAAGCGCTGCAACAGTATTTGGAAATGTCAGAGGCCTACCGATCAGAAAATCAGAAGGCTCTCATCATTTCGTTTATGCCGAAATTTAACAAAGATCTTTCGAAACAGTCGATCTCAAATTATATTAAGAGGATCATTTTGGCAGCCTATGACGATGCACAAATCGACCCTAACCCGTTAGGGGAATCAAACATCAAAGCCCATCAGGTAAGGCAAGTAGCCAATTCCCTCAGGGCGGTACGCAACGTGTCCCTTTCGGATATATTAAAAACAGGTTGTTGGGTTTCCCCCAACTCGTTTGTTAAATACTATCTGAAAGATTTTTCTCAAGATGAATTGTCTGGCTTATATTCATTAGGACCGTTCGTGGCTTCAGAAACGACCATTACAGGCTGAGTGTTTCTGTTGTAGGAATGCTTCTCCCAAGTTTAAGAACAAGGGCAAGCACAAGAGTAACTTCTCCAAGGGCCGTAATGGGAACAGTAACAACAACAACAAGCCACGAAAGTAACAACCTACAAGAAGGTCTTTCCTTCTTACTCTGAACATTTCGCCTTTCGCTCAGGTCCTTTGGACCATTTCGGTTCGTGCTTATATTAAGTTACGGACGAACGCTGGACGGTTATGTTTAATTAAGCATTTATTTACTCCGAAGTGTTCAGGATCGCATGTGTAATGAGTACAGCCCAGTCTTCGGTCTTACGGCTACTCGGATGCTTAAGTTTTGATCTCCTTTCTTCATGTTTTTCAGAAAGAAAGGGGGGGGGGGACCATGTCGGTCCCAGACGTACCCAGTGACCGTACACCCGTTGTAACCGGAAGGCCGAAAGCCGGTTTATGGTTCATGGTATGAGGTACCATAGTGTCATTATGGGCTTATGGGACCATAACGGCCCCATATAGGAAAACAGTCATAAATAAGCAAAATTTTTCTGTTTTTCATTTTATGACGATTTACAGTAGTTTTAGTACTATCTAGTCAATCGCTGTGAGTTTATTTCAAATAAACGTGGTAATTTATCAAATGAGAAGAAGAAAAGTTAGACAGCGGACTCGCTTTCTTTTTCAAGTTTGAATTGCATGTCTTGTAAGACACTTCAGTCACTTTACTAGAAGTGTCAAAGAGTTTATTTGCGTAATTCCTATGGATTTACGATCGTTTTGTAGTACTTCTAAATAAACCTAATTGTTCATCAATACATAGCAAGTGAATAGTGAGAACTTGAGGAAGGGATCCATCCGGTGGGCGGTTGGAGGGGGATGGTGATAGTTCTCAAAAAAGATGATGGCATGGTTGGAAGCCTTCTCATCTCAACTGACAGTTGCTGTGATATTTTTTACTTTGTTACGATTTACCTTATGTTGAAAGACCGGAATGGTACGCCTCCGGACTTTATTTAGGAAATCATTAAAAGAATTGAAACTTAGCTGACAAGTTTTATTTCTTCTTTGCGTCGAGTGCACAGCACTCCTCGCCTATATGCAATGAGCTTTTACAAGCCATAGTGTAATTCGCGACCTTTTTGGGCAGTTCAAGAATGGCAGGCTCCCCTGCTCCGGACTCAAGTCCCATTAAAAGTGGAGATAAGCGAATTCAAAGCTTTTGCGAAGTAAAACTATCGTTTTATTTCGTAAAACGAGCTTTTACGAGTAAAAGCGCAATTCGCGTTCTCCACTTTTAACTTTGATTTTAACCCGTCCCATCCATCCCCAACTAGCCTGGGCGTGTTTTACCGCCTTTTGGGGCTAAAAAGGGAATGTCGTTTATACGAGACTAGCAGACGACGTCTCGGGCATTCTGATTGGCCATAGGATGGATGGAAGGGTTAGAGTATCTTGAACAGTACCTCAAAAAGTTCTTTTTTATATTGCGTGGTAAATATTACTGGAAGGGAACCCATTAAAAGTGGAGAACGCGAATTGCGCTTTTACTCGTAAAAGCTCGTTTTACGAAATAAAACGATAGTTTAATGGCAAAGGGCGTATGCCTTCTGAATTTCAAAGGAGAGTAGTGATGCCACAGACCCCCACCAAAATGACAGGTATTGTTCTGCGCTAATCTCTCTTGTGGCAAGGTCCTGGTGACAAACCATGGCCCAAAGACGAAGATCAAGAGACATCTGCTGGCCCCTATTATTCTGACTATGAAATTACAGGTTTTTCGTGGGACTTCCTGACAAAAGCAGGCCGATATCGGAAACACAAGTCTGTGGGGAATGGTAGCTTCTTCTCCCCGTGATTGTAGCCACGGCATAATACGGCCTCCGCACTGTCACGTGTTTTGACTGCAGATAGTTTTCGGTATCGGGACAGATGGCCCCTCGACAGCTCCTCCCCCTCCGCCCACCCCACTGCTGAAAGGACCCAGCGGAAGGCCCCAAGACAGTTCATCTTCTGGCCAGTTCATAACCGGGTGATAAGTCGGACGATCAGCGCGACTTTTGAATAGCATATATAGCGGCATTGCGATAGGCTGAATACAATGTTAAAGTCGATATGCAGAACCACATATAGCAATACCAAATATATCAGGAAAGAGAGAGTAATTTAGTGAGAAAACACGAAAGGTGTAAAATACCAGAGAGCATTAGCCTGACGATTGATTAAAAAAGATCTATGTCGAGATGATACACTCAGATGATGAAGCATTGTTCATGCTTTAAGAATTCTGTTCATGCTTTTAAGAATTCTGTCCGGAAATTCTCAAACTGACCGAATGAAAAGAAAACACTGTATAAAAAGTAACAATTGGCCAAAGCCAGCCATAAATTATCAAGTTTGTGGTAAATATGTTAATTTTGTAAGAAACAAAAAACAGAAAAGTCCTGCATTTCTCTGACTAAACAGGACACAGTATGAATTCATGAAAACACACAAAAACAATAGTGCTCTCAGTCACAGCATATCTGGGCCAAATAGAGGGCCAGATGGTCACTCACTATTGACACCTCACAATCACGTTGAGAGCTGTTAAGCAATTAGTCTTGCATGGTAGCAACGACAAAATGACTAGTACACAAATCACGGGAAGCACTATCATTCTACAGCAAACCCCATAATTTAGCCAAACGACCACTCAAGAACGCTGATACCTCCGAACTGTTTCTAACTGTTAAATTACCGGAGTTATTTGCAACCAAGTGTGATCTCCACCATGGTTTTGCGTGCGGATAAGTTGTTGCATGCACTTTTACGTGCGTCAGTGACGTCCTCTTAAAGATAATCCAAATGTTTTAACTTACCTGTTACCTTTTATGTGCGTGGGATGTTCATGGGCAGACAACTAGAATCACGGGGTTTGTCTTTATGCACAGGCATTTAACGTTATTTTAGCGCAGGCTTCTTTTGCATTATTTAAATTTAAAATTATGATTTTATCCATTTTTTGTGAAGTAGTGATGTCGAATTAGACCCCGTTTCGCTTTTAAAATATCAAATTCCTGTTCGGCATCTAACAGAGTGGAAACCCACAGAGGTCCAATTTCTCTTTGTATTTCTACAACTGCAAAAACCTATAAAATCTCTCATAAGCCATTGCGCAAGAAACTGCTGACTGGTTTTTAGTCTTTGTGTCAATTCTCTGAGCAATGCTCCATTACCCTTGTACTCTCCAGCCACACACTCTGTCAACACGTGCTTTCAATCTCCGTGCCAGAGTTCCAAAACAATCGCTCTCTATCTGTGCCCTACAACTACGACTACCTGTCGCCCCTGTCCTCTATTCAGAGAATAAATTAACTTGAACATGTCCCACTGTCGCTTTATAGGAAGAAGTCAGACTTGTATTTTAGACAACCACCTGACAGTTTTTCCCCACTGTTTAAGAAATATAGTTGAACTTACACCTGATTTACTCCTTTATAAAACAAATTCTTTCATTTCGTTAGTTTGTATATACAATGACATAAGAAAAATGATCACATGTGGTTAAACTAATATATAATAAAGGTAACTCTGCAGCGCATGGTTAATTACTTTCTTCAGTAACACGAAAACGTTGCTATTTAAAGCCGTGTTTTAAAATATTCACTTTTCTTGACCACGTGATACGGTTTTCACTGGTCAATTCTCCCGAGGACATAACGGAGTCCAGTCAATTCTCCGCCAATGCTTGGCACAGTTCCGGGTCAGGGAGCGTCCATAAAGCACATACACCAAATTGTAGCGACTCATATATGTACATATCATGCATGGACCGGGACTTTCTCAAAATGAAAAATATAAAATAAACAGACAACCCACCCATTTCTGGGAAATGTCTGCTTCGTTTTGTTAGCCACTCAAACCCAAAGGGAATAATAAACTGAACATAAAAGATAAGAAGTCTGTAAGACTGACTTATCAAAAGTGGTCTAAATTCCATGGTACCTAACAATGGGCATGAATTCACGACAGACAGAACGGTGGTAGTGTTATTTTTTGGGATGGTTGTTTTGAAATTTGTGACGATTATATAATTAGTAGTGGTCGCGTGTAATGTTGTCAGGGAACACATACACAGTCTCAGCAAGCATGGCCGTTGTTTCGGAAACAATCACGTGACAAGACCACAAGGGGAAAGAAGCACCAGGTCACTCAGGTCGAGGTATCCGGGCCATGACATCTTCGCAACGGCGCCTGCGTAACAACGTGTGGGTGAAGGTGGATGGGACACGATGCCCACGCCACTACAACCCGATCCACGACGGCAGGGCCATGACAACGCGGGCCATGAGACCCGAGGCCATAGTTCCGGGGCACGTCATCCCAACCACGGGGCCTGGACCGTGACCTTTGTTCACGACCTCTAGGTTCACGACTCTTGGACGATGCCTAGAGTCGAAGCTTGGACCAGTATGTCCGGACCACGACAACCCGGGTCACGATACTGGGTCAGGACAATGCCCTCTGGGCCACGAAAACGCGGGCCACGACACCCATTAGCCCCCCCCCCCCCCCCGGACATGTTATCCTAGAATATCTTGCCCCTTCCCCTCAAGGGTGACTTGGCCTCCTGTGGAAGCCGATGTTCTAGAATATCTTAGCCCTCTGTTAATACAAAACTAAAAAGAATGTATTTTATTTACTCCATTTCTCACTACAATGAAAATGGTACCGTAAATGCTACAAAATACAAAAAGAACAAGTATGTCAGTGAAAATGAATAAGTCCCCCACAGGCGTGCAATTCCAGGATTTCATTTTTCGGCGGCCGGCAAAACCTATACCCAGGTGCACAACTACACCCTATATTCTTTCCCTGTGTAAATGGAATCCCTCAGTTAGCCCTTGAGATCTATCGCACAAAAGACATTCTATACAGATGCTGACGGATGAGACATTTGAATTTTCGACAAACTCCCTAGAACACATTTTTCGGCGGCCCGCAAAACCTATACCCAGGTGCACAACTACACCCTATATTCTTTCCCTGTGTAAATGGAATCCCTCAGTTAGCCCTTGAGATCTATCACACAAAAGTCATCTTATCTAGAAGTTGAAGGCTTAAGGTATTTGAATTTTCAAAAAAATTCCTAGGACACATTTTTTGGCGGCCGGCAAAACCTATACGCAGGTGCACAACTACAACCTATATTCTTTCCCTGTGCAAGGTTTAAATGGAATCCCTCGAGTAGTTTCTGAAATCTGTCGCACAAAAGACGTCATATCCGAAATGTTGATAGACAGACGGACTGCTCGACGGACGGACAGACCCGAATTCAATAGTTCCCGCTTCGCGCTACGCGGCGGCGGGGGACTAACAAATCAAATCTCAACACCACAAGAGTTCAGATTACCGGTCTATATTTCATAAAGCGAAGTGTAACGTTTCTTTATATTTGAAATGTACACATCCTGTGATTTGTCTTCCAAAGTTCTGTCAAGTGTTTCAGGGCAGATTCCCGCGCTTTGCATGTAAACCACTTATCAGTGGGGGCCAAGATATCTTTGCCCCCTCCCCCGGCCAAGGTATTCAGGGACACAGGACCCCGGCGTACCATGCAAGCTGCGACAATCACAATTCAAAGGCACGTGAAAAAAATGCCGTCGAACAGCAGCGAAAGGAAGATATCTCGGGTTTCTTTAATAAATCTAAATAAAGAGCACTGCTGAATCACCTTGTGAGTAGCTTCATCTTTATTCAAACAGAAATGTGATGGCTATTCATCATCCGGTTTGTGTCATGACGAATCGCATAGATGAAATAGAGAATAAGATTCTGCTTCCACCCAGTAAACATTGCTACGTAGGATCAACGTTAGAGAGGTGTTGCACCTGACGTCGGATCAATGTCGAGTTTTGGTCGTTTATGGAAGTCAAAACAGTATCTACCTTTCGACGTTGGATATACGTCGATTATCTGACGTCTAATCAACGTTGCGTAAATGTTGCAGATTATAGTCGAAACAACTCTCCCGACGTCGTATTGGTCTAAGGAAATGTTGTGCAGACTTTGGAGAAATATTAATCTGGAATCGGCGGCTAGACAGCGATAATCATAGTGTGGTCACCCCTCCTTCACAGTACCCCCTACCCTTGGGTCACCCGGTAACGCAGGATATTTATGAATTGGATTTCCATGAATACTTTTCAAAAGTAGGTGGAATTAACTTGCGCCTTTGGAATTACAATATCTGACGACCTCGTCGTCTTTTTTTGTTCGAAGTGACCTGCTTGCTTATGGCTACCATTTCCGGTGAGTGATAATATGAGGCGATTGCTTTGTGGTTGTGAGTCAGACGTCGATGCAACGTCGATTTACCTACGTCTACTCAACGTTGGACCAAAGATGTTGATAAGATGTCGGAAAAAGTTGCGAAAAAAAGTTTTGGTTGCGACCAAAAGCAACGTCTAAACAACTTTGCTTATTCAATGCCTATTCAACGCGGAGCCAGAGGCGTTGGTAAGACGTTGATCTATGGTCACAAGCAAATCACAAACAGAGGTCATGTTTTGGTTTCGTCAAGCCGACGTCGCTACCTCAAATCGACATCGGGTGGACGTCGTTATGCTTACTGGGTAGGAAATAAGCCAGGACGTCCCAGCTCTTCAAGGACGAATCGATCGCACAGAGCTGCCCAATTGAAGCCGCAGATCCAAGTATAAAGACAAACTGCTATAATAACAAATATTCGGGGAAGGTTTTTGTTAAGACAGCCGCAATGTCTATGTTAGGTAATGCACCCAAATTGATTTATGGCTGTTCCAGGAATTATCTGGGAACCTGGGGCACATTTCACTAATTCTTCTAGCATCCTTAAGGATTCCTTTGTCTTTGTGAGAGACTGTCCGCTTGGGCATTCTAATATATCTTTATTTAAACAACTTACCCACATCTGTATTCCTTAATTTGATAATATATATCCCTTTTTCCAAATATTAATGATACAATATATTATGCCTTTGGTATTTTTTTTTCTTCAATTTTTTAAGCCTATTTACTATCCAGTATGAATAAATATGTAACATTCGATGCTCTCTCATATGCCACCCTCTGACAATTCGTCACAATCTCTGTAGCCGCAATATATCTGTCACAAGACGCCCTTCCTTTTGCAGCACTGTGTTTTTGAAATGAACCAGTGGACAAAATCATTAACGTTAGAACCTCCCCGCGATGACTCTCTATGGGGGTGGTGCATGCGTGATTATTGTATTTTTGTTAGACTCCCCCCTCACAATGAGAGATTTCATGCTTCCGTAGTTTTTTGTCTCCCAACAATGTCAATAAATGTGTAGTCAGGTTCCGCAAACGCATCCCTACTTCAATACGTCATTAATGGTTACTTAAACGGCGCCACCAAACATATGTGCGTGGCGATGCAGTCAATGGAGTTTCTATATGTATTATTTTGTATTACTGTTTTGTATGTTTGTGTTTGCACTCAGTTTTGGAGTACACATATGTAATTTTTACAAAAGCTTCTGTCAGTTATGAATGTGGCTGTGTCTAAAAATAGAACACCGCCACGAAAAGCTGTGCGTGGCACCGTTGTTTTATCATTAACTGTAATTTCAGCCTCGTAAGTCATTGCGTGACAGGTAACTGGTTAAACACATAATTGCCAATTATCTGTTTCCTATGTCAATAGGGTGGCGTTTTGTTACAAAGTCAAGCGAAGAAACCACATACACCAAAGACAGGACAGTTATTTATTAAAAACCCCATCAATGTTGCTACCCGTCTGGCGTTTGTACGAGACCTTTTTTTTTTTATAAAAATCAAACTTTCTTCTTAAGCGGGAAACAAGAACTGCCGCATATCGACCAATAAATCTTATTTTCGAACTAATTTTTGTTGATATATTTCTAGTGTTGATGTTTTAATATCGAAACTTGTTTTGCACTCTGCTGATCTATTGAACATTCTTCTGAGTTCCTGAATTTATCGGGATAAAACTAATCATCTCACCCCCCCCCCCCTACAAGATTTAACAGCCATGAGTTAAAACAGTCAATGATCTGAGCTTGCAGATACGTTCTTTTGATCTGAACCTTATGAATAACCAGAGTATGGTAATGGTGACATTGGAGCATTGCCTTTTGGTCTACGAGTGTTATTTGGCAGTGAATGCCAGAGCGCAGTCTGCTGCAGAATGCTGCCACCCTCTCGACAGCCCAACACCAAAACAAACCGTCGTTATTCACCTATTGTCCGGTGTACCTGATTCTTTTTTAATTATACATCGTTCATACATCAGTACTGAGAGGAATGCGCTGGGCGCATCTAGACGATTCATTTTGTGACATTCAGTTCAATGTGATCATCACTTTATTTTTTTCTTCCGAGTGCACAGTTGGAAAATACGTCGAAGTCTAGGCCAGATTTACTTTCACAATTCCTGCTAAGTATGTGACTATTAAAGTAAACGTTAACAGACCCTTATTTTATCTTCAGAGGGGTCTGTTCATCACGAGATGTGTTTTATTTGGTGACAGAGCCTGAAGCAAATCAGTCACTTTTACAACACTGTTACGGGGGAAAAACACAATGGTACTAAAAAAGAGCAACCGAGTCGTGTCGTTTACAACAAAACACTCGGCCAAAACGGTTTGTCAAGATGTCACTTCTTTTGCATGAATGCCCCAAAATAACAAAAACAAAAAGTCCATCTGAAGTCATTTTTTAATCCAATCTCTGCAACACCCTTCTGTAGATTTTCGTCCAGTATCACAAGAAAATGCAGCATGAATTGAAAATAATTTTTCACGTTTCATTCAGTTTGATTTTTGTTATCCTTCCTACCTACGTGTCCCCACCCTCGCCCCGTCCCCACCCCTCCATCCACCGTTTGGTTAATGAAGCCCCTGGCGTTTTCCACACGCTGCGACAAGTGCTACTGTTGCTGGCGATGTCACAAAACCGCTGGTAGAATGCGCTCAATTCCCCCCAGGGCTTAATCTCATAAAAGGCTTTATCAGTGACCTTAGGGCCCCTTCTAATCTCTAATTATGCACTTAGAGGTTAATGGTATACTGTGGCCATTTTATCTGGTATTTTGTTAGAGTAACGTCCACCGCTCTCTTTAAAATGGAAACCTTTTAAAATCTAAAAGTGATCAATCTGTTGTCGACTAATTACTCTCAAAGAATATACAGAATTTATCTATCTATATTCTTTGCTATAGAATATAGCATCCCTGGGCATCCCTGCCCCGAAAATACTTATTCCTTAATTCAGCCTCTCTTTGCTATTTTCGGATACAAAACTCATTATGTACTCAAACCCAGAAAAGGCCTCAGAATAGTTTTTTTTTCAAATCCCTGTTTCAACTGACTTGCTTCCGACAGTGTGACAAGGGGGCCAGCCCAGAAGGAATTCCATTTTCAACACTCCTTGGCTGATTATATTCTTGTGTTAATACTTTCATTTAAAAAGTATTTCAAACTTGACTGACTACAAATTAAGGAACAATACACAATAACTATAAACTAACTACAATTGCCAAAAATAATATAGGGCCTTTTTACTTTCTTTCTTATTGATTTCTGGGTGGAATATGACTCATTTCGACTGATATAACAAACAAATCTACTAGAAAATATTATGAAAATAACTATCAACTACACAAACATTCGAATGTATGAAAGCTAAAAGAAAAAAAAAGAGGAGAAAATGCAAGTGAATGGACAGGTGTTTCGTTTGATGGTCCTATTGTCTGTGCGAGGATAAGGCGAGGTCCACATGATGTGACGTCATGTTGATGCATCTATCAGTAAAAAATGTCTGTTCTCTTTTTTTTTTTGTTTTTTTTTTGTTTTTTTAATTTAACAAAAGCTGCATCTGCCCCAGTTTTATCAGTTTGTCAAACGCGACTGTGAAACGGTTGCATAAAAAATGAGCCTTTTTCCCAGCAGAAATTGTGAAAAGCATGTGACATGTGCCCGAACCCCCCCCCCCCCCACCTCAAGCACCCACCAAACTAGGTGCTGGTTGAATTTTGTCTTAGGTAACTTTGATTACATGCACGTGGATCGCCTGTTGAAACTTCATGAGTAATTATGATATTTTCCACATAGACGCACCCCCATACACCCCCTCCCCCCAACAGATGATATTTTTGTACTCTTTACAAATTACTTTTTCTAGATGATTCTGCTGTTGCTGCATTTGGATCTGTCACAAAACAAAGGTAGAAGAAACGTTTCTTACCTTTGTCAAGGAAATAGTTTCCAAGCGCCGATTTCCCTGGTTGATAGTTTGGATATTAAGTATCCCAACATCTGGTCCAGCGACATTTCGCAGAGCGACATTTGGAAGGAAGTGAAGATGTTATCTCTAGGTTTACTGGGTCACCACGAATTTAGACCGAAAATACTTGAGAGGGCTTGCAGTAAAGATTTATAAATCTTGGGGTGGAGGCTGGATGCTCCAAAAGATTCGTGCTCCAGTCCGCTGTGATAAAAACATTCCTATACCTGTGGTCATACAATATTTCCAAGACTGTTCCAAAGTCCTATATAAAGGACAACAGATGAGATGAACATTCATCGAAATCTGTTTTCTTTTTTTCTTTGTGTGTGTGTGTGTGTGTATGTGGGTGCGCGTGTGTGGGTGTGTGTCTGTGTGTGTGTGTTTAGTGAACGGAACTATCACCCTTACCTCCGTTTCTGGCTACAGCTGCGTGTGGGCCTGACCACAATCGCGTCTTTTCCGAAAAGTGAAGAAAGTAGACTTTCCAAAATATTGTTTCTCACACACAAAACTGACGTAGAAATAATTTTAAAACAAATTTACCGTTTAGTTTATTTTCGTGGTTCTATGTATCGCTGTTTTATAGCGCTGAAGTATCTCCAAGACCTCATAAATTCAACACAAGTATTTTGCCGAGGGCACAACAATTAACCTGGTGACATCATACTATATCTTTTTAATATTAATCCAGCTGTGAAAGCAACTACAGGTGTTATTCGCAGTGTGTCGAAATATTTTTAGCATACAGTAAGGAGAGAGAAAGAATGACAAACGGACAGACAGACAGGCAGACAGACAGACAGACCGACAGAGAGACAAGCAGACAGGCAGACAAACAGGTAGTGGAGAGAGCTATAAATTGTAGGTTTGCTCTTTCATATCCAAGGCATGCAACCAACCATTTTGCATTTCAGTTTTTTGTATTTCTTTTTGCCAATTTCACAACGTCATCTGTAATTACATGTGTACTTTTAGTGTCATTAATTTTTCATACAGAATCCTGAATAAGAACAATCATCTCTTCAATATGAGATGGCATTTCGAGTATGTACACGTAATTCTTAATTACGGGTTAGTATTTCCAAATCTGAAGGACATTGTAAAATATTTCATCAACAAGACAGTGCTTCAATGAAAGCCCCCTTTTTCAGCACGGATAATGAATGACCCTGCCAGAGAGGCACTAGTTACCAACTAATTTATAGCAGCTGATAACGATGTACAGTATTTGAAATATTTATCCTTTAAGAGCCCACTTCTGACTTGCAATCCAAACGCATTAATTATAGTAACATGTAGGATGTTTCTACAGTAATTAATTTTTAATCCCTGTTTACCTTCTGTATACTTTGTTCATGTTAAGTAATCATGTTAAGTGTTCTTCGAAATGCTGAAGTTTGATACCATTTAGATCATTTAACCCTCTAAATGAACATTGTTAGTGATAGGCATATTTGCAAAAAAAGCATTATTTTCATGAGAGAATGAAAATATAATGTGTGTGCAAATATTGGCTATGTTAGGTGAAAGAAATTGTCTCGATTGACACTGGCTAAACAGCGCATGTCCCCAATTCTTTGCGTAACCTTGCTATTATACAATGCTAATATCTGTTTGATTTGAGTAGAATTTTGAAGATTTCGTTTAGAAAGTCAACTAAATATTGTGTTTTCTGCTTTAGGTAAAGAAAACGGGTTAACAATGCTTCAAAAACTGTTTTCGTGTCAGGCGTTGATTCTTTCAACCCTTCTCGATTTACATGCGAGTTATTTTTAGTAGATTAGCAAACACATGCGTAATGAAAGAGCTTTCATGCCAAGAAAAAGACTCATTCCATGTTCAATACAGGAGGTGGAGGCTCACTACAAATGTCCTCTTTGCACTTGGGGGGGGGGGGGGTTCAGCCTCTGAGTCAAGGTAATGACAAAACCACACGATCGGATGACTAGCCCTAAAAACCCTCCCGCAGCATGTAGCACTGGTAGCGCGAGTCGGAAAGGAAAGTGGAGCAGTGAGCAAGGTTGAGGGAGGGAGGGGGGAGGAGAGGGAGGGAGGGTTTTCGGATCAGTCCAGACCCGAATGTGGGTTTATTTTTGTTTCATGATTTTAGTACCAATATATTCTCTGATGATTTACATATCTTTTGCACTCCTCTGCGATGCTTTCTACTGTTAGTTATGCTGCTATGGTCGTGTCAAGTACAGTGGAACCTCTGAAATCGGACCACCCTTGGGACCGGATAACATGTGCACTATTTCAGAGGGTTCCCATTTGGGAGACTTGGTACTACTTGGGTAAAATTTAGCGGGTTGCCCACAGATTCAAGTTTGATGTCCAAACACAAAGAAAGCAATATTCATTTATAATCACACCTATTATGTGTCAACTGTATAACAATCCGCATGTAAAAGACACACACAAGCATTCTATTTTGCATACTTTTGCAACTATATTTAGCAAACGAGTCCAGTTTTGTTTCTACCGAAAGTTTGTCTCAAAATCAAAGAGAGGGCCAACGTACCTATCCGACAAAATATTTCGGTATCCGGACATAACGGCAACGGCCATAACGGAGAAGACCAAAACGGCGACGGCCAGAACGGCAACGACCAAAACGGCGACAGAGTTTTTTTAAGTATTAAAAAACAAAAAGTAACAACTTTGCCAACACAGTTTATTTAACCATCAGAGATAAATAAATTTGAACACAGTGCAGCGTTTCTCCCAACGCGCCCTTCATGCCCTCCCTAACCACCTGCTTCCTGTCACCAGTCACTGTCTGAGTAATCTGCTCAAGGAATGATTCACTCACCTACCTTTTCTCAGGTAAAACTGAACGCTATCTGTAATTGTATTTTTGATATCTCTTAATGTATTCTCGATCTCAAAAAATAACTTTTGATATCAATAAATATTTAGAGATATCAAGAAATATTAAATGATATCAAAAATTTTTGAGATCCAAAATTCAATTCTTGGTAGCAAAAAATAAATATCTGAGAGCAAAATATCAATTTTGAGCTTAATAATTCATTTTCCTTTTATTGATTTCAAGAATTTATTTCAGATATCATTATTTCAGAATGAAACTTTTTTAATTTGCATTTTGAAATCTGCAAATGATTTTTTTATCTCAAACATTTATTTTTGACATCAAAATATCAGTCTATTTTTTAAATAAAAAATTCAGAAGTACACATCTGTAAATTAATAATGACTGGACCTTGTATACAGAGTCTTATGGAATGCCGTTTTAACATTTAATGCTTATTTTTTATATCAAAATATATTTAGAGATATCAATAAATCAATATAGATCTCATTAATTTATATTTTGCTAACAATAATTGAATTTTAGATGGCAAAAATTTATTTTTGAGATCAAAAAATCAATTTTACAAACCTAAAAAATCTTAAGGGAGACACACATTCACATAAAATATAACGAATCGTCAATTAAATTTCGGAGATGAAAATTTGAATTATTGAGATCAATAATAACAACACAATTTTTGATCTAAAGAATTGCTTCTTTTTGGTACAGTAAAAAATTAAAATAAAGATTCTGTATACAAGGACAGCCATTATTTATTTACAGATGCGTGTTTCTGATTTTTTTATTTAAAAAAATAGACTGATATTTTGATATCAAGAATCAGTTTTTGAGGTCAAAAATCGTTTGCAGATTTCAAAATACAAATTAAAAAGTATCAGTCTGAAATAATGATATCTGAAATAAATTCTTGATATCAATATATAGAAAATCAATTATTGAGCTCAAGATTGATAATACAATTACAGATAGCAAAAATTAATTCTTGATATCAAAATATGGATTTATTGAGATCAAAGATTAATCCTTGATATCAAAAATTCGACTTTTGAGATCAAAAATTAATTCTTGATATCAATAATTCTCTAATAAATGTGAAAATTCCATAGAGTCTTTCTTTAAATTTTTTACTGTGCAAAAAAGAAGCAATTCTTGAGATCAAAAATTGTGTTGTTATTATTGATCTCAATAATTCAAATTTTCATCTCCAAAATTTACTTGACGATTCGTTAAATTTTATGTAAATGTGTATCTCTCTTGAGATTTTTTAAGTTTGTAAGTTTGATTTCTGATCTCAAAAATAAATTTTTGCCACCTTAAATTCAATTAATGATAGCAAAATATAAATTTTTGAGATCTTCATTGATTTCTTGAGATTTTTAATTATATTTTGATATCAAAAATAAGCATCAAATGTTAAAACGGCATTCCATAAGTCTTTTTCCATAAGTCTTTTTCATCAAAGTTTGGGATGAGAAATAAGATCACGACAGCAGATCCATTAGGCGTGGGAAACAGTTCTGCCATGCACACATATATGACGCTGAGAATCATTAGGGCAGGCTGCGCATTGCTGTACCATGGTTAATAATACAAAGGTAATGGGAAATTTTAAAGAGTCGTGTTTATAAAATGTTAAGAGTTATTTACGGATCACCCAGTACTCCTTGATTGGCAGTTGTAATGCATACTCTTGGATTGCGAAAAGAACTTCCGGTACTCCGAGGAAACAAACCCCTTGCAAACAAAGTTTATTGCATAATTCTGTTGAGTTTAGTAACTATAATATAGTGTATTACGTTTTTTTAGTCGAGATATCAAGTGACACGGAATGGGTATACCAACAAAAAAAGATCTAAAATAAATAGAAAGACAGAAAGGAAGAAAGAAAGGAACAAAGAAAGAAAACGCTTGTTTTCATGCAGCTTCAAAAATGATAACATAGTATGATAAAAAAAGGAGCTTGGTTGCAGAAAATACCAATTCAGAGCTTTTTCTACAGTTTGTTAGGTTTGGATGACGGCAGGGGAGTCGATTATTTGCTTACCCTGAATACCTGGAAAACAAAATATTTTATTTCGTGATGCGAAGACATTTCAGTCCATTTATTCAAAGTAAAAAAGCCAAATTTCATAGAGAAAAAGTTGACAAGTTACTTAAGCTGCATTCCTCTTTTTCTGATTAATAAATAACAACAAATAATATAAACCAAATTTTCGTTTTTTTTAGGTTACTGTAATTAGCATCATTCATATTTTTGACAGAGGTCATCATTCAATTACCGTTGACTGTGTTCAATACCCTAAAGGTATTTCTGGAACCGCTGTTGATGAGTTCATATCCTTCTAGACGGGCGGAGGGTGCTGCCTGGATGACACTAAAACAGAATGTAATATCTTTGATTGCAGGTGACGCACGTAGCGACTTTATGAGTGTTCTTGACAAGACATCATGCCAAAGTTGCTCCGTTAAATAAGGTTCAGAATCTGGAGGTAACATCAGATTGAGGTCCAAATTTTAGGGCCGCATCTTATGTTGTTAATGAATGTGGAGTTCAACTCAAACAAACCTGACACATCCGGCGATATCCTCACAGAAGCTGAGAACTGTCAGATTTGCGTTAGCAACAAGGAACAGTCGGGTGGATTGCTGCAATACATTTCCTGTTAAGGATTCTCGCAACAAAGGGAAGACTTCAAACTATGACTTTGCATTATTACCCTAAACGTTTTTTTTTTTTTATTTACTTACAGAGCTCAGCACCTAGAAGCAAGAGGAAGGCTTAAGTTTGTGGATCTAGGGAAAATTTCCACCAATTCAGTCATTTATACAAACCTGTGTAACTCCCTAATTTACACCATATATTTCAGCATCTTTTAATTGGTTTCTATGTAACAAGAATTGGTTAACTGGGATAATTGGGATGCCTCCCTGTCCCGGACACCGGGCACAATTTTCCAGCCATTAATATAGGTGTTTTCGGACAAGGTAATGGTTCGATCTCACTTGCCACGCCCCAAATAGGTTATATGTATATGTGTCTGATAACTGAAAAGTAATCATGACTGAAAATGGATACAAAAAGGAAAGCATAATCGTTTAAATTTTGTACAAGGACCTCTTGGGAAATTATGTGGTATGAAGCCCCACCCCTTTGCGTTTTGAATACCAGGTATCTGTCTCTGTTACTTTCTTCCCCTTTAGAAGTTGGATGTTTTGGTCTTTTTTTTTGGGGGGGGGGGGGTAGGGTTGCTAAACAAGAAATAATGGTCTCTCGTGCTTTGCTTCAGAGAATTTTAAACATCCTATTTAAAAAACTAAACGAACCATAATGTTCGGATACTGGGATAATTCCAGATTTGCAATTTGCATGTTGAATGCAGGGCAGAAGCCACCGTTCGCCCGCACTGGTAGGAATGAAGTCTTGCCATGTTTGATAGCGAATTGCTCAAGTCTGGTGTGAGATTAGTGAATCAGATCAGATGCTTATATCTTCGATGTAAGAGTAATAAATCTCAATTGCAATTGTCATTAAGACTGGTGATTGCAATTAAATTCGAAAATAAAACAATTTATAAAACTTTATCACTTCCATTTTTTAGTTAAAAGTAACGACAAATAAGGCCTTTTAATACCCAGTTTTGTGAATAGTAATCTTATCAATAGCATCTATTAATTGCATTTCCCCCGCCAAATTACAAGAGTGTTATTCAATTAAATAGTAATCACGAATTGCATTTTGGTTCAATCAGCCCATTTGTATTTACCGGAAAGCAATCACTTGTGTGTGTTATGTTTGTAATTGAATCCCATTTGATTAAAACCTATAGTTTTGCTATGTTTCAAGAAATTCGGTGGCTTTACGTAGTCACAGACTTAAAGGCTCGAAGCTTTGAAGGATTCACTGCTGTTTTTTTTTTTTTTTTTTTGTAATTATGACAGAGTTGGATCCCTCGAATTTTTCTTTATTGTGCAGTGGCTTGGAGTCGTGTTAATGTAGAACTGCAATTTCATAAAAGTAATAGATGTAAGGGCTCGTTCCGCAATGGAGGTACTTGGGGCTGTGCTGTTATTAATGTGACCTTTGTAAAATTGCAATTCTTACTTATTCTTTTGTGTCCTTGCATCACAGTGTGTCCATTAGGTACTTCAGGCTTTGATGCACGCATCGATGTGAGACTGTGTCATGCGATGATTGTCAATTTGCTGTTGTGAAAAGTTACTATAAACTTCGCTTCAATAATTCGCTTATGTATTTTTATCGTGAATCAGTTTTATACAGTTTTGTGATAATGAATGTCATAATTCAGTAACAACTCATGGACAGTACACCTAAATTGATCAGAAATAAAAAAACTGTTTGTTTTAATACCAAATACACCAAAGTATAACATACATGAGCGCATAAAAATATAACATACAGCAGTGCATTACATTAGTTTCTGTCTTTTTTCCAAACATTTTCAAAAACTATTTTTCGAAGGGAGTATTGGTGGAGGGGTGTATTTGTCTTCGGGGAGGGGTTGACTTTCCCTGGAGGTGTTGTCGTTCTACTGATGCATCCGCCGACGTGTTATTCAAATGACTGAAAAATAATGATCCCAGAGCGATATATTATATATTATATATTAGGCAAGCCAGTGATTCGATTCATCATCAGTGCCTATTTTCCGTCCCTCATATATTCGCTGCATTGACAGAGATTTTTCTGATGATTGAACTAACTTACACTGCATGAAATATACAGTAAACTAGCGTTTTATTTTCGTAAAACGCGCTTTTACGAGTACGAGCGCAATTCGCGTTCTCCACTTTTAGATGGGTTCCCTTCCAGTTGTATGTTACCATGCAATAAGAATGAAAATTTTTCTTGCAATTTCCCCATCCATCTGACCAATGGGAATGCAGGAATACTAAGTATTACGTCATTTAGAGACATCAATCATTCCCTTTAAGCCTCAATTTAAGTGGTGTCAACGCACCCAGGCTTGTTGTGGGATGGGTGGGAGGGAGGATAGGCTAAACGTGGAGAACGGGAATTGCGCTTTTACTCGTAAAAGCGCGTTTTACTTCGTAAAAACTTTGAATTCACTTATCTCTACTTTTAGATGGGAGTAGAGCCCCGAGCAGGGGAGCCTGCCATTCTGTCAAATTGCATACAAATTTCGCGAATTACGCTAATACACTCGTCACAGTGCGTTGTCTAGCGCGATTAAAGTTTAGAGGTAGATAAAAAGGCTCAGACTATGTTCCGTTTCTTTTAATTTCTTCTAAGATCTGGTCAGGTGGAACACTCCTGAACCATTGACAATAAACAATGTAAATTAAGCTAAAACAAACATAGAAGGCAGTGATGGGCTCTGTCTGGCGACTGACGTACAGACTGCCTGACTGAGTATCCTAACCATTCCCCGCCTGCCTCCCACTGGATGAAGCCCGACCTAGGATACTCGATGCTATGTGTCATGTGTAAAATTTCAGTAACATACTTTATTGACTTTAATATGTTTCTCAAAGAAAACACTAAATCTAAAAAATGATTTACATAAAAATAAAGATATACAAAGAAGAAATTAGCTCTGACTTTGTCAATAAATGCATACTAGTAGTCTAAAAACCTGAGTAAGTACATGGGACTCGCACTGAGGTATTTGACAAGGCTTCATTCATTAAAATCATAATTCTGCTAATTACTGCTAAATTCGCAAGATCACAAGTCAGTAGACACTCATAGAGTGTAGTTATTATCACAAAATCAAGAAATAGTGAGATAATTCACGATTTTATTACTTTTGGGCACAGTTCCCATAAATGGTACCATGGGTACCTGTAATACGGTCACTGTAGGATGGGCTCTCCTTCTCACGGGATCAGACAATGACACGTCCTTGCCGAACCGGGTAAGACGGAGAGGCGTCTATCCTCATCCCCCCTCCACTCTTTTTCCTGTGACTAGAAAAAAAGGGGCTGAAGTGAAAATAAGCCAATGAGAAGGGAGCACTTACTGCAGTGACAGTACCTTACAAGCATTTTCTTGGGTAAGATATAAAAAAACCGTGCCTATGCCCATTTTGATGGGCTTAATGTAAGTTCTACTAATGACTGCCTAACTGACTGCTTTTTAGCAGGCAATCCAATCCGTCGGTGAAGTGGCTATTTCTTAAACTTGCATTGATAGCCGTTGCGATCTTTGGACGGTCCACTCTTTTGTTTGCCCTTTTTCTTAGGTCTTGGAATGGATGGTCTGCGACATAAAAGGATTAGGCTTTAATTGTGGCTTCTGCTGCTCTAAAAGACCCCAAGGAATAAATAACTGAAATCTGAAATCCGGGGAAAAGTCTTTAAGATAATACTTGATAAACGAATTGGGTGAAGCCCAACATCCCATTTTGAATATTTCAGAGAAAGACGCATTACGTAGAGCCCTACTTGTTAATTTGATGGGCTTTAATATTTAGTTCTGATTGAAGGTTTGTATCCGATTATGCCTTTTCGTACGCTGTGATAATGACCTCTTTCATGTACCTGGATATCGTTTGTTTTGCGAGGCCAAATTTGGGCATGTAGGAGATGATCAACGCTTTTTGACCTTATGACCTATATATTTCTGAAATATCTAGATATTGGCGTAGTGCTTTCACGGAGCACAATGAGACCCAACCTTTAGGGGTCTGCATCTCCGGTAGGGATGGAAGGCCTACATGATTAAAGATGATCATTCCACGAGTGCTAATATGGGTCTTCCCCATGAATTCTGCCCTTGGGACAAGGAAGACTTTCCCAGGTCCCATTTTCCTTGCTTATTGTTCTGTCTAGAGTGTGTATTTCGCTTCTTCGCTTGCCTGACCCTAATACTAAAGGTAAATCTCAGGGTAGCAATATAAGACCTTTGAAGGAAGACGAGCACTAAAGACAGATCCCATTTCGCTATGGTGGGCGCATTAGGGGGGAGGGTTTACTTTAAAGTGTCTGATCAGTTGAGATAGAGCTGAATCTTTCCCTGAATCGTAACCTGTGGATGTTTTAAGTTTAGAACCTATAGCTGCCCTGTAGCCTTCGATGGAGCCCACATTTAGTTGTTCATCTGTGAATAAGTGGTCCAGAAAATCCGCTACTACCAGCGGAGAAGTCTAGAATGGGTATGTTTTCGATGTGGCGCACCAGGAGGCAAACTTATTCCATTGAGTCCTGTAAACTTTTGCTGTGGATTGTTTGTGGCCATTGATCATTTTATCCACTACCCTCTCTGGGAAGCCTTTTTTCTTTAAGAAGGACTAGTCAGGCACCATAGGTGCAGATTCAGTAGGTGGGGGACGGCTGAAAGTTGTGTCAATGTGACTGGGATAGAAGTTCCTTGTGGCATGGGATTGTGCACTGCAGCAGGACAGCAAATCATGGGGCTACTGGTATCCATGGGGCTACTAATAGGAGGAATCGTGGCTTCAGTTTGATTATTCTCTGTAAGACCTGAAGTAGTATTGCCTGTGCTGGTAAGGCGTAAAGTACCTGCTGGATTGGCCATGGGCAATTGAGGGCGTCCACAGCCCAGGCCGACGGATCTGGGCAAGGGGAGATAAATCTAAATAGTTGTGCCGTTATGGAGTTGACAAATAGATCAGGGTAGCTGGGACCCATGGTGACTGATTTATTACCAATTGGAAGGATGTTTGGGCTAGACACCGTTCGGTGTGAATTATTTGGCCCACCCTGGAAGTTAGATCTGCCAGTACATTGAGTTTCCCTGCTAAATGATGGGCTTTGAGTGTAATGTGGCATTGGCGGGCGAAAGAAAGAATCTTGAATGCCAGCTTCGATGCAGAAAGGGTTCTGGTCCTCCCTGTCTGTTTAGGTAGGCCACTGCTGTTGAATTGTCTGACAGAATTAGGACTTATTTGTAACTGAGTAGATGGTTCAGTTTGTTTAGGGCTATTCAAACTACTTGTAATTCTAGCCAATTGATATGCTACTTGTTTAAGGGGGAGGCCATATGCCTTTCCAAACTTGACCTTGGCAGTGTACCCCCAGCCCTTCTGCGACGAATACATCTGAAGTTCTATTTCTGGAGATGGGAGGTGAAAGGGAACGCCTTCGGTCATCACTAGGGGATCGCACCACCATTGCAGAGGGGTTTGGGCCTTCTGGGATATTTCTGTTTTGGCTTGGGGGAATCTCCCTTGTCTTAATGCAAGTTTGACTTGCCTATTGGATGGTCTGTAGTGCAAACGGCCTAGAGGGACCGTCTTTTCGGTTGCTACTAGGAGACCTAAAAGGGTTTCCATCGCCTGTAAGCCTACACTTTTTTCTTTGTCTGTTGGGATTGCTCTTATGGCTTGAGAAATTCCGAGGCGTCTTTTTTCGGTCGGAAAAGCCCTGGCATTTTTCAGATCCCATCTTCCCCGAGAAACACGATGTCTTGATTGGGAGAGAGTTCTGAATTGGGTAGATTGACCACGAATCCAACCTGTAGAGCTTTTCATACTTGTGTTAAGGTTTGTTGATGGGCTATGCTTCTGTCTCGATGGGCCAGAAGCCAATCGTCTAGATATTGAAAAACAAACACGCCTTCTAGACGAGCCCACGATTTTAGTACTTTCATTACCTTTGAGAACACGTGCGGAGCCGTGGAGAGGCCGAAAGGACGTTCCCGAAACCAGAGGCGTTCTCGACCTACTTGGAAGCCCAGAAACTTTTTAGCAGAGTGGTGTAATGGGATGTGGAGGAAAGCATCGGACAGGTCTATCGAAGTGCACCACACCCTTGCCCGTAGGCTTTCCTTTATGATTTGGGCTGTGACCATCTGAAATGACGTTGTCAACAGAAACTCGTTGAGGGAGGCCTCTTTCTCTTTTAGGAATGAAAGCATCTCTTGGAGTGCCACATTCTTGTCTGACCCTCTAGGGTAGAAGGTGACTAGGTTTTCTGGAGCCCGAATTGATAGGGGAAAGGAAAGTTTGGGACCCCTCTAATCCCGTTTGAAAGGGAGGGAGTACCCGTTTTTGAGCCATCGGACTACTCGACGGGAGGCCCCATTTTTGCCCATGCTTGCAAGATTTTGCCAAGCTCTCCTACGGACCAGAATATGTTGTAGGGAGGGACGCAATTCTTTAAAGGTTTCTGCTTTTGTTAAAGTATCGCCAAGAGAAAAAGGAATCTCTGGGCGGTACTTTGATTGGCTGCTACCTGTTTTTTCCAGCCTGCTGCCGTAACTTGGTTTCAATTTCTTGGCAGGGGTGCTTGAGGTTGGGCGCTAGGTTTTGCCTGCTCTGAGTCCTGCGGATGAGTCTCTTGCGCTTGAGAGGACCCCGAAACAAAGCACGGGACATCCTCGACATGAGGATAAAATTCTCCGACAGGGAGCGGCTGTCTTGGTTAACCCTTTCGATTTCCGCGGGAGGAAACAGCTCTTTCTCCCCTCCCCTAGGATGGGGGCGTGGTATAGATCCCTTAGCCCTTTCGCGCTCGACCAGCAATGCTGTAAAAACGCATCCCATCTGAGAAAGACCATGGACGTCATGAGGAAAGTAGACAGTTTGACTACGTCCCTGGTCGCCAGAGCCAAACACTCTAGTAGCTTGGAGGTCACGGAATGTCTGAATCGTTGCTCACGGCATCCAAACTGTCTGTTTTGCAGGTTGCTCTAGTGTTTCTGACGGAAGTAAATCATCCGATGGACGATATGGGCCCGGTCTTACAGTACAGTGCCTCGAAGCGTTAAAACGGGACAAGGTTCAGCCTTCGCGTTTGTCCATCCTTCGATCGTACTGCTATGGCAGTGCGATGAATGGGTCTTGATACAGAGGAGCAGTCTGTGAGGTCATCCGAATCGGAGGAGCCTCCTTGCCGAGGGATGGAGAACCGGCTGTGACGTTTGCCAAACTAGCGATCTCCTGGATTGCGTCTCGAAAGGGTACATCCTTCGGGGCCACCGTCGATAAAATAATCGAGGGCGTGGCATTCTCACTACGAGGCGTGAAATCCATCGGAAGGGGGTCCTTACTGGGCGTCTCTCTGCCGCTGAGTTTTTGGACACTGCCTGGAGATCTGATAAATTCCATCTCCCTAAGAGGAAGGGGATGCCACTGACTGTATTAACTCCTCCTCTTCCTCGCCTGATAAGCCTGAAACCTGTCCTGACGGGGAAGGGGGGGGGGGGGGTTCCGAGGATTCAGCATAGCTAACTTCCACTTCCGCAGGTTGAGTACTTGGGTCCAAACGAAGGAGGAGGACTGAGTGGGGTGTGCATCTGGTGGTGAGTGAGAAACCGTAGCGGATGTGTCTGGGTTCCGAGCCTTGTCGTTCCATCTGCTGTTGTATTGAGCTGTTTTTGTAATTGAGCCTCCAAGGAGAAGAAAGCTGAGAAGTCACTGGGCAGGCGTGGAATCCGTAGGGAAGAGGACAGGTCCATTTGCGATGGATTCCCAGCTGTCCTGTCATGGCCGTGAAGTTTGTACTTGAGCCTGTGTGGGTGACCGTCACTGACTCTGGAGCGGCTTTGGCTTTTTGTTCCGCTTCCGTTTTGTAGAGATCTGTGGGGATGAGGGCCCATGCTTTCCGCAGGGTCTCTAGCTCTTTCCCCTCCTCAATGTCTAAGTCAGCGACAGTCTCTGAGTACGCTATGCACTTCCGCGACTTTTTGTCTGTTGCGAGTGCGAGTCCGTATCCATCCTAATGGGAGTGGAAACTTGTTCTAGGATTACCGAACTGGCTTTCCGCATAGTTTCTTCCACAAATTCCGGAGCAATAAAAGGAGCCGATGACAGGGCTTTGTGCCTATCCCTTCTGCGACCGTTGCGTATCCTGTTTCTAAGAATGAGTTTTCCCCCTTAGGTGACAGATGGTGGCATTCAGCACATATATTCCACTCGTGACAGAGAGGCAAGCCGCTTTTTCGTTTACAACGGTGGCAAATCGAGTGAGGGTTGAAAGCTGAGGGGGTGTGTACACTGCGGAAGCGTAGGTAGATCCCGCAGAC
The DNA here is from genome assembly GCA_949752745.1 of Protula sp. h YS-2021. NCBI lineage: Eukaryota > Metazoa > Annelida > Polychaeta > Sabellida > Serpulidae > Protula > Protula sp. h YS-2021. The sequence continues at coordinate 28,331,217 of OX457026.1, read as the reverse complement.
TGGCTTCTGTCATATCTGAAAGACAAACAGAGAGAACAAATGGTAAGATAACTGCCCAGGTCACCAGCAGACATACAGATAAATATACTAGCGCAAAAGACATTACTTCTTTGATTGTGATCTAAGAGTGTAATCTTACGCTATAACTATTCACTTTCCACATCCAATCGCTAAAATACTGCTTGCAGGCGTATTCGGGGCTGTTTCAGAATGAGAAAACCGAAATAGGACCTACATGGGCCCTTTTTCGGGCTTCTCGGGTGATCCCATAAATGGAATCTTCCCATCGCACCCCTCGTGCCCATCTTCGGACACTTCCCTTTGATCACTCCCATAAATGGGACCAGTCCATGGGATCTCCCAACGGGGTGCTGAAAACGGTACCTAGGAACGGCCACCAGGGCTTGAGTCGAGTGGGACTATAGTCCCTAGCGTATAGGCCATCCCACTGAGGGGAGGGAGTGCCGTAAATTGGCCTCCAGGTGCCATTAACGGCACCCGGGTGTCATTTATGGGATCCGGTACTTCCATAAATGGGATTTAAGTTAAAAATTCTCTAAAAATAGCCCGTATCGCCTGAAAGCGCTTATTTTGCGTGGGCTGAAGACGGTTGCGTCTGGAGAACTCCAACGTAACTAGTTGTTCCTTTGAGAATGTCAATTACAGCAAAAAACTGGACATTTTCGAGATGGCACAGTTAGCTTTGGCTGACTGGAAATCAATGCAGGCAAAGTGGGCTGCAAAGACTCAATCAACTCCGAGGCGTTGTGCGCGAGAACTGGAACGTGATTGCGATCCTGCAGCTTCTGTGTGAAGAAGAGGGGCACACTTCCTGGGACGAAAAAAGGTGTCACCGCAACGTGTAAACTCAACAACTACCAGACCGAAGTTACTAATGCCGAAATATGCTTAAATCCTGAACTAATTTATCCAACTGTTGCATTCTCATTGATTCTTATTGCAAGCTTTCACGAAGTAAAAACGCAGTTAATCTGGACAACGCCGGGAGTGACTGAAGTTGTCGGGATTAGGTAGATGTCCCAATTATTCAGGTTATGCAATTATGGATTATTTTTTTCTGCTAATGAGATATTGTTGATAATGTATTGGATTTGCCCCCTCCCCCCCCCCCCCCATAATGACTCCTCAGCCCCTCAGTTTTGCAAAGGTGGCGAAAATTTTCGACTCCTCAGTTTCCAAGCATTCTATGAGGTCATCGTTAAATCCCATCACAGAATGTTTAAAGTTTAATTCAACCGAATGATCAATGCAGTGAGTGAAAAGGGTCAGCCTGAATTGAAACAGAATTATCACGGCATCTGAAAATTAAGGCCCGTTAAATTTATTTGAATTTAAAGTTGAATAGAAAAACAGAAGGTAAATTTCTCGTTCATGATCAGCCCCTACCCCCCCCCCTCCCCCACCTCCGAAAAAAATACATGCCCCACCACCCCACGCCAAAAGTGTTAAAATTAACGGTTTAAAAACGGTAAGGTTGAGGGGTCCAGTTCCACATAATTTTCCAACATATCCTTCAACAAGATTTACATATAGTTATACTTCCTTTTCCTTAACAATTAACTATAGTTAATTTCGTAGGCAACTTGAAAGGACAATCCCAGACACAAACATGTAACCCAATTGTGACTAGACAAGACAAGCGTTAAGGGATCAGATAGTTAACACATAGATGTGAAGTTTGTCATGGCACATTTTTATTTACATTATTTGGAAGACAAACAAGCAACGCTGAAAGATCACAACATTTCATGTCCGAATTACACAGGTAAGTCAAACAGTAAAACCTTCAATCTGGACTGAAAAATTGTGTCCGGTGTCCGGAATAGGGAGGTGTCCGAATTATCGAGGTCTCTACTGCACAGAAAGCAATGGAAAATTTGAAAAACACAAAAAAAAAAACTGAAATATTTTGATCGAACTAGGAAGTTATCCATATTACACAGGTTGATCCGGAGGTAGATTTTACTGTACTTATAACTGCTCCGACATCCACAAAAATGATGTGAGAAATGTCACGCTCTGTTGTCTTCTGGGGGGCTACGAATTTACAAATCCCTCCCACAGTTCTTACACCAGGAGTTTCTGGGTCTGCGCCGGTAGAAATATAATATCACCAGAGAAAAAAATCTAATAATAATAAGCCAAATCACACTTTGGGTGTTTCGAATAAAATGCGCAAGAATTTTGAATTTCGACTGAGAGAGAACCGGGTAAAAAATGAAAGAAATGATAGAAAATAAAGAAGAAATATAGCAAAAACAGTTTATACTCGGAACATAAAAGAAATTGAAACTTGAAACTATTTGTTAAAATTTTTAATACATTTCTAAAATAGCATACGGGTTGTTAAAAACCCGATTGCTCATTTGTGCAAGAGAAATTTGATATTTAGGCGAAATCTCTCTATCATTTCTTTTATTTTTTTTCCGGTTATTTTTATGTGAAACTCAGAATTTTCGCGCATTTCTATTGGGAACGCTCGAAGTGTGATTTGGCCTATTTTCCATTTTGTAAATATATTGTGCGGGTTTTGAGTGAAAATATGAATTGTTGGTTAAACCCCCTCCCACCTTTTTTTTTTTACAGAACATGACCATACTAAATCAAGTCAACACGTTTTTATCAACCTTTTACATTAAACAATTACTCATCCAGTCATAAAAAACTAAACTTTTAAGGAATTAATAACAAATATAAATTTTTTTATGCGCTGAAAAATAGAGGATAATGTTAAGATCAAACTGATCTCGAAAAGCTGAAGCTCATGCAACAATTATAGCCGGAAATTGACATTGTCAATCATATTTGCAACCACATGAAGGCTTAAACTGAAAATTTAACACTATTTATCATATAAGATTTCGAAAATAATAAAATAAAGAAACTGTTACATCGGCAAATGTTTTTATAGACACAGCATAATCTTTAAAATAACTTCAAGTCAGATGCACGTCCTGCGAGGGTTCAATTACACACCCCATGTTAAATTATTGTGATAAGTTGTTCTCAATGGGTGTGGCTTATATCATGAACTATATATCCTAGAGCTTTCTGACCTGCCATATATCAGAATTTAGGAGTGTTTAGTTCTACTTCCTTGATAAATAAGAGTTTATCAGTAGAAAAATAAGACTGCTAGCCTAAGCACCGTCAATTTTCAGAATAGATAAGTTTTTTTTAAAAACGTTTAAAAATGTATTCTGGACGACACATGTGCTAACAAACAATACCCGATTTTTTCAAAACATCAAAGAAGGCCAGACAGCTCAAATAATATTAGGCAAACCAAACAAATCAAGGTATGCGATACACTATTTTTAACGCTTTGGTAGGCGCTACATAAACAACTCACTGGCGTCACAACATTAATTTATATTTATTTCACCCCATTTCTCTTCAAAATTTCATATATATATATATATATATATATATATATATATATATATATATATATATATATATATATATATATATATATATATATATATATATATATATATATTACAGTGTTTTATATTATATCCCCTCCCTTCTGAAATTGATTTCGAAAGGCCCCACCCTGGGTGTAGCAAGAACTTGTAGACATATATTATTTTCATGCCTGAAGTTCAGCTTTGAATGGAAGCTATCACTCACGACTTCTGTAGCAACAGAAGGCAGCATATTCCTGGAAACGATAAAATATAGACTGAAATCGTATACTATCTATTAGACCATTCTAAATATAGAAAGGGCGTTGGCGCTCTGCATTTTACCGACAATAAACCATACATTTTTGCGTTAATTTGTGAACATGAACGAAGAAATCACATAAGTTAAGTAAGAAAACATAAACAGCAGTCAACAAAGGTGTCGCTAAGTGAAACAAAAGAAGTAAGGCTGAAATGGAGGCTTTATGCACAAAAGGACATGCTGCTATATATCTAATACCTATTTGCAGAGTTTTCACTGAGGCAATTACATAAGAAGCACAGGCATTTTGATAATAGTAAACCCAAGACGGGATAAAAATTGTAGTAAATAATCACTGTTCTAAGAAAATATAAATATTTGGCAAGATCGGATTGTGTGAAAGGTAAAAGCATCGAAAATTTGCATTAAAGGCTCGTAGCAAGTTTCAAATGAAATCATATTAAACCCATTGAATTTTAAAAAGTTATAGTCTAAAGATAGAAGTGCATCAATCATTTGCTTGAGTTCTGGACTCCGTAAATATTAGGACGGTTATTGCGTCCTAAAATACTTCTTTCTTTCTCCCAAAATGGGAAAGTTTGCGGCTATTGGATTCATTTTCACGTTTATTAGGGAATGACTGACATCATGACTTAATTTTGGATCTCAAAAAATCATTTTTTTATATCAAGAATTAGTTTTTGCCATCTGTAGTTATATTTTGATATCTCTAAGCGTGTTCTTGATCCCAACAAATAATTCTTGATATCAATAAATCTTTAGAGACACCAAAAAAGATTTCTTGATATCAAAAATGATTGAATGATCTCTGAAACTGATTTTATAGACAGAAAAAATCAATTCTTGATAGCAAAATGAAACAATGAACACAAAAAATCATTTGCAGATTACAAAATATATATTGAAAAGTCTCGTTCTGAAATAATGATATCTGACATAAATCTTGATATCAATAAAGGGAAAATAAATTGCCAGTCATGAGCTCAAAAATGAGATTTTGCTGTCAAATATTTCATTTTTGTTATCAAGAATTGAATTTTTGATCCCTAAAAATCAATTTTAGAGATCATTTAATCATTTTTGCCATCAAAAAATAGTTGTTGATCTCTCTAAATATTTACTGATGTCAAGAATTATTTTCTGGTATTAAAAATATAATTACAGATAGCCAAAATTAATTCTTGATTCTTGAATAAAAAAAAAATCAATTTCTGAGATAAAAACTTAATTCTTCATATCAATAATTCCCTAGTAAATGTGTATGGAATGCCGTTTTCACATTTATTAGTGAATTATTGATATCAAGAATTAATTTTTGATCTCAATAAATCCATATTTTGATATCAAGAATTCATTTTTGCTATCTGTAATTGTATTCTTGATCTCAAAAAATAATTTTTGATATCAATAAATATTTAGAGATATCAACAAATATTTATTAATATCAAAAATGATTTAATGATATCTAAAATTGATTTGTTGAGATCAAAAATTCAGTTCTTGATAACAAAAATGAAATATTTGAGAGCAAAATATTAATTTTGAGCTCACTAATTGATTTTCTATATATTGATATCAAGAATTTATTTCAGAATTTATTTCAGATATCATTAGTTCAGACTGATACATTTTTAATTTGTATTTTGAAATCTGCAAACGATTTTTTGATCTCAAAAACTGATTCTTGATATTAAAATATCAGTCTATTTTTTAAATAAAAAATTCAGAAACGCACATCTGTAAATAAATAATGGCTGTCCTTGTATACAGAATCTTTATTTTAATTTTTTACTGTACAAAAAAGAAGCCATTCTTGAGATCAAAAATTATGTTGTTCTTATTGATCTCAATAATTCAAATTTTCATCTCCAAAATTTAATTGACGATTCGTTATATTTTATGTGAATGTGCGTCTCCCGTAAGATTTTTTAGCTTTGTAAAATTGATTGTTTGAGCTCAAAAATAAATTTTTAGTATCTAAAATTCAATTATTGATAGCAAAATATAAATTTATGAGATCTAAATTGATTTATTGATATCTCTAAATATATTTTGATATCAAAAATAAGCATTAAATGTTAAAATGGCATTCCATAAATGTGAACATTGCATTCCATAGATGTGTGCTTCTGTTTTTATATCAAAATGGATTGATGTTTCGATATCAAAAATTAATTTGTTAGATAAAAAATCATGTACAGATTTTAAAATATAAATTTAAAAAGCCTCATCCTGAAATAATGATATCTGAAATAAATCCCTGATACCAATAAAAGAAAAATAAATTATTGAGCTCAAAATTGATAGTTTTGCTATCTATAAACAGTGGGAATTATGGAATTTCCAGTGCGAAATGCGAACTGGGAGGCGGGGAGGGGGGACAAGGAAGAGCGATTCCAGAGACTGTCGCAAGTGTAAAAAAAGAAGCAAAAGTAGAAGCTTAGCACTGCCCGATAACTCACATACCCCTGGATGCTTTCAATAAAAAAAAACTACCAGAAAACAAACAGAAATTTTCACATGCCTGATAACACCATAACCAAGTTCTCCTAAATGTTCTCACACTCAAATCTTAATGCGACATTACTGATGGCGGACACTGTAAAAGCAAATGGAAAACGCGGTGAAGTTATTTCAAGCAGGCTGATTGAAGGTGGGGTCTATTATTACTAGATGTGGTGCACCCCATCCGTAGCTCCATAAATTAGGACAGTAGTCGTGACGTAGATCGATTTATATAATGCAAGCATGCATTGTCTTTTTACTTAAACGCAAAAGACCTGCAGTAAGGATAAAAACTAATGGTATTTCGGTAAATCCAAAAGGTATTCAGTAAGATATGCAGTTATTTCTACAAATCTTTAAACATCCTATATGCTATTTGTGATTATTGTGATGCTATAAAAATATGTTATTTGTGATGCTCTTCAAAAATACTTGCTATAAAAATATGTTATTTGTGATGCTCTTCAAAAATAATTTTTTTGTAATGGGATTTTAGGATAATGATTAATTTTCCTATAGACGTAAAGAGCAGGGCTATACTTACTAAAGTTCACACAATGGCTATTCAAATCGCACAAATAAAACCTAAGACATATTTTAGGTCATTTTCAAAAAGATCTACCTTGTATTGTAATTTATCAACTGTTATTGGCAAAATGTATACACACTTTTTTACACTGAAATGATATTCCAGATTGAAGACTATAAACTAACAAGACAAATTATCACTATAGAGCGCAATCTATTTTATTTATTTTATTTCAAATATAAAGTATCATTAAATAACTAACAGAGGATATTTATTTGGGCGAAACTTGGACAAGGTCTTGTACATTGCTTGGTTTGAAGATATTAACATCCATGTTAATATCCAGAATGTTTCCAAATCATGGTCCATATAATATAGTGAATACCAGAAATTCCTGAACAAGTACTGTTGCAAAAGGTGCATAAGATAAACAATAGTCGTTCTGCAGAGACTCCTAGTTGGTGCACACATATTCCTTTGTTCCACTCCACCCGCATTAAATATCACACAACAGGATGAAAGGCAGTACAGTAACACTGAGTGAAGAAAATAAATATTAATGCAGGTAAACACTAAATCATGTCATCTAATTGTTTTGAGTTTTTTACCTTACTACAAAAGCAATTGTTTATGACCATATGGCAGTATATAATATTATTGTACAGATCAATATTCAGTGAGATTGATTCAAAATGGCCAATCCTCTGCGACTGCTGGGCATTGTTACTTGGATATGTTTCATACCAGCCTACAGCCAAGGCCAAGCGGATGTAGTGATCGACGCTGATGGAAATGTTATACCTTTCTGTAAATGTTTGCAATATTTTACGGATTATTTAATGCACGGTTTAATTATAACATTACTAGGATATCCTTGGCAACGATTTTTCTTAATTGTAGCGTTATGAGGATATCTCTGTCAACAATATTACTAAGACAGATATGAAATATACTTTAAAAACGTTAAAAAGTTATTCTAAATAAAATATTTAACATCTTACGTATTTATTTAAAATGTAAATTTATACTGATGATCAAAAGATATGAAATTGCAAAAGTTATTTGAAATGCAAACGTGTCTTACCATTAATTTTCCAAACTAATCCCGTGATTTTTTTTTGATTTTTTTTTTTTTGCAGCAAATACAATTGATTATTGTAACATCAAGGAGGAGAATTTAACTGTCTTTTCGAGAGATGACTGCCAGCTTATGAACCCATATTGCAACAAAGGGCACGGAAAAGGTCTTAACAAACCTGTGTGTAATATTGTCATTCACAATACCTATCTGACATACCCACAAGAATGTAATCAGACCGATTGCTGCAACGTGATTCAAGCTATTCATGCATTCTACGTTTCGATCGGTAAAGTTCACCGTTTAAATTATTCTGAAATAAATGCAAGTAATGAGACTGATTAATATTATACACTGAAAAAGAGAATAGGATACTTTTTGCATTAAAATGTGTTGTTTGTCTAGCAGATAAAGAGTGTCATGAAAATATAATATACATATACCATAAACAGACTAAAAGACACTGTTAGACCCTTTACCATTTTATGTATCAGGTTTGAAACTGTTCATTTAACTAATTTTACAGGTAAATGTGACCTACCATTCCATTACATGATCGACAATGACGGAAATATTTATGAAGGAAGGGGTTATAACAAAATAGGAGCTCACGTAGCCGATGCCTTCCTCAGATGTAATTCTTACGGGATCGCGTTTCTCGAGGAGCCAATATCTACGAAGGCGAAGGCTGCATTTTTTATTCTGATCTACTGTGGCAGGCAAATGGTGAGTGTCTAAGAAGCATAATCTTCCCACAAAGTTTTTTTGTGTTTTTTTGTGCGTGATCTCTTCTGTACTACACAAGGATGATAGGCTGCTTATATTTGATATTGCTTGATCTAAAGTCACTTATAAGAAATGTTACTTGGGTTAAGAAATTTGGAGAATTTGTCATATTTCAAAAACAGATTGGAAAATTATGTAATTTATAAGTAACATCTCAAACGAACAGCAAAACAGGCAACAATACACCAAATTACGAACAAATAGCGCAATCAACACGAATTTGTTGTTTTAACTCAAGATAATAAACTAAACGGGTTATTTTAGCTTATCAAGTTTATACTTAAGATCCAAATGAAAACTTTTGGCAATAATTGTAAAGATTCTAATGTCACTATGATTCAAACAAAAATGCAAATCAGGATATCAGATATATTTACCTTTTCTCCTCATTTATCCACATTAACGCACAGTTTTCTGGCAATTTCATTTTTCATTTTGCTTGCTTACTCCCTCACTCATTTAACGGAGTGCAATCATTGAATTTTCAGGGATGCATCAATTACAACTACACCATGTGTGCACATTCGGGAAATGACATCACGGCTACGGTGTCCGAATGGCCTGGCTATGATTGTGGTCTGTATACTTTGTCTCACCCGTTATGATATGTAGTATTAGACTGTAATAGAAAGCTGTGTTAGACAAAAGAACGTGTGAAGCAAAATGGTTCCGGACACCATGTTTGCATATCAATTGAACAATTTAAGCTACTCTGTATTTATCAGAAATACAATTAATCCAATTGGCCAACCATAATGCACTCTATGAATAAAATTGGAATCGTCACAACTCTAACTTGGTGATTTGGTGATATTTACTAAGCTAGGATTTCAAAAACACTAGTGCGTTGGTGTTAAGTTTCTTCCTAGGACAGCCAGTCAAAACAATAACGCGCACATTTTATAGCATCATAATCAGTAAGATTCTTGAACAACTGTAGAATTCGTGTTCTGTAAACAGTACTTCGCATCTAGTAATAAAGGGCCATCTCTTGAGAATATTAATCGAGTCGATTAAAAAATTGCCCCCAGTTTTGCTTTCTATAAGTCAAAACTTCAGCAGGGCTTTGATTATCATAAAAACCGCTCCGAAAAGGTGAGAAAACATTTCATGGGTGTATTTCTTATAATTATTCAAACGCCTTAAAAATGCAAATGAGAAACCTACAAAGAAATGTGACTGCTTGTGATTTGATGTCATTCATACAGTATACGGTCTGATATATACGTGTCTATTGCTTTTATAGAGTTAGTCTTACCACGGCAATCCTATGATATGCCGTTTTCACATCTATTAGGGAATTATTGATATCAAGAATTGATTTTTGATCTCAAAAATTGAATTTTTGATATCAAGAATTAATTTTTGATAAAAAAAAATCCATATTTTGATATCAAGAATTAATTTTTGCTATCTGTAATTGTATTTTTGATATATCTAAATGTATTCTTGATCTCAAAAAATAATTTTTGATATCAATAAATATTTAGAGATATCAAGAAATATTTATTGATATCAAAAATGATTTAATGATATCTAATTTTTATTTTTTCAGATCAGAAATTCAATTCTTGATAGCAAAAATGAAATATTTGATAGCAAAATATCAATTTTGAGCTCAATAATTGATTTTCTATATATTGATATCAAGAATTTATTTCAGATATCATTAGTTCAGACTGATACCTTTTTAATTTGTATTTTGAAATCTGCAAACGATTTTTTTATCTCAAAAACTGATTCTTTATATAAAAACATCAGTCTATTTTTTTAAATAAAAAAATCAGAAACACGCATCTGTAAATAAATAATGGCTGTCCTTGTATACAGAATCTTTATTTTAATTTTTTACTCTACAGAAAAGCAATTCTTGATATAAAAAATTGTGTTGTTATTATTGATCTCGATAATTCAAATTTTCATCTCCAAAATTTAATTGACGATTCGTTATATTTTACATGAATGTGTGTCTTCCTTGAGATTTTTTAGGTTTGTAAAATTGATTTTTTGATCTCAAAAATATATTTTTGCTATCTAAAATTCAATTATTGATAGCAAAATATAAATTAATGAGATCTATATTGATTTATTGATATCTCTAAATATATTTTGATATCAAAAATAAGCATTAAATGTTAAAACGGCATTCCATACAATCCTTTACCTGCCCGTCATTATTGCGAAACATGGTCTAGATCCTTAGGCATAAAATTTCCTTTAAAACACCATTTTCAACAAAGAAAGATTTTAAAGTTGTGTATTTTGGTTATCCGAGATCAACAAAATACTTAACAAACTACTGCTGGTAAAATTCCAACCTCTGAGAAAAATTTAGGTCTGTGGTGTTACAAAATTATTTTGTGAGGTATGGCATACTTTTCACATCCCATAATATATCATAGATGATTCAAATGCAATATCTTATGGAAACCCTAGAAAAAGCATACCTTTCCACACATGCAACAAATTATAACCATGGCACATATATTAGTGTGGTTGAGACATTGCCGATGAATAGGATGTTTTTATAGATAACTTCGGCAATGAAATATGCTGCAAATGCGAGGACATTCACACTGTATGTGGTACAACAAGAAAAATAGCAGCAACTCCTTCCTGTAACGAGGCAGATGAGGTAAACCAACCTAGTGTCGGCAAAATTATGCTGGATGGCGGCCCTGGCGACAAGGCGACTGATAATCAATACCCCTTTGTGGTAAAATCCCTTAGTATAACTATACTTTTTTATAATAAAAAAGAATACACTAATCTACATATTTGCTTTAAAAAATCCACAGAACTAACAACACGATGGCTAGAACCAGTGGTTTATTGTTGAAGGTACCTTTTGAACATCAAGTGGTACAATCTGCCTCAAATGATACTTCCACTGTGCATGTTGTCGCACACAGTTTTAACGTTCAATAACTTCCGTTTGTGCTCGTACGTTAACTTTCGATCATTCTAGTACGGTTTTGGTCTTTAGAGTTTGAGCTTAAATATTATTTTAGTTTACGAATCGTACCCCCTTCTTGAGAGTGATTGCCAGTTTCATTTGAGGAAGAATGTACCTTCAATACCCTCACAGGAACGGGTATTGTTACTCTAGTGGTACTTCTGTCGCACGTTCGTCGGTTAAGGCCTAGTCATAAGTTTTGCAACCTAAAAAATATTTTTGAAATTACTGACTCCAAATTTGTAACAGGTGTGATTCAGACAACTTTAACGTTGTGTTAATTTGTCATGCAATATTAACATGAAAACTGTTTCCATCAGGTAAGTGTGAATGGTATTTGTGGTGGATCAATAATTCACTGTCAGTACATTCTCACGGCGGCGCACTGTGTTGAGTAAGTATGTCATGATCTGGTTCCATTTAACCGCTGATCTCTAGAGAGAAATCAGTCTGTTATTCATAACCACAAGGAGGATGAATTAAAAAAAAAAACAATTCCTGTCTTTTAATAAGAGTAATATATTTGCGGATTCCCCAGTGGGTCGGTGTTACGAAAAAGGTCTTATACACAACAGACCGTACAGTGTCGGGAATTGTACATTTTTCAATGGCCTTTGCCCATGTGATACTCTGTAGAACTAAAGAAGTTTACGATTGAGTTTTAGTTTCGTGTAGTTTACTGTACTGGTTTACATTCGTGGGATTTTACTATGACATTGTTATGTATAGGAACGATACGTGGGTCAATGTGTGGCTGGGAAGTATTGTTAAGAAAGGAGGAGAGAAGTATTCTGCCAAAGTAATTATTATTTAGGATCTTCCAAGGATACAATAAAAATGTTTTGCGAAAAGATTAATTTTTATATAACATTTTAATGGTGCTATATTTAGATTCTTTGCCATTAAAAACGTGTCCCAAAAGGTTTTGTTAAAACTTTAAATTTTTCTTGCATCTTGTTTTCTTCTTTGTCAAGATCGCTTGCATATACAATAATATGGAGACTTTTTTACTTAAATCTGAATCCAAATATAAGTATGCTTTTAAAGTAACGAGGCGATATATCGGAATTGTTTTTTAAATGTTTGTGAATAGGATAGCATAATAATTTTATATTACGAAGGTTATTCCTCATGGGGATTACAAAGGAGCCGGCTTTGATATTGCCCTCTTAAAACTGAAGAAACCGATAAAGGAATGGACGAACTCTATCCGGCCAATCTGTTTGCCGTCGCAGCATGGGGATTCATACGCCGGCAGAAATGTTACTGTGGCTGGCTGGGGCTTTATTGAGCCTGGTGATAGCACCTTTATTCTTTCAATATTGCAACATTTATCGTATTGGCCACTGTCTCTATCGCTTGTGTTTGTAATTATAAAATGTAGTCTTTTAAGAAAGAAGACTTTCTTTTTTCCTATTTACGAAATGAAACTTTTTTCTAGATCCAGAGAAATATCCAAAATGCCTGCGGCATACTGACATCACTGTGCTAACGGATGATGCGGCTGGTAAATGCGTTATTCTGGCAATTGACCAGTTTGCAGCGGGCTCTTGCGACAAAACAAAGGCTGATTACACTGGTATCACTAGTGTGAGTGAAAATTTAGGATTTTGAGACTGTCTATAAAAGAAAAAAGCAATACGACCCTAACAGAATAGGAAACATTCTATCCTGGAATCAGTAAGGACCGATTTTTATATTAAGTGTAGTCACTATTTACAAAGAAACTAATTTTTGTTTTATCCAGATCTGGGTGTTGTAAATGCATATTAAGAAATAAATTCACATAATTAATTTGGCAATACAAGACTAAAAAAATTTACTGTATGATTTATTCTCAAGTGTTAAAATCAAATATGCCAAACTGGCTTCTCAAAACCATACTTCCACTGCCACAACGTTTTAATCTCTTAAAATGTTGTGTGTTAATCTCATCGATAGTCGCTGTTTCATTCACCCCCATACGTTCTTCAAGAGGATTCTGACCTTGACCCATTGAAGACCAGTCCAAAACAGTAAAGCTGTCCTCAATGTCGTCCGGTTGAATATCTGCCAATTGTGAAAATAAAAAAAAAACAACAAGAGACCAACATTTCTCTGCTTCATCAGTACTTACAACTGTTGAATCTTTCTTTTCTGTACTTTATTGCAGGTTAACTCGTTCTGTGTTGTATATAGAATATCATATGAGAATATGTAGCCATAGCATAGAATGGGCTAAGCTATTATTATAACACGATTTTGATTATTGAAAATGAACAGAAAATATTTCATTGGCAAATATCACTATTCGATTTTTCATGATTTTTTCTTTAGAGAGTCATATGACATCACAAGTAATGCAGTGTTATCAATATATATGTATTATATATACAAAATGGGTGTAGTGTGCGTATTATTTAATCTGGTTATGTCTCCCCGACCCAGGGGAGATATGTAGTGTTTCGACGTTCTGTGTGTGCGTATATGGGTACGTGTATGTGTATCAGTCTGTTGTAAACAAGATGTTGTGTACAAGATATCTCGAGAACAAAAAGTCCGATCGACTTTAAGCGTGTTCACGGTTCTGTCAACTTTTGATACGTGCTACGTTATTATGGAAGGCTTATGACGTCATTACATTAAAATCTTGGCAACTTAATGGGGTTGCTGCTTGATATGACCGAAATATTTCATAAAATTTTGTCTACAGTAGAACAAGCGAGTACGATATATGACATTATCACGTCAAATATAGATATATATATATAATTTGAAGATCTTGTGTACAAAATATCTCAATTTCAACTTCGAAATTTTATATGGATATTCTTTGGGTTACTTGAACGCCTGAGCCAGCTTTTGACGCGTGTAGTGAAACCAGGGAAGGCGTACGGTGCCAATACGAAGATAAGGCATATATCATTGCAAAAACTAACAATATTTCGGGTACAGGATCTTACCGTAACGTTGGATAAAAGGGATGGGGTTGCGTTTAGAGTCATACCTGCATTAGATGGTCTGAGGGTGAGGGCTAGCAAAATAAAAATCCCCAATGAAGTAGGTAATTGGTGATGTAGCGAGCACCTTCCAGACCCTAATAGAAAGGCCTGTGATAAAATCTATTTGTAACGGCCACCTTCAAGACCCGGATGAAAATACGTGAAGTAGAACTTGTTTGTAGTGACCACCTTCTACATCCTGATAAAAAAGGTACGCACAGTGAAACTGTTGTGACCAATTTCCAAACCTGAATAAAAAGAACATACAGTAAAACCTGTTTCAGCCAACACCTTCCAGACCAGAAAAAAGACCTGCGATAAAAATTATTCTTGTTGACAGCCATCCGAAGAAAAAATGAAAGTGGTTATTGGAGAATTATGGGTTTAGTAGGGAAGACCTTTGTTTTTGTTTACAAAAGCAAGAAAATAAATAGGTGTCGATTGAAAGTGTGTAATGTAAACCTGTTCTCATATTTTTGTGTGCACTAGCCGCTCTAATCGTATAACAATACTCACTGGTTTTGGCTAAACAAGACTTTCAAAGACTTTGCCCAACTGGAAATTTTTAAACATTTTTGAATACATTGCTTTGGATTGTTAACAAGTTTTAAACAGCCTTTGAATGTAATATACAGATCAGACGTGCTTCAACTATTCCCAGCGAGTCTCGCTGTGGCGTAATACTACAGGACAACCACAGGCTCCGGATAGAAACAAGAATAAAATCAGTTATCAGTGAATCAGTGATGATGCAAACATCATAATCACGTGATATAAAATGCTATAAAATTCGTCATTCATATAACAAATAAAATATGTTTATTGATATTTAATGCACGATGTTTCCCATAAATGACTAGAAAATTCACTTTCAAATTTCACCCTGCATAATCAACAAAAAAGGCTTTTTATACAATTCGGTAAAAAAATGTTTGAGAAGTCGAGAAAAACATGTCTTCATAAGCGCTAAAACTATTCTTCACTTTAGTTAATGGTGTTGTCTTTGTTTTGCAGGGCGATTCCGGTGGTCCGGTGTTCTTACAAGAAGGCGGCAAGTATACGTTACTGGGCGTCATTCGGGGCTTTCTTTTCCGCGGGACATCCACAGCGACGGATGTCTTGTATCACATGAAAAACTGGGACCCACTGAAAGCCATCGCTGAGGAAATCGCCGCTTGCCCACAACCTTAACCTTTGTTCTCATGCAGACAAGAGGTTAAGTTGTGAGATATTCATGATAAATGATCGACGTGTCATGGTTTTTTAAAAACAAGCATTGGGAACAACTTCTAATTGGTATTGTATATGTTACAGGGAATCTGTGAAATTAGGGATTTCATGAAATTCCTAGTGGATCCGTGTAATAACCTGCTCAATCAATTTTGATGTTTTTATTGAGTATTTTCATATTTGCAATGTAGTATTTTACCGAAATTAATAGTAGATTTTGAATTAATATACTCAAAGCACTCGATTGCCAAACTATCATTCATGAGATACTTCAGTACCTGAATTTAGCGGTATTTTTTATCCTACGTAACTTTTGTCAAATTTCACGCCAAATTCTGTTATTTTGGATGGTAATGTTATAAATTCCAATTCCTTTTGATGTGAAAAGGGATACACAGTTTTGAAGAACCACTAAACAGCCTTCCTGAATGGATAATTTTTCAAAATAGTTTTATAATCAATATGAACTTATTCATTACACGAATTCCCTAGGGATTTCATGAAATCCCTGATTACACAGATTCCCTGTAACATATATACTGGGTTATTGTTTATACTGGGTGACCGTTTTAAAAACACGTATCGGGAACAATTTTTAATTGTTATTGTATATACTGGGTTACTTTTCATATTAGGGGAGCGATGTCTCTTGGTTTTAAAACAGCTTTTAATTGTTATTGTTTATCCTGGATTATTGGGATTATTTTCTTTTTCTGTATACATTACCGTTATAGATATGCACGACTTATGGACATAGAGCAATGCTCACCACAGAGCAATGGTTCGGATGATGCTCTTGGGAAGAACTTGTACCATATAGGGATTGCTTTTTGTATTACCGCTGTTATGGCAATATTATTGCAAATTTGTTCTCTCACACAGTAAGAAATAACGAGCGAGGAAGGGAAACAAGCAAGCGAGGGAGATAAACAGATAGAAAGAAAGAAAGAAAGAAAGAAAGAAAGAAAGAATGAAAGAAAGAAAGAAAGAAAGAAATAACGAAAGAAAGAAAGAAAGAAAGAAGAAAGAAAGAAAGAAAGAAAGAAAGAAAGAAAGAACGAAAGAAAGAAAGAATAAATAAAGAAAGAAAGAAATAAAGAAAGAAGGAAAGAAGAAAAGAAAAAAAGAGAGAAACGACGTTTTGATTTATCAATAAATGTGAATAAAAATGGCTTTATACTCTATCACAATGATGATAACCAACTGGACCAATTTCGCTACCAAAATTTACACTTTGAAGCCCCAAATCACCGAAGGCTTAAACAGAGACCAGTGGAGCTTTCTTAAAACGTAATGTCGGGTCTCAAGACCCTGAGAGTTTTCATGCAAAATTTGAAATAAATTTAATAAATTTTGTGGAATCAGGTAGCTTTGGTGTTCCATTTGCCAAATTGGCGAAAAAATGGCTAATATTAACCATGCCTCTCTCCCCCTCCTTATCCATTGGACCATATTTCCACAGTATTTTATTGCAATCCAATGCGGAATGTGGGAGAATCAACATTTAATAAAGGCTTATAGTTCTTAATGATGGACAGACGGACAGACAGATGGTCGATAGAGCCCACACCATGGGTATAGCCCATATGTCCGTGGATCACCTGGGCG
The DNA here is from genome assembly GCA_949752745.1 of Protula sp. h YS-2021. Lineage (NCBI taxonomy): Eukaryota > Metazoa > Annelida > Polychaeta > Sabellida > Serpulidae > Protula > Protula sp. h YS-2021. The sequence continues at coordinate 28,313,830 of OX457026.1, read as the reverse complement.
CGAATAGAACGGAATACGTCGTGAATGCAACTGCCTTAAGTTTCAACTAAATTGAATAAACACACAACGTAATTTTTACGAACCTATGAAGTAAACGTAACTGGTCAAGGTCATTTAAGACCTTCTCAACTTAGTGCCTCAGACATTTTAAACCTCCATGTATTGTTTTGAACCAACAAGTGTACTCTGTTAGTACAGTATTAAGCACTGTTGTATGACATCAAAAAAAAATTGCATTTTATCTCTCAATTTTATTTCCAAAAATCTTCTGTAATAACTGAGCTTTATTCTCGCATTTTCGGCTCTGCTAAAAATGGGTAATTGATCCTGTCGCAATTATTGTATGCAACGAAATGTTATTGGTTTACCGGTTCATGGATATCTCAGGATTGGCAAACGCCTCAGCCAATCCATCGCTTTCTATATTATCTGCATTGCCTGGAAACGTATTTCCCCTCTCATTATTGTAAAAATTATGGTGAAGAAAGGGACGTGCTCACAGTAAAAAATAAAAAAAGTTATAGGCGTTTGTTCTTAATGTATGTACAGTAAAATAACTTTTATTAAAATAACGGTTATCTTTAATTTATATTGAGTGCAATTACGTACAAAACTTATAGTTCAGTGAACATATACTCGAGGTGCATTGGATTTTACATCTCAAGATTTTATAGTTCAATGAGCATATACCTGACGTGTATTTGATATTAAATCACTAATTAAGATGAGCTCGAAACCTGCTAACACGAGCTCAAAACGTGCTTCTTTCGGAAAGTCCAAAAATGGACAATCCGCTAAACGAACAAAAACGGACGACACGCTTAGTGGATTGTGTTCTGTGGTAAATGAACTGATGGAAAAAGTTCAAATCTCGAGGATTGGAACGTGTCTGGCATGGGCAGGAGTTTGTGCATTTGAGTAAATATTTCAATTTTAATTGGAAGCTTTTGCTTTGGTGGTACATCTTTCACATGGGTGATGCCTTTGAGGGTGGTATATATATATATATATATATATATATATATATATATATATATATATATATATATATATATATATATATATATATATATATATATATATATATATATATATATATATGTTACAGCGGATCTGTCAAATCAGCAGCTTTACAAAGCTGCTGAAAATTTCAGCGACTTTGTAAAGTTGCTGGTTCACACAGCGACTTTGTAAAGACGCTAAATTTTCTAGCAGCTTTGTAAAGTCGCTGGTTTTACGCCTAAAAATTTGACAGATCCGCTGAAATGAGATTGTGTAAGATATCAAAGGCACTGATCACTCGCTGATAAATTGCAATTACAAATACAAGTGCACTTAAAAGTGTTGTGTTTATAGGGATCTTTCGTATTGGGTTCGCATGAAGTGTTTATGATCTTAAATTGCAGTTACATGGTTTATGTATAATTGTAACCAAATTTACATGATTCATGTGCAATCGATCTTTTAATTACCTGTTCAAAGACTTCTTTGAGGTAAAAGATATTACGATGCAGTTTGTTTTTATTTATTATGGCCTAATGACACATATCAATTGGGATAAAGTAGTCTGGTTTGTGATGGATCTAATTATTATTTGGAGCCGAATTACTCCGGCACGAGTCTACCTGTGGCGGACAGGGATATTTTAAGTGTAACTGTGCGGGACCGAAAAGGTGTCAGTCAAATAGATGCAAGTGTTTCAAGGCAAAAGTGCAGTGCAATTCTAGATGTCATTCCAGTCTATCTTGTTGCAATAAAATGTAAATGAAAAGAGTGCATATTCAGAGACCTGTGCAAATTTTTGTAAGTTTATTTAGCTATTTTATTAGATATTTTCGTCTCATTTGTAATGTAAATTTAAATGTAAATTTAAATAAATTAAGCTAAGAAAAAATAAAACATTTCTTGACTCAGCTGATCAACAAATTAAGTGACCAATTCTCACGACTTATTTAACGTTGATTACAAGATAATTACCATTAATTCCAATTTAATCTCATGAACAATACAAAGATGCTCAATGCGACACATGAATAGAAACAAAAAAAACACTTTAATTGCAATTTAAAATCATGCGAACCCAATACGAAAGATCCCTATAAACACAACACTTTTAATTGCACTTGTATTTGTAATTGCAATTTATCAGCGAGTGATCAGTGCCTTTGATATCTTACACAATCTCATTTCAGCGGATCTGTCAATTTTTTTAGGCGTAAAACCAGCGACTTTACAAAGCTGCTAGAAAATTTAGCGTCTTTACAAAGTCGCTGTGTGAACCAGCAACTTTACAAAGTCGCTGAAATTTTCAGCAGCTTTGTAAAGCTGCTGATTTGACAGATCCGCTGTAACATATATATATATATATATATATATATATATATATATGTCTATATATATATATATATATATATATATATATATATATATATATATATATATATATATATATATATATATATATATATATATATATATATATATATACTCAACAAAAAAAGAAACGCAACACCTATAGAGGGGGTTAATTTTTTTTCTATTAGTATATTTAATTTTTCTTGTGCATTCTATTACTTGGAAAATGATTGTCCAAACAATGTGTCAAAATCATTCCCCGCTCTATCTTACAACTGGAGCGAGCAGTCACGTGACCTAAACTGGTAGTCTAGCACATTGTGAAATAACCGCTGAGAGTTATTGAATTATTTTTTCATAGTCTCAACCCTTAAGAAATGAGTGCACGTTGTACAAAATTTGAAGTTTCTGGAACGATCCTAACCGAGGGCACGGTTAACCGCAATTCAGCGAGAGCGTGCAATCGGCATGCTGGAAAGTGGAAAAACGGCAACTGACGTGGCGCGGGCGTTTGGCGTCCACAAATCGACGGTTACTCGCCTGAGAATAAGATTAGATACAACAGGGTCCACATCCGATCGTCCTAGAACGGGCAGGCCACGGTCAACGACCCCAGACCAGGACCGACAGATCCGCTTGTCACACCCTATTCAACCCTATTAGGACACACGAGATATTAGGCTTGTGAACTGCTTTTCGGATACCTTCAGTTTACGTAAGCATTACAGCGTAACGATAAGAATGTAGCTTTGAATTTTTAGAGAAATGAAATTATCTATTGATTCTGAGTCTATACCTAAAATTTTGTTGTTATCTGTCCAATATTGACAATATAACAGCCATTTGAAAAAGTTGCGTTTCTTTTTTTGTTGAGTATATATATATATCAGCTTATTGTAAAGTCTAGTTGCTGTAACACATTGAGTAGTGTTTCCATAGCTTTTTGGGCACTAGTGTTGGAGGGTGCAGTGATGAAAAAATCATCTAAGAGGCAAATAGTGGCCTGAACGCCGCATCGGCGCATAATCCTGGTTATGTTGTGGAAGGTTCCTACACTTAGGGAGGTCCCAAAGGTCAGGCGGGTGTCAACCATGTAGGTGAACTTTCGGTCACCCGTGAAACACCATTTAAGACCTTACTGTATGCGTTTTTTTTTTTTTTTTGAGGTCAACTTTCGCCATAAACCAGTTCCTACTCTCAAAGTCAACCGGGTTATCATTAGTTACGAAAGTGTGCTTATCTGGGGTGTCGTAGTTGTTGACACTTTGACCCTGTGGTTGGGAACGGGAACAAGACCAAACCCCCGGGCTAAACCCCCCAGGACTAAACCCCCCGACCTAACCCCCCCCCGATTAAACCCCTCGGGGCAACCCCCCCCCCCGTGCCAAACCCCCATATAGTGAGGACAACCCCCTGTGGGCTGTTCTCCGAAGGTAATCCAGTGTGTACTTGTTGACAAAGTCATGCACAATGCCCCTTATCCCTTCATTCTACTGAGCGTTCCTCGATATCGACGGATCTGGTAGGTGTCCACCGAGGATTCGGTTGACAATCACGTTGCTCTCGTCGGAGTACGTCAAAAAAACGCCACATGTTGGGATGATAGGCAGACACCGATTCCAACATTTTTGTGGTGCTAACTTTCAATGTTGCTATTGGTCCTGGGCAGCTCCTCTGCAGTGCGCGCGTGCATATTCAGATACTGTGTTCGAATCTAGTATCTATCTGAGGGCGCACTTGCAATGCCTCTGTTTTACCTCGAATAGGTGCGTGGGTATGTTCGAAAAAGCATTTAACTTGATGGAAGTATATTTGCAATTCCATTCAAAGCCCCTCAAGGTACAATGAATTGTAATTGTTTAAAAAAAAACACAAGAAATGCAATTGTACTCAGGCGTCGTCAATTGCAACTGAATTGTTTCCGTAAAGCGTTTTATGATTGCAATCAACTGCAACACCAGCAACGATTGATCTCCTTTTGATGTGTTACAACATAAATTTATTCGTCGGGTAGGGGAAGGTGTTGGCTTGGGGGGTTTTGGCACGCAGGGTTTGGTCGTGGGGGGGGGGGGGGAGTTGATCTCGAAGGGTTCGGTCCCAGACCCTTTGGGAACAGTTATGGATTAGTCGCACAGATCCGTTATACTTAAAGACATTCGATATTGGGTAATAATGCCTGATTTACGATCAAAACTCATGTAGCGACCCACCGCTATTTCCTTAGGATTTTTTCTTCTACCATTTTCCGATGTGTGACTCCCGCTTTCTGGCTGTTTGGCAGATCCACGGGAGTGAGTTGGGCACCAGGTATTATGAATGTCAAAACCGTTTTCAAGACCGTTAATAATAAATTCTTTGTCCAAGTCCGTTTTCAGTTCAGTATGTAAAAGATCCAGTTCAGCCGTAAGTAGGCTAGAAACGCTTTATTTTCAATGGCGGTTTTGCAGGAGTAGCCAGCAGCAACCGGGCAGGGTACACACGTGTGAGAACTTGCAGTCTTGGCGCCTACAGCCGGTTTGCGTTTGATAGCTTTTGCGTATTTCTCTTCCGGTGTTTGAGTTGGAAGGCATGAGTAACCGTGGTCTTTGTTTGGTGTTCTTGGGCAGTCTGGCCCGCTGGTGACTGGAGGTGCTGTTTGAAGACAAATACTTAAATGAGTCCTCTGAATCGAGGACAAAACGTCCCCGGTCATGAAGTCCACGACAATAAGGTCTCCGATCAAAAGGTTCTCGGCCATAAGGTCCTCGTCCATAAAGTTCCCGAACAAATTCCCTTCTCAAGCTTCCCAAAAAAAAAACAAAAATTGATAAAATGACGCCATGATGACGTCACTGTTGAAAAAGTAGTAACCAAATACTTCTTTTTACCAAAAAGTAGTCTCATTACATATTTTACTTGGAAGCTGTGGCTGCAACTGTTTTCGAAATACGTAACTTTGAAAACTTCATGACATCGTGAGACGACGAAGTTCCCATGTTCAACTGTAGTTGTTATTCATGACACAATCAAACGTTATATTCTCAGAAATGAACAACTTTTCGCTATTGTAACTGGTTCTTTGTGGCAGCTGTTAACTTTTATTCCTGCCTTGTCAACAATCTCTAAAACATGACTGAAAAAAAAAACACTATCCGATAATTTGGAAGTAAATTTGGACGACAGCAAATTTGTCTAAATGTTTTTATTTCAGTTAAATGTGTGAGGTTTCGCTGAAAAAAAAACAGGAATTCGGTCTAGTTTCTGAAAATAGATGTCTATTTATTCGGAATACTCTGTTAATTGAATCTAATTTGAAAGATGTTCAGCAATTTGTCAAGAGTGTTTGTGCCACCAAAGTATTAGTGAAAATCGGAAAAATGTGTTTTTATGGAATTCTTTACCAAAGGGTGCAAGGGTTTACATAATCTAGTTGAAAATGCCAAAGCTCTCACTAACTCGCAAATAAACATAAAGACCCGATGCAGACATTACCTGACTAAAACCTCAGATGGAGCGGGACTCTTTAAATGGATACATTCAAGACATTCTGAGTGATGAAAAGGTAAAGGAATGCATAAGCCACATCTAGTGTGGCAACTGGTGTAAAGGTGCCTCCATCATTCTAGTTTGTGTTTATTATGGCTTTGAAGTAAAAATGCATTGTTAATTTTACACTGTCGAAGTTCTGGAACCCTAAGGTACCAAAGCTACAAGCTGAACGGCTTATACAAATGCTTAGTGAATAAACATAAATACATGATACTAACATGATTCGACTAAAACACCAAGTACAGAAACTTTTTTTTTCATTTTTTTAACGGACACATTTGAAAGAGTTTAGTTGGTGGAAATGTAAACACGCTTATAATCTCCAGTACCTCAAGGTGCTGGGGCTACAAACTGTGGAAGTAGTCATGCTATTAATTCTTAAACTTACTCAAGAGCTAAAATGATGGAATCACCACCAAAAATCGTTCCAGGACAATGCCCGCTGCTTTATCAAACAAATTTTGACCCCTGCCCCCGTATCTTGTAGCACTACTGGGGTGAACACTTACAAAAAAAATTAAACCACATAACTACAACTAAGATTTGGCAAAAACTATGATTCGGCCAATCAGTGAATCCCAACAGAGAATTTCTTTTGCCGGGTTAACCTAGTTACTGTCATTTTTTCCTGTAATTCCCAACAAGAAATCATAGATTTCATATGGGATCGTTTTACATGTTGTTCTTCACCTTTTTATTTTATTGTTTCTCATTTGCGGTCTGATGTGGATTACAGAAAAGACCTCCCAGACTACTTGGTAGAAGCCAAACCTATGCGAACACGAGCAGCATGTTAGGAACTCGATTCATCAGCAATAATTATTGACCTTGACTTTCAAGGTCACAGTCAATTGTGAAAAACCTTGAGTTTAAAAACTCATTTATCCCCCCCCCCCCAAAAAAAAAAAAGACAAAAGATGGAGCAAATCTTCAGAGAGAAGTATTGTTGAGTCTGGATGCTCTTATCACTCTTCATACTTAGGTGGAATTTCAGACGGTAGGTCGCCATTGTTTTTCCCCAAAGCCACTCCATCCTTATCATGCGGAACGTCCTCGTAAGGCGGTGGGCCAAACTCGGTTTCGAAATTAGGATCCGTTTCAACAGCTTGTTCAATTGGCTCCACCCGCACCTTATTCTTTCTGTACGCAAGAGACAGAAAATGCTTATTATAAAATGGAAATGGTACCTTTATTGCAATATATTGGGCATTAAGCCAGGATATAAAGAGAATGCGAGTTTCTTGGTTAAAAGAAGCATTTCGGTCACATCCGGAAAATGATTGAAATGTGTACTGATCGATGGCGGATCCGATATTTCTGCAGCATCTGGTAAAGCTAAAGCCTATTACTGAATCACATAAACAAATCAACAGCAAGCATTCCCAATAAAACAGAACAATTCACATAGAAATTACAGCGGTCAGAGCACCAAAGCCCCAAATTTAACGCAGCCACCCCCAACCCCACCCTCTTCCCTAGCGCACGGAATTTGAAAAACATAGTAAGAATATTTATATTATTATAAAATAAATAACATCATTTAAAAAATAGTGCATCAATAAAACACAGATTTAAATTCATTACATCTACTATATATCCAGAAATCACGGACAATAAATATATTTGACAACCTGCCAATGTCTTCGGCATCTTGGATCGTGTCAGGAAGCGTCTTGCCCAGTGTCTCGGGTAACAACAGCGAAACCAAACCAGATGCGATCCCGAAGAAGCCGAAGATAACCGAAGGCATCGGCACCCAAATACTCATCTAAAAATATACACAGAAGATGTTCGTTTTGAGTGAATCCAGCGATGAACCTGCTGCAATTAGAACAGGCTGTCAAATAAGGCCTTTTCATAAAATTCAGCCCCCGATGTTGAAAATTTAGAAATTTAAAAATAAAAACGGCTTCAAAGAATTTAAAATTAAACTAAACTAGAGAAAGCATTATTAGTTAAATGTGAACACCTTACCAAAGGTTCCCCCATGAATGGTGCGATTAAGCCACCGATACGGGCCATCATGGACGAAGAACCGACGGCGATATGACGCACGGGCGTAGGAAACAGCTCTGCCGTGTACACATATATGACGCTGAATGAGGCCGTAATGGCCGCCTTCCCAATCATCGTTAATGTCGTCACTAAATCTGCTAAATCTGTAGTAATACATGAGAGAAATACACAAATAATTATGGCCAGCAACGGACTTTGTTGTATACCTTTTAGGTTGAAAGGATAATAAGCAAATAGACCAATTTGGTTGCAATGTTTTCGGAAATAACATACGTTATTACACGGCAGTTGAAATCATAAAGTACCCATATATATTAAACAGAGCGTATCATTGCTGCTGTCAGTTTCAGTTGCCACGCCGTACTTTTAAAAAAGATTTCTACTTTTCTTTGGCCTGGTTCTTTTTTCCTAAAAAACGAACTTTTTTGACCAGCGTACTTTTTAATACTTTTTTTGCATTTTCCTTTTTTTGTTCGTTTTTCAAAACGCACAGTTTTAGCTTTGTTATAAGCAAAATTTGCTCGCGCCTTTGGCGCGAGTTACAAAGTTACCAAACCGTACTTTTATTAACACTTGACAAGCCTTTGGCTTGCAAGAGTTATATGAATTTGTGCGAGCAAAATTCGTCCTTTTTTTTTTTCTTCTTGACACTTTTTCCGATTTTTTGTGTCTTCTTCTCCTCTGACACTATGGGCCCTACGACCATGAAACTTGGGACTTATGAAGAGCTTGATCTGAACATGTGCATGTCACTTTTTATTTTCTACTTTGATTTCGTTTTCTTTGTTAAAACGCCATGTGAAAAGAGTGCATTTTTGGCAAGTAAATGCGTAGCATTTAACCCACATCACACACAGTTGCACAGTGAGCTTTGTGCGAGCTCTCACTGCGTAAATAGCTAACACGGCGTATGCTAGATCAGTCAATAAAACCTTAAGTCAACAGAAACCAAACACTACTCGGCTTATAAGACATATTCAAGCTGTGTTGTTTGCAATATATTATTCAAGAAATAACCCATTGAAGGAAGTATTTTTGCGTTTTAATTTTTGTCAAGTGTTTAACATTTCGCTAGCGAAGTGAGGTTCTAGATTTTTTATTGTGTTTCAAGGCTTATAAGCCGTTTTAGCCGTTTTTTAGATACTTTTTAGCCCTCAGCCAATTTGGCTGAAGGCTATTGCTATCAGTCTGTCCGTCTGTCCGTCCGTGCCCACAATGATTATGTTGTGTGATAGATTTTCGGTATACCCATCATTTGCGTGGCCCCATCAGTTTGCAGACGGCGTCCGTTAGTTAGTTAGTTGTTTATTTAGTAAACTGTCGTTTCAAAATGCAGTTCCTCCTACAATTCTGATCCGATGTCATTTAGTTTTGGTGTGAGGCATCCATAGGGGGTCATGCATACGGCTTGTGCTTTTTTAGTCGATCGGGTGATTTTTGAATTTTTGGGGAGTTTTTGAAGAAAAAAAATTAAAATGTATCTTTTCCTACTTTCGGTCCGATGTGTGCGATATGCGATCGACTGCGTGTCGGTCTGTCGGTCTGTCATCAACAGCTTGTTAACACGATACCTTAAAAACTGCTGCAAGGATTTTAATGAAACTCGATATGGAGCTTCTATGGGAACAAACACAGATCGATATTGCAAATGCGCCAGGTTCGTCTAAGGAAAATGGACCGGCTGGACTTAGAAAATTTTAGCTCTTGATGGACTATTGTTAACACGATAGCTCTTGATTGACTATTGTTAACACGGTATCTCAAGAACAACTACAAGGATTTTAATGAAACTTGGTGTGTAGCGTCTATGGGCACTAACATGGATCGGTATTGTAAATGGGTTAGGTTGGCCCCAGGAAAATGAACCAAATTGACTTTGAAATTGTTGGCTTTGCACACTGCTCTAGTTAAAAAAGCATCTCCTCCTACATTTTTGATCTGTTGCCATGTTGTTTTGGTATGAGGCATCCCTAAAGGGTCAAGCATGCGGTTTGCGCCTTGTCATCGATCGGGCAAATTTTTCTATTTTTGGGAATTATTGCAGAAAAAAACTTCAAAATGAATTTCCCCCGATTTCATTTATTTTTGGCATGAGGCATCCCTAGGTGGGTCGCACCTACGGCTTGTGCTTTTTGACTCAATTTGGGAATTTTTTATTTTTATGACCCGCCCAACGGTAGTCGGTGGGTCGTATAGTTTTTGCCTTGTCTGTCCGTCCGTGCGTAACGGTTTGGGTGCTCAAGTTTGTGTAATGAACTCGTCGTAGGGTTTTAGACCTGGCGACCTGAAACCTATATGGAGTGAATATATATAGCATGAAGATGTGGACCTCCTCTTTTGACCGACGTTCGTCCGTCCGTCTATCCCTGAGATGGTTCGTGTTAACCACCGATATCTTTTTATAGCGTGCTTCACTTAAGTTATGAATGATTACTATGCTTTTCCATTTTATTACATGGCACTCACCGTCATTTTCGAGGAAAGGAATGCACATGAGCGCCGATACACCGGCTATCAAAAACGCACCAACAAGAGTTGGTTTTCTTCCCAGGTATATCATGGTAAAAATACATATGATGTTGGCTGGTACCTCAACAAACGCCGATATGAATGAATTCAAAAATATATCCCCGCTCAGTGTGCCCGTGTTCAAAGACAGCCCATAGTAAACCAGACTGTTGGTAAACCTAAGCAAATAATAATAACAATAACAACACCACCAATAACAATAACAATAACAATAATAATGGTAATAATAATATTAATAATAATAATAACGCAGAAATAGTCCTTGCTTATAGTAATTGCATTAACTGCCATATTTTCAAAAGTTCAAAAAGATTTTACACACAACTATTAAATCGCAACACAGCGAACAAGACTGTGGAAGTTTTTACGAAATTCAAGAAAACCTCGCCACTTTTTAGAGTTTATTCAATTAACTTACCACCCCAGATAAATAACTAGAATTTCTTTTCGTAAAATCGGGTATTTGAATAGATCTATGAATTTTCCCTTTTCGATCTCAGCTTCATCCTGTAAGAGGTAAAAAATAATAAAAGCGACCAGGGTACACAAAGCATTCGGTTATATATCATATACTTTCAATTGATACCCAGTCTAGTATAGTATTTGTAACCTATAACATAGGTCTCCATCGTTCTGCTATACCATTTTCTCATGTTTCGTTTTACAAAATAGAAGGTAATTTTGTTTTGTGCAAATATTATCACAATAACTTTCAAAAATTCAAAGAATACAGAAAATAGTTCACAAGAATATTCCCAAAGAGTTGCAATGCACCATTGAGCAACATTTCCTTCAATCACGACACCTATACTCCCCGATTCTCTCCCTACACCCCCCCACCCCCACCCCCACAAAACACGCACACAGAAACACGATTACGTGCCCCAAACCTCCCCTGCTTTTTTAGTTATTAAACCGTTTTAATCTTGAAGTCCTGTTATAATCCTTCCAGTCTATTGCGTTACATTTTCCAACCGGACTTTCACTCGTCCGACCAAAAAATTATCAGCTAACTTTTCAAACAGCCAAACTAAAGTATTTGTTCAGTTTATTTTTGCCTAAACATTCATTAAACCTTGAAAAAGGGTCAAATATCACAATTTAATTTTGAAAAATATTTTTACTTGAAAAAGTAGTTTAATGATTTATTTTGACCAAAGACCGTAACTTTTACGGTTTTCGAGAAAATTGGCTTTAAAGTATTTTGTTATAAAATTGAATTACAAATAAGAAAACAAAAATTAAAATAATAATAAATAAATAAAATTGGGATGCACAATTAGATGCTATAATCTTTCTTTGCGTTAAATTTTTTCTTTGTACTATTTGCCGTTTCGACGCAGTTAGATGGAATGTTAGAAAAAAAGTGAGAGAGAAACTTCCAGTCTTAACGACTAAACCAACAGCATTTTTTTATCTTCGATGAAAAGTGCGGAATAAATCGCTTTTCAGGAGCGGCTTCTCTTCTGCTCTATTCACACTGCAGCTCAGCATGTTTGTTTGTTTGTTTGTTCGTTTGTTTGTTTGATGTTTAACGCCCCGTTCACCAACTAGGATAGGTATATCAGGACGCACTTGCTAAAGGAACAAGTGGGAAAAAAGAAACAAGAATGCAGAAATAGTAAAACAAGAGTTAGAAAGAAAGAAATTCCGATTAGTCGCCTCTTATGCCATGCACGAAACAAAAAGCAGTGGGCGTGCTCTCAAGATTCCCCGCAACCCACAGGGGGAACTGCCAATGTTTAGGATTTACTAAAAATTTTTCGACCGGTATAACGAAACGTTTTGACTCACAAACAAATCGACCCCCCCCCCCCAGTCGATTTCTTTTAAAACAAACAGAACCCCCGGTCGATTTGTTTTGGGAAAGCCCGCCATAACAAACAGACCTCCCCTATAATAAAATGACCCCCCTCAAAATAATCATGTTTAAATATAAAATAGAAGTAAAAAAGGTGCATATGGTTTTTAAAATCTATTTTAAGCATTTTCTACCTCTTGATGTAGAAAATTGCTTGGACAGATTTTTTGGTGATTCTATGTTAGTGGTATTGGAAGTGTTTTCGTGTTTGAAAATGTAGATGTTAGTTGCTAAATAAATTGTTATTCATGGATATAGTTTTTATTTCAATGAAAAAACTAATAAGGTGGCCATATGTGGAAAGAAATAAAGAAATCAACAAAAAATAAGAGGGTTAAAACATTTCAGGGGGGGTCTGTTTGTTTTAAAACAAATCGACCGGGGGGTTGATTTATTTTGGGGGTCAAAACATTTCCTTACACCGGCTTAACTGATCTCGTACAATGGATTTGCTCGGGACCAGCTTATGCACTGAGCATCGGAATGTGACGTCACTATGTCACTCTCAGCGTTACTTCATTACTATATCGAAATTTTTTAAGCGAAACAAATCCGGTGAGCGTTCATGCTGCGACTTTGATTAGGATTAACAAATCCAAACAGGATTAGTTAATCCTGAGCGTATGCTTTTCATACCGCGGATTAGCTCCCGAAAGCAAATCCCTAGTATAAAAAGAACATGAAGAGATCCATATTCTGTGCAGTTTTCTGCCGAGCATCTTCCCCAGGCCCATTTGTACTGAAATAAGAATTGTGTTAGTCTTGGTTTGTTTTATGCAAATGTTAACAGTGCAGAAAGTACAAAAAGCAACGTCTTCATATGTATAATCAGAAGCCGAATTTGAGCACAGTTAAGAGTTTATGGAAATTCAGATGTTTTTTACTTTACCACAGGTGTTTTACCAGCCCCTCACAATTTAATATACAATTTTGGCCCTTTGTGTTGTGTCGTGAATAAGCAACCGTACAGGATCCGGCTTGAGATCCAGTTTTTCTGGCATTTCTCTCTGGTTCACTTCGGCGACATGTCGGAGAATCTTCTCTGCCTCGTCATACCTCTCCTTGGAGACCAGCCATCGGGGGCTCTCTGGACACAGCCTACAATACAATGTGTTAACAGCTTCCAGGACAGTGCAAAAGTACAGATCAGTGCCGCAAATAGGACCACTAGTCGGACCGTAATCAAGTGAACTGATTGTGGGGTTGGTCCTATTTGTTGGGTCATATTTGAAGGGTTTATGTGTGCTATCTACAATAAAAGGCAAATACGAAGGGACACTGAAGTGGGGCTACAGTAAAAAGGCCCGATGACTGACAGTCAATGAAAATTTCAGGCAATGCTTTATCATTTGTTTCCTGAACTGGGAAACATGTTGAAGCCGATTTTTTTCTTGTTACAATGCTGACCCAACATTGCATGTAGCACTCAATAACCTTTAAACGCCCACGATTTTATGTATACAGGTCGGATGGTTGTGAACGCATATGGCCAAGGCGTAGCGAGAAATATGCTCATTGTTGCATACGCGAGGCAGATGGTTGGGGAGGCAAAAGTGTCATGGTATGGGGCTAGACTAGGCTATCTTCCCCCACCTGGTATTTTTTGCCCCCTATTGGTATCACTTTCTAAAAGGAAGATAAAGTTGAACACACAAGAAAGGGCTTCTTGGGTAATGAGGAGGTTATTTATGATAATCTTAGCTATCAGGAGTATCCACCTGGGCTCTCTAAAATGCTAAAAAGGATATTAAGAGAAAAAATAAAGAACTTTCTGATCAAGGATGCCTTTTTATATTTTGTTTGAATTATGTTGAATTTAGTCAATAAAGCAGTTCAAGATAGCTTTATACAGTTTAATTGAGTCCATTTATTCACACGAACAAATATTATTAAAATATATTTACACGCAAAAAAAAATTGGTGGCAGGGGCTAAATATACTGTAGGGGGAAGACAGCCTAGTGTAGTTTCCTCGCGGGGTTGGGGGGAGTAGCTGTACAGGGGAGTAAGACAGTCTGTTACACCGGCGCTGTCAGGCGTGTTTCAATCCAAGAGGTGGTCATATACGATATTACACTTTTGTTATCTTGGCTCCATGAGTGCTTCTTTCTTTTACTTAAAACTGCTTGACTGCTCAGGGTGTCCACAATAAAATTATACTGTTGGGTAGCAATTTCATCAATGCACGCTGCTTTTTATCCGTAAATGAAATTCTAGGTATTACCAGTAAAACTTAACACAGTTTGAACTAAAAGTTTTCATTGACTGTCATTATACTTATATCTTATTGGGTTATTCCTGTAAATTTTTAAATTTTAAATTCAAAGATATAGCAAGAGATCTAACTTTAAATACTTACATAATATACAAATGTTCAAATTTAGTTTTTAAATATTTAAACAAATAAAAATATCTTCAAATATGGACACAAGGCATGTTTAAGAACAATATTGATCGCAAATTATCATGGACAATGATATTAAGAGTTCAGCATGCGTGACTTTCTAGTCCACAAAAAGATGTGCAGTTCTACATCAAATATGTTAATCATACATTTTTCAGTGAATCACGGTATTAATTCGGTATTATCCAAGTACTAGTTTTGCTCTTGAGCTGACCGTGCCTTTTTGCATTAAAATAGACAGATTTCACTTAAATATTGTAGATTAGTATTTTGTACAAAATAGCGTCATACCTTGAACCTAAAACATGGTTAGTGAGTTTCCTATGGTCTTTAACGTGTTTCTCAGTTGAAATGTCACGCAGAGTTTCAACCTGGTATGAAATGGTGTTTCATGGAATTGCCCCGGCCGGATGGGAAAAGGAATAGTTCCTCCTGGAAACCCCCCCCCCCCCCCCAGGAATATTTCCCTCTGGAATACTTCTCCCGCTGCAACCTTTTTTAGTTGCAGTATTCCCAGACCCAACTGCATGACTTCTTGTTCAAAGTTAGGAGGTCTTTTGGCATTAAGTATTAAGTACTGAGCTACCTATATAGACTTCACTTTGCAGTTGTGTAGTATATTTACACACACACCTATATTTCATAATTACACAATATTTTTTAAGCTAGGGGTTTCTAAGTAAAAATGTAGTTCGAACATGCAAAAAACTGATCTTTTCATGAAGCAGACATCTAATGTTCATTAGTTTTGATTCATGGAGTATTTAGCTTGGATTCTTTGCTCAGAAAACACGCTAATTTTACCACATAACCCTGTTTTAAGGCAGTTGAGATAGTCAAAACTGTGTATTATGTTGTTAGAAAACCCTCGGAATATTCTGGCAACAGAATATACTTGCAAGCTAAACTCATTTCGTGTCATATACGGCGCCCTTATTTGCATAGTAATCCCATTGTATCAAACCAAGTTTCACGACTGTGGCACTGGCAGCTGTGCTGGATTGCTTTGCAGCCCCAAGCCGAACCTGAAACCCTGGAAGGAAGTATACCGTTGGGTGTTGTCCGTCTCTCCATCCGTTCAGGCGGTTCGGATCATTATGAAATATCAGACAAAGCTGAACCAGTTTAAAAGCACTGTCTGTTGCATGCTTTCACCATATCCATGCAACGGGCCTGTTTCACGGCCACAAGGCGTGAAACGGGCCCGTTTCATGGGTACGAGGCATGAAGATAACCTCTCCAATCTAAGCTGTGCTTTTAACCTTTCTATGCAGAAATTGTTTCCGCATGCCTATAAATTTGAAAAAAGAAACTTTTTGAAGAAAATTGTACTACTCCCCCCTTAAAAATACAACACTTTGCATTATAATTAAAATCGAAACAACATCTGCACGGGTGGGAGGTATGAAACAGGCCCGTTGCATGGTCAGAGGGCATGCAGAGAGCCTTTCCAATGAAAAGCTCAAAAAGAAACATTGGAAACAACATCTGCATGGGTGGGAGGTATGAAACGGGCCCGTTGCATGGTCAGAGGGCATGCAGAGAGCCTTTCCAATGTAAATCTCAAAAAGAAACATTGGAAACAACAGCTGCCACGGTGGGAGGTATGAAACAGGCCCGTTGCATGGTCAGAGGGCATGCAGAGAGCCTTTCCAATGTAAATCTCAAAAAGAAACATTGGAAACAACATCTGCATGGGTGGGAGGTATGAAACAGGCCCGTTGCATGGTCAGAGGGCATGCAGAGAGCCTTTCCAATGTAAATCTCAAAAAGAAACATTGGAAACAACATCTGCATGGGTGGGAGATATGAAACGGGCCCGTTGCACACTTCAGGACGTGCATACACCCCGTTCAAAAGTCGTCACCGTGCAACCAGACCGAGAACTTGCTTACATCTTTACACTTTTCGAAAGGGCTGTTTTCACTCCCAATCCCGTGCCCATACCCTTTCCCGAAATCTGCTGGTAGAAAACACCATAATAAACACAAATTTTCTCGGAAAGGATATCGGCAAGGGATTCAGCGTGCATACACTCCGTTCAAAAGTCGTCACCGTGCAACCAGACTGAGAACTTGCTTACATCTTTACACTTTGGAGAGCGTGAAAGCAAAAAAAAAAAAAAAGAGTTGTTGCCTGTGTATGCCGCGATGTGATGCGTGTGGAGAGAGAGAGAGCTAGCTCTCTGGGTTAAAATAGCTTGGCTTAATGAAAGTCTGTCATTGGTTGCTCATTTATAATTGATTTTGCGATTGCCCGGTTGATCCTTTTCTTACGATAGCCCATTTGCCCCCGACTGCTCATTTGTTCCCCTGTCCATTTGTCCGGCTGCCCGTTTGTCCGGCTGGCCGTTTGTCCGACTATCCGTTTGTCTAGCTGTCCCTTTACCAGTCTGCCGTGTTGTGTGTGTGTGGAGAGAGAGCTAAAGAAAAAGTGAAAGCAAAAAAAAAAAAAAAGACTGCCCGTTTGCCCGGCTGCCGTGGTGTTATGTGTGTTTGTGGAGAGAGATAGCAAAAAAAAGCCGCTGTCTGGGTTAAAAATACCCTGGCTTCAGATATGAAACGCTAATTGTGCCGTGGGTGTTGGTATATACGTGTGGAGAGAGAGAAAAAAATGACTGCCCGTTTGTCCGGCTGTCCATTGGTCCGGCTGTCCGTTTGTCCGGCTGTTCGTTTGTCCGGCTGCCCGTTTGTCCAGCTGTCCGTTTTTCCGACTGACCCTTTACCAGTCTGCCGTGGCGTGTGTGTGGAGAGAGAGTAAGAAAAAAGAGTTGTTGCCTGCCGTGGTGTTATGTGTGTTTGTGGAGAGAGAAAGCCAAAAGAATAGTTGTTGCCGTGATGCGTGGAGAAAGAGTTAGAAAAAAGTTGCCGTCTGGGTTAAAAATACCTGTGAGGCTTAATGAAACGCTAACTCTGCCGTGTATGCTGCTTTATGTGTGTGGAGAGAGAGAGAGAGAGGAAAAACATGACTGCCCATTTGTCCAGCAGTCCGTTTGTTTGGCTGTCCGTTTGTCCAGCTGCCCGTTTGCCCGGCTGACCCTTTACCAGTCTGCCGTGGTGTGTGTGTGGAGCGAGAAAGCAAAAAAGAGTTGTTGCTTGTATACATAGAGTGGCTATCCTCGCAGTGTACGCCTGCGGTGCGGCTGGTCCCGGGGGGCCTAAAGGTCGATTGGCGGGGGAGGGGGTCGACCCCGGAGTTGTTGCCTTTATATGCCGTGGTGTGATGCGTTTGTGGAGAGAGAGAGCTCTCTGGGTTAAAAACAGCTAGGCTTAATGAAACTCTGTCATTGGTTGCTCATTTTTAATTGATTTTACGATGGCCGGTTGATCTTTTTTTACGGAGGCCCATTTGTCCCGGATGCCTATTTGTCTGGCTGCCCATTTAACCGTCTGAATGGCTGCCCACTATCCCTATAACGTCATTATGATGTTCATATGACGTCACTGTTTTACTATCCCCATGGGGGTTCTAAAACAATGACGTCACTGTTTTAGAAACCCCATTATATATGTTTTAGAAACCCCATTATTCAACTACTACAGTGTTCTAGAACACCCATGGGTGTTTTGGAACAGTGTTCTAGAACACCCATTGTGTTTTTGGAACACCCATGGGTGTTTTGGAACACTGTTCCAAAACACCCATTGGTGTTCTGGAACAAATGGGCGTTCTGGAACACTGTTCCAACCGCATTTCCATAATAATGCTATGGAGATTTGAAAAATTTGGCCTTGAATTTAACCTCGAAGATAAAGGTCAAGGTCAACCATTTTCCAGATTTTTCCAGTTCCTGTCAACCTTCATATGTATGGCAAGTTGCGTTTTTCTAGCTCAAACCGTCTCGGAGGAGATGTGTGAAAACCGATTTAGTTTTTAAGGAGAAAAAAATAAAAGAAAAAAAAACAGGTTGGAAGATGAATAGGTAAATCACCCACATTTGCTATAGAAGATAGCCAAGTGGGAATGGCACAACATCTAAACAACAAATAAGCAACTTCGGATGTTGGATTTCTCTCCTCATTATTATTTTTTATTTTGTATAATGGTTATTGTTTTCTTGTTCCTGTTCTTGTTCTTGTTCTTCTTGTTCTTCTTCTTGTTCTTCTTCTTGTTCTTCTTCTTCTTCTTCTTCTTCTT
This sequence comes from Protula sp. h YS-2021, assembly GCA_949752745.1. Lineage (NCBI taxonomy): Eukaryota > Metazoa > Annelida > Polychaeta > Sabellida > Serpulidae > Protula > Protula sp. h YS-2021. Next base: position 28,295,001 of record OX457026.1, on the reverse strand, counting down.
CCTACTTATCCCATTTTAATCCCTCCCCCTCCTGCCTAAATAATTTGTGTGTCATGTCCTCCCTCTCTCGCGGTACGGTTCGTATAAAGCGGTACGGTTCGTATTATAAAGGGAGAACAAGTAAAAAAATAAGAGTGGTTTGGAAACAATAAAAGCATGGAAAGGCTGTTTGCATGCGACTTATGCGTGCGTTTTGCCTTTCCATGAAACGGGCCTGTTGCATGCCAGGGTTAATGCACGACACAACGTTTGCATGCTACACTGTCGTGGTCGACTTTTTGGGACTGATTGGAAATTCCAAATGTCCACCAGCCGCCATCTTGGCTTTTCCCCACAATTTCTTGAAAGCATGAAAACTCATACATAACTTTACGCAGTTTAATTTAGCTTAGTGCGCTCGGACAACACTAACGCTCCGCAATCAAGCACTTCCATTCGCACACTGCCGTAAAAACACGGTTTGCTGCCATGCCGTGTAGTATTATTATTATACCGTCAGTTGTTTAACGACACAGACCGTTTAATGTCCCATTCCGGCTGGGGGAGGGGGGCTGTGCTCTATATGATGGCTTGTTAAATTAACATTTAAATGGTACGTACCAAACATAGCACACAGAAAGGGCAATTGGAATAGCAAAAACAAGCTGCATGTTTTTGAAGTCTCTCGCAACATAGGCGTATCCGGATAAACACATGAATCCAATGGAAAACCAGATCTGATAGAAAACTCCAGCAACTGTTCTGTACCTTGGCCCAATAAACTCCATCACTGAAAATTACAACATTCAATCTGAATCTGAAAAATACAATACAATAAAGATACAAGCAGTTAAGCCATAATAGGAAGGTCGGAGATTAGAAAGGAAAAAAGCTATTTTTTTGAATACCTATTTAAAAAAAAGTTATTCGTACAAACAACCAAGTATCGCCAATAAGTCGGGTTTCAAAGGGTCAAAACGCGTTGTTGTCCAAGAACTAACCTCTACGGTCTCTTTACTTCGCTACTTGAGATTCGACGCAAATACCACCCATTGAAAGAGTGCAACTAGTTTTTAAAATCCATCTGCGCCATGATTTTGTACAGAACAGATAGATTTCTCCAAAAAACCAGCAGTTTTACAGTGAGTTAAAACAATCAACTCGACAGTTTTCCTTGTTCACATCGAATACGCGACTTCGATTACTCAGCAATATTTTATTTTTCCCTATCTTCCTCTAAATATATCCTTATCGCATTCCTGTATCGTTAAAACTATGCGCCTAACCATATGGCCACAAAATGTTACCCGGCAGGATAAAAATAAATAAATGCAGAAAAGCAGTATGACGTCCACAAAATACTAAGATCGTAGCTTTAAAATACATACCTATGACAAAAGCGGTAAGGTACGCGAAAGTGCTAAATATCGAAAAAAGAAAACGGAGGGAAACAAATGCTGCGTAGTTCGGTGAATAGGCTGACAGAAAAGCCACCACAAAATGCCCTGCACTGCCGGTTAACAGCACCAGTTTTCGGCCAAATCTGAAAAGATAGGTAATCAAATTCGATTAAAAAAGCAACAAAAAACCAAACAAAAGGCAGCATCTAAAGGTGTTTTATTCGAACAGGGAAGGAAGGTGCAACTGAAATATACCCCCTTTTTAACCACACATGGAAAACTTTAAATTTCACCTCCTAAACTAGGAGTATAATAAAAACACAAATTTTCCCCAAATTGTACGTTTATGAGTACATGCGAAACTAGAACACACGTCACTGCAAACGTAAGCAAATATATATGGGCACATATATTAAAAAGTGTGAGCGTTCAGTTTGCAGATCCCTTTTTTTCGTCCGACACGGACAGCAGTTCCGATAAAAAGGTCTCTGTATTTGAATGAGACTGGTACTTCATGCGGACTGGTCCCAAAATTGCCCCCTCCTTTACCCACGCGTTATGCACGCGCATGGCAAAAAATATGCTGCTAACTGCCCCCCGCTTCCGCCCCCTCCGGAAGTGGGAAGGACGGGAAGTTATAACCTGGAACGAAAGATAAGCCTCCAAACATTTACTGATAAAATGGACAAGTTTACTCGTAGATCAGTGTATTGTGGATATTATTCTATTCCTCCCTCTTCCATCATCTTTAATGGCGCGAAAATTCATGATTTTTAAAATTTTTTATTTGAAGGGGTGGAGTCAAGTCTTATCAACTTTTTCTCTTTATTTTTATGCACATTCAGGGCTTTAGTACCAAAGTACCTTAAGGAGATGAAGACTTTCTGAACGATAGGGGTTATGTGAAGGGGGAAGGGGCATCGAGGGTGCATTCCCTACCCTTACTCTTAACATAACCCCGTCCTTCAGAAGTCCGTACCTCTCCAAGATACTTTCAACAAACAGCCTTGAATGTGTGTAAAAATAAACAGAAAAGAGTTATTAAATTTTTACCAAACCAGCCATGAGATTCAGAAAAGTTGTAGAGTTAACTGTACTAATAGAAGCGGAAACAGGCTTATTTAGATGTATCACGCAAACATTTTTAGGTGGACTTGTATTTGTTAAACAGCTTAAATTCATTAATTTACGTTCGGATGTTCTGATTGTTATCGGGGCAGTTTACGAATCCAGTTAACTGCACAGTTTACTTCTGTGAATAAGGCCCCAGGCGGTTATCTTTCATACTTTATGTGGGAGTGTGCGTTGAGAGGATAACAATGAAAACTCTCACACATCAGATAAAACTCCGGAGAGAGGGGCGCCAAACAGGACACCAGTATAGTATATGGTCGACACAAGCGATATCTTGAATTGGTCTCCACATACTAAATCGAACTGCAATAAAAAAATATAGACACAATACCCATGTGTTTTCAACTTGTTGCTCGTAAATTTTATTTATTACCACTTGCAAGTTTTGCAAATCTGATGAAAGATGCAAATGTTGTTCAAGCAAGGAGATTTCATTATATTTGTTTACACAAGTTTTCGAAAAGCTTTGCGAAATTATTTTTGCTAGATTAAATGTTTTCGAGCTAATCTGTTCATCTGACATTCACTATGGCTTTCGGAACTATCTTAGAATAAAAAGATTACATAATTAATTGAAGAGATTAAGTTATTTATTAAAAATTAATTGAAAAGAGTAGCAGATTTAGGTCAAAATGTTCACTATATTTGTGCATAAAAGTGTAGAAAGCTTTCTAACACCTGTCGAATCACGACTTAATCTTGCACATACTATCACACAATGGTATAAGAGGTCCAGCGAACAAACGTTTTAACAATTGCTTAAGTGAAAGAATGCAATTTGTTGAGCGACATACGGTACCGGACAAACGTGAAGTACTGTGCTGTGTGGCTTTTGACAAGGATCTATCCTATGATAATTCATTTATGTTTTATTAATATACTTTAAATTACTGAAAAAGTAACGTTTCCAAATTTTAATTTTAGGGCTTTTATTTATAGTAGATTTACTAGCAGTTATGTCTTCACTACTAAGCACTCTTTTTTAGGAATTTAATTTTAGGCGTTTTAATTTATAGCAGATATACTGGGAACAATTTTGCTTTCATAATTTAGTACTGTGCAATGAAAACTCGGAAACTCCTAGTGGGACTGAATTGGAATGGATTGATTTCCTGGGTTATCCAATTTACGGGTTCCTTATAACTGAAAGCAACTAGAAGATTCTGTGGGAAATCGACGCTATTTTCGAGGGCCATTTCTAGAGCTGTGTTATCATGAGGTTCCAGTGTATCTGCTGGCAATACGAGCGCCACTCATGTACCAACTGCTTATAATGCGTGCCAATGACATTTTCAAACTAGAGCGGCCAGTGCACACAAAACATAAGAGTGCAGGCTTATATTACACACTTTCAATCGATACCTACTTAGTTTCTTGTTTTTGTGAACAAAAACAAATGTCTCCCCAACTAAACCCATGACTCCTCCCCCCAAACTGAAATAAAATATTCATTTCTGCAAACATAACCTTCATTCAATGTAAAAAACTCAAAATAAACCAAACAGATGGTGGTCACTAAAACAGATATAAATGGATGTCTTTTTTCATCGGAGTCTGGAAGGTGGTCGCTAAAACGGGTTTTACTGTAGGCCTCTCTTATCCAGATCTGAAGTTGTCACTATAGCAGTTTTACTGTACGTTACATTTTTATCCGGGTCTGGTAGGTGGTCAAGACAGACAGGTTTTACCGTACGTCTATTTACCTGAATGTGGAAGGGGTGACGACAAACGGTTCTTACTTAACATTTTTTTATCCAGGTCTTGAAGATGGTCGGGATTTTTTTTTTTTTTGCTAACCATCATCCTCCACACGCCCCAAACCCCCGCCCAGCTATTTACTGTAGGTCCAACTATAAACACAATTCTAACCCTTTTACCCAAGGCAACGGTAACGGTCTGTACCCTAAGTGTAGTTATAGCCATGACAGACTACCTTGTCTTCGCACATTTCAATCGGCCAAAAAGCACTAGAAAGGCATTCTTCATAACTGCGCATCAGATGACGCACCTCGGTGGGAGAAGGGGGAGGCATTTTGTTGGCAAAATGGTGAGCTGCTCCTCATAACACAAGATATCAGACGACCCAATTTAATAGCGAAAAATGCTTCTGCAAACAATGCTAATCGATACAACATGGCTCCTATATACAGCACATCTTGGCAACCTAATCAAGTATGCGGCGAAAAAAAATCAATAGCTAGAGCTATAGCATTCCATGACCTCGTAGATAACAACTCCATCATGCACCGCAACTGACACTGACCCCTGACTGAGTGGCATGTTACGTAACAGCCATAGATGAGAAATGCACAAAAAGCTCAATTTCAGGCAATAACAAATAGCAATGGACCGACAATAATGCTGTTACTGTTTTGAAGCTTTCTAAAGAATGCAGGAACACTAGAGAATCTTCTGGAAAATCTTCCGAAATCCCCAGCGCAGTTAACACCCATGCATAGATAACAAAGCAGCCAGAAATGGGGAGGCTGGGGTGGGGAGGGGGGTGTTGACGTTATGCATCTTTCTTGATTTTCTATACGAGTTTAATAATTTTTAACAAAACCGTGTGACTTATCCGAGGAATAACTACACCAAATTTAAAGTCGATCCGACTTTCAGATGCCGAGATATTTTGCTTAAGAACAGATAACTTTTTACCCCTCAAAAGTTGCAACAGTCATCTGACTGAACCAAGGAATATCCATATAAAATTTTAAGTCGATATGACTTTCCGTTATCGAGATATTATGCATAAAACATCTGGTTCAAAATATACACATTTTACGCGATGACGTCATACGCCGGCTTTCGTTCGTTCTACTCGTGAAAAATATTTAAAGTTTCTTTCGAACCTACCAAGCAATAATCCCACCAGGTTTCCAGCTTTCTCCGGTGTCCAGCAGCTGAGAAATTTCGCACACAAGATTTTTACGCAATGATGTCATACACCTGCCCTAATCACGTGACAGGCCAAAAATTGATAGAATAGTCCGGCTGACCCAAGGAATATTCATATAAAATTTGAAGTCGATAGGACTTTCCGTTATCCAGATATTTTGCACACAAGACCTTGTTTATAATATATACATATTTTACGTGATGACGTCATACGCCGCATTCGTTCGTTCTAAGCGCGAAAAAAATTGTATAGAGTCTTTCGGACCTACCAAGCAACAATCCCACCAAGTTTCAACTTTCTCCGATGTTCAGCAGCTGAGAAATTTCGCACACAAGATTTTTACGTAATGACGTCATACACTTGCCTTAATCACCTGACATGCGCCAAAAATTGACAGAACCCGCCGACTGACCCAAGGAATATTGATGTAAAATTTGAAGTCGATAGGACTTTCCGTTATCGAAATATTTTGCACACAAGATCTTGTTCAAAATATATACATATTTTATGTGATGACGTCATACGCCGCATTCGTTCGTTCTACTCGCGAAAATAATCTACAGCGTCTTTCGGACCAACCAAGCAACAATCCCACCAAGTTTCAACTTTCTCCGATGTTCAGCGGCTGAGAAATTTCGCATACAAGATTTTTACGTGATTTTGCCTTAATCACGTGATATGCGTCAAAAGTTGAAAGAACCGTCCGACCTTACCAAGGAATAATTCGATCAAGTCTGAAGTCGATCCGACGTTTCTTTCTCGAGATATCTTGCACACAACACTTTCTTCACAACAGACTGACACACACACACACACACACACACACATACGCAGACACACACACACACACACACACACACACACACACACACACGTACACACACACAGAACATACAAACACTATATGTCTCCCCTTGGTCGGGGAGACATAATAATACCTAAAAGCGGATTCCTAAGTCTGAAACAAAATACCTTCTTTTTAACCAAACGCGGAGTGCATTTCCGAAAGAAAATCAGTTTTTGTGGGAGAACTGAATGAAAATTACCCCTACCCCTCCTTTTTAACGAAGATGGCACTCCGCAGACCGCGCCTGGCAAAAATTTGCTCCTTTCTCCGCGTTGTTTTTTTTTTCCGAGGGGGGGGGGGGGGCACGCAATCTAACACGTGATACCAATGGCCCTCCTGGACACCTTGCAAATATATCTGTTTATAATATTACAAAATCAAGAAGTGCACATGAAGTCGAAAAATGTGTCCAAACTAGTTAATTATTCAAAGAATTTAAAACTCTATGAGAAAACGCTTAATGGCCTGGTGCAATGGAAGAATTCATGGATGAAGTGGATTCGAGAAAATGAATTTATCTGGTATTTTTATGGATTTGGTGACAATGTAATCAAGGTTCAGCAGGTATTTTTACGCGACTGGGATTCACAACAGTCAATACTGGAATTTGACTGCTCGACTGCCAGGCCAATAATGTTTCAAGGTTGACTGGACCTTTAGGTCCATAACGCTTTCGTGTTGACTCGAAATACGTCAATATCTTCCTTGTGACATGACTTACTGATATGGAAATTGATAAATATTGCAGTTATTTGTAATCAAAACGCCATGTAGTCTATGTAATAAAGCAGAAAGTGACCCTTTTAATTTTAGTATGAATATATTATTGACCAGTTATAAAAATATTGACCTTAAGGTCAACATTTTCTATTGGTCAATAAATTCAGTTGTTTCTATAGTGAAATAAGTGAATATCGTGCATAACTTAAAAAATTTTTACTCGTTTGTTTTCTTATATCTGTTTCTTTTGTGCTAATCGTGATTGTAAACTTTAGTATGAAGAGTAAAGACTGCTAAATTGAATGATTAATTAGTTTCAGAGATGTGGAGGTAAAGTGAACATTGAAATCGAAATAAATGTTTAATTTCTACGGGAGATGGGACTCCCGAGATACACACGTCAAATGATATTTAACTTGAAACTTAAGGTCAATGGTCAGATAACCAGGTTATCCCTTATGGAACTCCTAACAGGGAATGGTGTTCAAAAAAATGAAGTCAATTAGCTCTAACGGTTTCCGAGACACACAGGTCATGTGACATTTTTAATTCATCATGGCCTAGAGAACAAAGCTACTCATTACTGAACTTCGTATACCGGCCTAAGTTCGAAAATGAGTTGGTTTCCCAGTTGAATCTAAGTTTACTAGATATGACCTTGGCAGTCAATGCCGGGTCTTCGTTAGCGATGTATTGACATAAAAATGCCTTTAGTGGATTAGTATCAAAACTTCAGAATTACCGTTCTCGAGATAAATATATCTTTTATTTTTTGCATTAATTGCCCTTCACGTACATGCTCAAGGTACAAAATACTCAGTATTATCTTAGACCATATCACTTTCATACGTATGTGGTTTCATTTCCCTAGCCGGTATGGAGTATACTGGAAACCACTTCGTTTGGAAGGAAGGAAAATATGAAAACGGGACGAATTGGAAGCACTGAAATTTGCTATTTAACGTGTCTGTGTCAGGGAGGGGGGGGGGGGGGGGTCCATGCACAGTATACAAAGAGATATGTATTTGCGGGGATAAAGGCGACAAACGTGCGTATATAGTAATACAACTGAGGGAAAAGCCTCCCTTTTCCACAAGAGCACGAGGTAATTCAGCTGAGGTTTAAGAACCATTTCATGTTTGCTCAAGTACCTCTGTTACTGCTGTCGAAACAAACACAGACTGGTCGTAAACCCAGGAGTCGCATTCAAGTTCATCCGTTGTATTTCTGTAATAGTCTCCACTATTCCATTCCCAGTTCCAAATTTCGTCATCAGTAAGATTGTCATAAGGAAGGTCATAGAATGAGCACTCTTCATAATCCAAATCTTCGTCATCTGTCGCCGGTGGAATTCCTTCAAAATGTGAATTAAAAACACTTACCATACCTTCCAACAATAAGACGTTGAAGAAAGTTTATCTCATCCGTTTTTTTTTTCTAAATGTTGACCCGGCTGGCCTCGAATAAATTAGATCTGGCCAGGACCGAACTTTTTTGTTTCTTTTTTTTTTTCAAAATAAAGTTTATTGGTTTTAAAAAATATTTATATGATATGACATATATTATCAATTTACTAGTTGCTGCTTTGAATTGTCGGAAGTGTTAGTTGTCTCAAGCGCAGAACGTGTGAGCGTAATATTAAGGCATGTTTCTCATCCGTGAAGTCACTTTCAGTACTTTCTCTGCCTTTCGGGTAAATGTTTTTCAACTGTATATTTTGTACACACTCTTGTTTTACTTTCTTTCTTTCTTTTTTTTTTAGACCCGGCCAAGTCAATTTTTATTCGCGATTTTAGTGATGCGGACGAGAAATGATGTTATTTATGACTCGACTAAGGCTGGTTATGACACTGTGCCCTCCATCTCGCATACAGCAAACTGCAGCCCCTCAGACCCCAAATCCGGCAAAGAGGTTTTTTAACACTTGACAAGCTGTTAGCTTGCAAAGGTTATATGAAGCTGTGCGAGCAGCCGTTCGCCTTTTTTTCTTCTTGCCAGTTTTCCGATTTTTTGTGTCTTCTTCTCGGACACTATGGGCCCTAGGACCATGAAACTTGGAACTTATGAAGAGCTTGATCTGAACGTGTGCATGTCACTTTTTATTTTCGTCTTCAATTTCGTTTTCTTTGTTAAAACGCCATGTATTTTTGCAAGTATATGCCGAGCATTTAACGTACAGCACAGAACACACGACAGTTGCTCAGCTTTGTGCGACTTCTCACTGCGTAAATAGGTAACACACCGCACCCTGATCGGTCAATAACCTTAAGTCAACAAAAACCAAACACTACTCGGCTTATAAGACGTATTCAAGCTATGTTGTTTGCTAATAAAGTTAACTGGTATTAAGTTCGTTTTTTCTCTTGACAGTGGTCCGATTTTTTAGAATATTATAAGCCGCATACATGCTGTGCCATAAGCTCTGTATATAGTTGTATAACACACTGTATGCATGTTGTAAAGTACTTTATACTATTCAAGAAAATATTCATTGAAGGAAGTATTTTTGCGTTTTAATTTTTGTCAAGTGTTTAACATTTCGCTAGCGAAATGGGTTCTTGTTTTAAATTTATTTCGTCTAATTTTAAATTCTGGTCTATCACATTGATAGCATTTTCTTCTATTCTTTGAAAAATATATTTTCTGACTTAGTTTAAAAAACAAACAAACGAAGAATCGCATTAATCTTGATTTTTAATCGCCATAATAAATAATTTATTGGAATAAATATCCTTATAGGCAATAAACGACAAAAGAATGAATAAATGTCACCCACCTACGTATTTCTGCTGGTCGTGAGGAAAATCTTCCAGTCGCGGTACAGAACACCAGTGCTCCGGCGTGTAGCCGAGAAACGACATGGAAATGCTCATATATCCGGCGAAGTAGCTAGGCAAACCCAGTAATACATACAAGAATATCTGGTACACACCGATCTCACCAATGTACACGAATATCTCGTCGAAATTCATTTTAATGCTTTTCTTACTTGGTTAGATAATTTTTAGAGATTCAACGAGATTCCCTATGAAGAATTGCTTATTTTTCACAAAGGAAAAAAGTTTTCTTCAAAAACTGTGTCAAATAAAGGTAGCAAACTAACTATAACATGTGTCATGAAAAAATGTGCAATTTTATTACATGTCTAAAGGTAATATATCTTTGCTTATTCAAACAATTCTACTACACAACAATATTTCTGTAATTTTTCAGGTGTACTCAAGTCTTTGTGATGTTCAGATCGCAACAATCGCAACGACAGGAGATAAGACAACGACGGATCCAGTTGTGGGGTTTAAAAGTGACAGAAGCACGATAAAAAATGTCCATGGACATTGCAATCAGTCCACATAAACAGCACTAGTTAAACATTCACTTCACTTTCACTTTGTGCTCAGGTTTTTCATGGTCCAACCACTCCACGAGTTCCAGTTTGAAGAGCATATTGCCCAAATAATGCCGCAGAACCACTTCCTCGTCCCTTATCTTTTGTTTGGAGTAAGAGGGGGGGGGGGGGGGTAGAAATACGTCAAGTCCGGCCATTCAACCAGTTTTGATTTGGTTCGGTAGCACTTAGGGAACAATTCTACACATTTGAAATACAGTACCCCCTCGTTAAATCGTACCACGCGGGACCGGGGAATTTGGTACGGATTAACCGGGTGAACGAATTATCCGGGGGAAAACTGGTATGAAATAGAGAAACTGGGACTTAAATAGGAGTACGAATAAAGCGGGGAAACGAATTAACCGGGGACGAATTAACGAGGGTCTCCTGTAGATGCCACATTGGATCTTAATGCATTGATTAAAACACACGCTTCCGCTTTAAATAACAGTAAAAATACGAGTACAAATAAAGCTGGGAAACGAATTAACCGGGGACGAATTAACGAGGGTCTCGTGTAGATGCCACATTGGATCTTAATGCATTGATTAAAACACACGCTTCCGCTTTAAATAACAGTAAAAGCTCTAGACTCTATGTGAAAGTGCACGCCAGAGTTGAAAACGACCAAGTTAGACCCATGGCCGTGATATTTCGGAATTTTTGGATAAAATTCTCTCCTGAAAAGCCATTTTCAGTCTTCCGGATTAATCTTTATGCCCGGCCGGGTTACTTCTATTTCTATGTGCGACCTTGACCCCGGGGATAGAGTACATCGAGCTCCAATAATTTCAACTCTGCAAAATGTTACGGTTCTGTCATTTCTCGATAAATTGGCAGAAAATGTGAATCTCAACAAAACTCTCAGAGTAGTTAAAAAAAGGAAAATTTAAATGTTAAATGAACTGTTTAGAATCTATAGGCAGTCTAAAGATATGTCAGAATGGCACTTGCAGGTCATTTCTTGCATTCTTCATTCATTAAAGTTTATTCCCTTAATTGCTATCAAAATAAATAATGACCATGCACATTCCTTTAGTTACCCGTCATATTAAATAATGACCGGGCCCTGACACTGCATTAACAAGTGAAGTCAATTGGTTTGATGGATAAGAGACGTGAATAGGTCATTCAGATTAACGATCATATATAATCTATGAGAGATAATACTACCGTTTTGAGTATGTGCATGATAACATTCATATCACCTGTGTATCATTTGTTGACTTTTTTTGTAAGATAAAGATGGGCGAAAAGAAATGAACAGTGTCATTCGATCGATGAAGGTGTTCTTGAGGAATGAAAATGCCAATCATAGGCTTACATCATGTAAAATGACCATGTTTCTATGTCCACATTTAAAATGCCAAGTTTTTCATCAGAAATGCCATTTAATCAATTGGCCAATCAAACAAGGATGTCTGTGGACACTGTGCCACAGTGTCCACAGACATCCTTGTTCTTTCAAAACGTTAGAAAGCACAACGTCACCAATTTTGACAAAATATAAATTTGGTAGGACCTTCTAAGGGGAACAATGTTGTCAAATTTCCGAGCAATTGGGTGCGTTTTGTGGGACGAGCAGCTTCGTGTTTTTCTTTAAAAGTATTCACTTCCTGTAAATATTTACCCAAATCTCTAATAATATTTTACAATATCGTTCAAAAGCTACCCGAGATCATTCCTGTTAACCTTGAAAACAATCGAACCATAACTATAATACGATTAGCATTACTGAAATTTGGTCATTTTAGCCAATATTCTGGCCAAACCGCCAAACAAAATGTACGTCTAGCGGACAATCTTCTGCAGAAGAGTAGAATGTTTCTGATATGTGACCGTTTCTGGCCAATATTTTCAGCAATTTTGACCAAATTACCCCCCCTTCCCCAAATGTCAAGCTAGTGGAGTTATGTGTACCTTCCCTTTCAACTTTAAAGCGATTGGACCGGACTTGTAAGTTTGCCGTAAATTTTGGACATTTTTATCCAATTTTGGCGAAATCATCAACCAAAATGTGGAGAAAATCCACCGCACCACTCATATCAAACCTCAAAGTAATTCGAAAGGATCAAATTTATCCGTTTTTTTTTTCGGCCAGTTTAAGACATATCTCCAAACAATATACAAGCCTGGTGAAGAAGATTTCTGTGCGATTAAAAAAAATATGGCTTTTGTAATGAAATCTCTATATCTGCCCCCATGGGGGATAATTGAGAATTCAATGTTTTTTCTCTTTGCAATAGTGATTTAACAAGCACAATTATTATTATCACTGTAACTTTTAGTATACGTTTATTTTCCTTATGTATTTTATTTCATTTAACTTCGAACAGCCCTGACCACGCAACTGTGCATTGATATCCCTAATAATATCAGCGAAAATCAAAACTCGACTCTGGTACTTTTTAGCCCTGGTCCAAACTAAAATATGGGAACTCGTCCCCTTAAGTAGGCCATATTTCCACAAACTTGACTACGTCTCGAGGAGTACGTCTATCCCCCGTGGGGGATATGGTTTGTGTAAGGCTGTTGCGTGTTGACTACACAAAAAAAAATTTACAAGTGGAAGGATGTAAGTCGACGTAGTGTCTGACATTTAGACGGATCAATCCATTAACCAGTATTCGCGTGAGACTGTCGTAGGTACGCTAAGTACAGCGCCGATTTTGAAAAATTCGCCATTTTGTCAAGTCCCATCCGGAAAATGCTTGATCACTGCACTGCGGAAGGTGCCAGGGAGCCCGTGTGCAGAATTTGAAACGAATCCATTCAATTATGTGGCCTGTAGACGCGTGAGACTGCCGTATATATAAAGTCCAGTGCCAATTTTCAAATGTCCGCCATTTTGTCAATTTTTGGCCGATCCGGAAAATTCTTGGTCACTGCACAGCGGAAGGTTCCAGAGAAGCCGTGTACAAAATTTGAAACGAATTTGTCTATTAATGTGGCTTGTAGACGCGTGAGACTGCCGTATATATAAAGTCCAGTGCCAATTTTCAAATGTCCGCCATTTTGTCAATTTTTGGCCGATTCGAAAAATTCTTGGTCACTGCACTGCGGAAGGTTCCAGAGAAGCCGTGTACAAAATCTGAAACGAATCCGTCTATTAATGTGGCCTGTAGACGCGTGAGACTGCCGTATATACGCTAAGTCCAGTGCCAATTTTCAAATGTCCGCCATTTTGTCAATTTTTGGCCGATCCGGAAAATTCTTGGTCACTGCACTGCGGAAGGTTCCAGAGAAGCCGTGTACAAAATTTGAAACGAATCCGTCTATTAATGTGGCCTGTAGACGCGTGAGACTGCCGTATATACGCTAAGTCCAGTGCCAATTTTCAAATGTCCGCCATTTTGTCAATTTTTGGCCGATCCGGAAAATTCTTGGTCACTGCACTGCGGAAGGTTCCAGAGAAGCCGTGTACAAAATTTGAAACGAATCCGTCTATTAATGTGGCCTGTAGACGCGTGAGACTGCTGTATATACGCTAAGACCAGTGCCAATTTTCAAAAGTCCGCCATTTTGTCAATTTTTGGCCGATCCGAAAAATTCTTGGTCACTGCACTGCGGAAGGTTCCAGAGAAGCCGTGTACAAAATTTGAAACGAATTTATCTATTAATGTGGCTTGTAGACGCGTTAGACTGCCGTATATATAAAGTCCAGTGCCAATTTTCAAATGTCCGCCATTTTGTCAATTTTTGGTCGATCCGGAAAATTCTTGGTTACTGCACTGCGGAAGGTTCCAGAGAAGCCGTGTACAAAATTTGAACCGAATCCATGTATTAATGTGGCCTGTAGGCGCGTGAGACTGCCGTATATACGCTAAGTCCAGTGCCAATTTTCAAATGTCCGCCATTTTGTCAATTTTTGGTCGATCCGGAAAATTCTTGGTTACTGCACTGCGGAAGGTTCCAGAGAAGCCGTGTACAAAATTTGAACCGAATCCATGTATTAATGTGGCCTGTAGGCGCGTGAGACTGAAGCGTGACAGACGGACAGACAGACGGACAGACCGAAAAGTTCAAAACTATATCCCTCCGTTTCACGGGGGATAATTTGACTGCTATCCAATGAGATTTGAGAGTAGTAAAAAAAAAGTTAACAGACGGACGGATGGACGAACAGAAGCTCCACACGATGAGTACGACCCTTGTGGCCAATGACCACCTGGGATAAAAAGTTTTCAAGTGGCAATCAAGTGTAACCCCCCAAAAAATATAATAATTTAAACAAACTATCAAGTGTTAGTACTGTTATACTGGTTGATAAAGTATCAATAGGCAGTATTGCTATACTGGTTGTTAAAGTATCAAGTATTAGTACTGTTATAATCGTCGGTAAAGTATCAATTGGCAGTACTTTTATACTGGTTGAACCATTTTAAATCAGACGAAAAAGAACAAATATAAACACAGCGTTAGAAAAGTAAAAAAAAAAAACAAACAAACAACAAAACTGTGTAAACATTTTTATAAACGAAACAATCACGAATAACATAATAAATTCAAGTATGTGTACGAGAAATAAAAAGATAACAACAATCCGTAGTTTCTTCCTGTTACCACGGCACCGATTTTTGCACGCGTCAAATCACACACACGAAAAGAAACCATGCGATTGGTATGTAAATAAACAGTTGAAGAAAAGCAAACGTTATTTCTCATCGGCCGATAACGGGAAGTCATAGAATACCATTTTTATTAGGCAAATGTTGATATCACGAATAAATTTTTAGAGCAAAAAGTCACTTGTTGACACCATCAATGAACGTTTTGCTCTCTGTAATCATTTTTTTTATCTCTCTAAGTTAATATCTTAAAATATTTTTGCTTTCTCTAAATACATTCTGGATAAAAAATTCTGATTTCAATAAACAATTAACGTCATAAAAATGTTCACTGATACCAAGAACAATTCAAAGATACCTAAAATTATTTTTTGGAGATTAAAAGCTATATTCTTGATACCGACATTGAAACATTTAAACGCAAACTCTCACTGATGAGCTTAATAATTCTTTTTATTGATATGAAGAAAGAAGTTAAGATATCATTTATTCAGAATGGGACTTTTTTTAATTTACATTTTGACACCTAGAAATAATTTTTAACCTAAAAAATTACTTTTTGATATCAAAATATCACGACGCATTGTTCCCGTCTAAAATTCAGCAGCAACTTCTGGGAATGAAATGGTATCACACTGGCCACCGGACAAGTGGTCACCATACAAATAAATATCCGGACAAATGGCCACCAAAGAATATTTGTAACAAAATATTTTGTTACTGTTTGTTCGGTGGTGTAGTTTGTGAGGGGTAGATATGACAAAAAATATATTCTAGGGAAGAGAATGTTTCTGCTGTTCACCTGTTACTTCTGTGATTTCAAAGTACTTCAAACAGGTTTTGGTGAGAAAAACATAACACAATGCTGGCTTAAAATAAACCACAGTCTAGACTCATACTGGGCTTTTGTTTTGCTTGTTGAATGAGTAAGGCTCATACTTGGCTCAAATTTCGAGTGTGAGTTTGAGCCACGTTAGGGAATATGAAGTTCCGTATGAGTCTTAACGAATCCATCAAACTACCGTCTTTGGCAAACAGCAATAAATAAATAAATTAAACAGATTATATAATTATTATTTGATGGATATATTGTAAATATTTATCAGAGAGAAAAGATAAGAGAAAAATCAACATGTTCCTGATTTAGTTAAGCACAAAGTAATTTCTCTTATTTTATTATACAAGAGTAAGCGCAGTATCCCCATCACATCCCCATCAATATGCCATCACAATTTCAGCTCACTGCCATAGATGGAATGCACAATTGCTTTAGACTGTGTAGTGATATGCTCGGCGGTTTTAATCCACTCCTTGCTCAGCCCTTTCGACAATCTGGAACAGATGAAGTGAAGTGGTCAACTGAAACGTACAGGAGAACCAATTAGCGTGCTGCTGCAGGTTTTAACTTTTGTACGCTTAACGAGGTTTTTATTATCTTATCATTATTATTATACTTTTCGAAATTTATGTTTTATTTTTTTACTGCCTCTTACACACATTACTGAAAGGAAGCCCTCAAAAAAAAAAGGAATGGGTCTTGTGCGTGAAGGTATTGTCGCCCATTCCTATTCTGCTAAATACCTTAAAACAAGGATGTCCGTGGACACTCTGCCAGCCGTAAAACCGAGAACATTACAAAGATGAAAGCAGAAACCGACGAATTTTGACAAAATTTTGATTTGGTGGGAGGCCTCATGGGCAACCTTGCTATCAAAAATCATAGCAGACACTAAAGACATAGCAGGCAAGCAAAACACACACAAAAACAAAATGAATGGACTCATGACCAGAGCTTGAACTCAAACCTCCTGCTTCGCAGGCGACAACGCAAACCACTACTATGGCAGGCAGAACTACAAATATTGCCTGTAAAAACGATAAAGGAAGACAATGAAAAAATTCGCCTTCCGCGTCGCCTGAATCCATGACCTCGTGAATATCAATCCAGTGCCTTACTGCTTGAGCTACTGAGCCAAGTGGTCATACGACCAGTAAAGAAATATCAAGTATGAGAGCACTGCGATACATTTGCAATTTTACTTTTAACTTTTCAAACTAAAATCATCACTTCACATCTGTTATATCTTAAAAATTGTACTTTTTCATTAAAAAATAACTAATTTCTGACTGCGCCTTGAACTCAAACCTCCTGCTTCGCAGGCGACAACGCAACCCACTGCTTCTGTGGGAAGCAGTTCTATAAATATTACCTGTAATAAAACAGACAAAGGAAGACAATGAGCAAATTCGCCTTCAGTGGGGATTGAGCCCACGGGCTCGTGATTATCAACCTAGCACTCAACCAGTGACGGCCCATCAAGAAGGTGCACAGTGTTTCTTTTACCGTTTTTGGCCAACATTTTTTTTTTTCAATTATAGTCGAATCGCCAAACAAAATACAAGGAGGTGCTTGAGAATGCAGGAGGCAGGAGCTTGAGGAGAACATTTCTTTCAAATTTTAAAGCAATCGGGCCCTATCTGTATGAAGAGTAACCTTTTTTCCGTTTTCATACATTTGGTCAATATTTTGGCCAAGTTTAGCCAAATTGCCAAAAAAGAAAAATGCGCAATGTATGGAAGATTACCCATAGACCATTCCTACCAAATTTCAAAACAATCGGACCAGAAATGTAGGAAGAGCAGCATTTTGAAAAAGTGTTTACACACACCTACAAACCCTCGCACAAACGGACAACAAATTTCCCACGTGAGTCATGACGATGGCTGGCTGAGCTAAATGATGTAACTGGCTGATAGCAGACTGTCTCAGTTTTGAAAAACTTTCTAAGATACACACATAGTCAGACACACACCTACAGGCGACGATCAAAAATGGTGAAGACTAGTCCAGTCAGTGGGTGTTAATTTTGGGATCCCATGATTCGCTTATCATTTGATGCTTAGCACTAAGACAGTTGGTGCGAAGTATTTATTGACCACAAAGAAAATGTTGACCTTCAGATCAGCATTTTTTTGAAACTGGCCAATAATATTTCATATTACTCAAAGTAAATCGATGTATCTTTGTTACATGACTTACCTGATGTTTTAATCACAAACAGCTGCAATATCTACCGACGTTTGCATTCCGGTTTCCATTGAAAAATTACCGACTTCGAACCCGACCAGTAAGACTGCAGCATTGTCAAAGTCATGCAACAAACTAGACCGAATTCCACTAGATAGCGGAACGACCCACTTGCAGAAACCACTAAAGAAAATATTTGTATTAAATTATGACCGAGAACGTCAGAGTCACGCAGAAATCTTTGCCGTCGTTTAGGGCCAAAGGTTAGAAAATGACCTCAAAATCTCAAACCGTTTTCGAGATAACAGCCAACTTCCGGTTTTGCACCTTGACCGTGATCGAGAAGGCCAAAGTCACCTGTGACCTTGACTCTCAAGGTCAAGATTCAGGATGGAAGTGTACCCTATACTGAGTACGTTTTATATATTCAAACTGGGATTTAAACACTTTTTATAGCCACTTTTCGTGATTAATAGGCGCTTTAAAAATATTTTGATCCACTTTGACCTTGACGTTTGAGGTCAAGGTCAAAAATAGTTGATCTGATCACTGTTTATAAGTGTACCGAATATGAAGCTCCGCTGACTCAAACGCAAGGAGGAGTTTTCTGGAAACCATTTTGTGGAAAAATAACTCTGATCTCAATTTGACTTTGAGGTCAAAAAAATTCACCGAGACCTCGTCACCCTCTACATGTGCGCCAGATTTGATCTTCCTCAGTCAAATAGTGTAGGAGTTTTCTGGAAAACCATCCAACGGGAAAAAAAGAGACGACAAAAAAAAAAAAAAAAAGGAAAAAAGGGCACAAACTTCCAGAAAAACTACAAACTTATACCCAGATGCAGTTTGCAAGTTGAAATTAAAATGCTGATGCGACATCTGGGCATTGGTGGGTTGTACCTGCGTAAGTATCGTAGAATCAACAGCAGCTGTTCCATGTTATGAGTCTGTACGAGCTCTGAGGCATACTCCAGGAACCGCTCCACGTCGTCTTCAACCGGTTCTGTAAGAAACGAGACCAAATTTGTATACTTTGATTACAAAACAGAAGGTCACGGTTCCGCCATTAGCTAACTCAAGTTAATCACTGAGCCAACAAGCATGTCATGGGACATGGCGACCAGCCGAAGCATGAGTAATACTACTGCATGGGCCTAGTTTGTATAATATAAAGAAAACATGTTTAAGAACGCCTTCGGAAACACGACACCAAATGTAATAGCAACTGACAAAAAGCACACTGACAAATTAAAAGTATGACCACTTGGATACTTTTGGTGGATTCCCAAAAATAAAGGTATTTTTCCAGAAAATACTGCATATCTAACCATACCAAAGTTTGAAAGCAATCCATTCAAAACTATGAGAAGAAGCATTTTGAAAAAATGCTTGAAACAAAATTTAAAAAAATGCCTCTCTCCCTATATCTCTTTCTTCTGTCGAATCACGTCCCGTCCCCTCCCCATATGTCGCAACCATGTTTTGGACACGCATGGTAACACTTTTATGAGATTTATCTGCGGATCTAAATGTACTAATGTGCTACGAGAAGATGAACCTGTGGAATCGTGAAGCCACTGGGTGACGAGTCGCTTGACGTCAGGCAGCGTGACGGCGCCGCATAGGGACGCTTCAGGCGCTCGCTCCTCTGTTTGATTGACAGTCTCAGTCGCTGCAAGCCCCACCTATAGGCAACACATCATACTTTAAGCTCATGTTTTTTCACTCTAATTCAATTTCAACAGGGTGTTCAGAACAGGGACTGGAAGGACAAACTGAGACTTCCGGGGTGCTTAGCTTCCCATGAAAGTGTACTGTGTGATCTTGTCCCTGAAGACAACCATCACGTTCGACTACAGCAAATCGCACTAAAACAGCTCACATCTTGGATACTTTTTTATTTTTGTTGCAATCTTTCGGTCAAAACAAATACAGAGCGTCTCAGAAGATGGTCCATCACCTCTGTATCCGTGGGCTTTGCTGCTTCGTCCTTGGGCGCCGTGAATTTGGTGGGGCTTCTGTGGGCACTTCCTTGAACCTTGCGGGGCCTACCGCGGCCTTTACCTGGCGATTTCTTTGGCGATCGACCTTTCTTTGGTGTTGCGGGAGCCTTAAAAAATCACAGGGGCTGACATGTGAAGGGAACCGGTAGAAAGTTTCCGCAGCGATTCCGTTATCTATGGTTATTACCATCGGCTGTATTTTAAGAAAGAGTCCAAAAAGAATACAAGCAGTATTACGAATAGACATAACAAAGTAATAATACATTCAAATCTCTATTCAATCGACTCATTCACTTGAGCACTACGCTTTTTAAAAATGTTTCTCTTTAGAACCTGTTTGAAAACTGGCATTTTCACGGTGGTGTCCTGAGCTTTGGGTGGTTCCCAGTGGGAACATCCGGGCTCTTGACTGGTTCTCAGTGGCCCCGTTTCTGTACTTTCCAATGGAACAGCAGGAACGGGCTTTGCGACTGTTGCGTGTTCCTTCTCCGTCATCCTCCTTATTTCTTCTTGTATGTCAAGAGGCAATTCTTTGAAGACATCCTCATCGATCTGTTCACGGGCACATGCACACGACACTTAGATATTAACTACATCTGAAGTGCATTCATGTGTATACAGTTAAAACAGACTCAATCGACTCAATTGACGTCAAAACTTAACGCGGTGACGTAAGAAGATAGCGTTGGTATTCTGAGTTGTCGGAGAATTTATACAAATCGCTCCTGGGTTAACGGCATTTTTATTTATTTACAGTATTTTACTGCTAGACGGCATTCACCTGAGAAGCATTTGGCCAATAGCTATGTTCCGTGTCACGCGCCGACTCGCTGACGGCTGCCTGATTCCCTGATGACACGCCCTGAGGCTCCCCGTCGCTGTCGAATTCTAGCAGAGGAAGTCTCTGGCTACTCACATCCAGAGTCGGCAAAGGCGGCAACTCGCGCGGCTTTGGCTCGGGGATTCTACAATTATTGTCAAACAGCTGTGCATAAAATAAACCGTAAAAAGTTCTGTTAAACCCATGATTAGTTTAGCTCAGTCATTAAAATGAATAAAAGCAGTGGTCGATCGATATGATAAATCTCCAGCCTCCTGCTCCCCTCCCCCGCCCCCCTCCCCCCCCCCCCCCGTAATAGCCCAGGTGAAAAAAAAAAACAAGAATGTCCAGGGAAATTGTGACCAGCCGAGATCTAGTGAATCTATGAATAAGCTTGTCTGGTTGCCAAAAGTGGTAGTCACATTGTACAAGTTTGTCCAAGGAGAAAGTCCCAGCTTACGAAAAGCGATAAGACCAAATCCGGCGTGCTTGAACAAGGGAATTTCCCTGAAAATTTGGACTTCAAAAGACGAGATGGCAATGAGCTAGCTAAATAATTAATTTAGCAACATACCCAAACATAGACCGATAAATACATACAAAGATTTGTTTCCCAGAAAAACAACTTCGAACAACGTATCGAAATTGTATCCACACATGTGTACTGCTGACATGTACTGTCGGACATACACAATTATTTCAAGCAGCAGAAACGACCAGAAACGACCAAACACATTTTCCTTTTGAAAAAAAGAAAACGCCGCGCCTAAAAGATCATTACTTAAATTTAATGTTTTGTATGTATTATTTTGCGGGGTTTGCCCTTCGGGAAAATGTGCATGTTTATTTAACTTGCCGTTATGCTCTGTTCCCATTTCAGCCAGTGCGCATGTTTATTTAGCTAGCGTTGATGGGCGGTTCGCAAGCGAACCAGTGCTTATGTTTATTTAATACGCATTGCTGCGCATGTGTACTTAACTTGCGTTGATACGTGGCTCGCATTTCAGACCATGTTTGTTTAGCTTGTGTTGATGCTCGTTTGACTTTTCGGACCAGTGCGCATGTTTATTTAGCTTCCGTCGATGCGTAGTTCGCATTTCGGACCAATGCGCATGTATATTCAACTTCCGTTGATGAGTGGTTCGCAATTCGGACAAGTGCGTTGATGCGCTGTTCACATTTCGGACCACTGCGCACGTTTATTTAACTAGCGTTGATCAGCGTTTCTTATTTTAGACCAGTGCGCAAGTTTATTTAACTTGCGTTGATGCGCGGTTATTTTTTCGGACCACTACGCATGTTAATTTCACTTGCATTGACCCGCGGATTGCATTTTGGACCAGCGCGCACATTTATTTAACTTGCGTCGATGCGCGGTTCGATTTCGAACCAGTGCGCATGTTTACCAAACTTGTGTCGATGCGCGGTCCGTATTTCGGACCAATGCGCATGTTTATTCAACTTACAAGTTTTGGCGGATCGCCCAAAAATTACTTTTTCAAGAGGGGCCTAACTGGAGAAGAATCGTACAAAACTGTGGGTGTAGAAGCATTTTTAAAATTAAACGCCTATAAATTAAAAAATAATCCTCACATGGCCAATTTTCGGCGGATCGCCAAAATGAGTAATTTTTCAAAAGAGGACTACTTAGAGAATATTCGTACAAAATGTGAAGAAAATCTGATCAAAATTGTGTGAAAAAAGCATTTTGAAAATTGGTGACCATAAAATCACAAATGTCCCCCATTTGGCCAATTTTTGGCAGATCGCCAAAAAGAGTTAATTTTTCAAGATAGGCCTACCTAGAGAACAATCGTCCAAAATTGGAAAGGAATCCAATCAAAATTGTGGGAGAAGAAGCATTTTGAAAATTAGGCACCAAAAAATAAAAAAAAATGTCCCCCATTTGGCCTATTTTTGGCGGATCGTAAAATGAAAAAAAAAAAAAAACAAAAAAAAAAACAAAGAAGTAATTTTCAAGGCAGGACTGTGTTAGGAACATTTATACAAAATTTGAAGAAAATCTGATCAAAAACTGTCCCAGAAGAAGAATTCTAAAAATTGGCCAATTTTTGGCGGATCGTAAAATGAGCAATTTTTTCAAATGAGGCCTACCTAGGGAATATTCGTGCAATTTTGAAGAAAATCTGATCAAAATTGTGGGAGAAGAAACATTTTGAAAATTGGCAACCACAAAATTACAAATGTCCAATTTTGGCCAATTTTTGGTGGATTGCCAAAAAGAGTAATTTTTCAACAGAAGCCTACCTAGAGAACAATTATCCAAAATTGGAAAGGAATCCGATCAAAATTGTATGAGAAGAAGCAATTTGAAAATTAGACACCAAAAATTAAAAAAATGTCCCCCATTTCGCCAATTTTTGGCGGATCGCCAAATGATTAATTTTCCAAAAGAGGCCTACCTAGGGAATATTCGTGCAAAATTTGAAGAAAATCTGATCAAAATTGTGGGAGAAGAAGCATTTTAAAAATTGGCACCCGAAAAGTTTCAAATGCCCCCCCCCCCTCCCCCGACATTTCGCCAATTTTTGGCGGATCACCAAAAAAAAAAAAACTTTAAACAGAGGCCTACCCAGAGAATATTCGTGTAAAATTTGAGAGGAATCCGATCAAAACTGAAGGAGAAGAAGTAATTTAAGTAAAAGTTTACACACGTACATACAGACGACGGATACCCCTCTATTGATGGGATAAGACTAGCCCGACATAGTGGCTGGTCTAAAAAGAAATATACACATCGAATCCAAACTTTTAACTTAGCACTGGCTATTACCTGAATTCTGGATCGTCCCGATCTTCCTTCGTCTCGGTAGATTCCGCTTGATCGGTGGACTGAGGCTCAGCTGGCTTTTGCAGCTTGGTGGTGAACTGTAAGATAGTGCGGACACCTGCTGCCGACACGGCTGCCTCCCCCGTGTCCAGCTTACTGACTTGTATCCCCATCTGTCAACAAAACCCGTCTCATTTTACTCGCCCCAATAGTTTGTGCCAACATAAGCCACGACAAAAATTATTCTGAACTGTAACTTAATACATTTTCAGAGTGTTGATAATTGATGAAACTGAGGTTTTTTCCCGCCCTTTATCGCATCAAATGCATTTTTTTTAACACAAGACGTACAGTTCTAAAGGAAGCCGTATATTTCTATAATAATTAGCAAATGTTGGCTTTTGTTGAGTCAGCACGACCTGTTATGAATATATGAATTGTTGCGTATGGCGTTTTCAATACAGATACCTAACTGCAAGATCTACCAACATCAAGGTCAACACAAAAAAATTACTGACTGGGCTCTCGACCAATCAGATTATAGCATTTACTTAAGTTATATAACAATACACATGGTTGTTTACAGGTGGTGAGGTGTGTATTTACCCCTCGTATATCTGCGGCCGCGACATGAAGAGACTTGAGCAGAATAACAGACTCCTTGGCAATTACTGCGGCGCTATCCGTGACATTCGCCAAGGTCACCGATTTCGCCAAGTTGTCGCAACGTCCATGACCTAAAAACCCGAATAACGGTGTACCAAGATGTGCCAACACATACGCCACAATAAAGAAAATGAAAATATTCACTTCTGGAACTAGACTGACGTCGCCCCGGTGCGTCATGGTAACAAGAATGACGACGGACAATGTCAGGCTTACAATAAAATAACACCCGGAAGATTTTCAACACCCGGTACTTTTCAAGAAGCGCACTGTTTATGCTACGGACTTGTGTTTTCCTAAACAGTACATGCAGTAAGACTACTGGGGACAATACCGAGACAGGCCGTTTCACTCCACACTAGCCTATAATTCGTGCGAAACGATTACGTACTAAATGATACCCACTATTTACTTCACAAACTCATCAACTTCTATCAGATGTTCCGTGAGAATTTTCCTACAAACCCATGAATTTAGCGGGTTCCACGGGAGCATCCTTCTGGCGTACTTTAAGCTTGAGCGTGACGGCCTTGCCTTTGGCTGCTATGGCAGACAAGCGCCGCGCTACTTCCTCAGATAACTCCGCTACAAACCTGTCTGCCTCTTCTGCCTGAACATACCATGGTACAACATCCATTTAGCGCGGGTCTTGATTATATATAAATGGATCATACCATTAACTTACGACTTTTAATATGTCCATTAGATCTGTGCGAACTTCAGTATATATATATATATATATATATATTTGACGACCCTTATTATTTCTCTACAAAACACGAATGTAATTGGCGACTAGGATTTATTTCAAGCTGGTTTTAACTAAATTATATCTGTTGGCCACATTTGTCTCAAATCAAAGAAACAATTCTATCTTTATGTTGTTGATTGACATGCTTTTTTATTCCTGACCACAATCGTCTCCTTGTTATTGGCTAAATTAATTTGTTCAGGAATGCTCTGGGAGGTGAAGCACTTGGAAAAAAAGTTTCTAAAACAATTTAAAACAGAATGGTGTCATGTTTGGACTGCCATGTATTCGCCTGTTGGCGGACAACGGGTGGTATATTCGTGTATAATATCATAACGATCCCAGTGGAACCCCCACGTGAAGTATCAGTTTACAAGGAACAAATGCAGCCGGGGCTTGACGAATTACAGCGCCTATTACTTGTGTGAATCGTATGCCGTAGTTGATTTCAGCGGACACGGATTTGCGGGCTTTCTCCGTCTGTATGACTCGCTCGTCCTTGCCCCGGCAGTAGTTGTAAAGTGTTTGTCCTGGCACACAAACACAACTGACATCACAAACATTGTGACATTGCTGTTCAGATCTGACTATGAAAATGGGGTGGTTTTATTTCGGCCCAGTTAAGACTTGCAGACTTGCATAACACCACGTGATTGATTAAAAAAGAAAGTACTTCTTCATTCATTATTCCTTTTATATATAGGTCGTGACTGAAAAGCAATAATTCTGTACATACTAAGTTCTATAGTAATACCAATACAAATTGATAGTTAAGCCACTAATTATATCTTCTCTTTTGAAATTAATTAATCTTTTTACAGCTACCCGTTTTATGACCAAGTTCTCTCTGCAGCGTTGACAGCGCCACCTGCTGTAAATCCCCACAGGTTATTACACCAAGTCCCAACAGCTTTTCTCTTATGGTGCGGCCGACTCCTACAAGCGAACAGGAATCTACTCTGATTGAACAAACAGGGAGGGGGGAGGGGTGGGGGCAGACTGTGAAACTCCATTTCTCAATTCCTTTCGGTACAGCTTTTGGTCAGTGAACCCAAAGATACAGGCTTCCCAATGATTTTCCTAGAACCACCACTTGTCGAGTATTCCCAGAATATCAGACTAAAACCCAGTAACAAAATAGTCAAGTTTCGCGTTCATAGATGATAGTTACTATGATTGGACAAGAGCAGGATTCAAGAAAGTATGTTATTTTTCCGTTTCTGTTCTGCGAAACATCATTTAGGCAGGGTCCTGGTGATATCCTAACCGTACACATTCATCTGAAACCGACCATGGCGGGTCAGCTGGAAAATTATATCTTCTTTCATGCCAAAATACTAGTCTTCTCCAATTATCTGCATTTGCTATTAATTTTGGTCAATATTGTTTTTTTTTAAATCATTTTTTTCCAGCGAGCATTAAAGAATCCTCTGACACTCAGACACACTGATGATATTTAAAAAAAAAATCTTCACAAAAAGATACTTATTAAAAGGCAAAAATGGTATAAAATCCTGGTGCGTACCTGGTAAACTTGAGACTGGAATATCTTGGAGAAAGGTGTCGGCATCTGTCTGGGTCACGTAGTGTTGTCCGTTCGGCTTGGCTGTCCGAGTGGCTAGTCTTGCCAACAGCAGGTTTCCGCCTATTGAATAGCATTGCTGATATATAGCGACATAGAGCGGAACTGGGCATGGAGTCATCTTATATTATAAAGACTGAAGACTGTCTTGAAATCAGTGTGACAAGGCTTATGTGGAATAGCCGGTTTGTTGAATGCCCTATCTTCTCTGATGTTGCTGAAGTGGGTGGCGGAGTACATGATGCGCATCTAACATTTATATAAAGTAGAGTTTTTGCTAAAACAAAAACGGCTATGTCCCCCAATCAGTCACTTTGAACAGGAAATATAACATAAACGTAGCTGCATAACGTATTTTGTGTCGAAGCCCTAGGTGCGTAAGTTTTCCAGTTATTGAGCTTGCAACTTAAAAGACGTCATAACTCGTAAATGATGACGTCATAGGTACAACTTTTACATGGCAAAAAAAAAAAAATCCTTGCATAAAAGTAGTCTCATAATCTTCTTTGTGCCGAAGTCCTAGCTCCGTAAGTTTTCGAGTTACTGAGCTTTGAAACATAAATGAGTCACAATTCGTAAATAAAGAAGTCATAGGTACAATTGGCATGGCAAAAATTCCTTCCTTAAAAGTAGTCTTATATTGTTTTTCTTTTTTTGTGTGCCGAAGCGCTAGGTTCGTTAGTTTTCGAGTTATTGAGCTTTAAAACATGAATGCCGTCAGATAACTCGTAATTGGTGACGTCATAGGCTGAAAAATGATAATTTCAGAACCGTTCCAAAAAACGAAAAGCCGTACTCGCAGTGAGCTGGAAGAACCATCTTAGATATTGAAAATGATCTCCCGCCTCAACTTTTGTAGGAGGAACACTTTGAACACTTTTTTTTTGAAATTAAAAAATTCGTTAAAAATTGAAAAATTAAAAAATCGGCCAAAAAACTAAAAATCGCATACAGGACCACCAAGGGATGTTTTCTGACAAAAATCAATTCAATCCGGCAAAAAAATATTTAGCGCCCAAGCCGGGATTCGAACTGACGGCCTCACGATTTAAAGTCTAACGCGCTAACCATTACGCCCCGGGTAGTTTGTTTGCACAACACAACGACACTTTTTTTTCAAAAATTTGCCAGAAATTGGAAATTTACTCAAATAAAAACAATAAACAGGCTGCACATCTCCAATATATATTCTACTATTGTTGAAGTAAGTGAAGATCCGACGAGCGGTCTCTTAATTATGACTCAAACATAACAAAGCAGAAATAAAAAATTTAAAAAACTCGCAAAAAAAAACCATTTTTTACGAAAACAAACAATAGCCCGTCAGTGTACAATTGCACTCTATGGCCGTTCTTTTTGGAAGGTTTGAGCAAAACCAATGAATAGTTTCGGAGATGTCGAATACACTGAGTGAAAAACACACACAAGTCAAAAATTTAAAAAGTCACCAAAAATGCAATTTTTAAAATAAATAAAAAAGGAAGTAGCAGTGAACAATTGCACTATAAGTGTGTTCTTCTCGCAACGTTTCGAATATATCCCCTGCACAAAGTAAAAAATTGCACGAACCTCCCCGCCCCCCTCCGCCCCAAGTTAAAAAATTCGCCTAAAATGGGCATCATCTGGACATGTGCCCCAAATCATGCATGGAAGTTTTGAAACAATCGGCACGTTAATTTCTGAGAAATCGCCCCAGACAGAGAGACAGACGGACGGACGTACGGACACAACAAAATCTATATACAGTGCATGTCTCCCCTTAGGGGGAGACGTATAATTACAAAAATCAAGTTGAAAATAATGCTTCTTTTGAGGAATAAGCTAACACAGGGTATGCATCCACAAAACAGGTTCAGGAAACCACATTGCTTACTTTTTACCAAGCATTTCAGCTAATTTTTTGTTCATTCTAGAGATAATAATATCTGCAAAACTATCCCTGACTAAATATTTCAAAAGGTGGCATGGCACAGTAAACACGTGTTAATGAAATCTGGCGAAACTTGTTTGACATATGGTCAAACCACATGCGGAACATTGTAACCATATAGCTGACACATGGTTGCTCTATGGGTAAGCATGAGGTCACGACCACATTTAATACAGTACCATATTACGGTAATATACCGTCATTTCGGGTGAACAGGTTGCGACTTCGACATTAATTTTATTTTTGATTTTGCTTTCTTCGACTTGGGGTCTTGCGACTTGCACACGTTTTTTTTTTTTTTTTTTTTTTTTTTTTTTTTTTTGTCATTTAGAAATTAGCTCTTTTTTAAAAAAAGCCAGTCATACGACAGAAGACTGAAAAAAAAAGTAAGAAATCTTGTATAAATAACAGGGTTTTGCGCTTTCGGAACAGCATGGCCTTTGGAATTCGGCTTATACACGATTGTTATTTTACCTCAACTTATACATGGATCGATTCATACACCCGAAATTACGACAAATTACTCAAAAGCAATTACGACAAAAGCAATAGACTGATAACACGTTGCTCCCAAAAGTGGTCACTACATGATTAATTTTAAATAAAGAATTTTATTCAAACGATGTAAGGTGAACCAATGTCACTCTGTGACGAGTTACGTGGTTTTAATAATCGCCAATAGGAGGCTGACATACAAAGTAGAGGTGCTGCATATCCTAGCTATATCACGCAAGAAATGACTCTCAATAGCCACTGAGCTCACGAGGTGAATAGTCTTGGCTGATCAAATTCCACAAACCCTTCGCTTGAAGTGTAATAAATAAGAATAATATGTCTAAGTTTCGAGACGCCAGGGTGGTAAGAGAGATGCCAAGAGGACAAACCTTGGACATATCCATGCATATTGAGAAAGAATTGAGTAAAACTTTTCAGTTAAATGACTAGCATTGGTAAGATATCACAAACTCACTTCCTCTAAGCGTGTGCATTTACTGAAACAATCAACAACGTTTTTAAAATTAAATACAAACTCAGAATCGGATAGACCAGAGAAATTTCTCTCTAAAATCTGCACATTTTAAGGACAAAGATGTATAAGATCACCTAGGCCAGCAGAGGCGGTACAATTGGTAGCTTCTTGAATCTCTTTCCTTAGCAGTGAGGCGAATTCTAACGGCGTAGCTGAAGTATCCAGAAGCACTTCCGTACAGTCCACAAACATCTCATCACAACTTACTGCTTCAATCTCGTGCGTGTAACTACATGAAAAAGAAATTAACATCATTTAACAACAGCATGTGCATAAGAACGTGGATTTTAATAATCTAATGAGCGAAAATGGCTTGGAAAATTCTACGCTTTTTAAAAACAGATATCGGTATTCAAAATTTTAAGCTGGAATAATTTACTAAAATTCACAAACCAGTTGTCTTGAAGAATTGAACATTTTGAAGTTTAATTCGAAATAAAGATCTTTTACTGACAAAAAAAAACTTTTTTGCATGGCATTTATATATAAACTTTACGAAACATATAACGTGACTGCAAATACATTTTGTACAGTAAAAGCTGACTTGAGGACCCTTTCTCGTTTCATAAACAGTGTCCAGGGACATAGCGGCCAGCCGAGGTCTGGTCAATCAAGCATCAATAGGCTTGTAGGGCCGCCATTTTGCAATACCAGTTTACCAACGGTCACTTTGATAACGACCACAGGGATCATTCTACTGCGGCGGCCTGGCGACAATGTCGCCAAAATATTTCAAAGGACGCCAAAACACACATACACACACACACAAAAAAAAAAAAAAAAAAAAAAAAAAACTTAACAAAAATACAGCCTTAAAATTAAAGACCGCCTAAAATCGTGTGCTTGGTGGCCACAATTTTATTATAAGGATTTTGTTGGTAAATAAATCCCCTAATTACAGCAAGGGGCAGTCCTTGTTTGTTATTCGGGAACGTTGATTGGCTAATAAATAATGTGAGTGTTGCATTGTGTAGATCTGCAGGCTTTCTCCTGAATGAGAACTCACTTTATGTGTAGCGCGCCAGTGTTAAGACGGAGACAGTTAAAATGTTATAATCTGAATTGCTGCATGTATATAGCTGTTGGTTAGAAGGGTTACGGGTTAAAAGTCAGGATTGATTTAGAGTTACTCGGATTTATAAAGCGTTTTTAGTACGACCATTATTAGTTGAATATAGTGTTGATCTGGAATATTTACTTGTGCTTATCAACACCTATTATCTACTCAGATACTCTAGCAATTTCTGAAATCTGCTGGAATTTCGCCTGCTGTGTAATGACTGTGTGCTCGTTGGACGGTTGATTCCAGTTTAATTAATGGCTGTTTAATTCGACAGTTGCCTTTTCTGGTTTATCACAGTGTGGGATTTTATCTGTTTATCTGTTTAAAGACTGTGTGCCGTGCATTACACACTTAATTAACTGCGATTTGTTTGGCTATTTGGACTTAACAAGATAAGATGGCACCGAAAAAACGCCCTGCTACTGCAGTAGACAGGCAACCTAAAAACCGAAAGCGTCCAAGATTGGCAGGTTAACGTCTATTGTGGAGTCCCTGGAAGCAAGAATTACAACTTTTGAGAAACGTCTCGATACCACGCCAGACCATACTCCTATCGAAGCGGTACAGACGCCATAGGAGGACATGACTCTAGATGACCTCAGGCAAATGGAACCATTGAACAGCTGGGTGGACTCCAATTTGCAACAACGTGCAATACCGGAGCTTTCTACAGCCGGAACTTAAAGTAAGACTAACAAAACCCCCCGCCTGTCCGCAGCTCGCCCGGTTCGTATGTCTATTCTGTGGCTCCATCAGATGGTACACCGCGCCGGGACCAAAGATCTCGTCTTTGCTGATATCACGCTTGCAGAATATGTCGCGGGAACATGCAATATTATTCAACTTCCGGAGATCTCCCAACTGGAAAAAGACTGTAGAATAGACCATATGAAATATTTGATGTCTCGCGTTGCTGTCTTCCCATGGCCCAGGGTTCGCTCTCTGTATGCGGCAGCGCTTGAAGATATTCAAGGTGGTATGAGGCAATGGCCGGAATCACTGTCCTCCCTGAGAGAAACCATGTTGCTGTCTCACCCGCCCAACGGCCCAACCAGAAGAAGCGCCAGTCCTCAGCTTTGCCGCAAGTATAACTTTGATACTTGCATGTTTCCACACTGCAAGCTTCAGCACGCCTGTCTCCCTTGCTGGAACGAGTCCGGATCCCCTACTATCTCCTCCAGTTCGCGACTGTCCCCAAGGGAAGATCAACACCCACAGACCGGCAAAAAACGGAGAAGGCAATACGAAGACAACATACCCTCGATAAACAATACGACGGGGGATAATGCTGCATTCAGGCCTCTTCTTTATAATGTCGATTTATAATCAAGTTGGCAGTGAAAATGCGCCTAATGCCTCTGGGGCTTGTATTTCTGTACCCAGTAATCTTAACATACCACTATGGCGATCTTTATTAGTTGACTACAGTGATAAGCCGGTAAGTGATTATTTGCAATTTGGGTGGCCGATTAATTACCAAAGGGATTTTGACTTACAGGGAGTGGAATTTAATTAAAATCAGTTCTGCACTCAGGCACGCTTATCGAGTTGATGAAGTGATAAACAGTGACTTAGCTATGGGGGCATTAATTGGACCGTTTCAACAACCCTCACTGGGAACAACATTAACTTGCTCTCCCTTACAAGTGATATCTAAGGACCCCTCTAAATTAAGGGTGGTAGTGGATGATAGTTTTCCCCAAAAATTATCTCTTAATGATGTAATTCCCACAGACGACTTCTTAGGGCAACCATTCAAGTTTTCGTATCCATCAGTGGAAATATTTGCAGAAATGGTGCGAAAAAGGGCAAGGGCTGTCTTATGTTTAAAACAGATTTGTCAAACTTTTATAAACAGATTCCTATCTGCCCAAAAGACTGGAGTTTGTGTGGGGTTATGTGGCGTGGCTTATATTATCTTTGTGTGTCAGTTTTTTGGCCTACGGTCCAGTGCGTTGTGGCAGCGCACGTCGTTGTGTGTTAAGTATATATTGGGTCATCAAGGGTATGAAATCTGTACTCATCTCGATGATTATGGTGGTGTCGAGGTGCCCCACAAGGCACTTATGGCGTTTCAAATGTTAAGGCAGTTGTTGCAAAATCTTGGTTTGGCTGAGAATAAGCAAAAGGCTTGTTTTCCTAGGAATCCGGTTTGATTCCTATGCGCTTAACACTCCCACCTGAAAAGCTGCAGGTGTGTCGCCGGCTACTAAAGGAGTGGCTTGAATTTGCATTTTGCTCCAAACGGCAGTTACAAAGCTTGGTTGGAAAATTGGTGCATGTTTCGGCATGCATACGTGGGGGCAAAATATTTATTAACAGGATGCTTAATTTGCTGCGCAGTGTATCAGACAAACAGTAAGACTATTCGGTAAAACTGACGGAGAGTTCAAAGCAGATGTTAAATTCTTCTACTATTTTACGCAGGACTTTAATGGGGTTTCCATTATGCGGGAACTTGAATTGAATCCAAAGTTCAGCAGACGACACAGCGCTTTTTGGATAATGTTGAAGTTATTTTTGATTGTCTCAGAAATCAAACGTATGCACCAGGAATAAGCAAAAATGCCAAAAAGGATATAAAGAGAAAGGCAAAAAACTTCATGATCAGGGACTATAACTTGCACTACATGCAAAAAAGTATGTGCATTTCATTTTTTTTTTATTTTGATTGTAAATTAATTAGTTGATCAGTAGAGACAGGAATTATTAAAAAGAAGTAGTGAATCCAGCGGTGCATGTAAGTGTTCTGGTATTAAACATCTTTCAAATTTTACAGAAGTAGTCTTTTTTTACAAGAAAAATTGAACATGCACGTTATACAGTACTATGGTGTAATGATGTGGTTTGAACGGTAGGGTCGCAGGAGCAACACAGGGGAAGACACTCGAAAATCGTTTGTAAACAGACTAAAGAGCTTTCACATCGCAACTAACGTATCTAGCCTGTCATGACATTTGACAAGAAATGCGACTGACTAGAATTTTTTTTAATACAGCAGAAAAATCTTAATTATTGTAGAAATGCTTGACTGGTTTGCCAGTTAAAAATGTTGGTATGAATGACTTTACATGGAATTAAAATTAAGTTAAATAAATATGTATATAACACACAACAAAATATTAACTTTCAGGGATATCAGTGAACAACACCAGCATAAAGAAGGGACTAAAAGCGTAAGTAAATTATGAAATGATTTGACTTATGTAGTTAAAGCAACTTGACATGGATAAAGACTTCATTTATATGATTTGTTTAACGACACGATCGACCCTTAGCGGGTTACATTGTGTCAAAACATATGAATAATCAGTGACTAGAAGACAGTATTACAAGTTAAAATAGAGGTAAGTCAAAACCGTGTATATTCTGAAAACATAAAATAAAACAGCGACTAGAAATACTGATACAGGTTGATTTCTTTTCACAGGTTCATAACAGATAAAAGATTAGGAATGTGCGTTGGATATTAAAGAAGTGTACAAATTTAAAGCATATCTATACAATAAAAGCAAATAATATAAATATTAAAAATAAAGATACAGGTTTGTTTCTTTTAGAAACTGTATTATTTTACACGGTTGTATTTTATCGAATAACTCGGTCGTGGAACTGACACTAAATTAACGGGAACGAATGTCTTGCAAGTCTATGCAGTTTATCAAAATGTGTCTTACTGTATATCTCTATAGGCAACCTGGACATTCGGGTGGCAGTTCGCCTCGCAGTAGGTATTTTTGTGTAGTATAGGTATGCCCTATTCCGGCTCTACGTATTACCATGTCATCCCGAACAATGTTTAGGGATGGTAATTAGCGTCCCACAACCGGACTAATTTGATAGTTTATTGTTGATCTGCTCATTCCAATACTGTTGCCATTTGCCCTTTACATATCTAGAAATATGCACTTTATAATCTGACGATGGGATAAGAAATTTTAAATATCTAAGGCCTCTTTAGCAGCTTTAGCAGCTGCCTCGTTGCCTGGGATTCCTACGTGGCCTGGAACCCAACAGAACCGTATTACTTTTCCCGCCTTACAGCTTCGTCATGTTTTTCTACTAGGTCCAAGATCACAGGATTTGATATTGTCAAGCTTTCTATTGATTCTAGTACTGACATGGAGTCAACGCAAAACATAAAATATTTGTAACGACTAATTTGGACAATTTGCATGCCTAGCTGGAGAGCTCTGACTTCAGCAGTAAAAATTGACCCATCTCGGAGTCTGGTTTTCGAAATATTGTTCTCTGTGTCAATTGATGCCGCAGCTTTGTCATCAAGTTTAGAACCATCAATATAAATAAAGTGGTAGTCTTGTACACACAGGGAACACACAGGGGTTAGATTGTTCTTTTGGGAATTTGGATAGCTATGGATAAAGCCATTTCTCCCTAAATACCATGTATGGCTGTATGCTTTTAAAAGAAACATCGTATACCATGTCCTCTCCAATACCACCTAGATATGTGGCATGTCCTTACTCTCATGGTAACTATTTCAGGGTACGTGTCAGTCTGAGAAAAAAAAGCATCCAGCATATATTGCCACTA
Organism: Protula sp. h YS-2021; assembly: GCA_949752745.1. Classification (NCBI taxonomy): domain Eukaryota; kingdom Metazoa; phylum Annelida; class Polychaeta; order Sabellida; family Serpulidae; genus Protula; species Protula sp. h YS-2021. The sequence goes on along the minus strand of OX457026.1, from coordinate 28,259,848 downwards.
CCTCACAAAACATGAATCAGTAACTATGCTCTTAGTTCTTACAAGTGTGTTTTTATTATTTTTATGTTTTTTATTGAAACGTTGCCATAAATTCACTTCCCTTACAAGATGTTAACATTGTCAAATGAAACAGGTGTGATATATGCATCACAAAGACCCTTAAAATAATAAGACGGTTCAAAATAATAAGACGGTTCACTTCAGTGCATTGTGCATATGCTCTGTGCTACTAGCGCCACCATACGGCTGCCGTGTCCATGATCCGGAATCAAAACAAAAATGGTGTCAAAGAAAAGGCATGGAGGTGAATATTGTGCAGCAATAAATTATCATAACTCGCGCTACAATAGTGCATATTCCTTGTTTCGATTTCCAAAGGATACGGAGAGGTTTGTATCTTTCTTTTAGCATATCAAAGATAAGTCAAGCCTATGTGAAAAATATGTGAAAAGATGTGAAAAATAGAGCAAAACATCCATGCTTTCTCTAATGTTTTTTTTTTTTTCAAAGACAGAGTTAAAAAGTCCAGAACGCAAAAATACAGTTTATGCAATAACTTTAGTCTGGAAACAATTTTGGCGGTATTTTTTAACTGTCTAACCTTGGACTCAAGAAAGCAGTGAAAGCAACACTTGATATTAATATTTAAACAAGTTTGTCCAAGGACAAAGTCCCACTTTACGAAAAGCAATAACCAATTCCAGCGTACATGAGCAAGGGAATTCCCCTGAAAAATTGGGCTTCAAAAGATGAGACGGCAAAGAGCTAGCTGAATAATTAATTTAGCACCGGACCAGAACATAGGCCGATAAATGCATACAAAGATTTCTTTCCCAGAAAAATGGGAAACAGATTTTTTTTGTATCTCTGGTAGACTGGATAGTCTGCCATAGATACGTTCAAACAAGGCTCGCATTTCGGACCAGTGCGCATATTTATGTAACTTGCCTCGATGCACGGTTCTTGTTCAGCCAAGTGCGCATGTTTATTTAACTTGCGGTGATGTGCGGTTCTTATTTCGGACCAGCGCCCATGTTTTTTACCTTGTGTTGATGTGCGGTTCTTATTTCGGATTAGTGCGCATCTTTATTTACCTTGTGTTGATGTGAGGTTCTTATTTCGGACCAGTGTGCATTTTTATTTAACTTGCATCGATGCGCGGTTCTTATTCCAGACCAATGCGCATGTTTATTGTACTTGCGTTAATCAGTGGTACTTATTTTGGACAAACGCGCAAGTTTCCTTAGGTTGCCTTGATGCTCGGTGCGCATTTCGGACCAGTTAGTTAGTTAGTTAGTTATTTGATTGGTTTAACGACACCGCCAACCTGTTGCAGGTCATATTGTGTCATTCCTGGTCATTTCGGACCAGCTTGCATGTTTATTTAACTTGCGTTGATGCACGGTGCTTATTTTGGACGTCTGCATATATTTATGTAACTTGCGTTGGTGTGCGGTTTGCATTTTGGAAGAGTGCGCATGTTTATTTAATTGCGTTGATGCGCGGTTCGAATTTCGAATCAGTGCGCATGTTTATTTCACTTGCGTTGATGCGCAGTGCTTATTTTGGACCAGTGCAAATGTTTATTTAAATTGCGTTGGCGCGTGGTTCGCATTTCGAACCACTACGCATGTTATTTAACTTGCGTTGATGCGCCGTTCGAATCTCGGACTAGTGCGCATGTTTATTTAACTTGCGTTGATGCGCGGTTCGAATTTCGGACCAGTGCGCATGTTTATTTAACTTACGTTGATGCGCAGTGCTTTCTTTGGACCAGTGCAAATGTTTATTTAAATTGCGTTGGCGCGTGGTCCGCATTTCGAACCACTACGCATGTTTATTTAACTTGCGTTGATGCGCGGTTCGAATCTCGGACCAGTGCGCATGTTTATTTAACTTCTGTTGATGCGCGGTTCGAATGTCGGAACAGGGTGCCTGTTTCTTTAGGTTACGTTGATGCGCGGTTTGCATTTCGGACCAGAGGGCATGTTCACTTAACTTGCGTTGACACGCGATTTGCATTTCGGATCAGAATGCAAGTCTATTTAAGTCCCGTCGATGCCCGACTCGATTTTATGTGTATTAAACCAAGAATCGACGCAAGTTGTTCTTCCGACCACTGCGCATGTTTATTTAACTTGCGTTGATGCGCGGTTCTCATTTCAGACCACTGCGCATGTCTATTCAACTTGCGTCGATGCGTGGTTCTCATTTCAGACCAGTGCGCATGTTTCTTTAGGTTGCGTTGATGTGCGGTTCTTTTTTTCGGACCAGTGCGCATATTTATTTAACTTGCGTTATTGTGCAGTTCCCATTTCGGACCAGTGCGCATGTTTCTTTAGGTTGCGTTGATGCGCGGTTCGCATTTCGGACCACTGCGCATATCTATTCAACTTGCGTCGATGTGTAGTTCTTTTTTCAGGCCAGTGCGCATGTTTATTTAACTTGCGTTGAGGCGAGGCGCTTATTTTGGACCAGTTCACTTGTTTATTAATCTTCCGTCGATACGCGGTTCACATGTCGGACCAATGCGCATGTTTATTTAACTTGAAACGATGCGCAGTGCTTAGTTTGGACTACTGCGAATGTGCGCTGTATGAGGAGATTCACTTAATTTTTTTCAAAAATTCCGAAAAAAATTCAAAAGTTTTCCAATTCACTCAAAAAGCACAATCCGTATGCATGACCCCCTAGAGACGGCTCGTATGAAAAACAAATGAAATCTGATAAAAACTGTAGGAGGAAATGCATTTTGAATTTTTTTCTTCAAAAATTCCCCAAAAATTCTATGATCGACTCGAAAAGCACAGGCCGTATTCACGACACCCTAATCACGCCTCAGCCCCCAAATAAATGAAGTCTGGTCAAAACTGCAGGAGAAGATACATTTTGAGGTATTTTCATCAAAAATTCCCCCCGAAATCAAAAATTGCCAAGTCGAGTCAAAAAGCACAAGCCAAATATGCCCGACCCACCTAAGGATGCCCCATACCAAAAATAAATGAAATCGGATAAAAACTGTAGGAGGAAATGCATTTTGAAGTTTTTCTTCAAAAATTCCCTAAAAATACAGAAAATGTCGGATCGACTAAAAAACCACAAGCCGTATGCTCAACCCCTTAGGGATGCCTCAAACCCAAAAAATTAATAATAAATAAATAAATAAAAAAAAAGACATCGATTCAAAACTGTAGGGGAAATGCATTTTGAATTTTTTTTTTCTAAAAATACAAAAATTGTCCGATCGATTAAAAAGCACAAGCCGTATGCACGACCATTTAGGATCCCTCATACCAAAAAAAAAAAAAAAAAAAAAAAAAAAATGACATCAGATCAAAAATGTATGACGAGATACATTTTAAAAATTTTTCTTCAAAAATTCTCCACAAATTCAAAAATCACCCGATCGACTTAAAAAAGCACAGGCCGTATGCACGACCGCTTAGGGATGCCTCAAGCCAAAAATAAATGACATCGAATCAAAATTGTAGGAGTAGATGCATTTTGAAGTATTTTCGAAATTTTTGCTTAAAAAATTCGACAAAAATACAAAAATTGTCCGATCGACTAAACAAGCATGTCCAGGGACATGGTGACCAGCCGTGACCTACAGAATATATATCCAAGAATCACAGACAAAATCATGATCAAATTGGCAGACAGCGGTTACGAAAAAAGCCGTAACTGAATGGAGAAAATATTCGCTCACTTGCTCGGTGTAGTTGTGGCTGATGAGGAGTCATTCTTTCAATTCTTTCATAAGGGGACAAGAATACCAAGCGTGTGGTGAAAAGACCAAACACAGGGAATAATTTCGGGAAAAGCAGTGGTAGAAGAGGCCAATGAAAGATCTAATGTCGTGTTAAGAGTGTGTGGTGGGATTACATACAATCTGACTAGTTGAAGGAAAATACTCTAATGTGTAAACACTCAAAGAAAATTACTTTGAAAATTACTCTAATGTGTAAACACTCAAAGAGTGCAGTTGAAATGAACTCCTTGGACAACACTTCATGTATGTTTTTTAGATCAAAAGCAAGGCCATGCGGAGGTCGTCGACATTCTGTTGAAACGAACTGGTCACATCTCAGTATGGGATGAAAGCCATCTATTAAAAATTTTTTGTTATCATCGTCGGCTGTTAAACGGCTTTCAGCCAATGCGATAATGTCAGACGCAAGATAGTTGTCATCACAGCGTACCAAATTAAAATGAGCGGCCATACTCAAAATTGTATGAGAAGAAGCAATTTGAAAATTAGACACAAAAAAATAAAAAAATGTCCCCCATTTGGTCAATTTTTTTCGGATCGCCAAAATGAGTAATTTTTCAAAAGAGGCCTACCTAGGGAGTATTCGTGAAAAATTTGAAGAAAATTTGATCAAAACTGTGGGAGAAGAAGCATTTTGAAAATTGCAAACCACAAAATTACAAATGTTCCCCATTTGGCCAATTTTTGGCGGATCGCCAAAAAAAAAACAACAAGGTAGAACAACTATCAAACATTGGAAAGGAATCCGATCAAAATTGTGGGAGATGAAGCAATTTGAAACTTTGACACCAAAAAATTAAAAAATGTCCCCCATTTGGCCAATTTTTTGCGGATCGCCAAAATGAGTAACTTTTCAAAAGAGGTCTACCTAGGGCATATTCGGGTAAAATTTGAGAGGAATCCGATTAAAACTGAAGGAGAAGAAGCATTTTGAAAATTGGCAACCGAAAAATTTGAAATGCCCCCATTTGGCCAATTTTTTGCGGAGCGCCAAAAAACATAATTTTTAAAGAGAGGTACACCTAGAGAACATTCGTGTAAAATTTGGTGAAAATCTGATCAAAATTGTGGGAGAAGAAGCATTTTAAAAATTGGCAACCACAAAATTACAAATGTCCCCCATTTGGCCAATTTTTGGCGGATTGCCAAAAAAAAAATTTTTAAAGAGAGGTATACCTAGAGAACATTCGTGTAAAATTTGGTGAAAATCTGATCAAAATTGTGGGAGAAGAAGCATTTTGAAAATTGGCAAACACAAAATTACAAATGTCCCCCATTTGGCCAATTTTTGGCGGATTGCCAAAAAAAAATTTTCAAAGAGAGGTATACCTAGAGAACATTCGTGTAAAATTTGGTGAAAATCTGATCAAAATTGTGGGAGAAGAAGCATTTTGAAAATTGGCAACCACAAAATTACAAATGTCCCCCATTTGGCCAATTTTTGGCGGATTGCCAAAAAAAAAAAAATTTTTAAAGAGAGGTATACCTAGAGAACATTCGTGTAAAATTTGGTGAAAATCTGATCAAAATTGTGGGAGAAGAAGCATTTTGAAAATTGGCAAACACAAAATTACAAATGTCCCCCATTTGGCCAATTTTTGGCGGATTGCCAAAAAAAAAATTTTCAAAGAGAGGTATACCTAGAGAACATTCGTGTAAAATTTGGTGAAAATCTGATCAAAATTGTGGGAGAAGAAGCATTTTGAAAATTGGCAACCACAAAATTACAAATGTCCCCCATTTGGCCAATTTTTGGCGGATTGCCAAAAAAAGTAATTTTTCAAGAGAGATCTACCTTGAGAACAACTATCAAAAATTGGAAAGGAATCCGATCAAAATTGTGCGAGAAGAAGCAATTTGAAAATTGTAGACCAAAAAATTTGAAAATGTCCCCCATTTGGCCAATTTTTGGCGGATCGCCAAAATAAGTAATTTTTCAAAATAGGTCTACCTAGGGAATATGGGTGCAAAATTTGAAGAAAATCTGATCAAAATTGTGGGAGAAGAAGCATTTTGAAAATTGGCAACCACAAAATTACAAATGTCCCCCATTTGGCCAATTTTTGCCGGATCGCCAAAAAGAGTAATTTTTCAAGACAGGTCTACCTTGAGAAGAACTATCCAAAATTGGAAAGGAATCCGATCAAAATTGTGGGAGAAGAAGCAATTTGAAAATTTGACACTAAAAAATTAAAAAATGTCCCCCATTTGGCCAATTTTTGGCGGATCGCCAAAATGAGTAATTTTTCAAAAGAGGTCTACCTAGGGCATATTCGTGTAAAATTTGAGAGGAATCCGATTAAAACTGAAGGAGAAGAAGCATTTTGAAAATTGGCAACCGAAAAATTTGAAATGCCCCCCATTTGGCCAATTTTTGGCGGAGCGCCAAAAAAAATAATTTTTAAAGAGAGGTATACCTAGAGAACATTCGTGTAAAATTTGAGAGGAATCCGATCAAAACTGAAGGAGAAGAAGCATTTTAAGTAAAAGTTTACACACGTACATACACACGTACATACGTACATACGGACACCCCTCTATTGATAAGATAAGACCAGCCCGACATAGTCGGCTGGTCTAAAAAAGCACAAGCCGTATGTAGGACCCTTCAGGGGTAACTCATACCAAAAATAAATGACATCGGTTCAAAATGTAGGAAGAGATACATTTAAAAATTTTTTCTTCAAAAATTCCCCAAAAATTCAAAAATCACCCGATCGACTAAAAAAGCACAAGCCGTATGCACGACCGCTTAGAGATGCCTCACACCAAAAATAAATGACATCGAATGAAAATTGTAGGAGTAGATGCATTTTGAATTATTTTAGAAATTTTTGCTTAAAAAATTCGACAAAAATACAAAAAATGTCCGATCGACTAAAAAAAGCACAAGACCTATGCACGACCCTTTAGGGGTGCCTTCTACCAAAAATAAAAGACATCGGGTCAAAAATGTAGGAGGAGATACATTTTAAAATATTTTCTTTTAAAATTCGCCAAAAATTCAAAAATCACCCGATCGACTAGAAAAGCACAAGCCGTATGCATGACTCCTTAGAGATGCCTCACACAAAAAATACATGACATCAGATCAAAATTGTAGGAGGAGATGCATTTTGAAACAAAGTTTACTAAATAAACAACTAACTAACTAATTAACTAACTAACGGACGCCACCCGCAGACCGATAGGAATACCCCAGCTTACGTGTAACGTAAGCTGGGCTAACAAGGAAGTAACATTTTATATTTTAATATACATGTACATGTGTAATGTGATTAAAACAAACTACACATTGCGAGGAGCGAGATTTGCTCTTCCCATCTGACCTTGATAACATTCCGGTGGCAAAACTGAATCTTCAGTATATCTTATGTTCCTGACATTTTGAGGACAGTCAGTTCATGAACCCGATGAAAGACCGATTGATATGAGTGCAGTACCAACACTTTTTCTGTTCCAAACCCGCCTTCTACAATTGAACCCAAACGCCCTAACATTGTCAGTTAACCCGCCACAGCATCTACTAAATATCGCAGTGACCAACCACTAGCAGCAACACAAGAAATCCCAGAATGTTCAACGCCTAAATCTGTACCGGATACACCACGAAAGGCCAAGTTAAAGCGCAAGATAAACCAGATGCGATCAAAAATGTGGCGTATGAAGAAATCATCGTCAGCAAAAGAAAAGGCAAGTCTAAAGATTCATAGACTCATGAATGAACTGAGGAAACACCTACCAGAGGAGACAGTAAAGTTTATTCAAACTCAAGTTATAGTTTCAAAGAATGATTAATTGATTGATTGACTGATTGATTGGTTTTACAACAGCAACCCGTAAAGGTCTTATTGTGTCGGTTCTGGTAGAATGGGAAAAGTCAATTGCTACTAAGAGCAACTAAAATAAACAAAACAAGAAATGTATAAACTAAAATCCAACTAAATTCAATTTAAAACTTACTGTACAAGTGTATTTCTTTAAGAATTGTATTGTATTGTTCCTCAGATCCCTTTCAACTGCTATGGTCATGTCGGGACCCCCTGCCACATTATAATGAAATGGGGCATTCCAGCCCTCCTTCTAACCCTTACATGTGAAATGCCTCACAGGGTAGCAAGGAGGAGTACCAATTTTAAAGTCTTAGGTATGACCCGACCGGGGTTAGGAACCGACTGTCTTCCCAGTCTCGAGGTGGACACTCTAACCACTAGGCCACCGAGGCTGGTTCTCTTTAAGAAAAGAAATGATTTTGCTTGGCACTACTTTTGTAAAAAGGTCTTTCAAACAATTAACACTGTAGTAGCGTGAACGAATGTTTTGAAAATCTACACAGTTGAGTAGAATATGTTTTACAGTCAAACGTTCTTGACAACCGATGCAGTTTCAAAGAAATCAAGTCACCAAATTAGATGGCCTTTAAAAGACAAAATGCTGGCTCTATCACTATACTATCACAGTAAAAAAGCATATAAGCTTCTTTCAAAAATGTTCAAATTACAATCAAGAGCCACCCCTTCAAAGAACTTTACAAAGGTCTAATGTTTATCCTGGATTTACTGAAAAGGTGTTTGGTGCTTTGAAAAAAAGGGCAACACACTGCGCGAAATAGACAGGAATTGTGCGGTAATTTTCGATGAAAAGTTATTGAAAGTCGTCTGTCCTATAATGCTCATCTGGATAAAGTAGAAGGTTTCAAAGATTTTGGGGATATGGGTCCTACGAAATTTGTGGCTGACCATGCCCTCGCTTTTATGGTTAGGGGTCTTCACTCGAAGTGGAAGCAATCTGTGGGTTATTTCTTAAGTTCGGGCCCTGTATCAGCTCCTACTTTACAACATCTGGTTAGAAACTGCATTAAAAAAATTACAAGCATCGGTCTCAAAGTTCTTGATTTGAGACCTGGGTACAAATAACAGGTCGTTTTTAGATTGTATTGTATTGTTCTTTGATCCCTTTCAACTGCTATGGTCACGTCGGGATCCCCCTGCCACATTATACTGAAATGGGGCATTCCAGACCTCCTTCTAACCCTTACATGTGAAGTGTCTCACAGGGTAGCAAGGAGGAGTCCCAATTTTAAAGTCTTAGGTATGACGCGACCTCTGGAAATAACAGAATTCAATGGCGTTACAATGGAAGGTTTTATGCGTTTGACAAACAGTTAAGCATTCGAATGGCACCCAAAATAACAGAAAATCACATAGATTTAAAACCGTTTGCTAGCATGAGAGTCAATTGAGCAGTTCAAATTTTGAGTCATTCAGTAACAGCCGGTATATCGACGTTAACATCTCTTGGCGAATTAGATGCCGAGGCAAAATCTACAACCGAATTCGTTGACATGTTTGACACGTCTCTAGCAATTTGGACATTCTCTTAGTGACTCGAGTTGACACATTATTTTTTCAAATAATTGTTATAAGTATCTTTTTACGTTAAGACTCGATGGGTGTAAACGTCTCTTACCGTGTAGCGAAGGTTAGAAATTGACAATAAAGAGTCTACAAATGCTGTGGGAACACCTAAAAACTACAGAGTGACTTAATTTTTTGTTAACCAAAAGGTTAAGCCAGGATTGCGCAGAAAATTTATTTTCAGTGGTGAGAGGTCGTGGGGAGAATAGGGGCAATCCAAATCCTGAGCAATTTAGGGCTGTCTTCAGACAAATCATTGTTGAAAAGTTATTTTTACAAAGCGAATCGTCAAACTGTAGCGCAGAAGTTGACAGAGTTTAATTAGATTTAGCGAGTATGTCCCAAGAAAATGTTCAAAGGTCCAATATTGCAATCGTTAATGAATCCGCTAGCGTATTATCTCAAGAACCAATGAACAGTTTTGATGTAATGCGCTTGCCAAATAACGCACCCCTTCAGAGCGTTGTTGCATATATGGCGGGGTACTTCCTAAGAAAAGTAAAATTTGACTGTAACACATGTCTGCAAACACTTGTTATATCACACATCCCAGAAGGTGATGACATCTACATCTTTTTAAAAGAAAAGGCATATAACAAAAGGACACATTAGTATATCCTTCAAAAGAATTTGCATCTGTGGAAGAAAAAATCGAAAAACAGTACGTTTTGTTATTTCCCAACATTATCCATAGTTCTAGAATCATATAGACTTTGTAACGCAGTAAAATCTGTATACGATGGTGTCATTACTTGTGACAATGTAGTTTATCATTCAAAGATGGCCTTAGTTGTTAAATTATATATGAAAGTTCGATTACATGCGTCGTTACGCCGTGCAAATATAAGAGTGCAGCTTCTGGGGGTAAGCGAAATAGAAAAGTCTTGAAACTGATAAACATCTAAGACATTTAAGTGACATGCATTTCATGATGGGTTGCCCAGGTTTATTGACTTTTGCTGATTAAATATTTTTTTGAAATGTGACTATATATCTGTGATACATTCATATATTAATGAAATAAATTATTCGATCAAATCCTTATTTCATGTGTCGTGTTTTATGAATGAAAACGCGCTTTCAGTTGTACCCACAACAACGACAACGCACTGTCAGCTGTTCTGCTAGATACATGTAGCTTAAATACATGACCTTGAATGTACCTTGCCGAGTAGCTAACATGAGGCCACGGCGTCCGCTAGGGCGGCGCTGCAATCTCTGGATTTGTATTGCTACATAACAAGTGCACTCTCTTAGTAAATACAAAATATTATGCGATCATTGTGCATTGTTACTCTCTCAGGGAATTAATTCAATATGGTCAAGCTACAACAGCGTGACAGTAGAACTTTGCGAGGATAATCTCTGTGCATGCGGTGGGAAGATGCATCATTGTTCCTTTTGCTCAGAGGACATATTTTTCAACTCTGGTAAAAGCAAAGTGCAACGTCACATAAAGCAATCACATTGGAAAAGCGGCGTCGCATTGAAACGTAAGTTTTCTTTGAAAAAAAAGAGAGCAATGCCTACAAATTTAGTTTTATTACATAATACCAATAGATGTTTTAATTCTATTTGAAATCCGCAATAAGTGTAACTGAAGTAATATTTATTGTTTATATAGATGGAAAGGTCCTTCGTTGCTTGAAAGACGTATCAGTGTGTGGGACAAATAATATACAGAAAGGAAAGCGAAGAAGACGCCCGCACTACCATTGCCGAACATGCGAAGCACTTCTCATAAATAAAACGCCACGTATATTCAGTAAGGGTAGCTTGTATAATAGTTCTTTGTTTAAATGTTTTTATACCAAGCCATTTATTCTTAATGCGATTCATGTTTGATGATCACAACATTGAAATCAATCGAAATCAAGAAATCCAGATTCTAAAACAGCTTGGTACTTCCATGCAGTACAAAGAAAAGAGGCAACTGTGCATTCGAGAGGTATCAGATAGTGCTAAGCGTTCAGATGCAACCGAAGGAACGAAACTCACTTCAAAAAAAGAGAGAATGCATGTAGTTAATAGTATCAAAGGTGATAGAGTCACATATTCCAAAAAAGCTAAAACATTAGATGACATCACATCAAATAGGCTGCAGAAAGATACTGTGCTTCAGTGTAATTTGCTATAAAAAGTTATTTTTGGTGGTAGCGATGAACACATGCATAGTGGTTTACAAAACAAAGAAATTGCTTACTTAGCCAGTGAAGAACTTGAAGGGTAAAACTGTAGGACACAGCAATCAAAGCGAAACTTCATCCAAAATTTAAAATATGTGAGCACTATAATAGGAAAGTATCCAGATAGCAACGAATTAAACGTGAACCTTTTTACAAAACCATGCGTAAAAGGGGGGGGGTGTGTTTACATGCAGAGCGTGTGGCCTCTTTGTGGACTTTGTGTGCTTAACAATGTTTAACAATTTGAATTGTTTGAAACGGCTGATGATCTTTGGATGAAGCAGATATTGGATCAAAGCATTTCTTTGACAGATGATATTCAAGCAATGAGGGGAATGTAAGTTTCGATGTACTAGATGTTTCGATGCCTAAAGCGTAAAGAATACGAACTGATTAACTCACGCGCGTCTATTTTGAAACAACCCTTAAAAAATTCAGTGTATAGACGAAAGATTGAGTGTATTCGCCGCATGCGCAATCAATCAGATGGATCGTTTTGGCGGCGATTCTGTGGTGTGGGGAGCCATTCGATTCGTCTGGAAGTCACAGCTTCTGATCATTGTTGGTAATTTGACTGCAAATCGCTACATCAATACTGTACTCAATATTCATGTAGTCCCCTACGTGCAGCAGAACGTTGATGCGATATTCATGCACAATAATGCGCGCCCACATGCCGCTCAGGCGACTAGGGATTACCTGGCAGGAAATAATGTCAACACCTTGGATCGGCCACCATATTCCCCGGACATGAACCCCACAGAACATCTATGGGATCATCTGGATAGGAAGGTTAGTGCTCGAAATCCGCCTCCTCAAAACCACGCTCAGCTACGGCAGGCTTTGATAGAAGAGTGGCACCGGTACCCTCAGTACCGCATCAACCGACTGATCATGTCGATGCCCCGCCGGATACGTGCTTTAAGACAAGCCAATGGGGGACACACATGGTATTGAGGAAACTTCAGGTCGTTAAATTCTTTGTACGCCGAAATTATGACAGTCGCATCTTTTGTCAGACGCTTAGGAGTATGGATGATTTAGTGTAAAATTATGCTAAAGAATTAGTGAATCTTGCATTCTTGTAAGTATGAAAGTAATTGAATAAATAATTTTCTTAAAATGATATATTTCATTTGCATGTTAAGTTTCTTCTGTCTTTCAGTATATTTCAGCTGCATGCATTGAGCATAACAAAAAATTCACCTTGTGTGCAGAGAGACACAGTAGCTCCTCCACATGTTTGATACCAATGCACGATTACGGTCAATCGCTGAATTCAGGCAGAACTCTGTTCAGCCCCAGGAGGAAGTCAGCTTTGACAGATGTGGGGAGGGGGCAGAGGGACGCTGAATTAACTGGCAGGGTTATTTGGCGATATTATTTCAGAGGACTTTATGTTGCACATTAGTTGACAGGCGGAACTGTTTGTAGGCCAGGAAGAAGAAACTCCTAGTTTCTCATCCATTTCAGGAAAAATGACCACCAGGACGGCCGGACTTTCTTTTTTACACCCCCCCCCCCCAAAGTAACACCTGGCCGAATGATCCCTTTTTCTAATCAACCAGTACAGCTTTGATCCAGGTCCCGGCAATTATTTTTGCAATCAGTTTTTGTGTCTCCTTTTTGAAGGAAAAAACCCTGAATGATTTCAATAAAGGTTTTTATTTTAAGATATGGTTGCAGTAGAAAACAAAACTGTTCTATATTTAACTAGAGCGGCCAGTGCACACAAAACACAAGAGTACAGGCCTATATTATACAATTTCAATCGACACCTACTTAGTTTCTTGTTTTTGTAAACAAAAACAAATGTTTACCCGACTAAACCCATGATCCAAAAAAATTCCTTTTTCAATTACTGAAATAAAATATTCATTTCTACAAACATAACCATAATCCATTCTAAAACAATCAAAATAAACAGAACAGATGGTGGTTACTAAAACAGATATAAATGGACGTCTTTTTTCATCCGAGTATGGAACGGGTTTTATTGTAGGCCCTTCTTATCCAGATGTGAAGTTGGTCACTATAGCAGTTTTACTGTACGTTACATTTTTAAGTTTTTACGGAAGTTGGTAAAGACTGGCAGGTTTTACCGTACGTCTTTTAACCCACGACTGGAAGGGAAAGAATCACGATAAACGAGCCTTACTTCACATCTTTTTATCCAGGTCTTGAAGGTGGACGTGATTTTTTTTGCTAACCCTCATCCTCCACACGCCAGCCCCAGCTATTTAATGTAGGTCCGACTATAAAGGCAAGTCTAACCCTTTTACCCAAGACAACGGTAACGGTCTGTACCCTGAGTGTAGCTATAGCCATGATATACTACCTTGTCTTCGCCAAAAAGCACTAGAAAGGCATTCCTCATAACTGCGCATCAGATGACGCACCGTGGTGGGAGAAGGGGGAAGGCATTTCGGTGTCAAATGATGAGCTGCTTCTCATCACACAAGTTATCATATGACCCACTTTAATAGCGAAAAATGCTTCTGCAAACAATGCTAATTGATACAAAATAGCTCCTATATATAGAACACCTTAGCAACCGAATCAAGTATGCGCCGAACAAAAATCAATAGCTAGACCTGCTTAGAACTATAGTGCGACAAGAGCATTCCATGACCTCGTAGATGACGACTCCATCATGCTCACAACTGACACTGACCCCTGACTGAGTGACATGTTACGTAACAGCCGTAGATGAGAAACGCACAAAAAAAATGGACTGACAGTAATGCTGTTACTGTTTTGAAGCTTTTAAAAGAATGCAGGAACACTCGAGAATGTTCTGGAAAACGCCGAAATTCCAAGCGTAGTTAATGTTGTATAATGTGTTTATGAATACAGCCCTAAGCCGCATGTATCCATGTATTGTCACACATCCTATGTGAATGATCACTTCTGGGTTACCTTTAGACGAATAAACATCAGATATAGAAAATACAACATGGTGGCAGCGGTAAAGCATTAAAAGCATTAAAAGTATGAAAACAAGCATGTCCAGGGACATGGTGAACAGCCGTGACCTACAGAATATATATCCAAGAATCACAGACAAAATCATGATCAAATTGGCAGACAGCGGTTACGAAAAAAGCCGTAACTGAATGGAGAAAATATTCGCTCACTTGCTCGGTGTAGTTGTGGCTGATGAGGAGTCATTCTTTCAATTCTTTCATAAGGGGACAAGAATACCAAGCGTGTGGTGAAAAGACCAAACACAGGGAATAATTTCGGGAAAAGCAGTGGTAGAAGAGACAAATGCAAGATCTAATGTCGTGTTAAGAGTGTGTGGTGGGATTACATACAATCTGATTAGTTGAAGGAAAATACTCTAATGTGTAAACACTCAAAGAAAATTACTTTGAAAATTACTCTAATGTGTAAACACTCAAAGAGTGCAGTTGAAATGAACTCCTTGGACAACACTTCATGTATGTTTTTTAGATCAAAAGCAAGGAAATGCGGAGGTCGTCGACATTCTGTTGAAACGAACTGGTCACATCTCAGTATGGGATGAAAGCCATCTATTAAAAATTTTTTATAATCGTCGGCTGTTAAACGGCTTTCAGCCAATGCGATAATGTCACACGCAAGATAGTTGTCATCACAGCGTACCAAATCAAAATGAGCGGCCATACTCAAAATTGTATGAGAAGAAGCAATTTGAAAATTAGACACAAAAAAAATGTCCCCCATTTGGTCAATTTTTTTCGGATCGCCAAAATGAGTAATTTTTCAAAAGAGGCCAACCTAGAGAGTATTCGTGAAAAATTTGAAGAAATTTGGTCAAAACTGTGGGAGAAGAAGCATTTTGAAAATTGGCAACCACAAAATTACAAATGTCCCCCATTTGGCCAATTTTTGGCGGATCGCCAAAAAAAAAAACAATTTTTCAAGAGAGGTCTACCTTGAGAACAACTATCAAACATTGGAAAGGAATCCGATCAAAATTGTGGGAGAGGAAGCAATTTGAAACTTTAAGACCAAAAAATTAAAAAATGTCCCCCATTTGGCCAATTTTTGGCGGATCACCAAATTAAATAATTTTTCAAAAAAGGTCTACCTTGGAGATATGGGTGCAAAATTTAAAAAACATCTGATCAAAATTGTGGGAGAAGAAGCATTTTGAAAATTGGCAACCACAAAATTACAAATGTCCCCCATTTAGCCAATTTTTGCCGGATCGCCAAAAAGAGTAATTTTTCACGACAGGTCTACCTTGAGAACAACTATCCAAAATTGGAAAGGAATCCGATCAAAATTGTGGGAGAAGAAGCAATTTGAAAATTTGACACCAAAAAATTGATAAATATCCCCTTTTTAGCCAATTTTTGGCGGATCGCCAAAATGAGTAATTTTTCAAAAGAGGTCTACCGAGGGCATATTCGGGTAAAATTTGAGAGGAATCCGATCAAAACTGAAGGAGAAGAAGCATTTTGAAAATTGGCAACCGAAAAATTTGAAATGCCCCCCATTTGGCCAATTTTTTGCGGAGCGCCAAAAAAATAATTTTTAAAGAGAGGTATACCTAGAGAACATTCGTGTAAAATTTGGTGAAAATCTGATCAAAATTGTGGGAGAAGAAGCATTTTGAAAATTGGCAACCACAAAATTACAAATGTTGCCCATTTGGCCAATTTTTGGCGGATTGCCAAAAAATGTAAGTTTTCAAGAGAGATCTACCTTGAGAACAACTATCAAAAATTGGAAAGGAATCCGATCAAAATTGTGCGAGAAGAAGCAATTTGAAAATTGCAGACCAAAAAATTTGAAAATGTCCCCCATTTGGCCAATTTTTGGCGGATCGCCAAAATAACTAATTTTTCAAAATAGGTCTACATAGGGAATATGGGTGCAAATTTGAAGAAAATCAGATCAAAATTGTGGGAGAAGAAGCATTTTGAAAATTGGCAACCACAAAATTACAAATGTCCCCCATTTGGCCAATTTTTGGCGGATCGCCAAAAAAAAACAATTTCTCAAGAGAGGCCTAACTTGAGAACAACTATCAAACATTGGAAAGGAATCCGATCAAAATTGTGGGAGATGAAGCAATTTGAAACTTTGACACCAAAAAAATTAAAAAATGTCCCCCATTTGGCCAATTTTTGGCGGATCGGCAAAATAAGTAATTTTTCAAGAGAGATCTACCTTGAGAACAACTATCAAAAATTGGAAAGGAATCCGATCAAAATTGTGCGAGAAGAAGCATTTGAAAATTGTATACCAAAAAATTTGAAAATGTCCCCCATTTGGCCAATTTTAGGCGGATCGCCAAAATAAGTAATTTTTCAAAAAAAGGTCTACCTAAGGAATATGGGTGCAAAATTTGAAGAAAATCTGATCAAAATTGTGGGAGAAGAAGCATTTTGAAAATTGGCAACCACAAAATTACAAATGTCCCCCATTTAGCCAATTTCTGCCGGATCACCAAAATAAGTAATTTTTCAAAATAGGTCTACCTTGGGGATATGGGTGCAAAATTTGAAGAAAATCTGATCAAAATTGTGGGAGAAGAAGCATTTTGAAAATTGGCAACCACAAAATTACAAATGTCCCCCATTTAGCCAATTTTTGCCGGATCGCCAAAAAGAGTAATTTTTCACGACAGGTCTACCTTGAGAACAAATATCCAAAATTGGAAAGGAATCCGATCAAAATTGTCCGAGAAGAAGCAATTTGAAAATTTGACACCAAAAAATTGAAAAATGTCCCCTTTTTAGCAAATTTTTGGCGGATCGCCAAAATGAGTAATTTTTCAAAAGAGGTCTATTGAGGGCATATTGGGGTAAAATTTGAGAGGAATCCGATCAAAGCTGAAGGAGAAGAAGCATTTTGAAAATTGGCAACCGAAAAATTTGAAATGCCCCCCATTTGGCCAATTTTTTGCGGAGCGCCAAAAAAAAAAATTTTTAAAGAGAGGTATACCTAGAAAACATTCGTGTAAAATTTGAGAGGAATCTGATCAAAACTGAAGGAGAAGAAGCATTTTAAGTAAAAGTTTACACACGTACATACACACGTACATACGTACATACGTACATACGGACGACGGATACCCCTCTATTGATAAGATAAGACCAGCCCGACATAGTCGGCTGGTCTAAAAAAGAACAAATAACAAAAGTTATAAAATAAGGAAATAATTAAATCTTCCAAAAAATGGCTCAAGCGACAGTATCGCCTTAGGCGCAATTTGACTTAAAACGCCCGGAAGGTTTCGATAAGTGGATAAAACGTTTTGATCGCTATCTTTGTGTGGCGGGGATCCAGCATAATGCGATTAGGGTAAATACCCTAATTTACGCAATGGGCCAGCAAGCCGAAGATGTCATCGCAAGTTTCGGCCTGAGCGCGGATCAAAGTGGCAACTACGAGACGGTGCGAGAACGATTTTCGTCATTTTTCGTTGTTCGGAAAAAACGTCATTTTCGAACGCGCCCGATTCAACCACCGCATACAGAGCGAAGGGGAGAGCATCGATAGCTTTATTACTGACCTCTAAGCGCTGATTGAACACTGCGAATACGAGGAAAAGCTTTACGTAGTGGATAAATTAGCCACTCCTCTCCTGGGGAAGCATGCTATTACGAGCATGAAAATTCTCAAACGCGCATACGCTGTCAACAAAGGTGATAAATCTACGGCAACGCCTACAGGCAAGAAGCACGACGAGTTCAAGGCACGGATCATACGGATGTATCCCAAGTTATTCACAGGCCTGGGAACTCTCAACGGAGAGTATGACATCAAGTTAGCTGATAACGCACATCCGTACGCCATTCACACTCCACGACGAGTTGCACAGCCAATGCTACCCAAGGTCAAAGAAGCCCTGGACAAAATGGTCAGTGATGGGGTAATACGTAAACTGGACGCTAATGAGGTAAGCGAGTGGTGTGCAGGCATGGTGGTCGTGCCAAAGGAAGACGGAAAAGTAAGAGTGTGTGTTGACTTAACTGAACTCAACAAGAGTGTGATCCGCCCCCGTTACAAATTACCCACAGTCGACGAGACATTGAGTAAGCTGGGGAAGGGGTCCGTATTCAGCAAGCTCGACGCCAATAGTGGATTTTTTCAGCGCAAACTTTCCGAGAAATCAGTTATACACGTCATTTCTCACACCATGGGGAAGGTTCTGTTACATGAAACTACCGAACACTATCAGGACCAGATAAACAGGGTCCTAGAAGGTATTGATAACACGTGCTGCATGGTAGACGACATTTGCGTGATGTCAAGCGAAGACGAGTCTCCCGACAGGGCACTGTTTCCGGTTCTAGACCATCTTCAGGAAGCAGGTGTCACGTTAAATCCCGACAAATGTAAATTCAAGAAAACTGAAATAACATTTGTGGTCACAAAATAACGTAACACGGCACTGAGGCCGATCCGCGCAAAGTTACGGCGATACGCGACATGCCAAAGCCAGCAAACGTGAGTGATTTCAACAGGTTCCTGGGGATGGTAAACCAACTCAGTAAATTCTCTAGCCATCTAGCAGAGTTATCTGTACCGCTACGCGCCCTCCTCAGCACGAAAAATGCCTGGGCATGGACTGCAGCACAACAAAAAGCATTCAAGGACGAAATATGCTCGAGCCGGGTACTGGCAAAATATGACCCGACCTATGAAACAAGAATCAGGTCAGATGCCAGCAAGAATGGCTACGGTGGAGTTCTGCTTCAGCGACAGAATGGAAAAGATCAATTCCGACCAGTTTTCTTCGCCTTAAAATCGCTCTCTCCCGCAGAGCAGCGATACAGCATCCTGGAGAAAGAAGCAGGAGCACTTGCGTTTTGCTGTGCGAATTTGACAAATACATTCCAGGAATTGACGATCTCAAAATCGAGACCGACCAAAAACCCCCAGTGGCGCTGCTGGGGAAAAAATCACTCGATAACCTGACCCCTAGGATAGTCAGATTTCGAGTAGCATTGATTCGATACAAGTACGAGATTTCCAACGTACCGGGGAAATTTCTCTATACCGTAGATTGTTTATCACGAGCATCAATCACTGACCAGCAAATGTCACCACTTCACGAGGAGGCCGAAGTTTATGTGCAAGCAGTATTAGGAAATCTTCCATGCACCGACAGAAATAAAACAGCTGCAGCCCACAGATGAAATTTGTATTAAACTCATACAGTACACAAAAGAAGGATGGCCTGCAAAGTGTGACATTCCCACAGTGTTATTCCCATACTATCAATTCTTCAGCGAATACTCGGTAGCAGACGGTTTACTCCTGAAAAACAACAGAATTGTAATCCCGGGTTGTCTGCGCCTTGAGGTACTAGATTTGATACATGAAGGGCACATGGGTATCACAAAATGCCGCAGCCGTGCGCTGCAAAGCGTGTGATGGTCGGGGCTTTCCAAACAAATAGAGTCAATGGTAAATAATTGCCAAATCTGCGCCCGAAACAAGCCTGATAAGGCGGAACCGCTCATACCATCTGACCCGCCTGCCCGACCATGGCAGAAAGCCGGAGCAGACTTGTGCGAGTTAAACGGACGAAGTTACCTAGTGGTTGTGGATTATTACCCAAGATACATTGAAATGGCCCTACTACATGAAACCAAAACCTCTACAGTTATCAGCCATCTGAAATCAATGTTCGCCCGTCATGGATTAGTGGAAAGACTTTTCAAGGATAACGGCATACAGTTCGCGAATCACGAGTTCAGTTAGTTCAGCGCACAGTACGGATATGTGCACACGACGTCTAGTCCTCGATATCCCCAATCGAACGGGGCCGTTGAGCGCGCAGTCGGTGTACTGAAACAACTTTTGAAGAAAAATAAAGATCCATACATGGCTCTTCTCAACTACAGAGCGACCATCACTTTCAATGGATATAGTCCTGCCGAGTTATCTATGGGACGGAGATTGAGGACAACATTGCCAACAGCACCCAGCCAGTTAAAACCCATGGCTGAACATTGCAGTTTTGCGAAAAAAGGAAACAGCTTATCGCGCGAAAATGAAGGAAAACTTCGATATTGCACACAGAGCAACACCTCTCCCAACGTTGAAACCAGGAGATAAAGTGCTTGTCCAAGATTTAAATCGCGATGGTATAGTGCAGTCAAAACGCCCCGAGATCGTTCATAATTAACACTCCTCAAAGCACCATTGGACGCAATCGAAGATCCCTCTCGAAATATGCTGAGAAAAACAATAACATTACGCCCGCTGAACCAGCAAAGATAACAACCCCATTACCAGATAAGCCTGTGACCACCAGCAGATATGGAAGACTGATAAAACCACCAGAGCGATTAGCAACACCTGAAATTGGAAATTAAAAAAAAAAAGAGGGACAAATAATATGTATAACCGTATATTAAATTTAGTGTGTAGTGTGCATATTTGCTTTGAACTGATAATGGTCATCGTTGATATAGCTTAATTAAACATAAAAAAGTAAAGCTTTGGATGTGAACATTATCACACTCAGATAAACAGCAACAGAGACGGTCAAGTATTTAGCAACAGAGGCCGGTCAAGTATTCAGGAGAAAGTGAAATGTTTTCCCAAACCCCAAAGGGGTATGTTGTGTAATGCGTTAATGAATACGGCCCTAAGCCGCATGTATCCATGTATTGTCACACATCCTATGTGAATGATCACTTTTGGCTTACCTTTAGACGAATAAACATCAGATATAGAAAATAAAACAGTTAACACCTATGCTTAGTTAACAAAGGAGCCAAAAAATGGGGAGGCCGGGGGGGAGGGGTGGTGGTGTTTACGTTATGCACCTTTCTTGATTTTCTATACGAGTTTAATAGTGTTTAACCAAAACCGTGCGACGTATAGGAGGAATAACTTCACCAAATTTAAAGTCGATCTGACTTTCCGATGTCGAGACATTTTGCTTAACAGAAATTTTTTACCGGTCAAAAGTTTAAACAGTCGTCCGACTGAACCAAGAAATATCCATATCAATTTTTAAGTCGAAATAACTTTCTGTTATCGAGATATTATGCATACAAGATCTGGTTAAAAATATGTACATATTTTACGTGATGACGTCATACGCCGCATTCGTTCGTTCTACTCGCGAAAAAATTTAAAGATTCTTTCGAACCTACCAAGCAACAATCGCACCAAGTTTCAACTTTCTCCAATATTCAGCAGCTGAGAAATTTCGCACATAAGACATATGACGTGACACATGTGAAAAGTTGACAGAACCGTCCGAATTAACCAAGGAATACCCATATAAAATTTGAAGTCGATAGGACTTTCCGTTATCTTTGCATACAAGACCTTGTTTATAACATCAATAAATTTTCCGTGATGACATCATACGCCTCATTCGTTCGTTCTACTCGCGAAAAATATCTCAAGAGTCTTTCGGACCAACCAAGCAACAATCCCACCAAGTTTCAACTTTCTTCGATGTTCAGTGGCTGAGAAATTTCGCACACAAGATTTTTACGTAATGACGTCATATGCCTGCCTTAATCAAGTGACATGCGCCAAAAATTGATACAACCGTCCGACTGACCCAAGGAATATTCATATAAAATTTAAAGTCGATAGGACTTTCCGTTATCGAGATATTTTGCACACAAGATCTTGTTCAAAATATATACATATTTTACGTGATGACGTCATATGCCGCATTCGTTCGTTCTACTCGCGAAAAAAATCTACAGCGTCTTTCGGATCAATCAAGCAACAGTCCGTACCAAGTTTCAACTTTCTCCGATGTTCAGTGGCTGAGAAATTTCGCACACAAGATTTTTACGTAATGACGTCATACGCCTGCCCTAATCACGTGACATGCGTCAAAATTTGATAGACCCGTCCGACCTTATCGAGGAAATTGATCAAATTTCAAGTCGATCCGACGTTTCTTTCTCGAGATATCTTGCACACAACACTTTGTTCAGAACAGTGACACACACACACACACGTACACACACACAGAACGTACAAACACTATATGTCTCCCCTTCGTCGGGGAGACATAATTATACCACTACAGCAGGTCGTTATTACACTACATAGGTGACTTTATATATTGCGGGTTGAAGATTTTGATGTATTTTAAGACCAACCCCGCCCAGGCTACCCGCCCGGCGTTTTTTTTTTTTTTTTTTAGTGAAAAAAATGACCTCGGCCAGGTGTTCTCTTTTTTTTATTCGGGATTTTTACCACCCGTCCGGGGGATAAGAAACTAGTATTTTTCCGCGACTAACATTTGTTTAATTCTATGGATTCGTCTTATATAGTTCAATACAACGAGGATACACATTTGTTTGTTATTCATTTAAAGAGGGCACACATTTGTTGTTACATTGTCGAATATAAAGGTAACATATATCCTTGTGCTATATGGTGCTGTTGTTACTTATCCTTCAACTAAATCATACATTTGCTGAAATGGCAGCCGAAATTCAATGGTATGGAATATCTGAGGTGCAGAAGAAAACTAAAAAATGTTCAAATACAAAAAAATCTTTAATGGACTACATTTGGAGCATCTTGATGGTGAAAAAAGTACTTGCAATATAAAACAGCATGGAGCCATAGTACCACATCTGATCCCCAGTGCCACCACCTGCTCTGTTGGCCACTGCCATGGCACGAAATTGATTTTGAGGTCTTTAATCAAGGTGTCCTGACATATTTTTCTTGATTGATTATAAGTTTGTGTGAAATGCTGATTAAAGAACGAGTTATTTGTATTTAAAATAGCGTGGAGCCCCAGTACCACCTCTGAGCCCCAGTGCCACCACCTGCTCTGTTGGCCACTGCCATGGCACGAAACTGATTTTCAGGTCTTTACTCAACGTGTCCTGACATATTCTTCTCGTGTGATTGTAAGTTTGTGTGAAATGCTGATTAAGAACGAGTAATTTGCATTTAAAATACCGTGGAGCTCCAGTACCACCTCTGAGCCCCAGTGCCACCACCTGCTCTGTTGGCCACTGCCATGGCACGAAATTGATTTTGAGGTCTTTACTCAACGTGTCCTGGCATATTCTTCTCGTTTGATTGTAAGTGTGTGAAATGCTGATTAAAGAACGGGATATTTGCACTTAAAATATCGTGGAGCCCCAGTACCACCTATGAGCCCCAGTGCCACCACCTGCTCTGTTGGCCACTGCCATGGCACGAAACTGATTTTCAGGTCTTTACTCAACGTGTCCTGACTTATTCTTCTCGTGTGATTGTAAGTTTGTGTGAAATGCTGATTAAGAACGAGTAATTTGCATTTAAAATACCGTGGAGCTCCAGTACCACCTCTGAGCCCCAGTGCCACCACCTGCTCTGTTGGCCACTGCCATGGCACGAAATTAATTTTGAGGTCTTTACTCAACGTGTCCTGACATATTCTTCTCGTTTGATTGTAAGTGTGTGAAATGCTGATTAAAGAACGGGATATTTGCACTTAAAATATCGTGGAGCCCCAGTACCACCTATGAGCCCCAGTGCCACCACCTGCTCTGTTGGCCACTGCCATGGCACGAAACTGATTTTGAGGTCTTTACTCAACGTGTCCTGACTTATTCTTCTCGTGTGATTGTAAGTTTGTGTGAAATGCTGATTAAGAACGAGTAATTTGCATTTAAAATACCGTGGAGCTCCAGTACCACCTCTGAGCCCCAGTGCCACCACCTGCTCTGTTGGCCACTGCCATGGCACGAAATTGATTTTGAGGTCTTTACTCAACGTGTCCTGGCATATTCTTCTCGTTTGATTGTAAGTGTGTGAAATGCTGATTAAAGAACGGGATATTTGCACTTAAAATATCGTGGAGCCCCAGTACCACCTATGAGCCCCAGTGCCACCACCTGCTCTGTTGGCCACTGCCATGGCACGAAACTGATTTTCAGGTCTTTACTCAACGTGTCCTGACTTATTCTTCTCGTGTGATTGTAAGTTTGTGTGAAATGCTGATTAAAGAACGAGTTATTTGCATTTAAAATAGCGTGGAGCCCCAGTACCACCTCTGAGCCCCAGTGCCACCAGGTGGTACTGGGGCTTTTGGCTCACAACAGCATGAGAACATGCATTGGACTCTCTACCTTGCAGTTTGATACGTAGTTTGTGTTTTTATATTGTTCTGTTTGTTCTGCTGTATAAACAGCGTGTGGCGAAATTAATAAACATGTTGATGTAGTTGATAATGGAAGCCGAAGCAACGTCCATTATCGAACGTTTGATAGATGTGGAATAAAAATGCTGGATAGACGTCGGGAGAAAGACGTTGGTAAGTCGTTGCAAAATGTAGCCAAATAGCGGCAATTAACGCTCTCTACACCACGGCCCTTCGAGTTAATCCTATTGAATTGTACCGTGTGGTTAAAATATGTATGAAGGCAATTTTCATGTCTATTCTAGAAACGCAGACGGTAAAAAACCCCATTGAATTCTGAAGTGCAAATAATAATTTTGACTGATTTTCTAAATAAATCTACCATGCAGGTATTTTTATTGCTTTCCTGAGGTTGCTTAAAGAGTGGAGAAAAGACGTTTCGACTTTCATTGATGTTCAGATTCAAACGTCTCTCCAACGTTGCGATAAAAATGTTAGGTACACGATTTCGTTTGTTTGCGATGAGAAACGACCAACCTCTTTGTTAGGCTGCATATTGGTCGAAATACGTCACGTACGATTGAGTACTGGGGTGGTAAAAAAATCGTCAGTTCCTATCATGTCTGCTGTAAAATGTCATAATATTTTTTCTGTCTTTGTGTTTTAGTTACAACAAGAGAAAACAGTACAGCTGATAGAAGGGCCTGTGCAGGTGAAAGAAATGACTGTTCGTGATGAAACCTCACAGATCACGATGCAGTTTTGGGACAGAGCATCCAAAATCAAAGTTTGCAACGGTGACCTAATCCGAATCAAAGACGCACGGGTACGCTTTTCAGCCTACGCCAAAAAGAAAACGATTAGGCTTGATCGCTTAGATAAGGCAGAAATCGGTTCAGCCCCAACAGGAACAACCAAACGGGAGATACAAATTATTAAAACTTCACTGGCCTTTGGCTTGCAAGGGCTATATGAAGTTGTGCGCGCAGCCGTTGGTATCTTTTTTTTTCTTGACAGTGATGGGATTACCTGTGTCATCTCCACTGGCACCACTGGTCCTAGGGCCACGAAACTTGGTAAATAGGTAGAACTTGATATGAACGTGTGCATGACACTTTTTATTTTCGCCTTCGATTTCGATTTCTTGGCTAAAACGCCATGTGAAAAAAGTGTATTTTATGCAAGTAAATGCGGTACATTTACTACTTAACGAGCATCTGTTAGCATATCACCCACCAATCAGATCCGCCAGTCGTTTTCACTTTTTTCACTATCCGTTCACATTCTTTTCACTTTGGAAAAAGTGACAAATGCTGACCAATGAACATCTGGCCCCATTGTAAATAGAATCTGTCATACCTCATTAACATATAACAAAGAATATCCTGTGGGTCGCCACTTTCAAATTGTATTGGACACGCTGTTTATACGTTCGAAATGGAAAAATCAGATGCAACAAGGTAAAACTTCAATGATACTCTTTAATATAAAGAAATATTCATGGTGTCACGTAGCTACTATGTAATATGATACATAAAGTGAGCGATACATGAAGTGACTTTAAAACAGCGAAATTGGAAAAGAAAGTCAAAAACGTCGAAACATCAGCTGTCGGAGATGATGGGAATGGGATGCCTTTGCTACACATGTGAAAAACCTTTACAACAAAATTGACGATCTAGAACAGTATTCGCGAAAGGATAATCTGGTTATATCTGGTCTCAAAGTTACGATGCCATTCAACAGGGCTGTTCAAGAGGATGGCAAATCAAGCAAAGATGATTCGAGGGCCGAAAATGTGACGGGTGAGAATATGGACAGTAGCCATTTTCAGAAAAGGGACAAAGACATAATGACTCAAAGCACAATCCAGTTTGCTGAGGAAAAGTTGAAATTAGCAAAGAGGGAATCGTTGCAGTCCATCAACGGCCCAACAGAAACCCCAAAGTGAAATCACTGTGCATTGTCAGGTTTTCTAACAGAGATGCCAAGTTCAAGATTCTGGAAGCACCTCACGGCGAAGAACGCAAGTATTTTCAAACATGCCAGAGATATGTTGAAGGGTCACAGGACTGAGGGATGCTGGACAAGTAATTGTAAAGTTTTCATCAAAATTAAGAGCAGTTATCTGAGATAAAAATGAAGAACAATTAAGGAAAGACGTTGAGCGTGCTTAAATGTAAGATCATATGTGTATCAAAAAAGGAAGACTTTAAAGGTAAATATGCAATTGTATCCATGTAGTATTTGTGCAATGATAAAGATATTAAATCAGAGGTTATCCAATGTGACTGTTGCTTGTTGTAGGTGCAAAGAAATTGTGCAAAGCTGTCAAAAAGTGAATTGAAAAAGAACAGCAACTCTGATGTTTATTTCTATCGTGCTGTTTGTTCAACTTGTTCAACTACTTTTCCGTTCCGGTCTGGATGACGATGAATTCTAATATGTTAATTCTACTCTTGATTTAAGTGAGCGCATTTTTAACATGTAAAATAAATGTTCAACAGCCGCTCTGCAAAGCTTTGATCATGCGGAGGCCCTAGAAGGAAGCTGGTAAGCAAGCGCTGGTTCTGATTCAAATTTTTATAATAACTATAATTTTTAATGTAATTATTACACTGACTGTAAATTTCAAAAGACATCAACAAGTATGAATGGTTTTTCCTTGCTACATTTTAATGCTAGTAGCTTAAAAACAAATTTTGAAAATTTCAAAAATTACATTAACTACACAGGAAAGAGCTTCCACATCATTGCACTCTTTGAAACCTGGCTAGGAGCGATCAAAAAGAATATGCTTTAAATAACTATCAAATGTTTCATATTATACGAACACAGAAGAGAGGCATTGGTGTAGCACTCTACGTTAGAAAGGACTTGAAATGTGTAAAAAAAGAAAAATTTTCATGCATTAAAGAAAATTTGTTCGAGTCTATATCAGTCGAAATTACAGTTAATGGAGGGAAAAATATTATTGTTACATGTATGTATAGAAGAAAAACTTCCTGTATAAAAAATCTTAAAAGCTTTCTAGAGGGTAAATTCAGAAGTGTTAAGAACAAAGTTCTTTATATTTGCGGTGACTTTAATATAAACCTTTTGAAAGATGACGAACACAATTTCTCTAAAAATTTCTTAGACACTATGTATACCAATGATCTTTTCCCAATGATAAATAGGCCTACACGTGTTACATCTTTTTCAGCCACCCTAATTGATAACAATTTTTCGAATAGCTTTTCCATGGATAGTACTAGTGGAATACTGTGTAATGACATCACTGAATTACTTACCAATTTTTAGCTCTGTCTTACACAAAGGTCTGTCGAATTCAACCTACAAAAAATTTAAGTACACCCGTCCTCTTTATGGAAAAAATTTAGAGTACTTTCATTTAGAATTGATAAAGGTAGACTGGAAGGTAGTTAAATTAGAAAATTATATACGTAAAGTCTATAATGAGTTTATAACAATAATGAGAGATTTGTTGGATAAATGTATCCCCCTCAAAAGGTTCTTATAAACTCAAAAGACTATAAACCTTGAATGTCGTGTAGCTTAGTGAGTGCATGTCATAAAAAGAATCACTCGTATAAAATTTTCATTACAAATAAATCAGCTGTAAATGAAGCTAAATACAAGCGTAAAAAAATAAACTTTCTTCAATATTAAGATATTGCGAAAGGAAATATTTTTCTGAATTGTTAGTAAATAATAGAAACAATCTAAGAGAAACTTGGAATAGTCATTAAAAGGGGTAAAAGTTATGATCCCATACCAGATAAATGCATCAAGGATAACAGAGAAGTGGTTAGTGGGGTAGAAAATATCGCCCAAGAATTTAACAAATTTTTTGTGGGTACTGGTCCAAAATTTGCATCCAAAATTCCAAATGTAAAGGATGTTACTTTCTTTGATAAAAAACAAATCACTCAACCTTTTTTATTCACCCTGTTGATCAAAATGAAGTGATTAGGGTTGTAGCAATCCTGTAAAATAAGGCATCAAAAGACTATAACGGTTCATCATTGAAACTAGTAAAAATATTGCTCATCTCATCAGCTAGCCATATTTGTATTCTTTCATTTTTCTCTGGTGTTTTCCCAGATGGTATGAAACTCGCGAAAGTTTTACCGTTGTTTAAAAATGGTGATAAAAAGTGTCTTAATAACTATAGGCCTGTATCTCTTCTCCCTCAGTTTTCCAAAGTTTTACAAAAATTATTCGAGAAAAGACTACAAATGTTTGTCGGTAAGCATGAAATTCTTACAAATAGTCAATATGGCTTTCGGTCATCTAGATCGACTAATCTTGCATTGAAAGAACTAATCGAAGAAACCAGTAACTCTTTAGACGAAAAGAAGCATATCATTGGCATTTTTACTGATCTTTGCAAACCTTTCGACACTTTAAACCATAGCATATTGCTACAAAAATTGGAAAATTACGGGGTGTAGGTCCCAAATGGTTAGTTATTTGAAAAATGGAAAGCAATTTGTACAAATAGATGATACTGTTTCATCGTTATCGGACATAATTTGTGGAGTGCCTCAGGGATCTATATTAGGACCATTGTTATTTATTATATATATTAATGATATCTGTAACGTCTCTGAAATTTTGAGATTCATTTTGTTTGCAGATGATGCGACTATTTTTAAAAGAGGTGAGAATTTAAAGGATTTAACCTCCTTGACCAGTGACGAATTATGTAAATTGCAGATATGGTTCAATGTAAACAAGCTTTCGTTAAATGTCGAAAAAACTAATTATATTGTGTTTAGCAATCATAGAGATCTTGTGACAGATTCATGTAATGTAACTATTAATGGCCAGAAAATTGAAAGTGCCAAATTTTTGGGTGTTATAATTGATGAAAAACTAAGCTGGAACAAACAAATAACCAGAGTATCAGAAAAATTATCAAATTCACTCGCCATCATGTATAACGCTAAACCGTGTATAGATAAATCTTCATTATTGTCAATTTACAACCCAGTGTTCTTGCCGTATCTAACCTACTGCTGTGAAGTGTGGGGAAATACTCACAAAACTAAGACTCAAATACTGTATATAAAGGAAAAAAAGCGATCAGAATAATAAATAATGTTGGCTTCTATGACCATACCAATCCCTTGTTTATAAGTTGTAATCTGCTAAAATTTGATCTATTTCTAGTTTTAAATTTCATTTGAACAAGTATTTTCTCTTGTCGTATGATGATGTTAATTAACTGCTAATCTGCACGAACGTAGCGTTTCAAACATAGCATTTCCAATTTAGTATTATTCACTTGGACTATTTTTACACCGTCTTTTTACCATATGTTATATATTTTTGTATATATGTATTTTACATGTATATATGTATTGTGCATGTATTGTATTGAAATAAAAATTAGCATAAACTACCATCAACCAATCAATCAATCAATCAATAATCGGAACTTTCTTAACATGTGTATACAATCTCCAGTGGCATTTTTCTATTGTATACAAACCTGTCACATCTAACACCTATCAGTACAAATATGTTTTACAACACCTACTTTCTCTGAAATACCCCCCCCCCTTTCCTTAGCCCCCCCCCCCCCCCTCCAACCATCCACTTTATTCCCACTTTATTTATTATGCGCTCGTGTACATAACTAACATCATCCTGTAATTTAAGGTACAGTCTGCGCTTCTGTAGGTCAGGATATATTTAATTGAAAGGCAAAATATGTCTGTTTTATAACAGTGACATAGCAGTTTCTTTCTGTGGTGCATTCACATCTTTTAACCACTTCTTTCCACGTCTCCGTCAGTGCCATCATCCCCATACCCCCCCCCCCCCCACCTGCATACGCCTATCCCCCCCCCCCCGAAAAAAAATAATAAGTAAATAAATAAAACTCACGTTAGGCGCGAACGAGTAAGCGTAAACTGTCATTTGGAACTACGGTCCAAAAAGTTTTTTTTTTTCACCGAATTCTGGAAGTTTTCCTTTTATTGTTATTTTTCCAGAAAAATGAAATTTGGCACATTTCTAGTCTGCTATGCGAGCTTGTGCTAAATGATCTTCTTAATTACGTATGCCGTCATCATATGCGTCTTATGACGTCATGCTTATTCAAAGCTTAATATTTCAAAAAATACATACTACTGAAAGTACTGTAAAAAAATAATCTCATTATTTTTTTGCTTCAGGGCCAAGTTCCACAGGACAAAATCTGATAGTTTTTGGCATGCACAGTGCAAACGCTATACAACAACCGGCGTGTGGCCAGGTCACCTTGGTTACAAACCGAGTAGGCGATCAAAGAAGTGGTCCGATATCGTACAACGTGTGGGTATAGAGATATTTGTATATCGTTGTTAATATTAGTGGAATGGAGTACAATCTTGAACAGCAAGAGCACAATTTAATTTAGCAGGAATCATGTAAAATGTTAAAATTACAGCATCAGGACTTCTGAAACTTTTTATTTTCAGGATATGAAGAACTTAATTACATTTTTTTATAGATTGACAGGTGTCCTCTAACGAAAAACGCTTGTCCTCTAACGAAAAACGCTGGAACGCATATGTCACTGACACTTGCACAGTCCGTGCAATGTATCTGTTCTTTTCATAAAATGAAACCGGTATGTCACATGTAGATATTAAATATAGCTAAGTAAAATTTTAAAAATTAATAAATTAGAATAACAGAATATAGTAACAATGTACTTAAAATGTTCATTTCACTATGTAAATTACTTACATTTTGAATTCAATCCCATTTTTCTTATTTATTTTCAAGGGTAAAGCAACCAAAACCACCGATTGAAACAAGAGCGCAGTTTTAATCCAGCCACCAATGGGACGAATGTCACGAAATGGTTAATATTTCCTGTATCAAAAAGATTTCATTCTATTTATACCATGTCTATAAATTTGCACATATGTATATGCAAATCAATGTATATTAAACTTATAATTCCTTATATAGTGGAGCTTTTTCATATTTGAACAAACTGAATGTTATAAAACCGAACAGTATCTTTTTTATGAACAGCAGGCAGCACAATGGGCCCCAAAATGAACCTATGGCAGTGGAGACATTCTGTAACATTCTGTAACAGATAAGTGTGTAAATGTGTATGTGTCTCGAATATTACAGCCTATTTTGCCCGGTGGCATCCCCCTCGATTGGCATCCCCTACAACTTTGAAGGTTGTAGAGTACGGGTAACAACTAGTAAAATTTGGAACATATAAGTACAGGACTAGTTTGGCATGGTAGAAATAGTTCAGTACATTATAACTTCTGAATGAAAAACGTTTCTTCAAAGGCATTTTTTTACAGTTTCATTTTAAAAAATCACTACATTCAAATTTTGTTTATGAAACATGAATTAGTTAGGAATTTTATTTTGCACTGGAAATGTACATGAAGTCCCTTCAGAGTTAAGTAAAGACAGGCAACCGAGTGAATTCACCGAGTGAATTCACAGCATGAAGTAATAATTTTCTAAATTTCCAGTAGCTATTCAAGTTCCAGATAGGAACGAAGATCTTTATGGCGATCAATTTGATCAGAATAATGTAAATGTAAGTACAAATCTTGCAGCTTAAATGGCTGGTGATAAATATGTTATACATTCACACAGATGAACTAAGTAACTAATCAACGTAATTAAAAGTTATTTCAATTTTTTTTGCATCACTGCATCGAGAAATGCTTTACTGGGTAATATTTATCATTGCATATAAAGTGTATACGAAATATGTATATAATATTTATATATATAACAATTAGGGGAAGCAACTGGTAAAGTCTTCGAAGAAAACCGACCGACGAGTTTTCCTTCCCAATGTCAACGTTCAACGGCCACTCAGGGCAGATGCCGAAGGAACTAGGGTTAGTCTTGACAATTTATATGCATGTCAATTAGCCCAAAGAAAAGACCGGATAATATCAACGTGATGGTTCGAGGGAGCGGGGAAGAGTTTTTTTCATTTTCTTCAGTTTATTATTTCAGTTTCAGCTTCCCTATCTGTGGGGCGAAAACATAGACGCAAAAGATCATGCTTGAATCTTGCGAGTTTTCCAGTCCTGCAAGACAGCAGCTTCCGACAAGGAATCATTGGAGCTGGTGGACAATCTTCGCCTATCATCCACCGCCTCGACCCAGTACATGTGGTCAGCCGCCGGTGGTGAACGTCTTCTTTAGAGACCCTCTGTGTGTCTGGATGCCTTACAGACTTTGGAAGGTAATATATATATATATATATATATATATATATATATATATATATATATATATATATATATATATATATATCCATTTCAACATACATGGCGAGTTTGAACCCTCTTCTTCAAGGTGGAATGATGAAACAAAATCCCTGATGCTTCAGCTGTTCGTTTCATTACAGGCAGTACTTAAATGCGCCGAAAAGAAATCCGAAATTCGTGCTTATACTCTTGTATATTTTTCGTTTAAAAATAATTAAAATTTATTAATAAAGGTACATTCCCTAAGAGGTAAAAATGGCTATTCTATTATTCAATATCATAATTATCAGAATTATTTGCTTCCACAGCAATTTAAAGGAGATTTTCGAAGGTTCCAAATGAATGAGATTTCCTACCAAAATTTATTTATTCAGAATCCTACTCCGCACACTCACATCTCAGTTTACTGAACCTCAAACCTTACTTTTTGTGTTGAGTTTTTGGGTGTAGAGTTTGCGAAATTCTGGATAAATAAAATCCCCTGTTTGAGTACTTAAGTGAACAGTTAGTTACATGATTTGCTAAACAACACGACCGACCATTAGCGAGTTACATTGTGTCAACATTAAAGACTATTAAACTCTGAATCATACAAAAATTGCTGCATGACTTCTCTTCTGTTTTATAGAGCTAAGAATATTTTTAATTAATTATACTTTTAAGTAGTTTTTTTATCGCAAGATCTCCTCATTATAGATCAGAGAAATAGTGACGGTATATTTTGGCAGTTTGAGTTCAAGATGGAAACAATGTAGGTCATTTTAAAAATAGATATGTATGAAATGCCCTATAGAAAATGTTCTGCATGATTTTAGAAATAGAAAAAGAAGCTAACATTTATGAAGGGTGCAAACTTATGTATTTTTCGTATTCACCAATAACAAATGAAGTGAATTCCATACTCGTCAAATTAAAACTAGTACGAACCACAGGAGTCTCAAATGGTTTCTTTAAATTTATGCTACAATGGTGAGTGATCTAAGATTTATACTTACTGACTGAATTTGTTACTGACCATGGATATTGTGGGGTGTCAAAGCTTTACCCTGTTTAACTAAAACGTTTACCCCTTCTCCGTATGCATCATGTATATAGTTCCCTTTTTTAGGTGCTGGTTTGTTTGTTAGTTAGTTATTTGATTACTTTAACGACACCGCCAACCTATTGCAGGTCATATTGTGTCATTCCTGGTAAGTTTGTCGCATTTATACTTTGTTTGGTGAAGCGCTACAACGATGCCCGTGTTGAAATCCCCTCTGTTCTCTATGTAGACAGGGATTGCTGCGCTCTGGAAGGTGTTACCAAGACAAAGGTTGCATTTCAGAGGTGGAAAGACCTGAAAGTCCGCCTTGACATCTGGCATTTTACGAGACACATCGCAGCTGGATGTACAACCGACACCTACCAGCTCTATGGCATCTTCATGTCGAGGCTATCCGACTGCATTTTCGAGTGAGATGTACAGGATGTCCACGAGCTAAAGCGTGCAAAGCCGCTTGAGTCTTAGGCTGAAGGTGTCATCGGTCTGACCGACCAAGACTTGTATCGTCGCATCGACGAAACCTTCACTGCCGCCGTCGGACACGTGCTGTCAACCCGCCTGTTACTTCGCCTGCTGCATGAGATGGTCATCCCGCGTGGGCGGGACTCTTGAAGTGTCCCTCCTGGATACGTAGCGGAGCTGGCGGATATTGGAAAAAAGAGCAACAGCACATAAAGTGCATTCAGGACTCCGAGGGTGTGCCGCCCTACACAAAGACCGGCACAGCAAAGAAGGGTGATGTCCGGTTGAATAAGTAAGTAAGCCCGTGTAGACCAAAGTGTGTCTAAACCATTTCTATGTCCGGTTGAATTTGTAGAGATAACGTGAATCCACTGCCCTCGAGTCATTCCAACTCCAACCGAGTCGTTTCAAACCATGTTAAAAATATCGTTTTAGCATGCAGTAGGACCGGACAGTGTCAGTTGTTATGACACGGTCGACAGGCTGAGTTTCCTCTTTAAGCTGCCAGAAGAGGAAGGTCTGCACCTTACGGGTGAGACAGTCGACATAATTACAGAATACGTCTGGATGAGAGTGACAAGTCGAAGCTGCCGTACGCGGCCAGCCATCAAGACGTCCTTCGCCAAGGCCGCCTTAGAGCCTTTAAGTCAAAGTCGGACACTGTCGTAGGCATGAAAAGTAACAAAAGATAGCACACACTTGCATTAAGGATTATTGCATGTGTGTAGTGTGCGTTTGCAGCAGATAAAAATAAAAAAATATTAGTTTTTCTTTTATTAATCTGTGCTTTAAGATGTTATAAGCATTTCCAGCAACAGGGTACAGGGAGCAAAAAGTGGTTTATTGAATTTATGGGACGATGTGCAGATTGGTAACTTTGGCCAAACTGAAAGTGGACAAAGCCCTGGTGATTAAGCTCTACAAGGCGAATCCATCTCCAGTGAAACAAGAATCACGATGGACTGGCATTCTTCGCCAGTGAAAGCGTGTTCGGGAGCTGGTCCTGATTAACGACCGGGTCATGGACGAAACGACGTTCCAGCTAGTGACTTTGAATCAAACTAAATTGGCAAGTGGCAAGTTTTGTTTTAGATGAAATTAGAAAATATTTTGTACCTAACCTGAAGTATAGGTTTGATAGAATGTCTATTTAAAAAAATCTCATACTCGCAGACTCATATATATGCAAAGTTAGTTAGTTATTTGATTGGATTAACGACACCGCCAACCTGTTGCAGGTCATATTGTGTCATTCCTGTTAACTTTGTCCAATTTATAATTTATTGATTAAAAATGATTATAAAATAAAATCTTTAATATACTAAAAAATATACTAAAAATTGACTTAATATGCAAAACAATGTATACTAAACATGAATTGTTTAACATGAAACATGAAAAAAAAACAAAGTGTGATTATAAGATTTCATAAGATGTTGTTTAATGAGTTCCCACTTCTCTACTTTGACAGGCAGAACTCTATGGAACCAGCTTTGCTATTGCAAAGAATTGACCTGCCGCCGGTTCTGCCCCTACATCAACTGGAAAACGCAAAGGAGCAGGAAAAAATCAAGTTACGCAGCCCTCTCGGGATACGTAGACTGCCGCACGGAATAAACAACCGTCGAGCAATGCCCACATTGTGGTCCGCCCCATTGTTGGTCCTGATGCAAGCATCACGACTCCATCCGGTGACATCATTGCTCCTTCCGGTGACTTATCTGTCCCTTCCGTTGACATCACCGTACGTTCCGGGGTCATGGCTACCCCTTACGAGATCATCACAGGCCCTTCAGGTGAGATA
This sequence comes from Protula sp. h YS-2021, assembly GCA_949752745.1. Lineage (NCBI taxonomy): Eukaryota > Metazoa > Annelida > Polychaeta > Sabellida > Serpulidae > Protula > Protula sp. h YS-2021. Next base: position 28,223,829 of record OX457026.1, on the reverse strand, counting down.
GCTGCTCAATCCGAGGACATCACTGGCGCTTCTGGTAAGGTAGCTATTCGCTCGGATACCCCCCCCCCCCTTCGCCTCACATCACTGGCTCTGCGCGTAAGATACCTGGCTCTTCCGGTGACGTTTCTATCCCTTCCGCTGGCCCTTTCAACCAAACGCCGTCTACACAGGTCATAGCCACAATCCAGACAAAGTGAATGGTGAAAAACGAGGAAAATGGAGGCAGAAAGCGGAGGTCTAGAATTCAAAAGAAAAAAGTACGAGAGGAAGCAAGTGAAAAATTTGTGTAAAAAGCGCGGCAAAGATTCAAGTTGCCAAACTCGCCACAGTAAATTTCAACGTAAAGTATTGTGCCCAGGTATTGCCCAAATGTCGCGCGAAGAATGGTTTTCAAAAATAAATTGAAAACTACAAACAAATAATTTATGCATGTTCCATCCTCTATAAATAATGCACTATTTGATATATTTTGCCTTTAAAACTGATTATGTATTCTGCCGCGCTATAGTATGACAGTATGTTTTTTTGTAAAATAGGATTTGTGAACAAGTGACCTTCGCGATGTACAACTTAACTGTTTTTTTTTTTGTTGCCGTGAATTATGTTATATAAAGTGGTAACTTCTTTAGTTTGGCATGTGCTGACTGTACGGCTGACCCTCCAAAGAGCGGAAATATGGGTTTTCAAGTTTTCCATACAGTAGGTATATTATGTTAAACATAACAGGTTTTATACATATATTTCAAAGAATATTTAGTCAGTATTCGAACCTCCAACCTTCAGATCATCAGCATTCTTCCCCTTTCTTCCCCTCGATCAACGACGGTTATGGGGAAATATACGAGTATACGAGTGTATACTTTATTGTCTGAGCGCCTTTTATAGTGGAGGTAGGGATTCGGACTCCGTACTTCCTGATTACTTCCTGTCTTCCCCCTTCTTCCCCTTTCTCCCTCCCCCAACCACCAGTTTTTGCATATTTTTCATTTAGTTCTGTCTCTCGCGGAAGTCGAACCTTGGACAGTTGCATTGGGACTGCATTTCAAGGACGAAAAATAATTTCAGGTTTTCAAAAGAAAACAGTCATTGGTAACATTGTAAAGCATTTAGATATAATGCGTATTTACGCAGAGAGATACATTGCCGCTACGTCTGCTCTGCAAAAACGGAAGAATTTTGTTACCAAAGATCGGATCAGAATGGTTCGACCAGCGGAAGATGATTTTTCTGATGAGGAGGACCTAGATAATGATGACATCAACTTCACCAAGAAGACTTTCAACGCAAGGGATGGAGACAAGAAACCTATCGGAAGGTACGATGATCAACAAATAAAATGCTTCAACTGTGGAGGTGTCGGTCATTTTAGGAAGAACTGCCCAAGCCGGGCTAATTTAAACTTCACAAAGTCTCCTTCTGTGGGCAAGAAAGAGACTTTCGAAACAGAACCGAAAGAAACTGTCCAATAGATTCTCGTAGTTTCCCTGATCTGTCGTATTCGGACTACGAATCAGGAGAAGGAGTAGAAGGAAAGGAAGAAGAAATAGGTAAAAAGGGAAAAGAAAAGGTGATATCACGATCTTTGATGGTATCTGGCTTAATCTTTTCTGATTCTGATATTCAAATCGATGAGAAGGACTTAGCTCCAGAACCAAGATATCGTCTGGAGAGACCTTAGAGGGAACGAAAGAGACCAGATTTTTACGGAAACAGAGTCTCAGACGACGATTTAATGTTATGGAAATAACATGCATTTCGGGTAGCGTGTAAGCTTTCTTTGTTCAAGCTTATCAGGGATTAGCGACCCTACCACGTAGCTACAGTGACCAATTTTTCCGTTCCAAAGTATTTAATAAAAATTTTGGTTTCAATCATTTCTATAAACAATAAGAAAACACAGCATCTTCTAATTAAAATTATTAAAATTCGGGATATCAACGTCTGGCGTGTAGTGGTGGATGTTGTTTCACAAGAACACAGAGTAAATGTAACACCAGCAGGTGCTTGTAAATATCGTCTGCTTACTCTTTGATCTTTAACCGGGAGAATTTGTGATTGGCTACCAGCTTGTTTTGAATGTTTCCGTGACGTGATTAGCAAGCCACGCGCTATTCAAGCTTTCTTTTCGATTATGGCAGAATTACAGGCAGAAACTGACCCCCGGGAACAGTCCGGTGTGGTCAGCTATAAATTTCTTTTGTGCGCAACCAGACTAGTCTCTCTCGGTGAAGTGGAGTTACGTCAGGTGGAGGATCCACTACACAAGAGCAGAGCGATAGGTTTTTGGCGGGCGAAGAACAAGGAGTCGTACAAAGCCCAGATCATGCTCCATGATGGGACGAGGGCGCCATTTACACAGCCTAGTCAGGAGCCAGGGAACACGCCCCTGGAGGGCGAGTTGAACTCTATGGTGTTCAAGTCTCGGGGAGCCAGGTCCCGAGTTCAGCCACCGCGAGTGGATAAGCTGCTGGTGCCGGTTCGGCCGGATATGGTGCGAGTGGTGCCTAGAGTTGCAGGAAGAGGGTTTCTCTCCTTACAGAGACCGGCAACACCAATGGAAAGACTGCCCGGTCACCGGGAATTTCTCAACCGGGACAAGGTGAGTAGATCTAGGTCGAGTTCTCCCCTGAGAAAACCATCCCGTAATTTATGTGGGGAATGTGGGAGAAATTTTCTCCAACAAAAGAGGGTGATTTACAGAAAACAAGACATTTTTCGGGGGTTCATACTATGAAAAATGTTTGTCTTGTATGTACCATCTGTAGTTGTCACTTTACCGGAGCTAGGGAATTCCAGGGTCACCTTACGGTCAAACATTTCCTAGAAATTGGTAAAAAGGAAATTCCCGATAAGGATGACTGTGTGCCCTCTGCTCTGGTGAAAGCAGAGTTGATAACATATACGTAGATACCGTTCTGTCGTGTCTGCTTTTATTCCAATTTCAAATTGTTTAGCCACTGGCTAGGTTGTTGGTGCCCAAATCATATTCCTACCCCAGGGGTACCGGCAGATTATGAGGGGATATTTTATTGGAAGCCACCAACTATTCGGGAGGCGAAATACGATTATGTGGCCCCAATCCCGAAGGCTTTCATTTGCAAGGGGGTGGGTCGAGTGATTATTAATGGGAGTTCTAAGATTAAAGAAGTTAAGAGGGACGAGAAACCTGAGGATAAGACAGTTCCATTAACTCCGATGTCGACCTATCGTTTTTGATATCGCAAGATCCATTACCTCTGCATCTGTGCGGAAAAGCCGTATCCAAAGAAAATCAAGACAACACATCATGTGAAAATATTTTGGATTTTTCTTTCACTCTCATAATCCTTTGATAACGTTGGAGCCCTACAATAGCCTATTAGGGGTTGCTAGTACAAAGAAAACAGACCCTATTAGGAATAGCACACCAAAGGTAGGGAAGAAAAAGAAAACGCACAAGAAACAAAAGTCTAAAAATTAGTGTTCGGTCAGTCGATCAGTGCTGCAGGAGTGGACCTGGAGGGGAAGGGCTCTGATGGGGACGAGTGCGTGGTTCCGCAGGAGTTGGCCTCTGGTGGGGCATGTGGCGGTTCTGCAACCACGGAGCAGAACCAAGGAGTTCCGGAGGAATCGGCCTCCGGCGGGAGAATTTTAGTTTCTCCAACGTTGTTGGCGGGGTTGAGCCTTGGCACTAGGAGGAGAGGTCCCCCACCTGGTTTCCAGCAGCGCGAGAGCCATGGAGCAGAGGGTGTCTGCTGGGTTCCCAGCATTGTAACGGAACAGGTGCGGGAAACCGTCTACAGGGAGGGGAGGACAACAGTGCGGGAAGTGTCCCGCACACATATTACCCACTTTCCCCACCGGCTAAATCAAGCCCCTCCCCCCTCCCCCAGTGGTTCTGACTTTTGAGATCGTGACCTACTCTGAGCTTTTTCTCAGAGCTATGAATTGATATTAACCCGATTATGACTTCATTCTGTGTTATTTAGTGTGTTTCGGCCAGTTTTTGAGAGAGAGCGGCAAGTTGTCCAGTCTTCCATTAAAAAAATGTCATTTTTTTATATAATAGCCGGCTCAGCTGGCTGCTGTGTCCTTTGACATGGGATTCTCTTTTGTGCAACCCCTCTACTCCAGTAGTATTAGCCAATCAGGCAAACTGTGGCTTACTACCACGTGACGTCACATTTGATGACAGGTTATACGTAAACATAGAAACAATCAGCAAATCAAAATCGTGACTTTTTGTCACGTGGTTTACTCCATTGGATTACTTTAGCAATGTTATCTGGCTCTGACCACGCATTTTTAGTGCAACTTTATTAGCAAATCAAACTCGGGGTTTGCTACTCTATGGGATTGCTTTAACTATATTAGCCCCGATCGTCCATTCATGTTATTTAATCTGGTAGTAAAGTGTAAATAAAAAAACTAGAGAGGGCATCTGACCTTCTCCATGTTTGACATCAGTCTGTTTGTCAGTTTGGTTTAAAAAACAAGAAATAATCTGTCGTATATGTATATCCTGCATAAACTCGCATATGTTTGAATACATGTTTCGATGGCAAAAATAGACCTAAATTAAAAAAAAAAAAACTATTATCATGAATTTTGCGTGTTCGCTGCCGTTGGTGTTTGCTTTTCTTTTCCAGTGGTTCGACTGCGAGTGCTTCTATCGAAAGATTGATAAAGAGCCCAGACTCGTTGCATTAAAAAATGTAAATATGTATTGAATGTTAAACTAAGTTGATGAATTGTATTTTTGGCACCTATGGGTGGGATGTGTTCTCGATAGGCCCAGTGAATGTGGGTGTAGGGCCGCTTGGCGTGCGGAGAGGCCCCTCGTACCAGAATGTGTGATTTCTGGTATTGCAGGCTACTTGAGCGACGCTAGCGTTATGATCAGTTAGGTATGAGGAATAGTTTGTTGGAATCTATGGACGGGATGCGTTCTCGATAGAACCAGTAAATGCGGGAGTAGGGCCACTTGGATTGTGGAGAGGCTCCTCGTACCGGAGTGTGTGATTTCTGGTACTGGATGTTTTTACTTGAACTTAGCGTTAAATGTGAAAAGGACTTTTGAACGGTATATTTGGCAGCTATGGCAGGGATGTGTTCTCGATAGCCCCAGTAAATTCGGGAGTGGGGCCACAAGGAGTGTGGAGGGGCTCCTCGTACCGGAATGTGATTTCTGGTACCGGAAGTAGCGTATTAGTCACAAATTCATTCTGTTTCGAAGCGAAATCCATTAATTTGGTTATATGATTCCATAACTACTAAATTCATGTCGTTTGCAACGAGTCTATCGCTCAGAACTAGTCTACCGGACGTCTACTGGAATCCACTACAGTGCCTTCATGTGACATCGCTGCGATACTTGCACAGCATTTTTGATTGTGATTTTCATGATGTGTTCGACGCAATCTGCTGATTCGATCTGCAACCAGATCCGCTTTCACATTACCAGATCTGCATTTACATAGACTAACGGAACATTTCTGTAATCTGAGTACAGGAACTCTAAATTTAGAAAGAGCTTAATGGCTAAATTGGTGTGAGTGAATCATTCATTTCATATTGCTAATTAAATTTATTTTAATTATGGACAATTTAATTTAAACAAAAAAAAACAGAGAGAAAAGGAATGATGGGATGAAGTGAGCTTAGAAAAATCGAATTTTTCGTACTCATTTTTAATGGATAAATGTTTAGGTGACATTTTCATTGCTTATACAGTAGCATTGCACCCCCCCCCCTCCCTACTTTGTTCTTTCTTTCTTGCTCTGTAGTACAGTTTAATAGTACTGTTTAATAGTACTGTTTAGTATTATGGAACAAGTTTTCTCCTTCTTTCTTGCTCTTTAGTACTGTCTAGTATTATTGAACAAGTCCCTCCTCCCCCCACCTTTTTACTTAAAAACCCGTTGTTTCTGAAAATGTATATAAAATAATTTTGATCGTGGATATAAAATCATTTTGATCGTAGATATATTTCGATAATATCTGCACATCGTTATTCTCAGGTTATCAGTATTGTTAGATATATTTTAGCAACATGCATTTAATATATATCTCAGGATATCTAGCATGTATTTCTAGTTATGTTTATTAAAGTGATTTTACTTTTATATCTCAGTATTAATTAGAGATAGGGTTGCCACGATAGTCTTGGTAGTTATTTAGTATTGTTGCGTTGGTAACCAGTATCAGTCTCAGTGTGTCTCCGTACTGAATGGTTAGTTAGTTAGTTTAATGATATGTTTAACGACACGACTGACCCTTAGCGGGTTACATTGTGTCAGAACATGTCAGTAATCAGTGACTAGAAGACAATGCTACAAGTTAAAATCAAGGTAAGCTAAAACCATGTATATTCTAAAACCATAAAGTAGAAAACGACTAGAAATACTGATACAGGTTGATTTCTTTAAAAAATTGTATAAATTTGCTAGGTTCTACTTCATCAAAGAGCTGCCTCAAAGAGTCAGCTCTGAAATGACGTGAGCGGGTGTCTTGGAAATCGGTACAGTCTATTAAGATATGTTTAACGGTGTAAGGTTCCTGATACCCGACACAGTCGAGTGCCGGGTCGCCTCTTATAAGATATTTGTGGATGATATATGCATGTCCTACTCTGGCTGTATGCTAAACCATTTCATCTCGCACAGTGTTAGGTGGCGGGGGTTTTTGTCCGACTAAGGGGTTTGTTTGATACAGCTTGTTGTTTCTTTGTTTGTTCCATCTTTCTTGCCACAATCTTTTTGTGTATCTTGTGATGTGATATTTAAAATCGGAGGCTGGTATGAGCATATCGATACAATTATCATTTAGAGCCTCTTTTGCGGCTTTGTCGGCTATCTCGTTTCCTCAGATACCCACGTGACTTTGAACCCAGCAGAACACTATGTCAAGGTCAAAGATAAGTGGGTTTGATATTTGTAGGTTTTCAATTAATTGCAGGACGGACATAGATTCCACGCATAACTTAAACTTTTTTATCTTCACTATCTGGATAGCGAGATATAGAGCTTTAATTTCGGCTGAGAAAACAGAAGAACCATTTAGAAGTCTTGTTTTCAAAGTGTTATTTTCAGTTACAACGGAAGCCGACGATTTGTTGTCGAGCTTTGAGCCGTCCGTGTAGACGAAATGATAGTCTTTAAATTCTTCCTTGCTATCTGCAAAGTTTGATCGAAATAGAAAGGGCCTAGTTGTCTCCTTTGCATAGAGCGAAAGGTTCTTTAGTACCACAGGTTTGGTGAGTTTCCACTGTGGTAATTTTGGTACTCTGTATTTGGCAATTGACTCTGTGGTGATGTCAGCATTATCAAGTTGAGGCTGAACCCTTGCTCCAAATGGAGGTATTACGGTAGGGCCTCTTTAATGGAAGCGAGAAAAATCTGATCCAAAGACTGAGTTGTATGTGGGATTCTTCTTATTTGTATAAAGCTTTGTTGCGTACTGGATAGCGAGTTTAACTCGACGAATGTTAAGAGGCTGCTCATTTGCCTCCACATGGAGGCTTTCTGCTGGTGATGTTCTAAAAGCATTTAGACACAGTCGTAAACCTTGATTTTGTATCGGGTCTAGTCAGTTTTAGCCACCATGACTCAGTCTCCTGCTCGTGGTACATATCTTTACATGTCGCCCCAAATGATGCTGGACCATGTACGGTGTACGTTTACCTGCGATATAACTGAAACCACCACTGAAATGTTTACAGGAGTCGACTTTTGGAAGCTGCCCTCAAACTTAACAAGATTCCAAAGTAACCTCATGTGAAGCAGACCAGAAGTAAGGCTGAGCCAACCGCTCTGTTGAAGTTGAAGTCAACTGACCCGGATGTGTACAATGCCATAGCAGTAAGTGCTGCGTATGATCAGTCAGGAAGACCGGTACAGGTTGCAAAGTTATAGTACTGCAAAGTATCGTATTGGACACATGACGATTTCATAGCTGCGTTACAAAATCGAAGTGATAGCTTCATAATCAAGTACTTTGTTTTAACATCATAGCATTGATTTATTACTTTGACTTAATAATAAAGTATTGAGTTGTAACACCGAAGTAACGACTTACTAACACGGTTCTCGCACATGCCATATGGTATTACCAAACTATATTACAACACCACAGTAATGATTTTCTAACACGGTTTGTTTGTTTATCTGGTGTTTAAAGTCCCGTTCACCAACTATGATAGGTACATTGGGACGCATTTGTTATAGGAACAAGTTGTAGACAAAGAAGGAAGAATGAAGAAATAGTAAAAGAAGGGTTAGAAAGAAATAAATTACGATTCGTCGCCTTACGCCATGTACGGAACAGAATGCAGTGGGCGTATTCTCAACCAACCCACAATGGGACCATTCCAAAGACTAACTCCAGGGTTTTAAGTGGCGGGGTCTTTATTACTACGATCAACGTGTGGACATGGGAGCATCCCCGTCGTGTCAGAATTTCAAAGCACTTAGTAAGTCCTTCCACTGGTTACTTACTGGTTACTTACTAATCATTTTGGCGTACAATGAGTCCCACATATTTTGGATGACTTCACCCTTTTTGGTCCGGTCCACTCGTCACACAGCCTCAAAAACCTGCAACTATTTTCAGCTTTATGCAAAATTCTAAATATTCACATAGATGATAATAAAACAGTTGCGCCTACTACTACGACATTTTGCACGGCATCGAAGTTGCTACATTAAAAATAGAAGCCCGTTTAGCTGACGATAAATTGGCATCAGCGCGTGAACGCTTAAGGCAGGTCATGGGGAACAGAAAATGCACATTACACCAGTTATAGTCACCGACTGGATTTCTTAGCTTTTGTTGTAGGGTCGTGAAGCCAGGACGAGATTTTTATGCATGTAAATCAGTTTGTTTGGTGTTTGACATCCCGTTCACTAACCAGGATGGGTATATTGGGATGCATTTGCCAAAGGAACAAGTGGGAAAAAAAGAAGGAAGAATGAGGAAATGAGTAAAAATGAGAAAAAATGAGAAAGAAATACCGACTCCTCGCCTCTTATGCCTTGCACGGAACAGAACGCAGTATGTGTATTCTTAAGATCCCCCCCCCCCACCCCACAGTGGAGGATAATCAGTCTAACGAAGGGTATTTCCATGAAACACTTTTATATAACTCTGAAGCCTCAAAAGACATTAAAACATGGGCGATTTTCTTTGACAGCTTCAACAGGCCTTCAATACTCCAAGAAGAACGGTGGTTAAGTTCTAAGGTAATACATCTCTATTCGGACGATACGAAACCGAAAGGCTTCTCCGTTATTTTGAAGAACCAATAGTGTGCCGATCTCTGGTCACAGGATGAGGATTTAATATTACCATTCTTGAGCTGTACGATGCTGGGTTATCCTTGCTCCTTTGGAGCTATTATTGAGAAATAACCATTTGCTCTACTTTTGCGATAATATGTCTGTCGTAGAAATCCTAAAAAGCACTCTTCTAAAGACACACTGATTATGGCTCTAGTGCGAATTTTCGTAAATAACTGTCTAAAATTTAACGTTATGGTTCGCCTGAAACATAAAATAACGCTTCATAATACCAAAACGGATCTCCTCTCTCGTCTGCAGTTTCAGCGAGTAAAAACCCTAAATCCAAAGTGTATATTTTCGAGCCTCACAAATCAAGTAAGTAAGTAATTTTTTTAATGACACCTTCCAGCCTATGTAGGCCATACTGTGTCTAAACCATTTCTATATTCTCATGTCATTTAAAATTTATCAAACAAATTAATTTCCTTTAAAAATTCAATAATTTTACTACTATCTACAGTGAAAAAAAGTGTCGCCAGCGACTCCACATTAAAATATTGATTCCTTGTAAAACTAAAATCAATACAGTCGAGTAAAATATGTTTCACTGTCAAAGGTTCCTGACATCCTATACAAACTGGTGCTTCTTCTCCTTACTGGTCTTCTTCTCGTTTTAGTAAATAACTGTGTGTAATATATGTATGCCCAATTCTTGCTCTACGAATAATGCTATCAGTTTTAACATTTTCCAAACAGCTCTGTTGTTTACCGATTAGCGGTTGAATCCTATGTAATTTATTATTGACTGTGTTATCCCATTCTTCTTGCCAACACTTTCTTATATAGAAATTTATATTTGGCATAAAATCCGAGTAAGGAATAAAGAATGGTGTTATAGGTAACTCTAACGCTTCTTTGGCAGCTTTATCAGCCTTTTCATTGCCCTTTATACCAATATGACTAGGTATCCAACACATAACAATATATTTATTTATACGCCAATACATTTCTAAAAGCATCTGTATAATTGGGTTGTCAGTGTCACGATTTTTCATTGCATCAATAACAGATCTAGAATCCATGAATATTATAAATTTTGTTTTTTGACTAATCTTGATGTACAAAAAGGCCATATGTGCTGCACGAAGTTCTGCCGTGAATATCGATGAATAATCTGGTAGTCTCTTTTTAAAAGTATGATTGTCTGTAACAACTGCAGCACCTGCTTTTTCGTCCAGTCTTGATCCATCAGTGTATATTTGTGTATAATCTTTGAAAGATGATTTAATTTCCAAAAACTTGTTTTTAAAAACCCAAGGATCTGTCTCTGGTTTCTTATCATTAGTCAAATTTGTCAAAAATGTTGGTATTTTTAAAATCCAAGATGGTATCTTCGAAACTGTATACTCCGCAACACACTCCATTTTTTCTAAATGTGGCTTTACTCGAAATCCAAACGTGGGTATAGTATTTGGTCTATTTTCAAACAGGTCGCCATAACTTGGTGCAAATACAATTTCACGTGTCGGATTTTCTCTATTAGAATACAGTTTTATTGCGTATTGCATTGAAAGCTTAATTCTACGGTGATACAATGACGGTTCATTAGCTTCAACTCTCAAACTCTCCATTGCTGACGTTCTAAAGGCTCCCAAACATAATCTCAAAGCTTGATTTTGTATAGGATCAAGCATTTTAAGGTAAGACGGTCTCGCTGAACCATATACAGCCGAGCCGTAATCTAACTTGGATCTAATTAGAGCTCTATAAAACATCATCTTTGTATTTCTATCTGCTCCCCATGTAGTATTTGACACCACTTTTAGTAAATTGAGTGCTTTCTGGCACTTAGTTTTTAAATACTTTATATGTGGAATAAAGATAATTTTGAGTCGAAAATTAAACCAAGGTATTTTGCTTCCTTCACTACTGGAATGCAAGTTCCATCTATACTCAGTTCTGGATCTGGATGGATTATTCGTTTTTTACAAAAATGTATACAAACTGTTTTCGTTTTTGAAAATTCAAACCCATTTTCTTCAGCCCATTTTTGAATGTTATTAATACACTGCTGTAACTGACGCTCTATAACACTCATGCGTTTCCCTCGATAGCAAATACCGAAATCATCTACAAATAATGATCGATCTATGTGTTTTTTCAGAGTCTCCACTATGCTATTAATTTTAATAATAAATAAGTCACTGATAAAATGCTGCACACCCTCCTCTTGATTAAAAGGATCCGACAATGTACAACCAATTCTCACTTTAAAATGCCGATTCTTTAAAAAGTTTCCAATAAAACTTGGAAGGCGTCCTCTTAGACCCATTTTATGAAGGTCTTTTGGAATGCCATATTTCCAAGTGGTATCATACGCCTTTTCCAAATCAAACAAAACAGCAACGACATGTTCTTTCCGAATAAAGCCTTCTCTGATAAAAGTTTCTAATTAAGTAGATGATCAGTTGTAGTACGTTGGCGTCTAAAACCACTTTGTGCATTTGTTAATAATTTGTTACTTTCTAAGTACCACATCAGTCGTTCATTTATCATTCGTTCCAAAGTCTTACACAGGCAACTTGTCAGTGCAACTGGTCGATAACATTGAGGATTAGTGGGGTCTTTTCCAGGTTTTGGTACAGGAATAATTGTTGCTTCCCTCCAAGATGTCGGGAAAGAACCCTCCTCCCAAATCTTATTAAAAATGTTTAAAAGAACATTTTTACTATTTTCTGGAAGATGTTTAATGATTTGGTAATGAATATCATCAGGACCGGATGAAGTATCCTTTGCTTTATCAAGAGAATTTTTAAGATCTATTAGTTCAAATGGTAAATTATAAATTTCATCATTACTGGAAGAAAAATCCAAATTAACTTTCTCAGATAGCTCTTTAAATTGCTGAAATTTCCTTGTATAGTTATCAGATGAAGAATTTTTTGAAATATTATTTGCTAAAATATTTGCTATTTCTTTTGTGTCAGTGACTAATGTATCGTCTTGTTTCAAATGTTTCACTGTACTTATATCTTTGCCCTTAATTTTACGAATTTTGTCCCACACTTTCTTTACTGATGTCTTATTATTCAGACCAGCTACAAACTCTTGCTATGTTTGCCTTTTATTTGAACGAATTGTTCTTTTCGACACAGCCTGTAATCGTTTACATTCAAGTTTATTTTTCAGGTTAGGCTGTCTTGAAAATTTGTCCAATGCTTTCTTCCTTTCATGTACTGCTTGTTTACATTCATCATTAAACCAAGGCTTTTTCGGAAGACTTGGATTTGCAGAGGATTTAGGAATTGTTCTTGAAGCTATATCCTGTAGAATATTTGTAAATAAGGCTATTGGATCAGAAACATTTTCAAAAATTTCATTGTGAATGTTTTCATAACATAATCTGGCGAATTCAGTCCAGTCAGCTTTATCAAATCAGCCTCACAAATCAAATCAGTCTGTACACTGGTGTTTACTACATCAGTGGCAAAGAAGCAGAGCCTTTTGGTATTCTTTCAGACAACATAGAGCATGGACCATGTGCGATATGGGCGCATTTAAACCCAGTTCTCAGAGATATCCATAACATGTACCCCCAAATCAACAAAGTGCACTTTTTCTCTAATGACCTTCAACGTAGCACAAAAACAAACTTAAATTCTTCCTGTTTACGATACTTCTACCCAAGTATGACTTTAGCCAAGGTAAGAAACATTTTAAACAATACCCATTGAATAATCAGTTAATTCCTATTGCAGTTTTACAGGATTTTATAATGCACTTTGTTACTAAAGGATTGATATGAAACATAACTTAAAAAATATAAAAACCTGCAAGTATAACGTAAAACAATAAAAATTCCTTTCAGCATTAAATTTTCTATACTGTAACCAGAAATGGACTTGTTGAGAAGTATCTCATGTTCAAAATGTTCAAATTTTGTCATTTTTGTGATCTAAAACCCCTAAAATATCGCAAAATAACAAAAAACAGTTGAAAAAGTGTGGTTTTATCGTTTGCAGAAGGCCGCCGGACTTCTCAAGGTTTTTCTACACAAATCTTATTTTATTCCTCAGGTTCCTGGAACTTTTTTGCGGCCTGTCATGGGAAGGGAGCACCGGACGTTGTGGGTGCTGCTATGAATATATGTTTGTTTGGTATTTAACGTCCTGTTCACCAACCAGGATGGGAAATAGTTAAAGACTTAGAAAGAACGAAATTCCGATTAGCTGCCTCATGCGTCATGCACGAAACAGAAAGCAGTGAGTGTATTCTTAAGATTTCCCCCATACCCTACAAGGGGCGCAGAAACGTGCGGATTGCTGTTCAAGTTACTGACAGGACTAAGTGACCCTGCTTGATGCGACTCCATGGGTATGACACTGTTGGACAAAGAGCGGATGTAGGTTATCTGGGAACAGCAGCGAAAGCATGACGAATGCCTTCAGGACCTGCAAGGTGTTTCTTTTTATGTGGAACCGGGACGATAAAGAAGGACGGGATTGAGCGACCTGTTCATAGATGTGACCGCGGATAGACTTCCCTGGAGTCGTACCACCTGCCGTTTTATAACAGGTAAGATCATGACTCGGGCTACATAGGACTTCTGCGTCCTAACTTCTCAAAGAGCTTATTTTATAAACCAAGCAAGTCCAGTGAATTTCCACGCGTAATTTTTCGAAGGCCCATAGCGGTGGAACGAAGATCAAGCTTCTGAAGTTGTTGCTGGTCAATGCTGCAATTTCCGTTGCATTAGAGCAAGTTTATTCTTGCTGTGAATGAGCTAAGCACTCATGTTTTCCCCAGAAAACACATTGAGAGTTTTCAACCACCGGCGGGTACACAGGCGAATATGAGAAACGACAATTTTTTCACAACCCTCAACCCCCTCCCCCCCCCTTTCATAAAAAGAGGGGGCCTGCTAGAAAGTCTAGGAGTGAAACACAAGTTTTGTTGACGCATTACTTTAACGTTTTATCCCAGTTAACATCCGCGCATCCCACCGAACTAATGGTGCGTCGGTGGCTTGAACGCTGAGTATTCAGCGATTCAACGTGCTCAGAAACGGTAAGAGAAACAATACAAATTGAAAAGAAGCGTTAAATCTCAAGTATATGCATAAAACAATTCTATTTACAACACAGATTAATACTTGATAACTGAATAAAAGCGAGTATTTCACACAATCAAACCGCTGTCAATTCGAGAAAAAACGCTGGAAAGCACAGACGTCTTACAAAAATGACAAATCTTACAGAAAATAATGCAGCGATATTATAGTCTTTCAACAAGACAAACAAAAAAGTACGTGATTATTCACGACAGCAAACCACAGGAACGTAAGTGAATTCTTACCAAAAGCTACTGAATTCTTACCAAAAGCTACTGGACTATAACTGAGTGCTTTTTATAGTGGAGGTAGGTGGATTCGGACCACATACTTTCTGATCACTTCCGTTCTTCCCCCCTTACCCCCCCCCCCGACCCGAGACGTCACCGATTGAGGGGCAATTGCAACAACATGCCGCTAAGTCCCCCAGCACAAGGACAGGCTACCATTTTATTTGTTCACGATGCTGATAGTAGAGGAGTAGCTCCGGCGTATTCACATGCGACGCTGTATAGGAAGCGAAAGTTTGAGAGGGATGGAAAGAAGGGAAATTATTCGAGCAAGGACCTCTCCATAAAGTGTTTGAAATGCGGAGAGAGGCGAGTCGCAGGAACTGGACGGAGCCAGTATAACGGACATGCGGTTTGTTCGAAAACTGAAGGTATGAAAAGGGAAGAGTGGGTGGAGGTGATTCAAAACAGCAAAAGAAAATTGGACCGTTATTGTGGTAACACACATGTTTGATTTTAAAGATTGATTTTAGTAAAATTCAGATAGTGCACTTTTTATTCTATGTTATTTTATGTGCACTTTTTATTCAGGTGTGTGTCTCGCAGAAGTTGAACCGGGGACCGTGGCATAAAGATTGAATTTCAGGCTTCAAGGGAAAATAGTTATTGGTAACATTGTAAAGCATTTAGATATAATATGTGTTGCTCAATTGTTGCTAATTTTGTATTCAAATGTTTGTTTGATTGATTGATTAATTTAACGGCAATCCGTTAGGGTCATATTGTACCGGTTCTATGAATAATGTAAATCTAAAAACCAGCTAAATTCGA
This sequence comes from Protula sp. h YS-2021, assembly GCA_949752745.1. Lineage (NCBI taxonomy): Eukaryota > Metazoa > Annelida > Polychaeta > Sabellida > Serpulidae > Protula > Protula sp. h YS-2021. The sequence goes on along the minus strand of OX457026.1, from coordinate 28,208,401 downwards.
TTTAAAACTTACTGTACAAGTGTACTTCTTTGAGGATAGAAATAATTTTACTTGGTGTTACCTTTGTAAAAAGGTCTTTAAAACAATTTACGCTGTAATAGCGTAAACGAATGTTTTGAAAATCTACACAGTCAAGTAGAATATGCTTAAGTCAAACGTTCTTGGCAACCAGTGCAGTGCATTCTGGAGGCGCATCACCTCTCAAATGCTATCCGTGGTTGATTTAAGTATGCCCGAGTCGGGCTCTATGCATAACCATTGTGTCGTGTATATTGCCCAGAGCTAGCGACTTTTGGCCAAGTACTGGTTGAATTTGAAAGAGTTTGTTATTTCTTTGTTCGTTAGACTTTTATTGCCACAGTTTTTACATAACGTGAAATATGGGGTTTAAAGTCAGAGTACACTATGACAAGGTCAGATATGTTGGCGTTTAACGCTTCTTTAGCTGCATGATCTGCCGCTTCATTACCAAGAATACCGACGCTGCTTGGCACCCAGCAAAACACTTCGGATTTGCGTTGTTTGATAGCTGTTTCGTGGCGCTCTATTAGGTCTAGAACCATTGTGTTTGACACTTGCATATTGTCTAGTGATTGCAGGACCGAAAAAGAATCGACGTAGATAACAAAAGTTTTGTGCCTACTAATCTTGACGACTTTTATGGCTAGAGTGCCCGAACCTCCGCCGAAAAGGTGCAGGACAAGTTTGGTAGTCTAGTTTTCAGAGTATTTGATTTTATAACTATTGAGGCAGCAACATTGTTCTCAAGTTTATATCCGTCCCTGAAAATAAAATGGTGATCAAAGTGAGTTTTTTGCTAACAGCAAACCTAGCTTAGAATTCGAACGCATTTGTTTCGTCTTTGGCAAATTTGTCAAAGCTTTGTCTTTGACGGGTCTTTGTATTTTCCAAGTTGAGTATTCCGAGGCTTTTGAATTTGCAATTTGTTCGACTTTGATTCCTGCATTGTTAAGGTGGTTACGGATTCTAGTGCCAAAGGGTACGATAACCCTAGGGCGTGTGTTTAGGATTCCTGAGTGGTCAGTTCCGTACACTGCTTTATCTGCGTATAATTTAATGGCATATTGCATAGAAAGTTTGAGTCGTTGGATATCCAAAGGTTGTTCATTTGATTCAACTTGATGACTTTCCGCAGGTGACGTTCTGAAATCCTTAAAGCAAAGGCGAAGACCTTGGTGTTGTATTGGGTTCAGCATCTTTAAGTACGAGGGCCTTGCTGATCCGCAGACGAAGCGCTAACATAATCTATTCTGCATCTTATTGATGATCTATACAGTTTAATTTAGTACTGGTGTCTGCTCCTCAGTCTTGGGCGGAGACGACTCGATGCAAGTTGAGTGCCTTTTGGCATTTCCTCTTCATGTCTTTTATGTGGGGATAAAATTTAGCTTCGATTCCAGAATAATCAAAGCAATTTGTTTTCCTTCACCACAGGTACTTGAGTGTTTGATACTGGCTTTCGTTTGTTGCAAAAAGTATATGCAAACTGTTTTCGTTTGCGAAAACTTGAAACCGTTTTGTTCAGTACATTTATGAAAAGAATTTATATTTTCCTGAAAGCGACGCTCAATGAGATTCATATTCTGGCCAGTACAAGACATAGCGAAATCGTCTACAAACAGTGAGCTGTCTATTCCCTGTTTAGTTACGGCTTTGATACTTTTGATTTTAATTAGAAATAAGAGAACTGAAAGAATACAGCCTTCACGATAGCCCTCTTCTTGCTCAAAAGAATTCCAGAAAACAGAACCAAGGCGGAATTTAAATCGTCTGTCATTTAAAAACGCTAATATGAATTCAGGTAGGCGACCTTGTAGAGCAAAGACGTAAAGATCCTGAAGGACCTCCTGTATTCAACTGTGTCTGCGACTCTTTCTTCAGGTATGACTTGGTTATCTTATTCAAGTGTGCAGGTTGATTTCGGTAAAATTCAGATAAAATGAATATTTTGTTTTCAGTTTGGTACATTTTATATTCAGGTGTGTTTCTCGCTGGATTCCAACCAACGGGCCATAGAATTAAGATTGAATTTGTGACTGAGATTAAAAACATCAAAAATCTGTCAAAAAGTTTTAAAATAAAATGAAATTATTTCAATCTAAGCTAGGTGAGAACATTATGAGCGGGAAAAATTTCTTCCTCTTTCTTCCCCTGTTACAAGACAACTGTTTCCCCTACCTGGAGAGCATTCGTTTGTTGTTTCACAATGTTTCACAAATTGTTTCACAATAGTTTCACTTACAGCCAAATAAAGCACAGGCGTTGAACTTTCAACAGTGTGCGTTCCCATTTAAGCTCAAATTAGATATGTCATCGGCATATCCTCCTGGTGAGACTAGGTCGTGTTTATCGTCGCCTAGCAACGATATAAGTTTAAATCAAATACATCGTTTACGTACCAAAAGCTGCACTGCAAGTGATATTGAGGAACTTTCTCGCTTACAAGAAAATCATCATATGGCTGATGATGCTGTAAGGCTATTTATGACAAATAAACAGCAAAAAGAACATAATGAGTTCATGTTGCGGACCTTAAAATCATCCGTTACAAATATTCGTGTCAATGATACAAAAAGGACATACATACACACAACACAATCTGACTCACTTTTATCAGAGAGCTTTCAAGGGGAGAGATGTATCTCCATACAAATCCCGAATTAATGAGCTAGTTAGCGGCTCTAGCGGTGCGTTTTCGTATTTTCGTTACCGAACCCTCCTTGAAAAATCGAGTGTTCCGACCCGTACTGAGCCCCCACCCAAACCCAAAAGAGACAGCTTCTGAATTTTTCAGAACTGAAGAAAATGACGCTCCTTCGACGTCAAATGGTGGAAACAGTCCACGCAAAAACTCAAAGAGAAAAAAATCAAACAACTGCAAACCAAATAACGGCGGCAGCGGAAAGCAAATGAAACTAGAGCGGCCAGTGCACACAAAACGTAAGAGTGCAGGCTTATATTACACACTTTCAATCGATACCTACTGAAGTTTCTTGTTTTTGTGAACAAAAACAAATGTCTCCCCGACTAAACTCATGACCCCCCCCTCCCCCCCCCCCCCAAACTGAAACAAAATATTCATTTCTGCAAACATAACCTTCATTCATTGTAAAAATCTTAAAATAAACCAAACAGATGGGGGTCACTAAAACAGATATAAATGGGCATCTTTTTTCATCGGAGTCTGAAAGATGGTCGCTAAAACGGGTTTTACTGTAGGCCCCTCTTATCCAGATCTGAAGTTGGTCACTTTTCCAGTTTTACTGTACGTTGCATTTTTATCCCGGTCTGGAAGGTGGTCAAGACAGGCAGGTTTTACCGTACGTCTTTTTACCTGAATGTGGAAGGGGTCACGACAAACGGTTCTTACCTTACATCTTTTTATCCGGGTCTTGAAGGTGGTCGGGATTTTTTTTTTTTTTTGCTAACCATCATCCTCTACACGCCCCCCCCCCCCAGCCCCCAGCTATTTACTGTAGGTCCGACTATAAACACAACTCTAACCCTTTTACCCAAGGCAGCGGTAACAGTCTGTACCCTAAGTGTAGTTATAGCCATGATAGACTACCTTGTCTTCGCACATTCCCATCGGCCAAATAGCACTAGGAAGGCATTCTTCATAACTGCGCATCAGAGATGACGCACCTCGGTGGGAGAAGGGGGAGGCATTTCGTAGGCAAAATGGTGAGCTGCTCCTCATAACACAAGATATCAGACGACCCAATTTAATAGCGAAAAATGCTTCTGCACACAATGCTAATCGATACAGCTAGAGCTGCTTAGAGCTATAATACGACAATAGCATTCCATGACCTCGTAGACAACGACTCGATCATGCACCGCAACTGACACTGACCCCTGACTGAGTGGCATGTTCCGTAACAACCATAGATGAGAAATGCACAAAAAGCTCAATTTCAGGCAATAACAAATAGCAATGGACCGACAATAATGCTGTTACTGTTTTGAAGCTTTCTAAAGAATGCAGGAACACTAGAGAATCGTCGGGAAAATCTTCCGAAGTCCCCAGCGCAGTTAACACCCATGCATAGATAACAAAGCAGCCAAAAATGGGGAGGTTGGGGTGGGGGGTGGGAGGGGGGGCTGTTGACGTTATGCACCTTTCTTGATTTTCTATACGAGTTCAATAACGTTTAATAAAACCGTGTGACCTTTCCGAGGAATAACTACACCAAGTTTAAAGTCGATCCGACTTTCCGATGTCGAGATATTTTGCTTAAGAACAGATAACTTTTTACTTCTCAAAAGTTGAAACAGTCGTCTGACTGAACCAAGGAATATCCATATAAAATTTTAAGTCGATATGACTTTCCGTTATCGAGATATTATCCATAAAAGATCTGGTTCAAAATATACACATTTTTACGTGATGACGTCATACGCTTCTTTCGTTCGTTATACTCGTGAAAAATATTTAGAGTTTCTTTCGGACCCACCAAGCAATAATCCAAAGTTTCAGCTTTCTCCGGCGTCCAGCAGCTGAGAAATTTCGCACACATTTTTACGCAATGACGTCATACACCCGCCCTAATCACGTGACACGCCAAAAATTGATAGAACAGTCCGGCTGACCCAAGGAATATTCATATAAAATTTGAAGTCGATAGGACTTTCCGTTATTGAGATATTTTGCACACAAGACCTTGTTTATAATATTTACATATTTTACGTGATGACGTCATACGCCGCATTCGTTCGTTCTACTCGCGAAAAAAATATATAGCGTCTTTCGGACCAACCAAGCAACAATCCCACCAAGTTTCAACTTTCTCCGATGTTCAGCGGCTGAGAAATTTCGCACACAAGATTTTTACGTAATGACGTCATATGCCTGCCTTAATCACCTGACATGCGCTAAAAATTGACAGAACCCGCCGACTGACCCTAGGAATATTGAAATAAAAATCGAAGTCGATAGGACTTTCCGTTATCGAGATATTTTGCACACAAGATCTTGTTCAAAATATATACATATTCTGCGTGATGACGTCATACGCCGCATTCGTTCGTTCTACTCGCGAAAATAATCTACAGAGTTTTTCGTACCAACCAAGCAACAATCCCACCAAGTTTCAACTTTCTCCGATGTTCAGCGGCTGAGAAATTTCGCACACAAGATTTTTACGCAATGACGTCATACGCTTGCCCTAATCATGTGACATGCGTCAAAAGTTGATAGAACTGTCCGACCTTACCAAGGAATAATTCGATCAAGTTTGAAGTCGATCCGACGTTTCGTTCTCGAGATATCTTGCACACAACACTTTGTTCACAACAGACTGACACACACACACACACACACACACACACACACACACACACACACACACACACACACACACACACACACACACACACACACATATACAGCTACGTCGGGAAACTAACGACGAATCGCGATTTCTTCTCCAACTCGCGAAATGTACGCCAAAAATCTAACTTCGTTATTAGGGACTTTTAAGACATAAGTAGTATATGAAAATCTCGGTAGATTTTTTTTACATTCAATTCCGAAAGCGAAAATATAGAAAAGACAACAGATTGAGAGAAATTTAACAAAGCATGAACCCTGCGAAACGGAATATTTTGTTTACATAATTTGCATATTTTACACAATTTTTTGATATCTGCAACTATAAGTTTGCTGTGAAACGAGACTGTGTAAAAAATGTAAACAAACCGATTTTGTTTATAAACAAAGGCCACGTGCTTTCTGTAAAAGAGTATTAGGGAAACACTAAATAAAAGCCAAACAAGCGTAGAGTTTGTTTTCTTTTATTTACACCATAACCCCCCTGTAATATTTATTTTCTTTCATTTCTATACATAAACTATTTAACATAAATTGAAGACTTACAAAATATTGAAGAGCAGTACAAAAGATATTCAAAAAGATGAATGTTGAAAAACATAGATTTATACTATACAGATGAAATTTTTAAAAACAAAATACAGATTTATACAGATGAATGTTTAAAAACAAAACTCTTTTAAAATAAAAATAAAATATAGAAAAAATAATAAAACAAAGTCCCATACTGATATAACCGTGATGTGTAAATAACCAACTCTACCTCATTTTCAAGCTCAGTGTTATGTGCACTAGTTAAAATTTAATGATAGACCGAAAAAAACGTGAGACAATGAAATATAAACCACATAAAAGCTTCCTAAAGAAAACAAAATACACAGCTGAAACATTCAAACTAACATGCGAAATGTACGTACACAACCATGCACAAAATTTGCAACACAACTTGGGTGTACTACCCCATCTCGTGAGGTTCATAAATTTAAAGTCGGTGACTTCGTATGAGAAAAATGAACTGAAAATAACACAATTAAAACTTTCAAACTGACATGCGAAATGTACGTACAAAACCATGCGAAATGTGCGAACACCAAAATTTTTTAATCAAGGAAACATCGGCAAATTTCCAAGTTCTGAGACCCTGTCACGTTTGCGAGTACGTCCTTCTCGCGACGTTCTTAAATTTAAGGTCGGTTACTTCGTATAAGAACAGTGAACTGCAAATAACAGGTAAAACTTTCGAACTGATAAGCGAAATGCACGTTTATACACAATCATGCGAAATGAACGTATAACAACCATGTATGTGACACGGTCTCAAACTTTTGAAAATTTTGCCGATATTTCTGTAAATAAGCACATTTTGGTGTTGGCACATTTTGCATGGTTGTGTACGTACTAAAGTCGGTGACTTCGTATAAGAAAAGCGAACTGCAAATAACACAATTAAAACTTTCAAACTGACATGCGAAATGTACGTACACAACCATGCGAAATGTGCCAACACCAAAATTTCTTAATCACGGCAACATCGGCAAAATTTCCAAGTTTTGAGGCTCTGTCACATACCTTTTGCTCGTACTACCCAATCTCGCAACTTTCATAAACTTTGAAATTGGTCACTCCGAACAGTGAACTTTCGAACTGACAAGCGAAATGTACGCTCATACACAACCATGCGAAATGTAGTGCAACCACGCGAAATCTACGACGCAAGTATTTGTTTTTTAAATACATCGGCAAACTTTACAGCTTTTGTGACCCTGTCACATGAAACTTGCCCGTACTACCCATCATCGCCACTTTCATAAATTTACAGTCAGTCACCTTATACGAGAAAAATCAAATGCAAATAACACACTGAAACTTGATACGCGAACGCACATAACCATGCGAAATGTACGAACCCAAACACTTCTTAATACCGCGGCAAATTTGGCAGGTTTTGAGACCCCGTTACATGAAAATTGCCCGTACTACCCAGCCCCGTGACGTTCATAAATTAAAAGTCGGTCACTTCGTATAAGAACAGTGAACTGTATGGAAAAACTGATTCAAAGAAAACTCATCGCACTTGTGTAAACCAAAACAGAATCCCACAAACATGACATCACAGCGAAATGTCCCCAAAACAGTTTCTTTTTTTAAACGGATCTGAAGCTTCATCCGCCTTTTTATTTTTCTTGTAAAAATTTGAAAGGTATGCCCGAAACTGAACTTTTCTCCCTGTGTCCTAAAATATCACATGCGAAATGTACGTCCACAACCATGTATGTGACAGGGTCTCAAACTTCGAAAATTTTGCCGATGTTTCTGTGAATTAGAACATTTTGGTGTTCGCACATTTCGCATGGTTTTGTACGTACTTAATTCGGTCACTTGGTGTGAGAAAAATGGACTGCAAATAACGCAGTTAAAGCTTTCGAATTGACAAGCGAAATGTACGTACACAGCCATGCGAAATGTGCGAACACCAAAATTTGTTAATCACGGAAACATCGGCAAATTTCCAAGTTCTGAGACCCTGTCACGTTTGCGAGTACGCCCTTCTCGCGACGTTCTTAAATTTAAAGTCGGTTACTTCGTATAAGAACAGTGAACTGCAAATAACAGGTAAAACTTTCGAACTGACAAGCGAAATGCACGTTTATACACAATCATGCGAAATGAACGTATAACAACCATGTATGTGACACGGTCTCAAACTTTTGAAAATTTTGCCGATATTTCTGTAAATAAGCACATTTTGGTGTTGGCACATTTTGCATGGTTGTGTACGTACTAAAGTCGGTGACTTCGTATAAGAAAAGCGAACTGCAAATAACACAATTAAAACTTTCAAACTGACATGCGAAATGTACGTACACAACCATGCGAAATGTGCCAACACCAAAATTTTCTTAATCACGGCAACATCGGCAAAATTTCCAAGTTTTGAGGCTCTGTCACATACCTTTTGCTCGTACTACCCAATCTCGCAACGTTCATAAACTTTGAAATTGGTCACTCCGAACAGTGAACTTTCGAACTGACAAGCGAAATGTACGCTCATACACAACCATGCGAAATGTAGTGCAACCACGCGAAATCTACGACGCAAGTATTTGTTTTTTAAATACATCGGCAAACTTTACAGCTTTTGTGACCCTGTCACATGAAACTTGCCCGTACTACCCATCATCGCCACTTTCATAAATTAACAGTCAGTCACTTTATACGAGAAAATCAAATGCAAATAACACACTGAAACTTGATACGCGAACGCACATAACCATGCGAAATGTACGAACCCAAACACTTCTTAATACCGCGGCAAATTTGGCAGGTTTTGAGACCCCGTTACATGAAAATTGCCCGTACTACCCAGCCCCGTGACGTTCATAAATTAAAAGTCGGTCACTTCGTACAAGAACAGTGAACTGTATGGAAAAACTGATACAAAGAAAACTCATCGCACTTGTGTAAACCAAAACAGAATCCCACAAACATGACATCACAGCGAAAACGTCCCCAAAACAGTTTCTTTTTTTAAACGGATCTGAAGCTTCATCCGCCTTTTTATTTTTCTTGTAAAAATTTGAAAGGTATGCCCGCAACTGAACTTTGTCCCTGTGTCCTAAAATATCACATGCGAAATGTACGTCCACAACCATGTATGTGACAGGGTCTCAAACTTCGAAAATTTTGCCGATGTTTCTGTGAATTAGAACATTTTGGTGTTCGCACATTTCGCATGGTTTTGTACGTACTTAATTCGGTCACTTGGTGTGAGAAAAATGGACTGCAAATAACGCAGTTAAAGCTTTCGAATTGACAAGCGAAATGTACGTACACAGCCATGCGAAATGTGCGAACACCAAAATTTGTTAATCACGGAAACATCGGCAAATTTCCAAGTTCTGAGACCCTGTCACGTTTGCGAGTACGCCCTTCTCGCGACGTTCTTAAATTTAAAGTCGGTTACTTCGTATAAGAACAGTGAACTGCAAATAACAGGTAAAACTTTCGAACTGACAAGCGAAATGCACGTTTATACACAATCATGCGAAATGAACGTATAACAACCATGTATGTGACACGGTCTCAAACTTTTGAAAATTTTGCCGATATTTCTGTAAATAAGCACATTTTGGTGTTGGCACATTTTGCATGGTTGTGTACGTACTAAAGTCGGTGACTTCGTATAAGAAAAGCGAACTGCAAATAACACAATTAAAACTTTCAAACTGACATGCGAAATGTACGTACACAACCATGCGAAATGTGCCAACACCAAAATTTTCTTAATCACGGCAACATCGGCAAAATTTCCAAGTTTTGAGGCTCTGTCACATACCTTTTGCTCGTACTACCCAATCTCGCAACGTTCATAAACTTTGAAATTGGTCACTCCGAACAGTGAACTTTCGAACTGACAAGCGAAATGTACGCTCATACACAACCATGCGAAATGTAGTGCAACCACGCGAAATCTACGACGCAAGTATTTGTTTTTTAAATACATCGGCAAACTTTACAGCTTTTGTGACCCTGTCACATGAAACTTGCCCGTACTACCCATCATCGCCACTTTCATAAATTAACAGTCAGTCACTTTATACGAGAAAATCAAATGCAAATAACACACTGAAACTTGATACGCGAACGCACATAACCATGCGAAATGTACGAACCCAAACACTTCTTAATACCGCGGCAAATTTGGCAGGTTTTGAGACCCCGTTACATGAAAATTGCCCGTACTACCCAGCCCCGTGACGTTCATAAATTAAAAGTCGGTCACTTCGTACAAGAACAGTGAACTGCATGGAAAAACTGATACAAAGAAAACTCATCGCACTTGTGTAAACCAAAACAGAATCCCACAAACATGACATCACAGCGAAAACGTCCCCAAAACAGTTTCTTTTTTTAAACGGATCTGAAGCTTCATCCGCCTTTTTATTTTTCTTGTAAAAATTTGAAAGGTATGCCCGCAACTGAACTTTGTCCCTGTGTCCTAAAATATCACATGCGAAATGTACGTCCACAACCATGTATGTGACAGGGTCTCAAACTTCGAAAATTTTGCCGATGTTTCTGTGAATTAGAACATTTTGGTATTCGCACATTTCGCATGGTTTTGTACGTACTTAATTCGGTCACTTGGTGTGAGAAAAATGGACTGCAAATAACGCAGTTAAAGCTTTCGAATTGACAAGCGAAATGTACGTACAAAACCATGCGAAATGTGCGAACACCAAAATTTATTAATCACGGAAACATCGGCAAATTTCCAAGTTCTGAGACCCTGTCACGTTTGCGAGTACGCCCTTCTCGCGACGTTCTTAAATTTAAAGTCGGTTACTTCGTATAAGAACAGTGAACTGCAAATAACAGGTAAAACTTTCGAACTGACAAGCGAAATGCACGTTTATACACAATCATGCGAAATGAACGTATAACAACCATGTATGTGACACGGTCTCAAACTTTTGAAAATTTTGCCGATATTTCTGTAAATAAGCACATTTTGGTGTTGGCACATTTTGCATTGTTGTGTACGTACTAAAGTCGGTGACTTCGTATAAGAAAAGCGAACTGCAAATAACACAATTAAAACTTTCAAACTGACATGCGAAATGTGCCAACACCAAAATTTTCTTAATCACGGCAACATCGGCAAAATTTCCAAGTTTTGAGGCTCTGTCACATACCTTTTGCTCGTACTACCCAATCTCGCAACGTTCATAAACTTTGAAATTGGTCACTCCGAACAGTGAACTTTCGAACTGACAAGCGAAATGTACGCTCATACACAACCATGCGAAATGTAGTGCAACCACGCGAAATCTACGACGCAAGTATTTGTTTTTTAAATACATCGGCAAACTTTACAGCTTTTGTGACCCTGTCACATGAAACTTGCCCGTACTACCCATCATCGCCACTTTCATAAATTAACAGTCAGTCACTTTATACGAGAAAATCAAATGCAAATAACACACTGAAACTTGATACGCGAACGCACATAACCATGCGAAATGTACGAACCCAAACACTTCTTAATACCGCGGCAAATTTGGCAGGTTTTGAGACCCCGTTACATGAAAATTGCCCGTACTACCCAGCCCCGTGACGTTCATAAATTAAAAGTCGGTCACTTCGTATAAGAACAGTGAACTGTATGGAAAAACTGATTCAAAGAAAACTCATCGCACTTGTGTAAACCAAAACAGAATCCCACAAACATGACATCACAGCGAAATGTCCCCAAAACAGTTTCTTTTTTTAAACGGATCTGAAGCTTCATCCGCCTTTTTATTTTTCTTGTAAAAATTTGAAAGGTATGCCCGCAACTGAACTTTGTCCCTGTGTCCTAAAATATCACATGCGAAATGTACGTCCACAACCATGTTTGTGACAGGGTCTCAAACTTCGAAAATTTTGCCGATGTTTCTGTGAATTAGAACATTTTGGTGTTCGCACATTTCGCATGGTTTTGTACGTACTTAATTCGGTCACTTGGTGTGAGTAAAATGGACTGCAAATAACGCAGTTAAAGCTTTCGAATTGACAAGCGAAATGTACGTACACAGCCATGCGAAATGTGCGAACACCAAAATTTGTTAATCACGGAAACATCGGCAAATTTCCAAGTTCTGAGACCCTGTCACGTTTGCGAGTACGCCCTTCTCGCGACGTTCTTAAATTTAAAGTCGGTTACTTCGTATAAGAACAGTGAACTGCAAATAACAGGTAAAACTTTCGAACTGACAAGCGAAATGCACGTTTATACACAATCATGCGAAATGAACGTATAACAACCATGTATGTGACACGGTCTCAAACTTTTGAAAATTTTGCCGATATTTCTGTAAATAAGCACATTTTGGTGTTGGCACATTTTGCATTGTTGTGTACGTACTAAAGTCGGTGACTTCGTATAAGAAAAGCGAACTGCAAATAACACAATTAAAACTTTCAAACTGACATGCGAAATGTACGTACACAACCATGCGAAATGTGCCAACACCAAAATTTTCTTAATCACGGCAACATCGGCAAAATTTCCAAGTTTTGAGGCTCTGTCACATACCTTTTGCTCGTACTACCCACTCTTGCAACGTTCATAAACTTTGAAATTGGTCACTCCGAACAGTGAACTTTCGAACTGACAAGCGAAATGTACGCTCATACACAACCATGCGAAATGTAGTGCAACCACGCGAAATCTACGACGCAAGTATTTGTTTTTTAAATACATCGGCAAACTTTACAGCTTTTGTGACCCTGTCACATGAAACTTGCCCGTACTACCCATCACCGCCACTTTCATAAATTTACAGTCAGCCACCTTATACGAGAAAAATCAAATGCAAATAACACACTGAAACTTGATACGCGAACGCACACAACCATGCGAAATGTACGAACCCAAACACTTCTTAATACCGCGGCAAATTTGGCAGGTTTTGAGACCCCGTTACATGAAAATTGCCCGTACTACCCAGCCCCGTGACGTTCATAAATTAAAAGTCGGTCACTTCGTATAAGAACAGTGAACTGTATGGAAAAACTGATACAAAAAAACTCATCGCACTTGTGTAAACCAAAACAGAATCCCACAAACATGACATCACAGCGAAATTTCTCCAAAACAGTTTCTTTTTTTAAACGGATCTGAAGCTTCATCCGCCTTTTTATTTTTCTTGTAAAAATTTGAAAGGTATGCCCGCAACTGAACTTTGTCCCTGTGTCCTAAAATATCACATGCGAAATGTACGTCCACAACCATGTATGTGACAGGGTCTCAAACTTCGAAAATTTTGCCGATGTTTCTGTGAATTAGAACATTTTGGTGTTCGCACATTTCGCATGGTTTTGTACGTACTTAATTCGGTCACTTGGTGTGAGAAAAATGGACTGCAAATCACGCAGTTAAAGCTTTCGAATTGACAAGCGAAATGTACGTAGACAGCCATGCGAAATGTGCGAACACCAAAATTTGTTAATCACGGAAACATCGGCAAATTTCCAAGTTCTGAGACCCTGTCACGTTTGCGAGTACGCCCTTCTCGCGACGTTCTTAAATTTAAAGTCGGTTACTTCGTATAAGAACAGTGAACTGCAAATAACAGGTAAAACTTTCGAACTGACAAGCGAAATGCACGTTTATACACAATCATGCGAAATGAACGTATAACAACCACGGTCTCAAACTTTTGAAAATTTTGCCGATATTTCTGTAAATAAGCACATTTTGGTGTTGGCACATTTTGCATTGTTGTGTACGTACTAAAGTCGGTGACTTCGTATAAGAAAAGCGAACTGCAAATAACACAATTAAAACTTTCAAACTGACATGCGAAATGTACGTACACAACCATGCGAAATGTGCCAACACCAAAATTTTCTTAATCACGGCAACATCGGCAAAATTTCCAAGTTTTGAGGCTCTGTCACATACCTTTTGCTCGTACTACCCACTCTTGCAACGTTCATAAACTTTGAAATTGGTCACTCCGAACAGTGAACTTTCGAACTGACAAGCGAAATGTACGCTCATACACAACCATGCGAAATGTAGTGCAACCACGCGAAATCTACGACGCAAGTATTTGTTTTTTAAATACATCGGCAAACTTTACAGCTTTTGTGACCCTGTCACATGAAACTTGCCCGTACTACCCATCACCGCCACTTTCATAAATTTACAGTCAGCCACCTTATACGAGAAAAATCAAATGCAAATAACACACTGAAACTTGATACGCGAACGCACACAACCATGCGAAATGTACGAACCCAAACACTTCTTCTTCCCTTTTCACTGGTCTCTCACAAAGCTCTTTTGACATGGTATCAACGCCTGTAATGACGCAATCGCTGTCCGAGCTACGTTCTTCGGATTGCGCCACCCCCTCCCCAACGGTGACCGTAACTTCTGTGTCACGGCTTCCGATTGCAGCAACGGGGACATTTTCTAAAAAAGTACAACACTGGTATTACAAACGCTAAATCACTGTGAATTCGTACGACAGAGACATTGACAACTTCACATCAAGTCAAAATAGCAACTACCTTTGATGAGAACATAAAGCGCCCAGGAATAACCTTCACATTTCAAAGCATAACTGTACAAAACTCTTGCAATCTTAGCAGTGGGCACCGATAAGCAGTCCGTTTCGCCGACAACCACAACGCACGAAAAGTGTTTTGAATTCTTTAAAACGTCAGCACCTGGTTGGCTTGACCAAATCTGCATTAGTGCTACATATATCACGATACTCCTCCTGACACATCTCAGCAACAATTCTTACCCTTTATAAATGCAAAAGAATCACTTACCCAGCAACTTCTCAGAAGATGCCCCTTCAACAGCCGATTCCGCATTCGCTGAGAGTTTTGTGTCTTTTTCGCCCTGCGATGAATGTGTGTGTGCAGCCCCCTCTTCCCTTTTCACTGGTCTCTCACAAAGCTCTTTTGACGTGGAATCGGCGCCCGTAATGACGCAATCGCTGTCCGAACTACATTCTTCGGTTTGCGCCACCCCCTCCCCAACGGTGACCGTAACTTCTTGTCATGGCTTTCGATCGCTGCAACGGGGATATTGTATGAAAATGTAAACCATTTAATCTGTGCAAGCGAAATGAACAGATGTTTTTAAAATTAATTTAAACTCTGTGGTTAATTTTCTTCTTGTGCCAATGTTTCATTGTAATGTAACAGCCGAGTCATAAACTATAACGTCCTTATTTCATCTTTGAACAATTTAAAGCTTAGCCGCACAGGACATGCACGTTCAAAATTGTGACAACAGTCCGTTTCGCTTCAGTCTTACAAGTTCCGGTTCAGTAAAATAACGAAACTGCCCTTCGGATCACACTCACACAAACAAACAAAAATGTCGAATGAAACGAGAAATACGCGTCAAGCAAAATATATGTTGTATATTCGTCCACTTGTAATTACCTGAAATCGGCGCAGGGATATTTTCCGCTGCTTTCTTAATCTGTCTACAGGCTTGGTTAACATCCGAACTGTCATCACTATCTTCAACCGGTCCCCTAACAATTTCACCCACAAAATGGGTCAATTGGCTCTGATCCCTGCCGCACACCCTCTTTGCGGCTTCTGCCCAGGCCTTGATGTAACCCTTAACGGGGTTTTTACACACCTCGTCTGCAGAAAAAAATGACGGAATGCTGAATCATTCCATATTTCACTCCATACAAGTTTATACGCACATAAATCATTCCCAAAAACCATGTGAAAACACACTGTGCGTAAAGGAAAACGATACCTTCTTATCATTCCAAGGCGTGAGCACAAAAATTACACGTACACAATGGTCATTTCAATTTCCCTTCCACGCAAGTTACAGACAGAACAGATACCGAAGAGAAAATCTAAAAAAAAATAGGCGGTATACGAATAAGTAAAATCTCGCATCTACAGTCCGTTTAGCAATGAGAGCGTGCAACTGGCAATAGAGGGATTCAGCACTTCATCTAAGATACTGAAAAAGACAAGTTCTTTTGGGTCTGATGCTTCCGGCTAGATAATCGAACCTGCAAACTTATGAAGCACTATCAGGCAAAACTCGCAAACGGAGATTAGCAAACCATAAAACGGCAAAACAGACATTTAACCCAATCACAGGGAATGAAAAAAATCTGTCATTTCTTAATAACATATTACTAATTCATACAGCCATAGGAAATGGTTTGAGCTTCCTGGGATCGGAAACTTTCTCCGGACTAAAAATGAAAGAATTTTTTTAAATCATGCATCACTCTCAGCTGCTGTAAGGACGTCACTTCTGTCCTTGTCAAGTTTTTATTTCAGTTATTACAGGAGCACAAAAAATGCTACAATACACTGGTCTTTCAACTCTACAAAAGTATAATTTCTGCGAATAGGACGTCATCATTCCACAAGAACATGCAAAAACAAAAGGGAATCTAAATCAACCTGGTTTTACAGGACGTCCACGACCTGGAAAGGAAAGAAATAGAAAAATGTTTAAGAACTTACGCAAAGTCAAAACCGCAAAATAAGACTTCTATACTTCCGTCAGGGTCCCGGCCTTCCACACGTACACGCCACCACTTCCTTCTATACACAACGTGAAGCACAACGTCACCTGTTCTGTAGCGCTGCAGATCAACGACCTGTTCTAGGACCTTGGTCTTTTTAATCCGTCCTTTTTTCCGCGGCATCTGTGAAAGCAATAAGAGAAATATCATTAGCTGAATATATTCGGAATTTGACATAACGACAACACAATCCATAAATCTTAGCGAAACTAACCGACAAGTGACCGGATACATTTTGTGTAGCATTGTGATTTTCTATCTGTTTTTACTGCTATGGCCATATCGGGGCCCCCTGCCACATTATTCTGATATGAAGCATTCAAAATCTCTCTAACCGTTGTATGTGGAGTCCCTCACGGAGTAACAAAGAGAAATCCCAATCTTAGGTATGACCCGACAGCATAAGCTATAACTGCGCGAAATTGACCGATTTTTTTTACATTCTAAGATACCATCCATGCCGCTTTTTTTTCCATCATTTACATCCTAATCACACCTGAATTCAGCCGAAACGCAAAAAATTTACGCAAAAATCTAAGTGCGAATTGGCTTATTCTTTTAAGCGTTCAAGGTGAAGGGGGGGGGCAAAGCATCCGGACTGCGTTCAGGGCAGAGGTTTAAAATTGGCAAAAGTCTGTGTACGTATTAACAGGGATGGAAATTGGCGGGGGTCCGAGACCCTCCTTTTTGGCTACCCAGAGTCCGACTGAGCCGCAAAAAATCAGGTCTTCTTGCGCCCTATTTTATCTTAACACGGTTCGGATCCTGCCTAAATAGCTTTGGATCCTCCTTTTTCAAAGACACGGGTCCCAAGGACCCGGGCCTAAAAAAGTTAGTTTCCAGCAGTGGCTACTTACAAAAAATTGTACACCAAGAAATCCATGAACAGACAACATCGACAGCATTTTCAAGCGAAACTGAGCAACAATTTTCTGTGTGAACATTTCTCGACATTTAAATCCGCAAAATGACAAGGCATGCTAGCTCAAAAAAATGCCGCCCTGACAATTAAGCCTGTATTTTTACAGCAGCATCTTACACATTCTTAAAAAAAAATGTCACAAATCACACCAAATACGCTAAACAAACATTTTCCCGTGATTCACAAAATAACCGCGCTTTTAACATGTGTGTATTTACCTTTCAGGCATATCCTCATTAACTTTTTATCCACTTTTAAGTTTTTCAAAAATTATCCACATGTAACCTGGACGCTTTCTGCATTGAAGTGATGCTACCAAGAACAAAGCCGCGCGCATACACCTCGTGACAGGTTAATTTGCATATACTGAGTCAAAAAAAAAAAAACATTCAAGTTCATGTACACAGTGTAGTGTTTCGCAGATAATTTCATTCCAAACCTTACCATATTTTTTTTATAAACTAACACAAGCTAAAAAATATCGCTAAACAAGCATTTTAATGGCAGAAAACCTTTACAAAATGACGGATTATTTCGCGCGTAAACAGTGACAAGGCAAGTCAATCATAAAAGTAGTGCTCACACAACAGCGCACAATAATATACAGTCAGCCTGTCATGAGCGTGGGAATCTCGAGCTTTTAGCCCGTTCACAGATCAAAGCAAATCTACTGCGACTTAGAGCTTCTGATACGTGTTTGAACTGGCTATTCCGCAGTGAAGGGGGGCGGGGGTGTGGATGGAGAGGGGGGAGGATCTGGGAAGCATATATGGGAAGAAAAATATGACAGTTTTCGCGTGTAAATAGTAACAAGACAAGTCAATCATAAAAGTAGTGCTCACACAATTAAAACAGCGCACAATAATATACAGTCAGCCTGTCATGAGCGTGGGAATCTCGAGCTTTTAGCCCGTTCACAGATCAAAGCAAATCTACTGTGACTTAGAGCTTCTGATACGTGTTTGCACTGGCTATTCCGCAGTGAAGGGGGCGGGGTGTGGATGGAGAGGGGGGAGGATCTGGGAAGCATATATGGGAAGATAAATATGACAGTTTTCGCGTGTAAATAGTAACAAGGCAAGCCAATCATAAAAGTAGTGCTCAAACAAATAAAACAGCGCACAATAATACACAATCACACATATACAGGTATGTCGGGAAACAAACGAGGAAAATCGCGATTTCTTGTCCAACTCGCGAAATGTACGCCAAAAATCTGACTTCGTTATTAGGGACTTTTCAGACATAAGTTGTATATGAAAATCTCGGTAGATTTTTTTTACATTCAATTCCGAAAGCGAAAATACATAAAAGACACAGCCTATCACATGTGCGTGAGAATCTCTCGCTTTAGCCCGCTGACAGATGCAAGCAAATCAACTGCGAATAGCCGTTTCGGTGTGTTATCAATGTCAATTTCGCAGTTGGCGTGTACAAGAGAGGAGGAGGAAGGGTGAGGTGGATCTGGCCGGCAAAATTTCTTTTCACTTCCAGACTTTACCAGTGCATTTCGCTTTTTGGGGAAAGGGTGGGGTTTACCCGGAATGCCCCCAACCCCGTTGTTGCACCAATTTAACAGTACAAATACTACAATTTTTGGCTCGAAAAAAAAAGCCGTTTTGATGTGCCAAAACGTTAAGCCAGCGTGAAACGAATCGATTTCTCTCTCTCTCTCTCTCTCTCTTTTTTTTTTTTTTTTTTTTTTTAACAAAAAAAAAGCATACTCAAGATTAAGGACAGTGAGATAGTGAAATTCAGTTAAAGCGATATTTTTTTTTAAAAGGGAGGGGGAGGTTTGCACGTCATTGTCTCCCACTAGCTACACTAATAGAGCAATATATTTTTGAAGGATTGCGTCCTGCAATGAATAAAATAAGCCCATTTTAATGCGCAATTTCGCAGTGGTTGTGTATTAAGAGGGGGGAGGGAGTTCTCGTGTGCAAATATCTTACGCTTAACGGTGTTAAACATTTTTTTATGACTAATAGGCTTTATCATTGCATTTTGCTCTTGGGACGGGGAGGGGAGGGGAGGGGGGTGGGCGGAG
Source organism: Protula sp. h YS-2021 (assembly GCA_949752745.1). Classification (NCBI taxonomy): domain Eukaryota; kingdom Metazoa; phylum Annelida; class Polychaeta; order Sabellida; family Serpulidae; genus Protula; species Protula sp. h YS-2021. The sequence goes on along the minus strand of OX457026.1, from coordinate 28,188,998 downwards.
GGAGGAGTGGGGAAGGTCGCGCACCCTCCCTATTTGCGCTAATACAAAAATGCACTTTTGAAGTATTAGTTTCAGTCAAAGTGAAATAAGTCGAATTTAAAAAAAAAAAAAAAAAAGACAGCACAATTAAGATTAAGGTCACCAAGCAGTAAAAAACGAAACTCAGTTTAAGCGATATTGACGGAAAGACTTAGTGTATATTAGACTTGTACGCACATGACACACGCTTGTACACCCCAGAAACATATAAAATGGCATCACTCAAGAACCTGCCTCTACACGGCGTAACCAAGCGAATTTGGGAGAATTTGGTGGCCACAGCACACTCAAGTTTAAGGGCATCAAATAATGAGAAACAAGTATTTGTGAAACACAAGCGGGCCCCAACCGCCCCCCCCCCCAAAAAAAAAATCATAGGGGTATAAAGCGATGACGGACAGACGGACGGACACCCCAAACCAATAGGCCCCAATCCGAAGGGTTGGGGCATAATGAAAGCCAATTTCAGCGATATCCACAGAAAGAGTGGGTGTAAATAAAACATATGCGGACATGAAACACGCTTGCACACGCCAAGAAAAAAGTTTAAAATGAATGGTACTGAGAGTTTACAGTAACTGCACCTCACACGCGGCACGCATACATGTCGCTTGCGAAAGTAACATGAACAGACATGAACAGACATGAAACTCAGAAAATACAACATTTTTTTCCGAGAAAAACGGACGAGGGGAGGAAGAGTTGCCCGTCATTGTATCCTCCTAGCTACACCAATGGAGCAAAACATTTTTGAAGGATTGCGTCCGTCAGTCAATAAAACAGACCGTTTTTAGTACGTTTATCAACTACCAATTTCGCAGTTGGCGTGCGCAAGAGAAGAGGGGAGGGGGGGGAGGAGGCTCTGGTGAGAAAAATGTCTAGGTTTAACGGTGTTAATATACATTTTTTTCACTTCTAGACTTTACCAGTGCATTTCGCTTTTTGGGGAAAGGGTGGAGGGGTTTACCCCGAATGAACCCCAACCCCCTCCCACCCCGTTGTTGTGCCAATTTAACAGTACAAATACTGCAATTTTTGGCTCGAAAAAACAAGCCGTTTTGGTGTGTCAAAACGCAAAGTCAATGTGAAACGAATCGCTTTCTCTCTGTCTCCCCCTCTCTCTCTGCTTTTTTTTTTAAATAAAGCACACTCGAAATAAAGGACAGTGAGATAGTTAAACTAAGTTAAAGCGATATTAACAGATAGACTGGGGTAAATTTGACTTGAAACACAAGAATCAGGTTTGTAAACCCCCCACAGGAAGATACAAATGGCACAGAGTAATAACTGCATCTACTGGGCGGATCAAGTCGAATTTGAGAAAATGTTGCGAATACAGCACACTCAAGTTAACGCCAACAAGTAGTGAGATATGAAACTCAGTTAATGCGATATTTTTTATAAAGCTAGGGGGAGGGTTGCACGTCATTGTCCCTCACTAGCTATACTAATGGAGCAATATATTTTTGAAGTCCTGCAATGAGCAAAATAAACCGATTTTAATGCGTTTATCAACTATCAATTTCGCACTGGTTGTGTATTAGAGAGGGGGGGGGGGGGGGTTCGCCTGCAAAAATTTTAAGTTTAACGGTGTTAACATTACAGGAGGAGGGGGGAGTGGGGGTGGTGCACCCCTCTACTTGCGCTAATGCAACAATGCACTTTTGAAGTATTAGATTCAGTCGAAGTGAAATAAGCCGAATTTGAAAAAAAGACAGCACAATTTAGATTAAGGTCACCAAGCAGTGAGAAACGAGACTCAGTTTAAGTGATATTGACGGAAAGACTGCGTGTATGTTAGACATGTATGCACATGACACACGCTTGTACACCCCAAAAATATAAATGGCATCACACGAGAACCTGCCTCTACACAGTGAAACCAGGCGAATTTGGAAGAATTTGGTGAACACAACACTCAAGTTTAAGGGCATCAAGTAATGAGAGATTAAGTCAATTTCAGCGATAACTACAGAAAATTGAGTGTAAATAAGACTTGTACGGACACGTTACACGCCTGTTCGCACAATAAAAAGTTATAAAGTGCACTGAGAGTTTACAGTGACTGCAATTCACACACAACACGCATACATGTGTCTTGCGAAACAGACCGGCTTATATAAAGAAACCGAGAATAATATGTCAAACAAATGACTTGGTTTAAAAAAAAACAAGAATGTACGAAGATAAACAAACTTTAACGATTGCTTAATAAAATATGTGACACTTTGCTTCAGTTAAGCAAAAATATGTACTTAAAAAAACGAAGTGGAAACTTTCTGATATTATCGTCCACTAACAAAAGGGGTGTTGCCTTGTTTACCCTCAACTTTAACTTTGATTTTTGAGATTTATAGGCTACAAACAAAACAATAAATAACTTTAAAACGTATTTTGTGATATTATTCTTTTTGTTTTAAATACAATTATTTGGATAGGCCACCCCAAAATCTACTAAAATGTCGGCCAAAAAGTAGACAACCACTCGGGGCCGGGTCCATTCGAACACGTGGTCGCGCTCCCCTGACACATGTGCTAGCACCTGATTGGCGGAAATGTGATATAAAAATAGATTTCACACAGATCGAAAGATGTGTACGCCTTCTGATTGGCTCTCGTTCCACGTGCTTTTCTCACACAGAGTTCATGGTGGGTAGCCACCTATATGTTGGTGTGAGAACTATTTTACACAGCAAATTTGATGGTCTCTGTAAATTTCTGCGAAATAGGCATGTGGTCTCAGGTGAAAGAGCACGTCCTGTTTCGCAAAATGAACCCCTAACACAGATTTGCGAAACGGACGACCCGACCAAAATGCGAAACGGACCGAAATTCGGTCCGTTTCACTTTAACATTGCAACGTGATACACACCAATTCGTCTTGTTTCCCGACGAAGCCGCATCCACACACACACACACACACACACACACACAGAACGTACAAACACTATATGTCTCCCCTTGGTCGGGGAGACATAAAAATGACCAGGCCAGTGGGCAAGAGGAAAAAACAAATTGACATTATTATTAATCAAATTAAGGAGTAGTTACCGGAAACTACAGTCATTTTTATTCGCACCCAAATGTTTCTTGCAAACAGAAACTCGAAAGGACTGCGCTGGCCAATAAAGGATAAAATGTTGGCCCTTTCAGTATTCTACCACAGCAGAAGGGCGTATAAACTACTTCAAAAATTTTTCAAATTGCTTTCGAAAAAAAAAACTTTTGAAAACTCTGTAGAAAGGGAATGTGGGTCCTGGATTTAGTACCAAAGTATTAGATGCCATGAAACTTAAAGTGACCGACATGGACAACCTGGACAAGCAGTGCGCTGTCATTTTTGACGAAATGTCGTTGAAAACTGGACTTTCATACAATTCTGTGACTGATAAAATTGAAGGATTCGAAGATTTTAGTGTGTTTGGTGAATGCAAATCACGCTCTTATTTTCAAGTCCGTGGACTAAAAAGCAAATGGAAACAGCCAATTGGATATTTCCTGTCGCTGGTCCTGTTTCCTGGACAATGTTGCAAAGAGCTGTCAGAAAGTGCGTCGAAAAATTACAGTCTGTCGGTCTTCAGGTTAAATTGTTAATTTGTGACCAGAGTTCAAACAACAGGTCTCTTCTGGAAAAGTTGGAAAACATTACTGCCGAAAGACCATTTATTCAAGTTGGCCAAGAAACGATCTACGTGATGCATGATCCGCCACATTTGAAAAAAAATATACGCAATAATTGTATGAAACATGGATTCCTGAGCGACGGCAAGCCAATACTGTAGGAACACGTAGCGAAATTTTATGAATTTGATGAATCCACTTCGGTTCGTATGGCTACAAAACTGACGGACAATCATATTACGCTTCGTCCTTTCGCCGCCGTGCGTGTTAACTTAGCAACCCAGGTGCTTAGCGATTCAGTCGCAGCAAGAATCTCTACTTTAAGTCCTTTGAAAGAACTCGAACCAGACGCCATTCACACAGCAAAATTTATTGATTTTTATGATAAATTATTTAATACATCCAACAGTTCAAATACCAATTGTTCACAGTATTTTCGCCAAGCAATTTCAACTGAAAGTGGGCACTTGGAATTCCTACAAGAATGTGATCAGTTTTTGAATAAGTGGGAAATCGGTGACAAGTATTGAGGGTTGGAAAATTTCAATCAATAGTTTTAGAATGTTGTGGAATGATCTTAATGTCAATTGTGATTATACATTTCTGTTAACTAACCGTCTTAATCAGGATTGTGCCGAAAATCTGTTTAGCATTGTAAGGGGTAGGGGTGGTCATGGGGATAATCCCACACCGAAATAATTTCGTGGGACATTTCGCCAAATTGTTGTGGAACAGCTTCTTGTCCAGAGCGAACGCTCAAATTGTAAAGTCGATCTAGATAAAGTGCTTCTCGATGTTTCATCGTTTGATCCAGAAGCTACTCCCACAACGGTGGAAAATTGTGGCGATAATTTTGTTAAAATTGCCTCAGAAACAGTGGGTATACTGCAAGTTTTAAAGTCCCCCAACGCTTGTGTATAAAATGTTTGTGCTTGTAGTGCAGGTTATTTACTCAAGAAAGTTCAAATTTATTGTCAAATTTGCAAAGAAAAATGCATAGCAACAGTGGTTCAAGAGAACGAAATTATGTACACATTTATCAGGGAAAAACATGAAACGAAGGGTTCATTAGTTTTGCCTACGGAAGAATTTGCAAATTTTGTTGAACATTTAGAACATTTTTATACGAATAATTTTAAGAACATTCTGCATTTAAACAAGGTCATGTTCAGACTTGTCTCCAATGGTCAGTACTGGATGGAAAAATGCATTGAATTAATTTGTGGTGAAGCGCATATTATAAAAAAATAGAGAAAGCTGTAAATTTATTTTTTAAAGTTAGACTGCATGCCGCCTGCTGGTGGAAAACGAAACAGAAAGGTTTGAAAACTGATGAACATGTAAAAATAATATATCAGTTACCGTGGTCACTGTTCGTGTTTTATGCTGTGAAAAATGCCTTTAAGTTTTCTGTTTCTGAAGTAACACGCAGTAGGTTGTGCGTGAATTGAACAGGTTTGTTATCAAATAGTTTTCTTTACGTAGTATACATTCAAATTAGGCTGTTTGGATTGTTTAGTTAATACAGCGTGCCACCAGATGGCTTAGCAAAACAACAGCCACAATATGCTAACTAGCGTAGGTTGTGTGTGAATTGAACAGGTTTGTTATCAAATAGTTTTCTTTACGTAGTATACATTCAAATTAGGCTGTTTGGATTGTTTAGTTAATACAGCGTGCCACCAGATGGCTTAGCAAAACAACAGCCACAATATGCTAACTAGCGAGATTCACCTCTCTGTTTATAAGCTCTCTGCTTTTATTCAAATTCCATTGCTATACTATTGGATATTTCAACCACTCTGTAATCATTTCACTTCCTTTCTAAAGTGTGCTTTATTAAACAACTTCAATACCATACCAGAGCTTTATCTCCATACGATTTCATTCGACGCAGATAGTCAACGTTCGAACTAACTGGGAATATACAATCCAAGACTGCTAGCTTTCCTAAGTGTCATGCATTGGAACTGGATAAAACAATTCATATTGTAGATTTTCAACGTTTTGCTTTCAGTTTGAGGGACCAATAATGTCCAAAATTACGGTTCTATGAGCTTTTGCAATTCTGAGTCTTGCTGAAATATTTGATCAGGTCGGAAAAGCTCAGTAAAGTTTCACTGAATTACGAAGGCTCGAACAAAGTTCTGTTCAGCTCGGAATATGCAATCCATGATTGTCTTGTTTTCTTATAACACCAAACGTAGAGTATTGGAATTTTATGGAGTTCTGTACTGTTATGAACAGAACTAAAACTGTCTTTCAGATTTTACTTCCGATGCTGTGGAAGGAGAGTATACCTGAGAAGGATCAAAAGTGGATCTCAAGAGCACTTTTTTCAAGCTTGGCCATCTGAAAGAATGCAGTTCAATAGTGCATTGAAGCTGTAGTATGACGCTCCACAGCCACCAACACTGTGCATCCAACCCTTATTTGTGAACACATACTTGCATGTGGCGGCTGGATTCCATACTGAACGTGGTGACATTTACAAGCGCGTCAGGAAGGTAAGGTGATCGACATAGATCGCTACTTAACGGTAGTGACCGAGAAGGTCCAGTGTTCGAGGTGCAAGGCGCCCTACATCTGCTGGAACCTGCCATTCGACATCAGCTAGATGCAGGGTACAGGAGCCACTTTCTCGTGATACTTACACGAAATTGAGTAAGAATTGTTTCGCAGAAACAATTAGTAATATAAATAGCTGATTTATGTAATGTAGCCGATATAATCTAAGAAAAAAATGAGAGAGCTATGTTTTGTGGTCATTTTGTGTAAAGAAATACACATTTTCAGCAAAAAGAATTTTTTTTTATTTATGTCTGTGATGTTAAGGTTATTCCTTTTCTGAGAACGAACACTGCGGAATAGCGCGAAGAGCCTATTCAAGGCCGTCCAAGAGCAGTACACTGAGCTGTGGCTGGAGCGTTGTGCCTTGTACTTGGCTGAGTGCGCGCTTCAAGGGCAAGGACTTCAATGCTTTCTTGTGCAAATGATTTGGTGATGTTAAATTATTTCTTACACTGTTATTTGTCATTATAGAAGATTTGTTTTGTTGTAGAAGCTTTTTGGTCAAGGTGCCGGTTCTGCAATGTAGGCTTCGTCATTCAGAACTGTCACAACACCGCAAGAGGCAGAGCATTGCGCCATGATGTAGAGTCTCATCCAAAGATATGCTGCCGCAACCACGAATGCTGTGCGGAGACATGGGTTGGCAAGACCAAGGCAATATTTGAAGGCTGGCCGGATCTCAAACCCCGCTTGACATCTGGCACTTTATGAGGAGAGTAAAATTAAATATATAACTGTACGTTTAATTTTGTTTGTGCTGATACGGTGTTTGCAAGAAATAACAGCATCTATAGAATGCGTATTTGATTAAATCACTAAAACGTGGTTAGCAAGTTTGGGAAAATGAGAATAATGTTCATGGTAAACGGCAGGTAGCGCGTACTATCGTTCTAATAATGGATCAACCAACCAAGCCCCTGCAACTGGTGTATCGAGTTAATGTTACTGATGTGTTGTCTTCTTTTCTTTAAACTAACTACAGCTGTTACTACAGACGCCCACTAGCTGTACCCGAATTTCATGGCTCGCCTAGCAGATTGCATATTTTAGCTGGATCTGCGCGAGATTTTCGCCTTACGAAAGATGCAGAGAGAGCTGTACTCCACGGTCGTCTGAGCTTGAACGACAAAGACGTGATTTTTCACATCAAAAAGCAGGAGATGAAGCTTTACTGTCATCGGAGGACGTGTGGTGTAGAAGTAAATACCAGACTCATACACGCGCTTCTTACTGACCTGAGCGAGGACAAAGGCGACGACACAATGGGAGTGACTCTTCTGGATTCTCAAAGAATTTGGCACATCTTGGGAGACCCAAAAGCACATTCAATGTACTCAGGACCCGCCTAATATTCAACTTTCACAGAAACCGGGATTTCACTGAACGGTGGGCTAAGGCTAAAGATGTACAGTTGTGCAATAGGGTCAACATCCCTTGAGTCCTTCCACTACCATCTCGTTCGCTTTGTACCCGGTGAGAAAGAAAAGCTCATTTTTTCACAACTGTGATGGTAGGCGCTAAGCGGTTCTACCTAAAAACACTTACGGAAGATATGCGTCAGTTGTGTAAAATTTTGAGTGGTTGGTTAATTTCTTTCATTAAATGCTATTAAAATATTAATGCTAAAACTTTTTTTTTTGTTAAGAGTAGTTAATAATGTACATACTAAAGAGGAAATAACAAAACAAGTGGGTCAGTGAAACTGACTATGTCCCCCGCCGTACAATCCCAGTATTTGATTTTGTTAGGTTGGACTACAACCCTTCGTATCATATTCGTGAATTTTAAAATTCCAGCCTGGCCAATGTGCTTGGGCCAACAATTCTTGTTACCACCCATACTACCTATGTGTATAACATTTTGCCAATTGTTTAAAAAAATGTAGGCTTGAGTGTGTTAGCAAACTCATTCCAGTATGTAAGGGTTGTGAAAATTTCTGAAGTTCAGCTGGGCCAATGTCCTTGGGCCAACAGGGCTCATTTACAATACCGACCTTTGGTGGTTCCAATACTTCCTATATCTAAAAGATTTCAACAATCTATCCAGAATTGTAGGCTTGAGTGTGTTAACAAACTCAATCAGCTGAGTAGGGATTGGGAAAATTTGTGAAGTTCAGCTGGGCCAATGTCCTTGGGCCGACAGGGCTCATTTACAATACCGACCTTTGTTGGTTCGAATACTTCCTATATCTAAAAGATTTCAACAATCGATCCAGAATTGTAGGCTTGAGTGTGTTAACAAACTCATTCAACTGAGTAAAGATTGGGAAAATTTGTGAAGTTCAGCTGAGCCAACGTCCTTCTGCCGATAGGGCTCATATACAATACCAATCCTTGTTCGTTCCAGTACTAACCACAGATACAATATCTTAACAATCGGTGGAAAAATGTAGGCCTGAGTGTGTTAACAAACTCATTCGACTGAGTAAGGATTGGGAAAATTTGTGAAGTTCAGCTGGGCCAATGTCCTTGAGCCGATAGGGCTCATTTACAACACCAAACCTTGTTGATTCAAATGCTACTCACAGTTACGATATCTGGTCAATCGATGCAGAAATGTAGGTTTGAGTGTGTTAACAAACTCATTCCAGTATGTAAAGGTTGTGAAAATTTCTGAAGTTCAGCTGGGCCAATGTCCTTGGGCCGACAGGGCTCATTTACAATACCGACCTTTGTTGGTTCCAATACTTACTATATCTAAAATGTTTCAACAATCGATCCAGAATTGTAGGCTTGAGTGTGTTAACAAACTCATTCAACTGAGTAAAGATTGGGAAAATTTGTGAAGTTCAGCTGAGCCAACGTCCTTCTGCCGATAGGGCTCATATACAATACCAATCCTTGTTCGTTCCAGTACTAACCACAGATACAATATCTTAACAATCGGTGGAAAAATGTAGGCTTGAGTTTGTTAACAAACTCATTCGACTGAGTAAGGATTGGGAAAATTTGTGAAGTTCAGCTGAGCCAATGTCCATGGGCCGACATGGCTCATTTACAATACCGATCCTTGTTCGTTCCAGTACTACCCATATATACAATATCTTAACAATCGGTGGAAAAATGTAGGCTTGAGTGTGTTAACAAACTCATTCGACTGAATAAGGATTGGGGAAATTTGTGAAGTTCAGCTGGGCCAATGTCCTTGGGCCGACATGGCTCATTTACAATACCTTTCCTTGTTCGTTCCAGTACTACCCATATATACAATATCTTAACAATCCGTGGAAAAATGTAGGCGTGAGTGTGTTAACAAAAAAGGTGTCGACAGACGGAGGGACGGACGGACGGACAGACAAACCCGAACACTATAGTCCCCTGGCGGGGGACTAAATATAAATTACATTGTATTGTATTGTTCTTTAGATCCCTTTCAACTGCTGTGGTCATATCGGGATCGACCTGCAACATTATACTGAAATGGGGCATTCCAGCCCTCCTTCCATCCCTTACATGTGGAGTGCCTCACAGGGTAGCAAGGAGGAGTCCCAATTTTAAAGTCTTAGGTATGACCCGACCGGGGTTTGAACCTACGATCTTCCAGTCTCGAGGCGGACACTCTTAACCACCAAGCCACCGAGGCTGGTCAAGAGCTAAAAATGGACCCGAGAAACGAAGTGTTTTCTATAAGAAGGGAATATGGAAGCACTTCGAATGCCTACAACGTGATGGTGTGTACCCAAACGATGGTAGCCTCCGCAAATATAGAGACAACATCAGAGGAGCATTTCTTCTCGCAGCCAAGAATCTTTCAGCAACTTGCCCCAGATAAGTAACTGTTTCGTTTCTGATGCTTTTAGCCACACCGATTTATGACTGGTTTTGAATTACGGCTTTTGTTTACAGGAATTGGTTAACCATTCCAGGCCCTGAGTCACTGATTTCTTGTGATAACCCTATGTGCATATTCATCCTTTCCTCTGTCAATTTTTTATTTCAAAAAAATTGCCAACACTAATTTATCCGGGCATTTCTGATCTAGCCAATCAGATTGCGCGAAACCCACGCTCTACATAACTGAGATGTTAAGGATCCCTCTTCTCTTTCCATACACTTAGTTTATAAATAGTGGTCGCTGTGTTTGGATTTCAGATTACAGCATATCAGGACATATTCTACGGTCGGTTACGACATAGATAAAAATTAAATTGATTAAAAAATACTAATTAATACGTAAGTAACGTTTTTACATGGTTTTTCAATATATATATACGTATGTAAATTAAAAATGCTTGAGACATAAATAAATATATAAATAAACAAAATTTGTTTCATAATGTAAGGATAACCTTTTACAGAATATATTGATCCAGTATTTATGTTGGCGCATAAGGTTATCTTTCTTACGATCGTTATTTATCGTGGTTAGAAATATACCCAGGTTTTTACGTTATTACGTAAAATTATTACACTTATGCATTTCGTAGCAACACTATATCTCTTGTTTACGCATTTCAAATTCGTGATATCTGAATGACCTCCATAACATTTCAGCAATGCCAATCAAAACCCTCTCGAGCAGCATCAGGGACATTTGCGGTGTTTCGGTGTTTAACGTCCCGTTCACCAACTATTAGGACGCACTTGCAAAAGAAACAAGTGAAAAAAGTGGAAAAAGGAAGAATGAAGAAAAGTAAAGAATTAGAAAGAAATAGGATTTCAAAAATATGCAGGACGACGGTGTCCAACCCATTCAATATTAGCTATATGTTCTGGCTTTCGGAATGAAAGTTGACGCTCTGCAGGGTTTTGTATGAGAAATACAATTTTCTGTTAAAAAATGATTTTCGGGATAAAAGAAACAATAACTGCCTGAATTGTTATAGAAAGAAAGATTTTAATATTGATGGTCTATTATTACTTTTCGGGATAAAATGATTCATAAATTTGAAAATACAAAAGTTTCGGCGACTAATAAAGGCATATTATATTTTAGAAAAGTTTGTAAATATATACTCTTAATATAGTCTATGAATATAAAAATGTTATTATACACTTATTTACATTAAACTGCGTAGGTTTGTTGATGTTGTTAAAGTGCAAAGACCTTACACCGACGATTTATAAGACGAGTCAAACTGTCAACGACGTCACTCAACGAACGCGCACGAATACCTAAGCCTGTCTGTTGAAAATTTAAGATTTTATTTCGTCGGTTCCACAAGATCTTTCAAGAAAATTGTTGTAGAAATGGCGGATATCAGTATCAGTTTTAAATGTCGCCACTGTTCATTTCGGTGTTATGATGAAGACGAAATGAATCAACACAATATTCGTAATGACGCCGAGGACTACGCATATTGGACTACGCAAAGAGAGTAAGTTAGTTAGTTATTTGATTGGTTTAACGACACCGCCAACCTGTTGGAGGTCATATTGTGTCATTCCTGGTAACTTTGTCGAATTTATACTTTATTGATTAAAAATGATTATAAAGTAAAATCTTAAATATACTAAAAAATATACTAAAAATAGACTTAATGGTGGTCTACACATAGGAATACATGTTAATCTCTTTTAAAAATTCTAGGACCTTGTTGGAATTTACCTTCTCAAAGAGCTCTCTCATGGAATCAACTCTATAATAGCGGGGACGAATGTGATTGAAGTCTATACAATCTATCAAGATGTGTTTCACTGTATACCGTTCCTGACAACTTATACATTCGGGTTGTGGTTCACATCTTAAGAGGTGTTTGTGAGTAGTATAAGAATGTCCTATTCTCTTAATCTGTGAATTACCATATCGTCGCGAAGGCCATTTAGGGAGGGCAATTTGCGCCCTACCACAGGGTTAATTTGGTATAGCTTATTGTTGGTTTGTTCATCCCAATATTGTTGCCATAGATTTTTGACATATCTAGAAATATAGCACTTAAAATCTGATGACGGTATAAGGAAATCTGAGCAGTCTTGGTTTAACGCTACTTTGGCGCCTTTGTCGGCTGCCTCGTTGCCCGGGATTCCAACGTGGCTCGGTACCCAACAAAATATTATCTCTTTGCCAGCTTTTACCACTTCGTCGTGTTTTTCTATCAGGTCCAAAATTATTGGGATGGATACCTGCAAGTTTTAAAGTGACACAAGCACTGACATGGAGTCCACGCACAATATGAATTTTTTGTAGCGGCTAATCTTGACAATTTGCATAGCTAGCTGCAGGGCTCTAACTTCTCCAGAGAAAATAGAAGACCCATCAGGGAGCCTGGTTCTGAATGTATTATTTTCTGTGACAATAGCTGCTGCAGCCTTGTCCTCAAGTTTGGAACCATCGGTATATATGAAATGGTAGTCATTATAATTATCCTTTAATTCTACAAATTTTGACTGAAATACACACGGGTTAGTTCGTTCTTTTGTGGACTCAGAAAGAGTCTTCAAGACCACAGGTTTCCTTAATTTCCAAGGGGGTTGGTTAGGTATTTTGTAATTTGCAACAGATTCAACGATTATACCTGCTTCTTGCAGGTGTGGTATAATCCTAGTTCCAAAGGGAGGGATAGCATTGGTACCTCTATTCGCATAATGTGATCCGAAAACAATCTGATGAGTAGGGTTATTTCTATTTGCGTAAAGTTTTATACAATACTGCATGGCAAGTTTTAACCGCCGTATATTGAGGGGTTGTTCATTTGCCTCAACGTGTAAACTGTCGGCTGGGGATGTTCTAAAGGCATTTAAACATATTCTTAAGCCTTGATTCTGTATCGGTTCTAGCATCTTGAGATATGATGGTCTAGTTGAGCCATAAACTATACTGCCATAGTCCAGTCGCGATCTGATTAGAGCTCTATACAACATGAGTTTAGTATCACGATCTGCTCCCCAATCGTGGGAGGAGATGACTCTCAGTAAATTTAAGGAGATGACTCTCAGTAAGGCCTTCTGACACTTTCTTCGGAGGTATTTGATATGTGGGATAAAACTAAGTTGGTTATCAAAAATTAAACCTAAAAATTTGTTTTCCTTGACAACAGGGATTTGCACGTTAGAGATGTGTAAAACTGGATCGTCGTGTGGTTTTCGTTTTTTACAAAAGTGTATTCAAACCGTTTTGGTTTGTGAGAATTTAAAACCATTTTTATTCGCCCAAACTTGGAGAGAATAAATACTCTGCTGAAGACGACGCTGTATTAAATTCATACTTTTGCCTCTACACGACATGGCAAAATCATCCACGAAGAGTGAGCTATCTATCCCCTGTCTCAGTGTATCTTTTATATTGTTGATTTTTATCAGTAAAAGTAGAATTGAAAGGATGCATCCTTGGGGGAAGCCTTCCTCTTGTTCAAAGTATTCTGAGATTATTGTACCAAGGCGAACCCTGAATCGACGGTCGTCCTGGAATCCTTTTATAAACTGGGGTAGACGGCCTTGGAGGCGAAATCAAAAAGATCCTTTAGTAATCCGTGTTTCCATGCTGTGTCATAAGCTTTTTCCAAGTCGAAGAAAACGGTAACAACATGTTCCTTGTTACTGAAAGCTTCTTTCATAAAAGATTCTAGTCTTACAAGATGGTCCAGAGTGTTCCTTTGTTTCCTAAAGCCACTCTGTATGTCCGCCCTACAAAATCCAGATGTCGGATTTCCGAGGATTGTGGGATTTACGCGGGATGACCAGGGATTAGATCCTGGCAAAATATATCTCGACCAAATCACAATACAAGCCACGTCCTGGCCAGCCAAGGAAATTGCGGGCCCTTGTTGATGCACCAAGGGTATCAATCATTCCTGCTGGAATGGAAGAGGAGCAGGGAGCGACTGGGTACTAGCAGATACCCATATCGGTTACAACAGAGGTATTGGGGCTGCGAGACAGCAGCACGCAGGTGAGTAGCTCGATAAAGATACCCAGTGAAAAGCCTGGGAACGATTTTCGAAAGATTATTTCCAAAAGGGGTAGTGATATTAGTTTTGCTCAAGTTGTTGCAGAATCAGTCGCAAAAAGCCATGCAATTGATAGCAAATCTCAACCTGCTTCTGAAAATAGAATAGCTTCTCGAAAATTGGAAACTAATCAGAAAGTTGCCCAAAACACCCAGACTTTTTCGGTAGAAAAGCAGCCCCAGGTTGATCGTTCCGCCACAAAGACAAACACCACCATTAGGGCGCCTTCTAAAACGTCCCTCAGTCCAAATTCTGAGAATAAAAGGTCCACGAACAATCACAACTGGAACACAATTTCCTTGGTATCCGAACCGACTGCTTCGACTTAGAATTCTGAGAACTAAAGACCTATGAAAAGGTCTAATTTCTGTGAAAAACCACAGGGAAACCTAAATCACAGAAAGTTAGCAAAAACACTTGTGAGTTTGTTCTTTCCCTTCTACCAAAGACGGCAATATGGCTCGGTGAAAGCACATCCGAGGTGCTCATCATCACAAATTGTTGTGCTTAATTTGCAATGGCTGCGGATGCCACTTTGTGGGGCCACGGGAATTTCACGGTCATCTGGGTTACTGTCATGTGGAGGAAATTAAAGATAAGACTGCCCCAGATCCAGACAATTTCGTTCCAACTTTCTTCGTCAAAGTTAAACTTTGTAGTTACACTCTTATTTCCTTTTGCAAGGTCTGTGGGCATACCAGTTTCATTTTATTTAGCCAACAATTAGGATGTTGGTGTAAGAATCACAGACCAACTCCCGGGGAGCCCTATGACTACGAGGGAATTTTTGACTGGCCCACACCGGAGATTAAGAAAATTTTTTATAGGCAAGTGACCGAAATCCCAGAAAATTTTATCTGTAAAAAGGTTGGTGAGCCATTTGCGACTCCAGTTGAAAGAAATGTGAGCCCAACGAGCTCATTAGCCTTGGTAAATATCAAGGAGAAAGAAGCCACAAATAAAAAACCCCTGGATTATGTCGATATCCTCCCTACTGACTCGGAAGATCCCCTAGTCATGGAGGTATCGGAAACGGCCGAGCCAAAATCCGGAAAAGAGCCGGAAAATTCTCCACCGTTAGCGGCACTTGAAGCTGCTGTTTCAACATTAAATGTGAATTCGAGCAATGAAATTCGTACCCCACTATCGAGCCCGGTTAGGGAATGGGGAGAAACCTCGGATGAGGACAAGAAAGTTAGCCCATTACGTACAGTTAGGCCGTTGGTAGCACATAATCTTAAAAAGAAGAGCAAAAAAGGGAAAAAGAAAGATAAAAAGAAGCGCCATTAACATCATAATGGTTGGATTTCAGATCCGAAGCGAGTGGTTTATAACACCGAAGCGGAAACATTTGAAATGATTCCAAGTGAACGAAATGGGCAAAATAACTTGGTGGATGGTAGTGCGAGATCACCTAAACAAGTGTTTAAGAAGTGCAAGACTCCACGATACCCAAAGAGAATTAGAAAACCACCCAGATGTTTTGATTGTTCGTGAACAAATGTGTCTTGGTGTTATTTACCTGCATCAGTTTATTATCGTAGACTTATCAACGAACGTTTTAATAGAGTAGAGACGTTCTCTCACGACGTTTTAAGTCATGTGTCGTATTTATTTGATCGATGATTTCACTCGTTGGACATTAAAGTACTGGCTAGTTTAAATGGACGTCCAGCAGTGTCTTGCGTGTACGAGCAAGTAAAGCCAGTAATTGATATCTCGAGAATGGTCCTCTTTAATCTGTCTAAGATGGTTCTTCTACGGGCTAAGGAGTGTTTTGTGTGATACTCTTTGCTTATGTCCCATTGGATGATTTGTTTCAAACTTCCCATGCCTTGGTATAAACATCTTGTGTACTTATGTTATAGGTGATGGATATGCGATTTATACTTCTTTGCGCTTGTGTGTTCTTTGATGAAGGAAGGAAGTCTGTCTTATAGTTTTGGCCTGCTCTGTATTTTTATGGTGGAAATTGACTCTTTTGTGTACTATGACCACCCACGTGTATTTCGCCTATGTGTCGTTGCTAGGATGTTCTTACGTATCAGTATGATATGTGGCAGGTGATGTGGTGTTCACTGACGTTCCACCGCCATCGGTGTATCGTGTTCAAGCAGTTAACTCACAGACTCTCACTGTGGATATTAGATATCCAACTAAATGAGAAGTGTTATTTGGTACAGAATTTTCGCGGATGCCATAACAGGGATCTAGTATTATGTATTGAAGCTTATGAACGTCTTTGTACGTGTAGGCGAACTTTCCTTGATTTGGAAGAATCTGGTAAGTTTCACATAGACGCTCCAGAACTGTTGTGTTGGTACCATGTCTACCTCAGCATTTTCAACACAAGTGTGTTCATTTATTGTATTGTGTTCAAGCTCGTTTTAGTATTCATCTTATCATGTCATTCCAGAGGTTAAACGTCGTTAGCTGTGCCTATGAGTACTGGAAGGTTAAAGTCTTTTGTTTTTCGACATTGTTGGTTGTGTTTTCTGTGCTGGTGTGCGGACATTGATTTGTTTTTGCTCTTTTAAGTTGTCATTATCCAGCTGCCCTGTTATTCTTTACTCGGTGTTAAATCCTGACTGTGCCTGTTATATTACTCCTATGGGTCCCATCTATTCTGTGGGGATTAACAGAACCTTTACTCCTTTTTTTCTCTTTTGTTATGGTTAATATAGTGAAACCCTTGCGTGATGTGAAACCTTTGCCGGTTTAAAACTCTTTTATATTGTAATAAAACCCTTGCAGGTTTAATTTATTATTTTTGTGTATTCTGATGAAACCTTTGCAGGCTTCTGTTAATTTTCATTCATATAATCATGTGCGAAAAACTTGGTACAAGCTATTTGATATACTCCCCTGGTAATGTTTTTGTGAACGGTGTTATGGTTCAAAACGGGGTTGAGTTCTGGGATGCTTTGTACACGTACGTGCGCATATGCATTATTTCTCACGGTCGACCTTGGGGCTTTATAAAAAAAAAAGCTAATGAAGATGAAGTTGGTATGAAGTCTTGAAGATGCACTGTCCAATTGATTTTTTTTCTGATAAGGTTGTGTTTGGAAACTGCTGTTGTGAAGCGTGACGACTGTTGGTAATTTCTCTGCTGTGTTCCAGTAGTTCTCATGTAATGCCGTTGATGTGCTGAGTGACCAGCGGTGAATTTTATTTCTTTTTATTACTCATATGCGTGCCATTTCTTTATTGTCGTAACTATGTTTTCGCTGTAGGTTTTAAAGACTATGCTGGGCGAATTAGTTTCGAGTGTGAATGTGTCGGGCTATATGAGTTCCAAATTACTAGTGAAGGTGTTAATGGGACTTCATTCTCACTGAATAGGATTTTGTGGGACGGTAACTTTAAGTCTTAGGACACAGGTCACGTGAACGGGTTAGAAAATATTGCAAAGGACTGGGATTTTACAGCTGTTAGTTTATTTTGGCTGTTCTGTTAAACTTTTAGCTATGCTATATTGAGAAATGGTTTTGATGGGTAACATCTGGTATGGTGCTCATGTCACGGTAAAATCTTGATGGCGCAATTGTGTAAAGTTCTCAAAATTTTATTTTAAAATTTCTCATCCTTTCACTTTGAGGGTATTTTAATATAAAACTTTATAATAAATATTTCGGTGGCAGCCTACTGTGTCCACAACTGTAAATTATACCACCCCATTGGGCAGGAACCAACCCTCGCTCTTTTTCGTACAGGGGGGGGGGGGGGGCACTTTGTGGCAAGATCGCCACCTCGTATTTATTTTATTTATTTGATTTTTCTTCTAATTGGGTTAACCAGTCTAGTGCTTTTTCGGGGTCAATCAAGAAATGGCTGGTTGATTTTTTTACTACGGTTACAGCGGGTTTGTTTATTTTTCCGGTGAGAAACGTGACTTGCAATTTTAAATGTCAGGATTTAGAGAAAAAAGGCAGACCTACAGGCTCATTTAATTGTACACAGTTGTAACCTGAGTTGAGGAATTAAATGGACTAGTTTAGTCGCCATCTTGTTATTGACTTCAAACTCACAGCGTAGCTGTGCCCGCCAATTCACGCCACTTCGCCAGTACCTAACCGCTCCGCGTACTGCGCTACATTTTTCCATCCACTTGCGCCAGGACCGTCAGGAGATGATATTTCCTTCGTGCTAATGTGCCAAACTAGCACAAAGCACACCGGACTTCATCAAGATAGGTAGAGTACCGTAATCTCGTGAGGACGGTGTGAGAATAACACAAAATATCAGATGACTCACTTTAATAGCGAAAAATGCTTCTAGGTACTGCAAACAAGGCTACCCGATACAAAATAGCTCCCAATTATGGAATATCTCGGCAACCGTGTCAAGAATGCGGCGAAAAAAAAATCAATAGCTTGACCTGCGGAGATCTATAAATACGACAATAGAATTCATGACCTCCTAGATAACGACCTTATCATGCATCACAGCTGACACTGACCCTTGACCGAGTGACATGTTACGTAATAGCCGTAGATGAGAAACGCACTAAAAGCTCAATTCTGGCAATAACAAATAACAATGGACCGACAGTAATGCGGTCATTGTTTTGAAGTATTCTAAAGAATGCAGGAACACTCGAGAATCTTCTGGAAAACGCTGAAATCCCCAGTTAACAACTATGCTTAGTTAACATAGGAGTAAAAAAATGGGGAGGGGGGGGGGGGGGAGGGAGAGGAGAATGTTCACGTTATGCACCTTTCTTTATTTTCTATACGAGTTAAATAATATTTAACCAAAACCGTGTGACTTATCCAAGGAATAACTACACCCAGTTTAAAGCCGATCCGACTTTCCGCTATCGAGACATTTGCTTAACAACAGATAATTTTTTACGTAATGATGCTTTTCCTGATTTCACACCACGTGTCTAAAGTTGAAGCAGTCGTCTGACTAAACCAAGGGATATCGATATAAAATTTGAAGTCGATACGACTTTTCCTTATCGAGACATTTCGCACACAAGATCTTGTTCAAAATATATTCATATTTTTACATGACGTCATACGCCGCATTCGTTCTTGTAGTCGCGAAAACAATTTCTAGAATCTTTCGGACCTACCAAGCAACAATCCCAATAACTTTTCAACTTTCTTCGATGTTCAGAGACAGAAATTTCACACACAAGATTTTTTACCTAATGACGTCATACACCAACCTTAATCATGTGGCATGCGTCCAAAGTTGAGAGAACCGTTCGACTTAACCTAGGAAGACCCATATAAAATTTGGCGATACGACTTATCTTATCGAGATATTTTGCACACAAGATCATGTTCATATTATATACACATTTTTCGTGACGTCATAAGCCGCACTCGTTCGTTATACTCGCGAAAAAGTTTTATAGAATCTTTCGGACCTACCAAGCAACAATCCCACCAAATTTCAACTTTCTCCAATGTTCAGCGACTGAGAAATTTCGCACACAAGATTTTTATGTAACGACGTCATACGCCTTCATTAATAAGTAACATGCATCAAAAGTTTATAGAACCGCCCGACCAAACCAAGGAAAAAACAGACCATGTTTGAAGTTGTTCCGACTTTTCGTTCTCGAGATATCTTGCAAAAAAGATTGTTCACAACAGACTGACACACACACACACACAAAGGCGCACGCGCGCCCGCGTACACACAGAACGCACCGACACTGTTTCCCCTTGGTCGGGGCGAGATACGCGCGGTACGCGCACGTACACCCACACAGAACGCACCGACACTATATGCCTCCTCTTGGTCGAGGCGACATAATAACCGACAGTTGTCTCGTACTTGTTCATATATTGCTATATTCTGTGCAGTTCCGTATGTAGATTTTGTTTGACAATAAACATTTCTTTCAAAATCAGTGGAAAGTAATTAATTATGAATTACATACTGTTTTTGTGCCAATTTTAGCGACATTACTTCTTTGCTACGGCACTCTCTGTGGCGATAGTTGTTTACATTTCGTTACAAATGTTCTTCGACTGAACAGTGTTTACGACGAAAAGTGACTATAGAAACTTATGTATTGAAATATTGCTTAATTATGTGTAATTCACATTGTTCTTGGTTACAACGGCGGACTCACATTTCATCACGCCAGGAAAACATCCCCGAAACAAGATGTCAAAGAGGGGCAAAGAAATAAGGCGCAAAGGGATCCGAGACTCAAATACCGGAATCAGGAGGTACATAAATGACAAAAGAGGAGCTAACAGAGGAAATAGCTAAAACGGTTTCCAGACAGCTAGCTTCGTTCTTCGCCAACCATCCGCGCACCCACGAAGTTGAGATGCCGATCTAGAATGCAACGTCACTTCTAATGGACCCTTCCCGACAGCTGCTCGGCGACGGACACCTCTGCTCCAAATGGCAGGATTACGGACAGTGCCCTCCTCGGATGTAAACGCTGCCATGTTCGACCTCCCCTTTTCAGCTAATGTGTCCAGTACGCTAAAAGAAAACTAAAAAACAGTAGCTATATCGAGCTGATGTCACTGCTATTCCCTGATTAAAAACGAAACATGACAGACGAGGAGCCGGGACTCCAGAAGTCCCAGAAGAAAGTCATTGCCAACATGGATCAATGGACGAATGCCATGCATAGTTTTGCAGCCGTATGCCTCGAGGCACAATGGAGACGACACCGCTCTTCACTTACATCGCTTTTGTGAGGAGCATGGCCGCTAAACCCACACGTACGGGCGGACGGGCGTATGACGAAACATTCCGACGAGCAAGAGTGACAACGCCGATTACCTGGGACAAGCCCCTCATTAATCAATACAAAGGAGCCCTTTTCAATCTTTATGTCTCCCAAACTGCCGCCCCAGCCACATGTGCCCAAATTGCAACAGCTCCCATCCCCGGAAACTATACACCAACCAACAAAGACCATCGCCAAAAAGGCCAGGTAACACCAGCAAAAGTGTCTCAAAGTAAACTTTGCGCTATAAACCTCGCACTGTTGGACATATTATTACAGGGATACGCCACATGTAAAACATCCTTATAATGAGTCTTACTCAATGGTTTATGCGGCACTATGAAGACGTTACCATCCGAACACAGACTGCAAACCACCAATCTGCAGAATGAAATCATGGACCGGTGAAACGTAAAACTGCAACAACAGCTACGATTAAGGAGCACGATTAAGGTTCTTTTGAAGAACCAACCTTTAAAGTTTTTCACGTTTCGCCAATCGGACTTGAAGAACCAATCAAGTTTCGATCAATTCACGATTGGAGTTTTTAAAAAGGTAAAAAGGCGTGAACGCGCAAATCCCCAAACAAATGTGCGTCGTATCTTATCAGTCATTGGACGACGCAATGAGCTGATCGTGAGCAACGGACGCGGTTGTCTTATGGCAAAGACCGACATACAGAGTGATTTCCGCATTTTACCGTTACATCTCAAATACTTATCGCCTTCTCGGTTTCAAATGGGACAACAAGTACCTACTACTTCGATAAAGGCGTCACAAAGGGGACTGGATACTGCAAAAAAAAAAAATTCAATATAACGTTAATTTCCTACATCGTGGATAACTTCATTTTCTGTTCCCTACCTGCAACTCTGAAATGTTTCGAAGTTTTACACACATTTTTGTCATTTGTACGACAAGTTTAACATTCCAATCAATACCGAAAAAACGTTCTACCCAGCACAACGGTTACTCTCCATGGTATCGAAATTGGCACGTTATTAATGATTGCGAGCCTCCCAGATGAAAAGCTGCAAAAGAGAAGGGATCTCATCTCCGCCTTGACTCGAAAGAGAAAAGCAAGACTACGCGAACTACACTCAGCGCTTGGTTTCCTCAACTTTTGCTGCCGTGTGATAAAAGCAGGCCGGGCCTTTCTACACGTTTCTACCGCTTGGTTATTGGGCTAACCAAACAGTCATCATTTCCTACGCATCACAGAGGAGGCAAGGAAAGATTTGAGAGTATGAGTGTGGTTTTCTAAACAGTTCAATGGAATATCAGTCATTCATCAGTTCCGAGACATAAGGACTATACACAGATGTGGCAAAATCTACAGAATTTGGAGTGGTCCTCGACAACCAGTGGTGTGCTTATTCCTGGTCTCACAAAGAGAATTACCATCACACTGCTAGAGCTCTACCCCATAGTACTATCACTGCTCCTGTTGGGAGACCGGTTACACGATAAACAGCCTCTGTAACTTTGCGATAATTGACTGTACTGTATAGTAAATACAAAGTATAACTTATATTTTAAAGCTTTCTCTGGATAAAATGGCATCACAGTCTGATATCTCACAAAAACTCATATCGATGAAAGCGTCGAGTCGGTCGAATCCATCCGGCGCCATATTTAAGTTATAAGCCAAAAGTCTAGCTTCATTGAGAGTGCTCTGAAATAACTCACCACGCTAAAACACGCGGTCAAACGTCTTGAAGCAAGAGAGAGATATTTCCTTAACAAAAATGATGAAATAAGGTCAGATGTGAAATCTTGGGAAACATCTTGGGAAAACAGCCACATCTTCATGTTATAATCCTTTTTTACAGAACTTACAGCTTTTCAAATGCTAGAAATTCATATGTGCACATATAAGCCCCTTTTTTCTGTATCGATTTTAAAGCTATTTAAAATTCTTCCTGTAAATCATAAAAACTTAAAGGAGTATGTAGTAGGACAAGTTTATTTGAAACAAAACACTAGAATATCGATTTTTGCAAATTTTCACAGGTTAATCATGATAATTTTTAAGCAGTTTTATAGTTACACATAAGTCTGTTACCTTAGACATTTCTGTTTGGATGTAAGTGTTATGTAATAAAATAATTTTTTGTTAAGAAATAAATGTAAAACCTACAACAGATGTTTTAACACTCAGGTTAGCTATTTTCATATAAAACATAAAGAATTATTATCATGCAGATTGTTTCGGTTCAGTGAAGATTGTATCGGTTCAGTGCATTCTTAATGCTGTTACTAACTGTTTTCTAGATTATTTCAGATTCATACGTCATACAAATGTCGGTTATAAAGACCTGCAGTTGTATTTAAACATGTTAGGAATATTTAAGGAAACAGTTGATCCATTGTTATTGAAAAGTTAATTGAAATAAAATGTTTCACGTTGAAGACATGCGAACGTTGAGAACTGGCAACTGAGAACAAACGTTCAGAACTGGTAATTATTGTACAGTATTCATCCATTTTCTTTTATACACATAATATCAGTTAATTAGGAAATCTAATTTATCATGAACAAAATAAAATCTCTTGTTAAATGTATTGTTGAATTTATGTTAAAGGATATTAAAAGGAACAATATAATTTTTATCTTGAAAGAGAAGTATTAAAAATAAATGACTTCTGATCTTCACATTACACTTCCAGGAATGCATTTCTCTTTAATACTATTGGTTGTAATGTTTAGCACACCATGCCCCACAAGCAGAAAGCAGTGTGAGAAGGATAAACAAAGAAAAAGTGCAGCAAGGGAAGGTAAGTTACCGCGTTATATGTGCGTCAATATGTGAACTTTACATAATGTAATGTTTATTCACTTTTGGATCAGCTCTTGATAAAATTGTTTATAGGTAGAAGTGGACTACAACTTAGCAGGGTCAGTGCTCGAATTTGTCTTTATACACTTCAGGGTTGCGTTGGAATATGACATTTGCTATGAACACGTAAGATAGCCCACAATATCATTTTACACTTAAGATTTACTTACTTGGTAATTTTCTAAATACTATACATATGTTTAACAATAAGGCCTTTTCCTTTACTTTTGGAACTGCTACAAAATTGTCTTTCGCAAGAGCTACTTGCGCTTACACGAGTTGAGGCCTTGAGAAATTTCCACCCCGCGGATGTGCTGCAAATAGAGATTCAAATGGATGCCTTGGACAGATTTGGTCTTCTTGTGGGTCTGACCCCACCTAAAACTATATATTACGCTTGTGCGACTGGCTGTCAATCTATGAACAATCCAGTTAAAAAACCAGATGAAGAAGGTCGTGTCCCAACAAACAAAGCATCAAATTATAATATTTTATTCTTTATACAGCAAAGAAAGAGCGAAATAACTTTTCTTGCTGATAATATATGAACGGTTGCGTCAAATACGGGACCAGTTGCAGCAGAAGCGGAATTTAGCTCTGGAATGTTTCCAGGATGCAATAGGTGCGAGCAAAAGAAGCGTGCACAAACTGTTCTGAGTCAGGATGTGGAATCGAGGTGCAGTATGATTGTGAAAGAGTTCATGAAGAAACACTAAGGGAAACTTGCTTTGCAACGAGCTCTCTCGTGTGCTCGAGGCAACTCTCCTTTGTTAATCAGGGGACTGTTCAAAGTGTCGGTATCGGGCAATTGTATGCAGTGGAGGTGTTAGAAGCAACTCGTAGAACAGCTCTTTGTTTGTAGCAGCAAATAAACTGACGGCGAGAGTTGAGCATAGATGCCCAGGAGACCATGAAGTCAAATACAAACACACAGAAATGTGAAGCGGCCAATCGATCTTTATGGGTTTCCCTTCCAAAGGATGTCAATTACTCTCGGAACGTTTCAGGTCGTGTATCAGCCACAATCCATCGCCTAAACAACAGCCAAGGTCAATCAAAATGTGAGGCGATCGGTTTTGAATTATACTGGCGAACACGATCAAGCCTATTAAGCATAGATAACGAATTAGAATACCAGAAAAAGTATGCAAAAAACGCATCCACGCAAAAGAAACGTCTAATTACACGAGGAAACTCTGTTCGTGACTATGCAAGAGCTAAACAGGGTCTTGAGGATTACAAGACAGGTAAGCTTGACCATTCTTAAACAAAATCAAGTCATGTTATTACTTTCTTTGAACTTTTTCCTTGTACTGTGCATTATTTAGTATGTATTGTAATTTATTTTAACCGCGTCCGTAAAAATGGAGAATTTCTTTGACGCTTATCGTTAAACAAGTTATGAACAAACTGCTGTTATGAACACTGCCTGCAGGATATGGCTAAACAGTCAAACAAAAAGCGGATATGCAGGATAAATTACAAGTGCCCACAAAGCGGACAGTGGAAAAACATCAGCGTTTACCGGCTGAGCTTCATAGTACACTTCAAAGAGTTTCCTGAGGCGGCTTATGACATGTCATTTATGCCATAACAAACCGTGTTCTACAAAGGAACATTTATCAAAGGAAACTCATGCAATCAATCAGTCGCGAATGCAATGTTTGGAGATTGGTAGTTTGTCAAGGGCATGGTGAGCATCCGACATGCCTGTTAGATTAAAGCTGCCGTCTTAGATCTTTTCAGGTGAGTACTGTGGGATGAAAGAGACATGCAAGCAAATGTATTTGCGAAAGTGTTTTGGCCATTCCTATTCGGAATTAATTTAGCCAATCACAATAGACAACATTTCTCCTTTGAGCAAACATTTTAAGGGAATACCCGTATTACCGCGCGTGAGTTTATAGCACAAACTCAACATTGCAGTTGCCCAGAAAAAAGTTTAATTTGGCAAAAATGTTCATAAATTTAATAATAATACTGATAACCAAAAAATTACCATGTTTGTGGTACCTACTTATGTACCCCACATACCCACCAATTACAATTATAATCCATTAAAAAATAAAGAAACAACGAGACGAAAAAGGTGTCTACCCCCCGTCTTTGGATTTCGTGCAAATCAGGCCTCAGAGGACAATTAATTTCCCATATGCTTAAATTAGAACATTCCTTATCGCCGCTTGCACAACAGTGATGGGCCTAAAATCCCTAGTACATTTTGTAATTCAGTCTAACAGGAACTCAAAAAACATTAAAATAAATGCGTATTGTATTGTATTGTATTGTTCTTTAGATCCCTTTCAACTGCTATGGTCATATCGGGATCCCCCTGTAACATTACACTGAAATGGGGCATTCCAGCTCTCCTTCTTACCCTTACATGTGGAGTGCAAGGAGGAGTCCCAATTTTAAGAGTCTTAGGGATGACCCGACCAGGGTTTGAACCCACGATCTTCCAGTCTTGAGGCGGATACTCTAACCACTAGGCCACCGAGGCTGGTCGAAAGCCTAGTAAATGGGGGTTGACCGATTGGATTTTATGTTATATTTAGAATACAACCCCGCTCGGAACTCCACGGAGCCGAATCACCCTAGCAATATTTTGACGTTTTCTCAACAAATTGTTTGGAGCTCCACAGCCACCATTTTAGGTGTTACTAAAAGTATTTATCGCAGTTTTTAAAAGTGTTCTTATATTGCCAAATGCTCTTTTAATAGTTTATAAATGACTTGTCAAAGTAGGGCACTATTTGTGCGTAAGTTCTTCCGTATTTTGGTCTATGAACGCGGAAGTAACTGTGGTCTGACACCATAAAAATTTTAGCTGCGATGCACAAGCAACATGACCTTTGTGACGGTTTTCAATTGTGTTTTTCGGACGCATGCCCAGCAGGTTTTTTTCACATTGCACGAAAGTCTACTCTCCTGCCTATAAAAGGCACATCCCATTATTGCAGAAGGGATATATGCCGTCGCGATTTTTCTTTCGACGGGAAAACGGCTAATTTGAAAATTAAGCATTCTAAAGTCATTCAGACATTTTCCCAAGAAATTGTGCTACCCTTACCGATCACTGAGGGATGTTTTCTTTGTCCCATCAGGACACTTTTTGAAATCCCTAATAACCTCGAACCAGCCTCAAGCAGCCCCTTTGTTCTCGTACCGGTCTGATGAACAGACCGTTCCACTTACCCACAGCGCTTTTGACTACATGTTAGCAATTACCCTAGAAAAATCGGGTTTCAACCCAAAACAGTATTCGGGGCATGGCCTACGCAGGGGTGGCTGTAGCTTTGCTCTCTCCTGTGGCCTACCCACTGAAGTTATTAAGGCCCAGGGGGACTGGAAATACAACGCTTACCAGCGTATAGGCAGCACATGCGCAAAGCATATGCGGTTACCCTTGGCTACCATGCAAGAGCCTTCGTTTCACATTGATGTTCAAGTGTTTTTTTTCTGTTCTTTTTTTATCATGCATGTGTACTACACTACACCTACCAGTCTGATCTGGAGTTCTTTGGTGTTTTGTAGTCATAAAATAAAGTTTATTTCCTGCTAAATCCGCTCTGTTAATTGCTCTCAAGAACCGCAGTCCCAAACGCTAATTAAGCTTATTTATATACGCAAATAAACTTGAATGTTCCCAAATGAGATCGATTTTTAATCTGTGTTTTTATATCGCTCTCATCTGCCTTTTTTCCCCGTTGGAAAAACTGCATTTACCTTAGCCTCAGCTGTTTACTCTAAACGGAGTATGGCACCACCGTCAAGGCATGAGACATAAGTAGATTATATAAGTCATGAATAGCGCATGACAAATGAACCAAGAAGTGTTGCCGTAAGTCATTGAGTAAGTTTTGCAATCGATTCGGTTGCTTGGTTGGTTGGTTTATTGGTGTTTTAAGTCCCTTTCAGCGATCTGAGCGCTATATCAGGACTCCCCTGCCACATTATACTGAAATGGGCCATTCTAGTTTGAATCCTCAGGGGAATCATAATTCAGTGCACAGCTAATGGGCACGAGTAGGATTCGGACCCCCACCGGCTATACACCCTAGATCTGAACACCAGCGCTCTACCAACTGAGCTATACAATCAAGTGAAATTGATAAGACTGCTTTGTGAAATTAGATAGCGATGTTACATGAATGCGATGTAACATGATTAGTATAGTTTATTTTCTGATTTTTTTTCACAAGGGAGTGGTTGAGGTGTTAAAATTTGGTTGTGATCTTTGTTGGGGTTGGGTGTTATCATTTTTTCTTTGTTGCACAGGAGGGGGGCTGCTGTCATCCCTTGCAGACTTCACATTGTAGGGGATCGCATACTGGCAAGAATTGATTTATAAATCTAAATTACATTTTTTTACCAACAGCCGAAAGAGATCGCAGCTCGATACCGTGGTCCAGCACAGGTGAAACCCAATCTAGTGACCAGAAAGACCAAACCATCCACGGTCTCTAGACCCCCTGATTCGCCCGCAACTAGTTCAGAGGTGCACGACAGGCCGCTCTCCAGCTGTGATATTCCAGCGCCTTCTACAACGGAGACCCGAGCGTCGCAACTAGGCACATATAGCGGGAAACTGCGCCGCCTCATGCAATGTGACAGTGTGAAAGCTTCGGATCCGAGGTCGCCTGCCAAGCGCCCCCCCCCCCCCCTCCCCTCCTTCCACCCTCCGAACAACGGTTGATGCAACTTTTGCCACAAGAACAGGTAATCCGTAACATTTAATTTGATATCATTGGACTTGCCTACATTAAACAGGATGCCTGTTAAGAATTTATTTATGTAAAGACTTTATGATATAACCTTATGATTCTTGTACCTTACTTAGAGCTTCGCCTGCCGCAATTTTGGCCCATCACAATACCCGAAAAGGATCACAAGCGGATTGTTCACCGTCAATCAAAGGGGAAAGCAAGTTGACGGAAGGTGTCCCTCAATCGCCATTGGTATGCTTCCAACTACCGACACCTGAGAGCTTTTTCAGAGATCCGCTTTTTCTGTGGATGCCCTACAGGATGTTGGGGGTAATTATAATATCAATAATAATATGCCTAAAAGTGACTGAATCATCTGATCTATTTTATTGTGGAACAAAAAATGTGGAGTCTGCTTGCTTCCTTTTACATTACACAACTATGTTTTACCATTCAGCAATAAATGGAACAAAATATTAAGTGATAAGCGCTGACAAAAATAATTTTACTGGTACTGAAAGTTCATGGCATGAATATTTTTCACAGGTTCGCCTGTCACGTACAGTGCCTGCATGCAAAGGGGCAGAGCTGAGAGAGACCGGTATTCACAAACGAGCAAGACAGGCGCTCGATATTGACCGGTACTACAATATGGTTACGGAAACAGTAAAGTGCCAGAATTGCCACAAACGATTTGTGAGCTGGGGACGTGCGAGTCAGCTTGACCTTGGTCACAGAAGCATCTTCCCAGCTTTACTTAGATCAAAGAAAGAGATTTGGAAAATTATCCCACTGGGTTGAAAAAAATTACCGATTTTCTACCGTTTTCTCCGACTGTCTTACTATTCTAGGCACATAAACACCAACTGTTCATAATATAACAAATGGTATTTCCTTTTGTCTTAAGTGCACATGTGATCTGCGAGTAGTTCGATTACCACGTGAGCGAGGCATCGGAAATAGCACCACTCGGCTGATCAAGCAGCTACAGGAACAGCACACAGAGTGTGAAAATTTTCGCAGAATATGGCTGAGCAGGCAAGTGAGCCTCCCCAACGTCCTTCCAGGCCTACATACAAGTGGCTGCTGACTGTGTATCAGCAGGACATTCTGCAGCGAATCGACAGCCTGAAGGCCAAGATCATATCTACATTTGGCAGGATTTTGAAGATGGACTCAACTAAAAAGGTTTAAAAATGCATGAAATTGAAGTTCGCTAAGGAAGTTCGCTACAGAGACAATGTACGAATGTTTCGAACTATTCACATGTAAGACGTGTAGGACAATTTGTTACATAGAAAATGAGACCGTTTTAGAAATTTTGCTGTTAAGAAAAGTTAGAAAAAGTAATTAAGTCCGTGGATGTTAAAAGGTATCAGTATGTACATATCAATACATAAACTTTGGCGAAAATAAAGTTCGCTAAAAGGAAACGGTATGAAAACATCAGACTGTTTTGATGTACGGAGTTAAGGTTAGTTTCGAAAGGTCTTTAAGCCTATGAAGAAACAAGGCGATGAAGCCCTGAGGTTTCGCTTTATTTTTATAACGATAAACACAATAAAATTCATTGCTTATAGCAATATTATGCATAATATGATTTAATTTGCTATATATAGTATATGTATTGTATTGTATTGTTCTTTAGATCCCTTTCAACTGATATGGTCATATCGGGAACCTCCTGCCACATTATACTGAAATGGGGCATTCCAGCCCTCCTTCTAACCCTTACATGTGGAGTGCCTCACAGGGTAGCAAGGAGGAGTCCCAATTTTAAAGTTTTAGGTATGACCCGACGGGGTTTGAACCCACGATCTTCCAGTCTTGAGGCGGACACTCCAACCACTAGGCCACCGAGGCTGGTCCAAAGCCTATCAGCACATATCGGTGCAGTCAGAGCAAACAGAGTAGAGATATTGCTTTGGTGCTTTAAGCCCCTTGCAACGATCACAGCGCTACATTAGGGCTACCCTGCCACATTATACTGAAATGGGTCATTCCAGTTTGAATTCCTAGGTGGATGTCAGGTTAAGAAAGTAGAAATGTTAAAAAAGGAAGACAGATTTGATTGATTGATTGATTGATTGAATGATTGGGTCACATTGTGTCAGTTCTGTTGCTATAGGAAGACTCGGTTGAAATTAAAATCAATTAAAATAGACAAAACAAGTAATGTATACATCTAAAATCAACTAAATTCAATTTAAATCTTGCTGTACAAGTGTATTTCTTTCAGAAAAGAAATAATTTTGCTTGGTGCTACCTTTGTAAAAAGGTCTTTCATGGAATTCACACTGTAGTAGCGTGAACGAATGTTCTGAAAATCTACGCAGTTGAGTAGAATATGTTTTGCAGTCAAACGTTCTTGACAACCAATACATTGTGGAGGAGCATCGCCTCTCAAAAGATATCCGTGGGTGATGTATGTGTGCCCGATTCGAACTCTATGCATAACCGTTGTGTCGCGAATACTGCCAAGAGCTAGCTGTTTTTGTCCAACTGTAGGTTGGATTTGAAAGAGTTTGTTATTTCTTTGTTCGTTCCATTTTTGTTGCCAAAGGTTTTTTGCATAACTTGTAATATGGGGTTTAAAATCGGAGTATGGTATGAGAAGGTCGGATATGTTGTAGTTTAGCGCCTCTTTTGCTGCCTGGTCCGCAGCTTCATTACCCGGTATGCCCACGCGGCTTGGCACCCAGCAAAATACTAGGGATTTGTCTTGTTTGACTGCCCTTTCGTAACGTTCTATTAGGTCTAGAATCATTGTGTTCGACACTTGCAGATTTTCTAGTGACTGTAAGACCGATAATGAATCGACACAGATAACGAATTTTTTGTACCTACTAATCTTGATAATTTCCATGGCTAGTTGGAGTGCCCGAACCTCCGCGGAAAAGATGGAGGAGCCGTTTGGTAATCTTGTTTTAAGGGTATTTGATTTTGTAACTATTGAGGCAACAACTTGGTTATCGAGCTTAGATCCGTCCGTGTATATGAAATAATGGTGAGGGTAGGTTTCCTTTATCTCAGCAAACCTAACTTTGAATTCTTCAGCATTTGTTGTGTCTTTGGAAAAGTCTGTCAGATTTTTGTTTATAGTTGGCCTTTGTATTTTCCATGTTGGGTATTTTGAAACTTTCAAGTTTGCGATTTGCTCAACTTTGATTCCAGCATTATTAAGGTGGTTCCGGATTCTAGTGCCAAAGGGTACGATAACCCTAGGGCGTGTGCTTAGGATTTCTGAATGGTCTTTTTCGAACACTGCCTTATGGGTCGGGTTTTCTTTGTTTGCGTATAGTTTAACTGCGTATTGCACTGACAGTTTGATTCGTTGGATATCTAGTGGTTGTTCATTTGATTCAACCTGAAGGCTTTCCGCAGGTGACGTTCTGAAAGCGTTAAGGCAGAGGCGAAGGCCTTGATTTTGTATTGGGTTCAACATCTTCAAGTACGAAGGCCTGGCTGATCCGTAGACGATGCTACCATAATCTATTCTAGATCTTATTAATGATCTATACAGTTTTAATTTAGTACTGGTATCTGCTCCCCAGTCTTGAGCGGAGACGACTCGCAGCAGATTGAGTGCCTTTTGACATTTCCTCTTCACGTCTTTTATGTGGGGAATAAAATTTAGCTTCGAGTCCAGAATTAGACCAAGGAATTTGTTTTCCTTTACTACAGGTATCTGAGTGTTTGATAGGTATAAAATGGGATTGTCGTGTGGCTTTCGCTTGTTGCAAAAGTGCATACAAACTGTTTTGGTTTGCGAAAACTTGAAACCATTTTGGTCAGCCCATTTTTGAAGCGAGTTTATATTTTGCTGGAGGCGACGCTCGATCAGATTCATATTCTTGCCCCTGGCAGACATTGCAAAGTCGTCTACAAAGAGTGAGCTGTCTATTCCCTGTTGAGTTGCGCCTTTGATACTATTGATTTTGATTAGAAACAACAGAATTGATAGAATACAGCCTTGAGGATAGCCCTCTTCTTGCTCAAAATAATCCGAGAAAATGGAACCGAGACGGACTTTAAACCGCCTGTCATTTAAAAACGCTTGAATGAATTCAGGAAGGCGACCTCGTATACCAAGGTCGTAGAGATCTTGCAAAACCCCGTGTTTCCAAGCCGTGTCGTAGGCTTTTTCTAAATCGAAGAAAACAGTGACGACATGTTCGTTATTAATAAAACCTTCTCTTATAAATGATTCGAGTCTAACCAGGTGATCTATGGTACTTCTTTCTTTTCTGAAGCCACTTTGGATGTCAGTGAGCAGATGATTTTTCTCTAAATACCAAATTAGTCTTGCGGCTATCATTCGCTCTAGCGTTTTGCACAATGAACTTGTCAGGGATATTGGGCGGTAATTTTGTGGATTAGTAGGGTCCTTGTTCGGCTTTGGAATTGGTATGATGGTGGCTTCTTTCCATATTTCAGGAAAGTTTCCTGTAGTCCAAACTTGGTTAAGTAATTCTAAGAGGATTTCAAGAGTTTCCTCAGGTAGGTGTTTTAGAACCTGGTAGTGAAGGTCGTCTGGTCCGGCAGCTGAATCATGTGAGTTTTGTATGGAGTCCTTCAACTCCGCCAGGGTACAGGTGCTATTGTAGTGTTCCGAGTTATTTGAGGTAAAGTCCATTGGTATTTGTTCTTTTGCTTCTTTTATTTGACGAAAAGCTTGGGAGTAGTTGTCAGATGAGGAGTTGAACTGAAAAGTTCTACCAAAGGTATTTGCTATTTCATCGGGTTTTGTGACAGTCTGGTTGTTTGTAGTGAGATGGTTTATGGGTTTTGAGATGTTTTTACCTGATATTTTTCGAATTATTTCCCATACTTTTTTGGTTGAATTGTTTTTGTTTAATTTGGAGATATATTCCTCCCAGGTTTGCTTTTTGCTTGCTCTGATGGTTCTGCGTGCTGCAGCACGCAGCCTTTTGTATTCAAGTTTGGTGGTATTGTCCGACTGATATAAAATTGGCGAAGAGCTGCTTTCCGCATAGCTATCGCTTTTTTGCAGTCGTCGTTAAACCAAGGTTTCTGTGGCTTTGTAGGGTTTCTGGAGGTTTTAGGTATGGTTTTTTCCATGATTGCCTGGATTAGAGCAGTAAAAAGTAAAATCGGGTCGTCATCATGTGTAAAGTAGTTGGTTTTTATAGCCTTTAGGCATAGTTCCTGGAACATTGACCACTTTGCTTTGTGGAATTTCCACCTTGGTATTCCTTGCTGTTTCTGTTGATCTAGTGGTTTTAATAAAACAGGTAAGTGGTCGCTGCCATAAGTGTCGTCCAAGACTTCCCATTCAAAATCTAAAAACAAATTACTAGATGCCATTGCAAGGTCGATAGAGGTTTTTGAACCAGTGCCAGGATGTAGGTATGTAGGAGATTTATCATTGTAAAGTGAGAGATTGTGGAAATTTAGTAGGTTTTCAATTAGTTTACCTTTGTGGTCGGTGCTTGTATTACCCCATAGGTCGCTATGTGCATTGAAGTCGCCTAAAAATAGAATAGGTTTTGGTATTTGGTTAATCAGATCGTTGAGTTCTTCCGGTTGGGGTTTGGAGGGTGGTGGTAGGTATATGTTACAAATGGAGAAAGTTCTCTTCATCGCAACACGAACTGCAGTTGCTTGGAGGTTTGTATTTAATTTAAGTTCACTTTGAATAACGTTGTTTCGGATTAAGGTAGTGATTCCGCCCGAGGCGCGGTTGCTATTGGCGTTTTTGTTGTAGGAAGTGTAACCGGATAAATTTGGTGCGGAAATATCAGTACCGTATGTTTCTTGGAGGCAAAAGATGGACGGATTATATTGCTGGCTGAGAGTTAAAAGATCTATCTGGTTGGTCCAAAAACCTCTAATGTTCCACTGAATTATAGCCATGTTACTTGCTATTAGCTCGTGACCGATGTATAAAAACCCTGGGTGGCTTTGGTTGTGCGGGGAGTGGAGTGTGGGATGCCGTTCTTTGGTCTGTTGTGTGCAGCTGTACTGGGCGCAGTGGCTGCGGTGGCGACTGTCCCTCCTCAGGCCCCTCCACCTCCATCAACGGGTGGAATCTGTTGGAGGCCTGTTGCACACGTTCTCTGGCAAGGCGGGCCTTGTTCTTAAGTTTTGACCTAGCCTGTTTGTCTGGGGTATTCACTTTACCCCTGGTTGACGGACCAGGTGATGGCTTCCTGGGTGACGGAGTATGTGGACGAGCGGATATGGATTGCATGTCCAGCTCGGACTTACTTGCTGTGGTATTGCAATTTGCCGCGTCAGTATTGGTGCCAGTGGAGACTTTCGACATTTTGGGGGTAGTTTTTATACGACATATTGTTTGAGTCGTGACCCAGGTGATATCCGTTTGGCACGCAGCTTCTCGGGTGTCAATCTTGGCGACGGCAGCGTATGAGCGACTTGATGATTGTGACTTGTAGACCAATTTTCGTGCCTCTGGGTATGGGATAGACTTCTCATGTTTTACTTTTTGCACTTCCTTCTCCGCCAGCCACATTGGACAATCCTTTGCGGATGCTGGGTGGTTTCCCTTGCAATTAATGCATTTGGTATCACCAGTACAGGATTTGAAGTCATGACCGTCCTCACCGCAATTTGCACATGTCATCTCCGATCTTTTACATCGTTGTTTCGCCACAACAAGGTTCTTTCAAGCTTTCACCTTTTGCGATTGAAAAAGGTATATGTTCTGTCGTTGGTTCTCAACACTCTATTAAAAGACTCCGCTCAGGCGATATTTTGATACAGGTATCATCAGCTCAACAGAGTAAAAATCTCCTGGAAATGGAAACCTTTGTTAATATACCAGTGAAAAGTACCCCTCATCAGACTCTGAACTACACCAAAGGAGTCATCAGCCACCCTGAACTGAATTTCTGTACAGAGGAGGAACTCGTACACGAGCTTGACAAGTACGGAGTGACGGGATGCCGTAGACTCGGCGTTAACGGGACCCATGTACTTACATTCCGGAGGTCATCGTTGCCATCAGACGTCAGAGTTGGCTACCTGAAATTAGGCATCAAGCCATATATACCCAACCCTGTGCGGTGCTACAACTGCCAGCGGTATGGACATGGTAGCAGCAAGGAAGACAGAGGATCAACTGATTATCGATGTCATACAAATAACAACAATATCATTGTCAGATGTTGTGACCCTCACATCCAGTTGTGAAAGTGTTTTTCCCATGGCTCGCAAAACACGGTTGTCTAGGAAACAATCCAAACACATTGAACTTCTACAGCCGAAACTGATAGTTATTTACAATAACAATATGGGAGGAATTAACCTGATGGACCAGAACATCCACAAGTACCGAATGTCCATCCGCTCTAAGAAATGGTGGTGGGTAATGTTTGCGTTCATTCCAGTTAGTTAGTTAGTTATTTGATTGGTCTAACGACACCGCCAACCTGTTGCAGGTCATATTGTGTCATTCCTGGTACTTCATTCCAGAAATAGCTCTTCTAAATGCATGGCTGCCATATAGGCTCACTCCTAAATATGTGGAAAACCGGCTAGATTTCCTAGCGCTCAGAAAAGAAGTGTGTAAAGTGTACTTTGCACGGCATTCAAAGAGTACTCAACAAGGAAGGCACTCCGGAAGACCGATCACATTGGACAGACGTGTGTTTGACATTAGGTTTGATGGCGTAAGGTACCTGATACAGTCCATAGCAACACAACGACGCTGTACTTATTGCGGTAAAAAAACAACGCGGATCTGAAAGAAATGTGAAGTTGCATTACATGACAAGTGTTTCATAGTTTTTCATTACGAATGATGTGCAAAGCTGTGTTATACCTGTTATGTAGACAATATTGTGTTGAACAGTTTTAAAGAAACTTTGATGGAATTCAGACTGCATCTAAATTTGATCAATATAATGACGAAACGGCAGGTGTTGTATGTACAGATACGTAAGTAACAGTTAGAATTAACTATTTACTAACAATGCACGCAAAATTAAAGATACTCAAATATTTATGTAATGCTGTCATCTGTGCATAGCGTCCCATTTTTGGGACAGTTTGAAAAATAAACAGTTTGCATTTTTTGTCAGATTAACCTTTGAATGGTTTCAGTGCAAGTATTTTGATACAGGAAATATAAAAAAATCATTGTGGAAAAATAAATCACGCAGTAATGGGCTAACATTTTAGTGTAAATACTAATAAGCGGAACATTAATGTTTAATTTAATATTAAATTAAAATGACGATTATCATTCATAGTATTTGTTTATTGACCCTAACGTCATTATTTATATATTTTCAGGTCACGAAGAAGCTCGCGGGCGAGAGTACTGGCACAGCGTTGTCTGTTGGCAATGAAAGGAGACAGATCCTGAATACGGTCATGGCTACCAACGAAGGAGCTGGGCTTGAAGCAATGTGTAAAGGGATCATGACACGCCACACAGAAGCGAATGTACAACCACTGCTCGTCCGCTACGTAGACAGAGACTACGGCCCTGCCTGCGGTGTCGGAAAGGCCAAAGGAATGTTTCTAGATTGGCAACAATTGCAGGTGCGCCTCGAGATATGGCATTTTATGCGCCGATTTGCTGCAGGATGCACCACAGACGCCCATCAACTCTATGGCGCGTTTATGGCGAGTCTTGCGGATTGTATTTTCGATTTCGATCCGAATGATCAGCAACAAATAGTGGCAGCTAACAGGTCGGACCTATTCGCTCAAGGCCTGTCAACTGTGTCAGAGCGAATGGTCAAGGGTAGCTTGACCCGGTAGGAGTTGAAGCTCCACTGCAAGGACCCAACTCCAGGCGCTGAATTTACTCGAATCCCAACCATTTGCACCGGAAAAGCCACCAGGAGCCTTGTTATTTGGTCTCAATAGGCGTGCAAATTCTGGATGACAGCAAAATGGACCGGATATGGGAAAACCAAAAAACGTCATCTTGCCTGCATCCAGGATCCACCGGAATCCAGCTTTACACAGAGACCAGCGAACTGAAAAAGGCGACCGTAGCGTTGAAAAACTTCAATATATTTCAATTTTTATCAGTTTTTAATTGATTTTAACAAGATAGAGCATTATTCAAAAATTATCGTGGGTTTTGTTCAGGGGAGCTGATTGGGATGGAATACCTTTACCGCCAAACCGGCCATGCACCCTTGCGGAAGGAGCGTCACGAAAATGAAGAGACAGACGAAGACACCCACGACGACCCCGATACCATTGAGGAATTCGAGGACGAAGGGATTGACCAGGATACGCCTCATATCAAGGAAGACGACCCGACCTTTCCAGGCCTCATCTGTTCCTTCTTTTCAGTGGCTGTTAGTCTAATGTGATGTTCTTCTGGTTTGCAGCTGCAGCAAGAAAACACAGTTGAGCTGAAGAAGGGGCCTGTTAAGAAACGGGAAATGGTCGTTCGCGATTCGACTGCACAGATTATGGTGCGGTGTTGGAACAGAGTATCTAAAGTTAGGATGTGCAGAAGTTAAGAAGTCAACCAGAGAACAACACAGAACGCTTCTCCGTCGATGGGAAAAGTATTGTGAGGAACGGTGTGAAGGTAACTTTAATACCGATATAGTCAGAGTACTAGATTTTCTTTATGAATTACATAAGAGTGGCTTAAGTTATAGTGGGTTAAATACGACAAGAAGTGCTATCAGTATTTTTTGTAGATGGATAAATCCACTTGTGGGTAATAATCCACTTGCGTATCGGTTCATGAAAGGCATTTTTAATATCAAACCCAGTTTACCTAGATTCACGTTTATTTGGGATGCTAATGATGTACTTAAGAAATTAAGTAAATACTATCCAGCAAAAATGTTATCGCTAAAGCAGCTTACTGTGAAAAGTCTTATTAACTGCAATTTTATCTGGTCAAAGAGTGCAAAGTTTGCAAATGCTTAGGTTGGATCAAATGGCAACTGATGATTTTTCTGTACAGTTTATGTTTGTTGATTTACTTAAGATTTCATAACCTGGGAAACACTAGGAACCGTTAGTGTTTGTAACGTTTCCGGATAAGTCGGTGTGTGTTGTTGTAAATAGAACGAAGAGTTTTTAGGGGTGAAGAGTCGAGGCTATTCATATCATATTGAAAATCACACAAGTGCGTTTCTAAAGCAACAATAGCTTCTTGGATCAAGACTCAATTGTATATATGTGGGTTAGATATTAAAAAGTTCAAGGCTCAAAGTACAAAATCTGCTTCAGCAGCGTCTTGGGTTGTCAGTATTAAAACCATCATGAGAGCAGCAGGTAGGAGATCTCATACTACTTTTCAAGGTTTTATAACAAACCTCTTATGTCTGAGTGTACTTCTAAATTGTCCTGAATATTACCAAAAGGGCTGTCTCGCTTTTTCTCGACCATTTTGTTAATGAACCCTAGGAAAACAGGAAT
This sequence comes from Protula sp. h YS-2021, assembly GCA_949752745.1. Lineage (NCBI taxonomy): Eukaryota > Metazoa > Annelida > Polychaeta > Sabellida > Serpulidae > Protula > Protula sp. h YS-2021. The sequence goes on along the minus strand of OX457026.1, from coordinate 28,150,232 downwards.
ACAGCTTTGTTGTGTTTCCTAAATGTTTTTTCTTTTCAATTTATTAGACAAATATAAAAAAGTATCAAAATAAAAAAAGGATGAAAAGCGAAAAAAAGTATAAAAAAAGATGAAAATTAAAAAAAGTATAAAAAAGTATTTAAGGATAAAAAAGGATAAAATAGGGCTTTTTTTAAAAAAAAAAAGGTAATCCTTTAAAAAAAGGATGAGTAACAACACTGCAAATGCTTGCAAAATGCTGCGAAAGGGGGGTAAATCGTAATTTGTATTGAATCTGTAGTTCTGCAAGTATTACAGGGGATTTTTAGTATTATATTCACACGGTCAATGTATTCACTATTAAAATTGCTTTGGTTTGGTTTATTGGTGTTTTAAGTCCCTTCACTATTAAGAGTACATTGATATGACCATGTGGCTTCTAATTATAATAATATGATAGGATACACTGGATATGCCGTCTTAATGTTCTTTGTACATTGAATTGTTCTCGAGGGTGTTAACACCAATAAATTGGGAAATATCTTTGTAAGCTTTAAAGTTTGATTCGGATTCTGTTATGGAAATTCCGTGAGGGAATGGGGAGCTCTGTATTGTTTCTTTTTTAAAACACAGAGGGCGTTGGTGAGCATTAGGTCCAATAAAGCTCCTTCTGGATCTGAGACTACAGCGAAAACCTTAGTAAACAACAATTTTATCGAGTTTTTAAGCAGGACGTCCTAGGCATTTTAATTGTTATTACAATGGATTACGGGCATTGGACATTAAAGCAACTGAAAAAGTTATGTAGGAAAAGAAATGCACACGTAACTGGAAAAAAGCAAAATTAGTAGAGAGGTACGAAGTCCTTTACTTCATTTAGTCTCTTTTGTGAAGACAAAACTTTTAACACATGCCTGTTAATATCAAGTTCCATAGTTTCTGACTGGAGCTATTTTAAAAAAAATACATTCTTTAGCAATATTTATAAAAGAAAACAAAATATTGCTATATTCAATATTTGGAAGTAAAATATGAGATCATTTTTGCATTTATTCTAAGCATCGCGTTTACAACGTGCTGCCTGCAGTGCATTGATAGTATGTTTATATTGACCTTGGGCTGTAAATACTTATCCATCAAACTACGACTACTTTTTCAATAGTCCCGTTCCCGGCTCTTTGAATTATTAAGATCTCCGCATAAAGGACCACCCCGGGAAATCCATGTCCAAATTGTGGTCTCGTTTCCTAGAAAGAGTACACATGTAGTATTTTGGCTTAGATGTACTTCAATTATAACGGATAATGCTGTATTTTTTTTCAGATTCTACCGAGTGTTGCAGTGCTTCTTAAAGGGGACGGATAAACAGTTGGGATGAAAAACCCAGACTTATGTATAAGGAAAAGTTTTTATTGACAGTTCGCTCGTCCGTGTCCAGCAAGAACGTTTTTATAAAAGGTCGCTGCGCTGCAGAAATGAGGAGAAACGTGTCATATACCACAGGCATTAAACTGGATAAAAATGGTGTTGTTCTTGCAACACATTGTGACTGTGGCGCGGGTTTGGGCCCTGATGCACATTGTAAACACGTTAGTACCACTCTGTATGGACTTATTAACAAAAATTTCACAAATTCAAAATTAACAAGCACCAGTCAACTCCAAACATTTCACAACGCCAAAAGAGTTTAAAAGGACCTCGTTGAAAGCAGAATCTCTTCTTTTAAGAAAAAGTACTGGTGCCCCTTCCTTGTGTTCAATGACAGAATTTGATCCTAGACCGCTACAATACCGTAACAATCCCAAATTCAATACTTTTTTTCATAAACACATGTATAAATCTTTCCACCCCGATGCCATTTCTTCAGCTTTTTCCACCCTCAAAACATATGGAGTTTTTAAAGACCACGACTACCTTGAATACAGTCCTGAGGATAACTTTCTGTGAATGTGCCATTAAGAAAACTGAAGAAGCAACTCGTGGTCAAAGTAAATGCTCTGAATACTTTCAACACAGAATTGTTCGGCTACAAGGCTCGAAATTTGGTCGAATCTGCAAAGAAACATCGCGTACAGATTTCAAAGAACTGGCACGTTCGCAACAAAATTCACACCATGTCAACAGAACATATGAAAGTATCGCAACACACAAGTACGAATAGTAAACTCACAACTGCGTTACTAAATGTGGCATTTTTCTTCACTCTTTGACACCGTCCATTGCCAGTTCCCACGACGGTATTATTGATAACAATCGCGTGTTAGAAATCAAACACCCCTTTACATCTAAAGATAGCAAAATATGCACAAACACCGTTCCGTTTCTTGAAATTAAAAATGACCAGTTGACATTAAAAGAAAATCACGACTATCACTACCACTATTTCTTTGCCAGCTTTGGTGGCCTCGTCATACCTTTCCAGAAGGTCAAGGATAAATGGGTTTGATATTTGTATATTTGTAGCTTTTCAATTGATTGTAGAACGGACATAGAGTCCACGCGTAACATAAACTTTTTGTATCGGCTGATCTTAACTATCTGGATGGCGAGATGTAGAGCTTTAATTTCGCCTGAAGGGATTTGTGTCTGCAACATATCCTGGTAGAGTACGTCACTTAAGATGGCGATGCCCGTTCCGCCGAGGGCACAAGTGATGCCACAGGTGTGTTTCGGCCGTTGTGGAATGTCACACGTCAAGCACACCCAACCCATCTTGGGTAAACACAATTTCGACAATTTAAGAACGCAAACTTTAGTTCTGAAATGTTTACCGGTTGCTCTAAACGAGAGCAAAAATCTCAAGTTCAATTGATTTTGAGCCAAGATGTAAAAGCGCGATGTAGCCTCGTTATCAAAGAATTAATGCATAAACACGCTGGCGATTTTCGATCACTTTGTTGTGATATGCCGCGGCGGCGCTATCCTATTATACCGGCGACTGTTCCAAGTGCAAGCGCCACACCCTGGTATGCAGTGGAAATGACAGCGATAACTGGTGGACGAGATCGTACTTTTTGGCACCAAACAAGATTACGACGTTAAACATGTCTCCAAACGACCTAGAAATTCTGCGTGAAATTTTGATGATGCGCCTGAGTGTTGCTGCAGTAGAAAAGGTAAAGCTAAACACAAATGCCCAAAAGGGCGATACAGCCAATCGGTCACTCAGTGTTCCATTGCCAAAGAACGTGAAGTATTCAAGAAACGTTTACGGGCGCGTGGCTTCAACTATCCACAGATTAAACAACGGCAATATCGAATCGACCATTTCCAAATATTCAGAGTTTGGCTTCAATCTATCTGGCAAGACAAGAAGGTGTTAAAGGTCAATGTATCGCACAAGAGCTGCTGAGAAGTCGTATGCATCAAGCCCTTCAACAGTGCGTTGTCGATTGCTCTGTCGTGGCAAAGAAATTGAACAGCATGCACGAGCGCGTTGTGGAACCACAATGACGAGTGACTACAAAAAACACCAATTGGACCAGTTATTCGAAATTATAATAACAAAAACTTCTGGGGTTATTTTTTTGTTAGTATTTAGTCATTTTTTGTTTGTTTTACAATCTCCCGCCGCCTAAACAGGGAGGCATTTTGTGAAAAGTATAAAGAAAAAATTAATGAAAATTGTGCTGTTATGAACAATGAATGCTTAATATGGACGAGGTCGATATTTCCAGTAGGATACGGCCGAATGCAAGATAAATGTTTTAATAGTAATAACTGGAAATGAATAACCGTGCACAGACTGTCATTTATAGTAAATTCCAAAAGCTTTCCAGCAGAGGATATATATATTAGTCATGTATGCCACATCTGTGCATAACTTTTGAGCATTTACCGGCTGAGCCTGCTGATGTCAATCTGTCTCGCGGGCAATGTGTACTGCATGGGGCGTGCACTGGACACCAGGGATATCCTGGGTGTAAACTCGATCTTAACTTGTAGGTTGGTAAGTTTTCATCTTAAATTGCATTATTTTATATTTTCAGACGGGGCGCGCCCAGCCCCCCCCCCCCCCCACCACCCCCTTTGGCGGAAAGCAAATTTTCTCTAACTTTGTTGCTTGATATTAGTAACTAAAGTTTAAACAATTCTGTGAATCTGACCCCAGCGATTGCCACTCTAGGCAGCATTGTGACTGCGTGCTAATATAAGCTTGTTCAGTCCAACATTTTATATCAATGTGTTGCCAGACATGCTAGAAAAGAAATGGCCAGAAAAGACCAAACAAAAGGTTGTGACTGATTTTTTCCAGAAACTACCAACTGTCGATTAAATTGTTGTAAAGCGATTAGTTTTAGCTTAGCTTGATTTGATAGTTTACTGTAATTAGAAAGGTCGATTAATTTTCAGTAGCGTGTGAGTTGCCTTAATTGAGTATAATCACTGTAATTAAGAAAGTTCAATTAGTTTCAGTGCTTGCTAGTTGTGTCTTGATTAGACAGCCTGATTGTAATTTATTTACTCAGGTACACCAAAATGTAGAATAAATGGCGGTGATTACTGTATTTAATTTTCAGTGTGCTGTGAAATATTTTAAAAGCGTAATGAGTTCGTTTCAATTAAAAAAGTGTAAATATTGCATTTCGACTGATAAATGTTGTTAAATATTTAATAGAAACAATCCTGAAAGTATCAAGAGTGTAATATCATGTATTTTTGTATAGCATATTAATAAAATATGATATGGATACAGTTTTTCCTTCTTACGAGTTTCAAACAGCCAGTACATTTTAACCGACATATCGTTTAACCGACATTTTTGCTCAGTCCCGACGATGTCGGTTTAACGAGATTTCACTGTATTTGATTTTGTAACTATTGAGGCAGCAACTTGGTTATCGAGTTTAGATCCGTCCGTGTATAAGAAATGATGGTTTATTGGTTTATTGGTGTTTTTTTAAGTCCCTTTCAGCGATCTCAGCGCTATATCAGGACTACCCTGCCACATTATACTGAAATGGGCCATTCCAGTTTTAAGGGTATTTGATTTTGTAACTATTGAGGCAACAACTTGGTTATCGAGCTTAGATCCGTCCGTGTATATGAAATGATGGTGAGGGTAAGTTTCCTTTATCTCAGCAAACCTAACTTTGAACTTTTCAGCATTTGTTGTGTCTTTGGAAAAGTTTGTCAGAGTTTTGTTTATGGTTGGCCTTTGTATTTTCCATGTTGGGTATTTTGAAACTTTTAGGTTTGCAATTTGCTCAACTTTGACTCCAGCATTATTAAGGTGGTTACGGATTCTAGTGCCAAAGGGTACGATAACCCTAGGGTCTTTTTCGAACACTGCCTTATGGGTGGGTTTTCTTTATTTGCGTATAGTTTAATTGCATATTGCATTGAGAGTTTGATTCGTTGGATATCTAATGGTTGTTCATTTGATTCAACCTCATATTTATTATGTCGATATCCTCCCTACTGACTTCGAAGATCCCCTCGTCATGGAGGCATCGGAAACGGCCGAGCCAAAATCTGCAAAAGAGCTGGAAAATACTTCACCTTAGCGGCACTTGAAGCTGCTGTTTCAACTCTAAATGTGAATTCGAGCAATGAAACTCGTACCCCACTATCGAGCCCGGTTAGGGAATGGGGGGGGGGGGGGAACCTCGGAGGAGGACAAGAAAGTTAGATCATTACGTATAGTTAGGCCGTTGGGAGCAAAAAATCTAAAAAAGAAGAGCAAAAAGGGGAAAAAGAAAGATAAAAAGAAGCGCCATTAACATCATAATGGTTGGATTTCAGACGATGCTCACCTTGGCGGACATTGATCGGCTATTCAATGAGAAAGCAGCTGCTGGCAGTTTCCTCGATGCCCCTATCGAGGAGGGAGACCAGACCCCAGCCTTAAAACCGCAGTCCTCCACAACCGAGGCAACCCTCGACTGTGGAAGCCCTTCGAGTGTGATAGAGGGGCAGTTCCTCGACGCCGAGGAGGGGGACCAGACCCTAGCCGTGAGGTCACAAGAGGCGCCTGCGGAGCTCCCCGGCTTCTTTGGAATTCTTGGATCCAGCCTTAGACGACATCTTTCCTTGTCGGGATGTCAGATAAAGAAAAAAATAGACAAGTTTTTGGACTTAACCAGTACTATTTGTTCAGAACGTGTTACTCTTCTTTGAAGTTTTTATTTCTCATGTAATTTTTGTGTATTTATTAAAAAAGAACTAATTTATCCAAGGTAATAATTAAAGAAAACTACAAGAAGTTGAAATACTTAAATACTTAAAATAAACAGGAATGCGCAAATACGTTTTATGTATACAGTGTCTGAATTCAACTAAAACCGATGGTCGCGCGAGTGCGACTAACTTCAAAAGTCAGTCCAGTGGATGAAAAGTTAGTCGTGCATATATATATAGAGATTATATGTACATGTATATATACATGGGCGAAACATCTTAGTCGCACAGCGCGCGACTAACTCAATGTTAGTCACGCGAGCTAAAAGTTAGTCGTAAATGCGACCGTGCGATCGCTTATTTCAATCGCTGTGTATATATTATAATGTTGTGTACGAGCACCAAACCGTTAAGTATAGTTAAGTATACAATGTATTGGGGACATATATTGTCAGCCGCAGTCCTGTGTTATGTAGACAGATAAATAATAAATATATAAATAATAAATATAATAATAAATGACAAATATATGCACCTATTCGCATACAATTTACTGACACTGACGATCTAAGGTCACAGTTAAAATGAGCCATATTGTTTTCAGAGTCCAATGAAGTAGGCCAAGACTACGAAATCATTGACTGATTGATTGGTTTAACGACACTAGCAACCCGTTAGGGTCATACTGTGTCAGTTCTGTTGCTATAGGAAGACTCAGTTGAAACTAAAATCAATTAAAAGACAAAATAAGTAGTGTATACATCTAAAATCAACTAAATTCAATTTAAAACTTACTGTACAAGTGTATTTCTTTCAGAAAAGAAATAATTTTGCTTGGTACTACCTTTGTAAAAAGGTCTTTCATGGAATTCACACTGTAGTAGCGTGAACGAATGTTCTGAAAATCTACGCAATTGAGTAGAATATGTTTTGCAGTCAAACGTTCTTGACAACCAATACATTCTAGAGGCGCATCGCCGCTCAAAAGATATTCGTGGGTGATGTATGTATGCCCGATTCGAACTCTATGCATAACCGTTGTGTCGCGAATACTGCCAAAAGCTAGCTGCTTTTGTCCAACTGTTGGTTGGATTTGTAACAGTTTGTTATTTCTTTGTTCGTTCCACTTTTGGTTGCCAAAGGTTTTTAACATAGCTTGAAATATGGGGTTTAAAGTCGGAGTATGGTATGAGAAGGTCGGATATGTTGTAGTTTAGCGCCTCTTTTGCTGCCTGGTCCGCAGCTTCATTACCCGATATGCCGACGTGGCTTGGCAGCCAGCAAAACACTACGGATTTGCCTTGTTTGATTGCCCTTTCATAACGTTCTATTAGGTCTAAAATCATCGTGTTCGACATCTGCAGATTTTCTAGTGGTTGTAAGACCGATAAGGAATCGACAAAGATAAGGAACTTTTTGTACCTACTAATCTTGACGATTTCCATGACTAGTTGGAGTGCCCGAACCTCCGCGGAAAAGATGGAGGAGCCGTTTGATAATCTTGTTTTCAGGGTATTTGATTTTGTAACTATTGAGGCAGCAACTTGGTTATCGAGTTTAGATCCGTCCGTGTATATGAAATGATGGTGAGGGTAAGTTTCTTTTGAATTTTGAACTCTTCAGCATTTGTTGTGTCTTTGGAAAAGTTTGTCAGAGTTTTGTTTATGGTTGGCCTTTGTATTTTCCATGTTGGGTATTTTGAAACTTTTAGGTTTGCAATTTGCTCAACTTTGATTCCAGCATTATTAAGGTGGTTACGGATTCTAGTGCCAAAGGGTACGATAACCCTAGGGCGTGTGCTTGAGATTTCTGAATGGTCTTTTTCGAACACTGCCTTATGGGTGGGTTTTCTTTATTTTACGTATAGTTTAATTGCATATTGCATTGAGAGTTTGATTCGTTGGATATCTAATGGTTGTTCATTTGATTCAACCTCATATTTATTATGTCGATATCCTCCCTACTGACTTCGAAGATCCCCTCGTCATGGAGGCATCGGAAACGGCCGAGCCAAAATCTGCAAAAGAGCCGGAAAATACTTCACTTTAGCGGCACTTGAAGCTGCTGTTTCAACTCTAAATGTGAATTCGAGCAATGAAACTCGTACCCCACTATCGAGCCCGGTTAGGGAATGGGGGGGGGGGGGGAAACCTCGGAGGAGGACAAGAAAGTTAGATCATTACGTATAGTTAGGCCGTTGGGAGCAAAAAATCTAAAAAAGAAGAGCAAAAAGGGGAAAAAGAAAGGTAAAAAGAAGCGCCATTAACATCATAATGGTTGGATTTCAGACGATGCTCACCATGGCGGACATTGATCGACTATTCAATGAGAAAGCAGCTGCTGGCAGTCTCCTCGATGCCCCTATCGAGGAGGGAGACCAGACCCCAGCCTTAAAACCGCAGTCCTCCACAACCGAGGCAACCCTCGACTGTGGAAGCCCTTCGAGTGTGATAGAGGGGCAGTTCCTCGACGCCGAGGAGGGGGACCAGACCCTAGCCGTGAGGTCACAAGAGGCGCCTGCGGAGCCCCCCCCGGGTTCTTTGGAATTCTTGGATCCAGCCTTAGACGACATCTTTCCTTGTCGGGATGTCAGATAAAGAAAAAAATAGACAAGTTTTTGGACTTAACCAGTACTATTTGTTCAGAACGTGTTACTCTTCTTTGAAGTTTTTATTTCTCATGTAATTTTTGTGTATTTATTAAAAAAGAACTAATTTATCCAAGGTAATAATTAAAGAAAACTACAAGAAGTTGAAATACTTAAATATTTAAAATAAACAGGAATGCGCAAATACGTATTATGCATACAGTGTCTGAATTCAACTAAAACCGATGGTCGCGCGAGTGCGACTAACTTCAAAAGTCAGTCGAGAGGATGAAAAGTTAGTCGTGCATATATATATATATATATATAGATTATATGTACATGTATATATACATGGGCGAAACATATTAGTCGCACAGCGCGCGACTAACTCAATGTTAGTCACGCGAGCTAAAAGTTAGTCGTAAATGCGACCGTGCGATCGCTTATTTCAATCGCTGTGTATATATTATAATGTTGTGTACGAGCACCAAACCGTTAAGTATACAATGTATTGGGGACATATATGGGGACATATATTGTCAGCCGCAGTCCTGTGTTATGTAGACAGATAAATAATAAATATATAAATAATAAACAGGTAACAATAGCAGAATAGCTTCTTTTAGCGAGGGAACTGTATGCCAGCCTTTAAACGCCGCACTATACCATTCCACGCCTTTGATAAAAACAAAAAATAACAACAACTTCATGAAAGTCGCATTAGCTGACAAAACCGGCTCATGTGCAGCCCTCATATTCAATGAGAGCCTGCAGGCAAAGATTCAAGAAGGTATCTTCTCCAACCGAAAAATAAGTATTAAAAACTTCCGGTGAGTTTATGATCCAGTGCCGAATGTCCTTAAAACAGGCATTATCGGACCGCGAAATCATATGTTTTATAAACAAAATATACGTTTTGCAGAAATAAAAATTAACCAGATCGCGTCTACCAAGGCTTTCAACAACGCCCGAGAAAGTGCTGGGATTTGTGCCCAAGCTTTTCAATCCTGATGAAATTGTTAGTTAGTCAGTTAGTTGTTTGATTGGTTTAACGACACCGCCAACCTATAGCAGGTCATATTGTGTCATTCCTGGTAACTTTGTGGCATTTATACTTTATGTAAGTGGAGCGGCCTGGCAGACTATGTTTCAATGGCATTAGTTAGTTTCTTAAGTGCATCGTTGAATTTCAACCATAGTTGCCTGTGTTTGCATGATATCCATAATTAAGAAAACTAAGTCAACAGTGCTGTTTCAGAGTCCAATGAAGTAGGCCAAGACTACGAAATCATTGACTGATTGATTGGTTTAACGACACTAGCAACCCGTTAGGGTCATACTGTGTCAGTTCTGTTGCTATAGGAAGACTCAGTTGAAACTAAAATCAATTAAAAGACAAAATAAGTAGTGTATACATCTAAAATCAACTAAATTCAATTTAAAACTTACTGTACAAGTGTATTTCTTTCAGAAAAGAAATAATTTTGCTTGGTACTACCTTTGTAAAAAGGTCTTTCATGGAATTCACACTGTAGTAGCGTGAACGAATGTTCTGAAAATCTACGCAATTGAGTAGAATATGTTTTGCAGTCAAACGTTCTTGACAACCAATACATTCTAGAGGCGCATCGCCGCTCAAAAGATATTCGTGGGTGATGTATGTATGCCCGATTCGAACTCTATGCATAACCGTTGTGTCGCGAATACTGCCAAAAGCTAGCTGCTTTTGTCCAACTGTTGGTTGGATTTGTAACAGTTTGTTATTTCTTTGTTCGTTCCACTTTTGGTTGCCAAAGGTTTTTAACATAGCTTGAAATATGGGGTTTAAAGTCGGAGTATGGTATGAGAAGGTCGGATATGTTGTAGTTTAGCGCCTCTTTTGCTGCCTGGTCCGCAGCTTCATTACCCGATATGCCGACGTGGCTTGGCAGCCAGCAAAACACTACGGATTTGCCTTGTTTGATTGCCCTTTCATAACGTTCTATTAGGTCTAAAATCATCGTGTTCGACATCTGCAGATTTTCTAGTGGTTGTAAGACCGATAAGGAATCGACAAAGATAAGGAACTTTTTGTACCTACTAATCTTGACGATTTCCATGACTAGTTGGAGTGCCCGAACCTCCGCGGAAAAGATGGAGGAGCCGTTTGATAATCTTGTTTTCAGGGTATTTGATTTTGTAACTATTGAGGCAGCAACTTGGTTATCGAGTTTAGATCCGTCCGTGTATATGAAATGATGGTGAGGGTAAGTTTCTTTTGAATTTTGAACTCTTCAGCATTTGTTGTGTCTTTGGAAAAGTTTGTCAGAGTTTTGTTTATGGTTGGCCTTTGTATTTTCCATGTTGGGTATTTTGAAACTTTTAGGTTTGCAATTTGCTCAACTTTGATTCCAGCATTATTAAGGTGGTTACGGATTCTAGTGCCAAAGGGTACGATAACCCTAGGGCGTGTGCTTGAGATTTCTGAATGGTCTTTTTCGAACACTGCCTTATGGGTGGGTTTTCTTTATTTTACGTATAGTTTAATTGCATATTGCATTGAGAGTTTGATTCGTTGGATATCTAATGGTTGTTCATTTGATTCAACCTCATATTTATTATGTCGATATCCTCCCTACTGACTTCGAAGATCCCCTCGTCATGGAGGCATCGGAAACGGCCGAGCCAAAATCTGCAAAAGAGCCGGAAAATACTTCACTTTAGCGGCACTTGAAGCTGCTGTTTCAACTCTAAATGTGAATTCGAGCAATGAAACTCGTACCCCACTATCGAGCCGGGTTAGGGAATGGGGGGGGGAAACCTCGGAGGAGGACAAGAAAGTTAGATCATTACGTATAGTTAGGCCGTTGGGAGCAAAAAATCTAAAAAAGAAGAGCAAAAAGGGGAAAAAGAAAGGTAAAAAGAAGCGCCATTAACATCATAATGGTTGGATTTCAGACGATGCTCACCATGGCGGACATTGATCGACTATTCAATGAGAAAGCAGCTGCTGGCAGTCTCCTCGATGCCCCTATCGAGGAGGGAGACCAGACCCCAGCCTTAAAACCGCAGTCCTCCACAACCGAGGCAACCCTCGACTGTGGAAGCCCTTCGAGTGTGATAGAGGGGCAGTTCCTCGACGCCGAGGAGGGGGACCAGACCCTAGCCGTGAGGTCACAAGAGGCGCCTGCGGAGCCCCCCCGGGTTCTTTGGAATTCTTGGATCCAGCCTTAGACGACATCTTTCCTTGTCGGGATGTCAGATAAAGAAAAAAATAGACAAGTTTTTGGACTTAACCAGTACTATTTGTTCAGAACGTGTTACTCTTCTTTGAAGTTTTTATTTCTCATGTAATTTTTGTGTATTTATTAAAAAAGAACTAATTTATCCAAGGTAATAATTAAAGAAAACTACAAGAAGTTGAAATACTTAAATATTTAAAATAAACAGGAATGCGCAAATACGTATTATGCATACAGTGTCTGAATTCAACTAAAACCGATGGTCGCGCGAGTGCGACTAACTTCAAAAGTCAGTCGAGAGGATGAAAAGTTAGTCGTGCATATATATATATATATATATAGATTATATGTACATGTATATATACATGGGCGAAACATATTAGTCGCACAGCGCGCGACTAACTCAATGTTAGTCACGCGAGCTAAAAGTTAGTCGTAAATGCGACCGTGCGATCGCTTATTTCAATCGCTGTGTATATATTATAATGTTGTGTACGAGCACCAAACCGTTAAGTATACAATGTATTGGGGACATATATGGGGACATATATTGTCAGCCGCAGTCCTGTGTTATGTAGACAGATAAATAATAAATATATAAATAATAAACAGGTAACAATAGCAGAATAGCTTCTTTTAGCGAGGGAACTGTATGCCAGCCTTTAAACGCCGCACTATACCATTCCACGCCTTTGATAAAAACAAAAAATAACAACAACTTCATGAAAGTCGCATTAGCTGACAAAACCGGCTCATGTGCAGCCCTCATATTCAATGAGAGCCTGCAGGCAAAGATTCAAGAAGGTATCTTCTCCAACCGAAAAATAAGTATTAAAAACTTCCGGTGAGTTTATGATCCAGTGCCGAATGTCCTTAAAACAGGCATTATCGGACCGCGAAATCATATGTTTTATAAACAAAATATACGTTTTGCAGAAATAAAAATTAACCAGATCGCGTCTACCAAGGCTTTCAACAACGCCCGAGAAAGTGCTGGGATTTGTGCCCAAGCTTTTCAATCCTGATGAAATTGTTAGTTAGTCAGTTAGTTGTTTGATTGGTTTAACGACACCGCCAACCTATAGCAGGTCATATTGTGTCATTCCTGGTAACTTTGTGGCATTTATACTTTATGTAAGTGGAGCGGCCTGGCAGACTATGTTTCAATGGCATTAGTTAGTTTCTTAAGTGCATCGTTGAATTTCAACCATAGTTGCCTGTGTTTGCATGATATCCATAATTAAGAAAACTAAGTCAACAGTGCTGTTTCAGAGTCCAATGAAGTAGGCCAAGACTACGAAATCATTGACTGATTGATTGGTTTAACGACACTAGCAACCCGTTAGGGTCATACTGTGTCAGTTCTGTTGCTATAGGAAGACTCAGTTGAAACTAAAATCAATTAAAAGACAAAATAAGTAGTGTATACATCTAAAATCAACTAAATTCAATTTAAAACTTACTGTACAAGTGTATTTCTTTCAGAAAAGAAATAATTTTGCTTGGTACTACCTTTGTAAAAAGGTCTTTCATGGAATTCACACTGTAGTAGCGTGAACGAATGTTCTGAAAATCTACGCAATTGAGTAGAATATGTTTTGCAGTCAAACGTTCTTGACAACCAATACATTCTAGAGGCGCATCGCCGCTCAAAAGATATTCGTGGGTGATGTATGTATGCCCGATTCGAACTCTATGCATAACCGTTGTGTCGCGAATACTGCCAAAAGCTAGCTGCTTTTGTCCAACTGTTGGTTGGATTTGTAACAGTTTGTTATTTCTTTGTTCGTTCCACTTTTGGTTGCCAAAGGTTTTTAACATAGCTTGAAATATGGGGTTTAAAGTCGGAGTATGGTATGAGAAGGTCGGATATGTTGTAGTTTAGCGCCTCTTTTGCTGCCTGGTCCGCAGCTTCATTACCCGATATGCCGACGTGGCTTGGCAGCCAGCAAAACACTACGGATTTGCCTTGTTTGATTGCCCTTTCATAACGTTCTATTAGGTCTAAAATCATCGTGTTCGACATCTGCAGATTTTCTAGTGGTTGTAAGACCGATAAGGAATCGACAAAGATAAGGAACTTTTTGTACCTACTAATCTTGACGATTTCCATGACTAGTTGGAGTGCCCGAACCTCCGCGGAAAAGATGGAGGAGCCGTTTGATAATCTTGTTTTCAGGGTATTTGATTTTGTAACTATTGAGGCAGCAACTTGGTTATCGAGTTTAGATCCGTCCGTGTATATGAAATGATGGTGAGGGTAAGTTTCTTTTGAATTTTGAACTCTTCAGCATTTGTTGTGTCTTTGGAAAAGTTTGTCAGAGTTTTGTTTATGGTTGGCCTTTGTATTTTCCATGTTGGGTATTTTGAAACTTTTAGGTTTGCAATTTGCTCAACTTTGATTCCAGCATTATTAAGGTGGTTACGGATTCTAGTGCCAAAGGGTACGATAACCCTAGGGCGTGTGCTTGAGATTTCTGAATGGTCTTTTTCGAACACTGCCTTATGGGTGGGTTTTCTTTATTTTACGTATAGTTTAATTGCATATTGCATTGAGAGTTTGATTCGTTGGATATCTAATGGTTGTTCATTTGATTCAACCTCATATTTATTATGTCGATATCCTCCCTACTGACTTCGAAGATCCCCTCGTCATGGAGGCATCGGAAACGGCCGAGCCAAAATCTGCAAAAGAGCCGGAAAATACTTCACTTTAGCGGCACTTGAAGCTGCTGTTTCAACTCTAAATGTGAATTCGAGCAATGAAACTCGTACCCCACTATCGAGCCGGGTTAGGGAATGGGGGGGGGGGAAACCTCGGAGGAGGACAAGAAAGTTAGATCATTACGTATAGTTAGGCCGTTGGGAGCAAAAAATCTAAAAAAGAAGAGCAAAAAGGGGAAAAAGAAAGGTAAAAAGAAGCGCCATTAACATCATAATGGTTGGATTTCAGACGATGCTCACCATGGCGGACATTGATCGACTATTCAATGAGAAAGCAGCTGCTGGCAGTCTCCTCGATGCCCCTATCGAGGAGGGAGACCAGACCCCAGCCTTAAAACCGCAGTCCTCCACAACCGAGGCAACCCTCGACTGTGGAAGCCCTTCGAGTGTGATAGAGGGGCAGTTCCTCGACGCCGAGGAGGGGGACCAGACCCTAGCCGTGAGGTCACAAGAGGCGCCTGCGGAGCCCCCCCCCGGGTTCTTTGGAATTCTTGGATCCAGCCTTAGACGACATCTTTCCTTGTCGGGATGTCAGATAAAGAAAAAAATAGACAAGTTTTTGGACTTAACCAGTACTATTTGTTCAGAACGTGTTACTCTTCTTTGAAGTTTTTATTTCTCATGTAATTTTTGTGTATTTATTAAAAAAGAACTAATTTATCCAAGGTAATAATTAAAGAAAACTACAAGAAGTTGAAATACTTAAATATTTAAAATAAACAGGAATGCGCAAATACGTATTATGCATACAGTGTCTGAATTCAACTAAAACCGATGGTCGCGCGAGTGCGACTAACTTCAAAAGTCAGTCGAGAGGATGAAAAGTTAGTCGTGCATATATATATATATATATAGATTATATGTACATGTATATATACATGGGCGAAACATATTAGTCGCACAGCGCGCGACTAACTCAATGTTAGTCACGCGAGCTAAAAGTTAGTCGTAAATGCGACCGTGCGATCGCTTATTTCAATCGCTGTGTATATATTATAATGTTGTGTACGAGCACCAAACCGTTAAGTATACAATGTATTGGGGACATATATGGGGACATATATTGTCAGCCGCAGTCCTGTGTTATGTAGACAGATAAATAATAAATATATAAATAATAAACAGGTAACAATAGCAGAATAGCTTCTTTTAGCGAGGGAACTGTATGCCAGCCTTTAAACGCCGCACTATACCATTCCACGCCTTTGATAAAAACAAAAAATAACAACAACTTCATGAAAGTCGCATTAGCTGACAAAACCGGCTCATGTGCAGCCCTCATATTCAATGAGAGCCTGCAGGCAAAGATTCAAGAAGGTATCTTCTCCAACCGAAAAATAAGTATTAAAAACTTCCGGTGAGTTTATGATCCAGTGCCGAATGTCCTTAAAACAGGCATTATCGGACCGCGAAATCATATGTTTTATAAACAAAATATACGTTTTGCAGAAATAAAAATTAACCAGATTGCGTCTACCAAGGCTTTCAACAACGCCCGAGAAAGTGCTGGGATTTGTGCCCAAGCTTTTCAATCCTGATGAAATTGTTAGTTAGTCAGTTAGTTGTTTGATTGGTTTAACGACACCGCCAACCTATAGCAGGTCATATTGTGTCATTCCTGGTAACTTTGTGGCATTTATACTTTATGTAAGTGGAGCGGCCTGGCAGACTATGTTTCAATGGCATTAGTTAGTTTCTTAAGTGCATCGTTGAATTTCAACCATAGTTGCCTGTGTTTGCATGATATCCATAATTAAGAAAACTAAGTCAACAGTGCTGTTTCAGAGTCCAATGAAGTAGGTCAAGACTACGAAATCATTGACTGATTGATTGGTTTAACGACACTAGCAACCCGTTAGGGTCATACTGTGTCAGTTCTGTTGCTATAGGAAGACTCAGTTGAAACTAAAATCAATTAAAAGACAAAATAAGTAGTGTATACATCTAAAATCAACTAAATTCAATTTAAAACTTACTGTACAAGTGTATTTCTTTCAGAAAAGAAATAATTTTGCTTGGTACTACCTTTGTAAAAAGGTCTTTCATGGAATTCACACTGTAGTAGCGTGAACGAATGTTCTGAAAATCTACGCAATTGAGTAGAATATGTTTTGCAGTCAAACGTTCTTGACAACCAATACATTCTAGAGGCGCATCGCCGCTCAAAAGATATTCGTGGGTGATGTATGTATGCCCGATTCGAACTCTATGCATAACCGTTGTGTCGCGAATACTGCCAAAAGCTAGCTGCTTTTGTCCAACTGTTGGTTGGATTTGTAACAGTTTGTTATTTCTTTGTTCGTTCCACTTTTGGTTGCCAAAGGTTTTTAACATAGCTTGAAATATGGGGTTTAAAGTCGGAGTATGGTATGAGAAGGTCGGATATGTTGTAGTTTAGCGCCTCTTTTGCTGCCTGGTCCGCAGCTTCATTACCCGATATGCCGACGTGGCTTGGCAGCCAGCAAAACACTACGGATTTGCCTTGTTTGATTGCCCTTTCATAACGTTCTATTAGGTCTAAAATCATCGTGTTCGACATCTGCAGATTTTCTAGTGGTTGTAAGACCGATAAGGAATCGACAAAGATAAGGAACTTTTTGTACCTACTAATCTTGACGATTTCCATGACTAGTTGGAGTGCCCGAACCTCCGCGGAAAAGATGGAGGAGCCGTTTGATAATCTTGTTTTCAGGGTATTTGATTTTGTAACTATTGAGGCAGCAACTTGGTTATCGAGTTTAGATCCGTCCGTGTATATGAAATGATGGTGAGGGTAAGTTTCTTTTGAATTTTGAACTCTTCAGCATTTGTTGTGTCTTTGGAAAAGTTTGTCAGAGTTTTGTTTATGGTTGGCCTTTGTATTTTCCATGTTGGGTATTTTGAAACTTTTAGGTTTGCAATTTGCTCAACTTTGATTCCAGCATTATTAAGGTGGTTACGGATTCTAGTGCCAAAGGGTACGATAACCCTAGGGCGTGTGCTTGAGATTTCTGAATGGTCTTTTTCGAACACTGCCTTATGGGTGGGTTTTCTTTATTTTACGTATAGTTTAATTGCATATTGCATTGAGAGTTTGATTCGTTGGATATCTAATGGTTGTTCATTTGATTCAACCTCATATTTATTATGTCGATATCCTCCCTACTGACTTCGAAGATCCCCTCGTCATGGAGGCATCGGAAACGGCCGAGCCAAAATCTGCAAAAGAGCCGGAAAATACTTCACTTTAGCGGCACTTGAAGCTGCTGTTTCAACTCTAAATGTGAATTCGAGCAATGAAACTCGTACCCCACTATCGAGCCGGGTTAGGGAATGGGGGGGGGAAACCTCGGAGGAGGACAAGAAAGTTAGATCATTACGTATAGTTAGGCCGTTGGGAGCAAAAAATCTAAAAAAGAAGAGCAAAAAGGGGAAAAAGAAAGGTAAAAAGAAGCGCCATTAACATCATAATGGTTGGATTTCAGACGATGCTCACCATGGCGGACATTGATCGACTATTCAATGAGAAAGCAGCTGCTGGCAGTCTCCTCGATGCCCCTATCGAGGAGGGAGACCAGACCCCAGCCTTAAAACCGCAGTCCTCCACAACCGAGGCAACCCTCGACTGTGGAAGCCCTTCGAGTGTGATAGAGGGGCAGTTCCTCGACGCCGAGGAGGGGGACCAGACCCTAGCCGTGAGGTCACAAGAGGCGCCTGCGGAGCCCCCCCCGGGTTCTTTGGAATTCTTGGATCCAGCCTTAGACGACATCTTTCCTTGTCGGGATGTCAGATAAAGAAAAAAATAGACAAGTTTTTGGACTTAACCAGTACTATTTGTTCAGAACGTGTTACTCTTCTTTGAAGTTTTTATTTCTCATGTAATTTTTGTGTATTTATTAAAAAAGAACTAATTTATCCAAGGTAATAATTAAAGAAAACTACAAGAAGTTGAAATACTTAAATATTTAAAATAAACAGGAATGCGCAAATACGTATTATGCATACAGTGTCTGAATTCAACTAAAACCGATGGTCGCGCGAGTGCGACTAACTTCAAAAGTCAGTCGAGAGGATGAAAAGTTAGTCGTGCATATATATATATATATATAGATTATATGTACATGTATATATACATGGGCGAAACATATTAGTCGCACAGCGCGCGACTAACTCAATGTTAGTCACGCGAGCTAAAAGTTAGTCGTAAATGCGACCGTGCGATCGCTTATTTCAATCGCTGTGTATATATTATAATGTTGTGTACGAGCACCAAACCGTTAAGTATACAATGTATTGGGGACATATATGGGGACATATATTGTCAGCCGCAGTCCTGTGTTATGTAGACAGATAAATAATAAATATATAAATAATAAACAGGTAACAATAGCAGAATAGCTTCTTTTAGCGAGGGAACTGTATGCCAGCCTTTAAACGCCGCACTATACCATTCCACGCCTTTGATAAAAACAAAAAATAACAACAACTTCATGAAAGTCGCATTAGCTGACAAAACCGGCTCATGTGCAGCCCTCATATTCAATGAGAGCCTGCAGGCAAAGATTCAAGAAGGTATCTTCTCCAACCGAAAAATAAGTATTAAAAACTTCCGGTGAGTTTATGATCCAGTGCCGAATGTCCTTAAAACAGGCATTATCGGACCGCGAAATCATATGTTTTATAAACAAAATATACGTTTTGCAGAAATAAAAATTAACCAGATTGCGTCTACCAAGGCTTTCAACAACGCCCGAGAAAGTGCTGGGATTTGTGCCCAAGCTTTTCAATCCTGATGAAATTGTTAGTTAGTCAGTTAGTTGTTTGATTGGTTTAACGACACCGCCAACCTATAGCAGGTCATATTGTGTCATTCCTGGTAACTTTGTGGCATTTATACTTTATGTAAGTGGAGCGGCCTGGCAGACTATGTTTCAATGGCATTAGTTAGTTTCTTAAGTGCGTCGTTGAATTTCAACCATAGTTGCCTGTGTTTGCATGATATCCATAATTAAGAAAACTAAGTCAACAGTGCTGTTTCAGAGTCCAATGAAGTAGGTCAAGACTACGAAATCATTGACTGATTGATTGGTTTAACGACACTAGCAACCCGTTAGGGTCATACTGTGTCAGTTCTGTTGCTATAGGAAGACTCAGTTGAAACTAAAATCAATTAAAAGACAAAATAAGTAGTGTATACATCTAAAATCAACTAAATTCAATTTAAAACTTACTGTACAAGTGTATTTCTTTCAGAAAAGAAATAATTTTGCTTGGTACTACCTTTGTAAAAAGGTCTTTCATGGAATTCACACTGTAGTAGCGTGAACGAATGTTCTGAAAATCTACGCAATTGAGTAGAATATGTTTTGCAGTCAAACGTTCTTGACAACCAATACATTCTAGAGGCGCATCGCCGCTCAAAAGATATTCGTGGGTGATGTATGTATGCCCGATTCGAACTCTATGCATAACCGTTGTGTCGCGAATACTGCCAAAAGCTAGCTGCTTTTGTCCAACTGTTGGTTGGATTTGTAACAGTTTGTTATTTCTTTGTTCGTTCCACTTTTGGTTGCCAAAGGTTTTTAACATAGCTTGAAATATGGGGTTTAAAGTCGGAGTATGGTATGAGAAGGTCGGATATGTTGTAGTTTAGCGCCTCTTTTGCTGCCTGGTCCGCAGCTTCATTACCCGATATGCCGACGTGGCTTGGCAGCCAGCAAAACACTACGGATTTGCCTTGTTTGATTGCCCTTTCATAACGTTCTATTAGGTCTAAAATCATCGTGTTCGACATCTGCAGATTTTCTAGTGGTTGTAAGACCGATAAGGAATCGACAAAGATAAGGAACTTTTTGTACCTACTAATCTTGACGATTTCCATGACTAGTTGGAGTGCCCGAACCTCCGCGGAAAAGATGGAGGAGCCGTTTGATAATCTTGTTTTCAGGGTATTTGATTTTGTAACTATTGAGGCAGCAACTTGGTTATCGAGTTTAGATCCGTCCGTGTATATGAAATGATGGTGAGGGTAAGTTTCTTTTGAATTTTGAACTCTTCAGCATTTGTTGTGTCTTTGGAAAAGTTTGTCAGAGTTTTGTTTATGGTTGGCCTTTGTATTTTCCATGTTGGGTATTTTGAAACTTTTAGGTTTGCAATTTGCTCAACTTTGATTCCAGCATTATTAAGGTGGTTACGGATTCTAGTGCCAAAGGGTACGATAACCCTAGGGCGTGTGCTTGAGATTTCTGAATGGTCTTTTTCGAACACTGCCTTATGGGTGGGTTTTCTTTATTTTACGTATAGTTTAATTGCATATTGCATTGAGAGTTTGATTCGTTGGATATCTAATGGTTGTTCATTTGATTCAACCTCATATTTATTATGTCGATATCCTCCCTACTGACTTCGAAGATCCCCTCGTCATGGAGGCATCGGAAACGGCCGAGCCAAAATCTGCAAAAGAGCCGGAAAATACTTCACTTTAGCGGCACTTGAAGCTGCTGTTTCAACTCTAAATGTGAATTCGAGCAATGAAACTCGTACCCCACTATCGAGCCCGGTTAGGGAATGGGGGGGGGAAACCTCGGAGGAGGACAAGAAAGTTAGATCATTACGTATAGTTAGGCCGTTGGGAGCAAAAAATCTAAAAAAGAAGAGCAAAAAGGGGAAAAAGAAAGGTAAAAAGAAGCGCCATTAACATCATAATGGTTGGATTTCAGACGATGCTCACCATGGCGGACATTGATCGACTATTCAATGAGAAAGCAGCTGCTGGCAGTCTCCTCGATGCCCCTATCGAGCAGGGAGACCAGACCCCAGCCTTAAAACCGCAGTCCTCCACAACCGAGGCAACCCTCGACTGTGGAAGCCCTTCGAGTGTGATAGAGGGGCAGTTCCTCGACGCCGAGGAGGGGGACCAGACCCTAGCCGTGAGGTCACAAGAGGCGCCTGCGGAGCCCCCCCGGGTTCTTTGGAATTCTTGGATCCAGCCTTAGACGACATCTTTCCTTGTCGGGATGTCAGATAAAGAAAAAAATAGACAAGTTTTTGGACTTAACCAGTACTATTTGTTCAGAACGTGTTACTCTTCTTTGAAGTTTTTATTTCTCATGTAAGTTTTGTGTATTTATTAAAAAAGAACTAATTTATCCAAGGTAATAATTAAAGAAAACTACAAGAAGTTGAAATACTTAAATATTTAAAATAAACAGGAATGCGCAAATACGTATTATGCATACAGTGTCTGAATTCAACTAAAACCGATGGTCGCGCGAGTGCGACTAACTTCAAAAGTCAGTCGAGAGGATGAAAAGTTAGTCGTGCATATATATATATATATATATAGATTATATGTACATGTATATATACATGGGCGAAACATATTAGTCGCACAGCGCGCGACTAACTCAATGTTAGTCACGCGAGCTAAAAGTTAGTCGTAAATGCGACCGTGCGATCGCTTATTTCAATCGCTGTGTATATATTATAATGTTGTGTACGAGCACCAAACCGTTAAGTATACAATGTATTGGGGACATATATGGGGACATATATTGTCAGCCGCAGTCCTGTGTTATGTAGACAGATAAATAATAAATATATAAATAATAAACAGGTAACAATAGCAGAATAGCTTCTTTTAGCGAGGGAACTGTATGCCAGCCTTTAAACGCCGCACTATACCATTCCACGCCTTTGATAAAAACAAAAAATAACAACAACTTCATGAAAGTCGCATTAGCTGACAAAACCGGCTCATGTGCAGCCCTCATATTCAATGAGAGCCTGCAGGCAAAGATTCAAGAAGGTATCTTCTCCAACCGAAAAATAAGTATTAAAAACTTCCGGTGAGTTTATGATCCAGTGCCGAATGTCCTTAAAACAGGCATTATCGGACCGCGAAATCATATGTTTTATAAACAAAATATACGTTTTGCAGAAATAAAAATTAACCAGATTGCGTCTACCAAGGCTTTCAACAACGCCCGAGAAAGTGCTGGGATTTGTGCCCAAGCTTTTCAATCCTGATGAAATTGTTAGTTAGTCAGTTAGTTGTTTGATTGGTTTAACGACACCGCCAACCTATAGCAGGTCATATTGTGTCATTCCTGGTAACTTTGTGGCATTTATACCTTATGTAAGTGGAGCGGCCTGGCAGACTATGTTTCAATGGCATTAGTTAGTTTCTTAAGTGCATCGTTGAATTTCAACCATAGTTGCCTGTGTTTGCATGATATCCATAATTAAGAAAACTAAGTCAACAGTGCTGTATTTTACAAACGGTAGCGGTAGTAATGGTTGTATATTTTTCGGAAATCTTCTTAGGGAAAAACGCTTCGAAAGCAAACCAGAGAGTGTTATTTATATTAGTGTGAGAACAAACAATGTCAGCTTTTTTAGTTTTAGTACAGTCGGCCTGTAAAAAATGTCTTAAAAAGGGTGTTTTCTTAAACAACGCATTAAAATATGTGAAAGAAATGTAGAGGAGGGAACTGGAATGAATAAACGTGGAATGAGAGAAGGAGTGGAGGATGATGTTTTGGGGGTGGATTAGGATGGAAAGGTGGGAAAAGGTGGAAAATGAAAATACATGACAAATTAGAAAAACAAACAAGATATAGACCACTAATGATATTTATGCTATGTGAATTTTACCTTTCACTTTCACCAGCGGCTCGGTTCGAGGTCGATTATCCGACATGGCTAAACGAAACCGAACATATCTCCCAGAAGGCGAATTCCAAGCAGCACGGTTTAAAAACATCCTATGGAGGAGATATCTGAGAAACGAGAAACTCCGACGGTGAGAGATGAGGCGGAAATCCCAAGCGTGACAGAACCAGCACCAGTGCCAGTTAAGCGGCCGACTCCGGTTGTTTTAGGAGAGGAAAGGTTAGTACCTCCACTCGTCATGGCCGCACCGTTTAAGAGAGGGGACGTCGAGGCTGCTCACTCTATCAAGCCTCGCTATGATAGTGAATATGTGAATGCTTATGCTATTCATATTATGTGCGTATCATAACAATTGTGGTGGGGTTGAAAGGGCGGGGTGGTGTAAAATAACGAAAAAAAGTGGAGAGAAAGCGCAGGTCAAGTTAGTTTTGAATAGGCAAATGGGTAAAAGGGTAGCTATTCTGGGGGTGAAATAAGGCGGACGAGGGAACAGTGGGGTTGGTGAGCGATAAATAAGAATTGAAGTAGATAGGCGGGTTTTCTCACTTTAGCACACGTTATGATTGTAGATACTGCTGCTAACATAGTGGAAGGCGACGATACCACAACAAGATCACAAGTAGATTTCAAGAGCGCTGTTTCGGCCAAGTTTCAAAGGAGCTCCGGAGCTCGTGCTGTGCATAAAATGTGGTATGAACCCCCACAACCACCCTTACTGTGCAACCAGCAATTCTGACAAAGAGGTAGTGTTTTAAATACTTGCTCTATATGATTCCAATTTTGGGGTGGTCAGAATTTTAAGGGTTTAGCGCATTCAATCTCACGAGGTTACTGTTGGATGTGAACGATAAATGATTAAACAGAAATTAATTGTAACAGGTACTTCTAAATAATTTAGTACGCACTTAGGTTATACTGTAAATACAAACTGTGCTTTATGCAGTGCATAAGATCTAAAACGTTAAAAAATAACTATATTAATCTATATTAATCTCTTACAGCAACGTGTCTGCTTTAACAAACACACTGAAGATTGGTTTGGTTTATTGGTTTTTTAAGTCCCTTTAAGCGATCTCAGCGCTATATCAGGACTACCCTGCCACATTATATTGAAAGGGCCATTCTAGTTTGAATCCCGATCATAATTGAGTGCACAGCTGATGGGCACGAGCAGGATTCGAGCACGCACCGGCTATACACTCTGGATCTGAAGACGAGCGCTCTACCAAGTGAGCTACCCCCCCCCCCCCCACCCCCTTACACTGAAGAGAGTAGTTTAAGATAATTTGTTTGGTTGCAGATACGCCTGTGATTTAAAGGTTGTGCACATGCTCCGCGAGCGAGGATTGGGCAATAGCTCGACGTGTTTGTCCAAGCAGCTAAGGGAACAGCAGAGAGCGGCCTGGCTAGGATTGAATGCGAGATACCTGACCGAGTGCGAGCGGTTTCTTGACAAACGTGGGCTTCTTTAGCTGGAGTTCAGGGAACCGCCCGAGCCAGCCATGCTGCCAACGTACCAGTGGCTGTTGAGTGTCTAGAACCAAGACAACGATGGGCGTCGGCATGTGGGGAAGGGGAGGGGGGCATTTCCCCCTCCCGGAAAAATGGTTTTGATATGGGTAAGGTGACCTTTTCTGTAACACAAGCAAATTTCTGCTGGATGTGTGCCTGCAGACAAGCTGCGCGTGCAGCGTGGCTGCAAAATCAATAGAGGCCACAGTTCACTGAGTCATGGCTTAAGTTAACTGTGCGCATCTCCCGCAATGCATAACTATGCTTGCCTAGAATCGACAGTTGGACTGCACAAAAACGCTGGGTTATGTCTCACGCACAGAGTGCACTCACTTTTGAACACGTGTAAAGTCAAAGATGGACGCAAGAAAATTTTTAAAAAGGAAATCTGAAATACCTGAAGCTGAACTAATAGCAAAAGCAATAAAGGTTGAAACTGATGATAAAGATTGTGAGCCTAAAAAAGTACAATGTGATAAAAATGACATTGGATTATAGGCTAACCACCCAGAAAAATTAAATGATGAAATAAGACGCGAATTGCTAGAAAACCCATACGTGCCTGGTGATAGTTATAACTTCAGAAGTGATGCTCGTGATCCAAAACCTGTGTTAAAAAAATCGTACATGACGAAATACTCGCCATGGTTGGTGTATTCTGCATTGCTAAAAAGTACGTCTTCTATTTAGTGTGTGTTGCTTCCACAGCCTGTTGAACGTGGAAAACAAGGTGCATTTATCATTACACCATTCAATAAACCAAAGGATATCGGCGAGGACGCAAAAAAAACAGCAACATGCAAAATGTTTTAAAAATGGTATCGGTACGCACAACAAGCATTCCCAGATTTTAAAGAGGTAACTAAAGATCTCACTAAAGAAACCGTTTCCCGAATGGATAGCGCTATAAAAAATTAGTAACGGATAATCGTTCACCACTGCGGTCAACATTATGGTCCTTAATTTTTTATGGCACGCATGATCTGCCTTTGCGTGCTAAAAATAGCGATTCTGATGTGCTGCCTGATCTGTATGACTTTAGAACAGAAAGTGGTGACAATGTTCTTAAAGATTTTGAAACATATGCTGGGAATTCGAAATGCACGTTTGTACAAACATACAATGAACTCAAGGAATTTGCCAAAACACACCACACGCAGATATCGTGCGTGAGCAAATAAATCGGTAGGGTCTTCAATTTAAGCGGATGAAACCGCAGATATTTCCGGGGTAGAACAGTTGTCGTTTGGTATGCGATTTGTGGATACCAGTGATACACCAAAAATAAAAGTACGCGAGGAATGTTTGGGCTTCACGCCCTTAAAAGATAACCTCGGTGCTGAAAACATGCCTAATGTCATTCTCGAAAAATGTCGTGATTTAGGATTAAAGCTGAACAAATTATCAGGAGAAAGCTATGATGGCTGTTCGACTATGGCAGGGAAGGAAAACGGCGTACAGGCACGAATTCGTCGTGAATGTAATCGTGCAATATTTGTACACTGCGCATCGTTGTTTTAGGTTGTGTTTGATTGTATTTTGACAGAAGTGAGTTTCAGTAATCACTACTAAAAACATTAGAATGATATTTTTCTGTTTTAGTTTTCATTTCAGTAAGCACGAGGAAGCCGCCAGCTGACCTGACTGCTGTCGAATCATGGAACAGATAGTTTTGCGTGTGTGCGAGCCGTACCTACGTCTCCAAAGAAGGGTGTTCGACGATTCAATAGGGTTCAACAGCTTTACAATAACATCCGCCGTAAGGTCAACAGCAATGCAGAGGTAATAGAAAAAACGACATTGCAGTTTGTTGCACTGAATAACACCACCATTTCACAGTGGTTAGTATTGCTTGCGGTAAAAGTAAAGTCTGTCTAAAACGTGCAATAATATAAATCCATGTTCCGTTATAATAATGGTACCTTTTATCTTTCAGTGCTGGCACCGACAACGACGGTATCAGCATTTTCTTTTTTGTCCACCAGAACAAGTTTCAAAGCTCCCTCCTGCAGAGGTATGAGGCAGAAACATGTTTAATGGACGCGACATACAACACAACCCAATACTCGCTTCCTCTCTTTTTTCATTAGTGTGCCTACCAATGCTGGGTACATGCCAGTCGCCACTTTCATTCTGGAACATGAGAGAAGTGCCAGCATCCAAAGAGCCTTGACGTTTTACTCTTTTCCATAAATGCGTGTTGTTTCTATTATATCACATCTTGCTGTCATGTATAATTTTTCTGCAGTTAGTTGTTAGCTGCTGTTAGTTGTAGTTGTTAGCTGCTATTAGTTGTTTACTGCAGTTAGTTGTTACCTCTTAGTTCAAGTAAAAAAGGATAACTGTGGAAATAAGTGTCGAAATAACATTTGACTGAGATTTGTTTTTAATTCACTTGTGATAAAAAGAAATGACTTTTATACAAAGTCTAGATTAACACTTTACTAAGATTTTTTTTAAAATTCAGTTCCAGCTTTTATTGTCTCTATTATTGTGCCACGCCATACATGTTAACACTGTGTGTGGCGGCTTTCACAATTTCATTAGTAATATGAATATGTGAAAAGCTTCTGAGCAGATAAACGTTCCACCATAAATCAATATTGGAATTAATTGTTTTTTTTTTTTTGTTTTTTGTTTTTGTTTTTTTTTTTTTAATTTGAATTTTTCTATCTTTCAGATAATTGAAGAAAAAATAGTGCAATAATCTTAAAAATGTTTGTTTTGAATCTTTTTTTTTCCTTATATTAAAGGCTAAGAGAAGTTGCAGATTCATTGACCGAAACGGAATTCGGGGAATCCCCGCAACGGTTAACGGAGAGTGAACACTTCTTTGGAAGCCTGCAGGGGTTGCTACAACACAAGGTTAGAAGATTTTGCGCTAAACGTTTTACTTTCCCGTTTTACGTTTAATGTTGTGGTTTAATTAATTTTTTCAATAATTTTGCTGTCAGCGTTTCAGCGATGGGTGAAGGCATCCCACAAAAAAAGGGTTGGCCACAGAACAAATACAACAAACGGACTAGAAAATATTCATCGCCAATTCAAACATGAGCATTTACCCGAATATGCAAAGAAAACTGGTGCGAATTCGATTAAAGTTGTGCTTGAAAGTTTTCTTCCAGCTCTAAAAAAGGTTTGCCTGATATTAAATTTTTGTAGTGATAATCTATATTTACTTGCATGATTAATCTGTGAAATGCATAAAAATTCAAGAAATATGAGAAAAAAAAACTGTTTGTATCTTCTACTGAAATAAGTCCTTTTTAAAACAATTTTATCTTAAAAATTTTATCGGATTGTCATAACTGCTACTTTAATAATAACTATCATTGATCTATCGTTGATTTGAAACTTGATACGTTTAGTTTGGTTTATTGGTGTTTTAAGTCCCTTTCAGCGATCTCAGCGCTATATCGGGACTACCCTGCCATATTATACTGAATTTAAACTTGAGTTAGATATGAAGGGATAACGTGAAAGGTTTGGAAATGTCACAGTGTTTGTCTGCACGTGTTTCAACCTTTCTCCAAAACAAGCCTCTTTACTTTGTTCGCCACTGTTTACAATTAATGCCACCTAAGATGAAAGATACTTTTACGGACAACAAGTGAGCAACACAGAGTTACGTGTGCCATCATTCACAACGCAAGATCGGCATTATGTTGTAAATTATGCTGCTCCGTCGTGCACATGCCCTGATTTTGAGCGTTTCCATCTACCGTGCAAACAAATGCTTTAACTACTCCGCCACAAATTTTACTCATGGGGTGACATCGCTGAGGAATACACTTCTTGTCCATGCTTCACAATAGACACAAGCTTTCTAAAGTCCTTCGAATTGAGTACATCGGATGTTGCCGCTAGTCCCTCGATGGAATCCGACGTTGAAACAGTCCGGAAATTTAGAAACGAGTACTCTTAGCTCTGCCCATGACGTCCCAAGAAGAATATGTTGCGTCTTCCTGTCGTGAAATGCTGCAGGAGTTTGGATATTACTTTCAACGTTACGGACAAGACACTGTTGAGTTTCATGTCGACGTCGCTCCAAAAGATTTTCAAAAGAAAGGTGATCGCTAAGCTTCCAACCAAGAGGTTAAGAAAGAAAAGTCCTCACTCCTCCCAGATTCTCTTCACAAGGAATACAAGATATTTTGAACGGTAAGTGCAGCCCTTGCATCAAATTTACTGAGTGGAATAAACAGAGAGTTTGCCCATAAATCTGTAAAAGTGTTGACAGTGATAGATGTGTTGAATTTTTGATGAACAAATTATAAGAAAATTCGTCAATGTGCATGTTCTTGTTATTTATATTTCGGCTGACAGCCGTGACACAACGAAAGAGCAAAGTGAATTCAAGCGCAGCGTGGTACGTCAAGAATTTCCTCTTATCAGTGTTTTGCTACTTTGAACTGGTTAAAGTTTAACATAAAAAGGCACTGATAATTGCAGCGTTTCATTATTCGCATTAGCTTGGTGCGAGGAAAATTTTTGAAATTAACAATTTACCGCATTTGTATAACTACGTTATTGCGTAGACAGGATAATACATACTATCAGGATATAAGCGGAGTAGGCAAAAAGTTTATCTAACTTAATAATTTTCTGTAAATCATCATTTAACTGACAAATATTGCACTTACAATACATATGCTTCTTTTCAATAAAGCAAGCGCAGTAAACACTGTCTTAGAACTTAGCTGCACTCTTAGCAGCATTTGTTACCCGTTTCGTAGAGCATTTCTCAGGAATTCCAAATAACGTTTTGCGAAGTAACGACTTTTAAAAACTACTGGTATGGCCCTTATATTTTCAGTTGAGATCACTGACGCCACGGCAGAGCACATTGGAGAACAGCCGCAGCGTACAGGTTCGTGTAGAAATTTATACCAACAATTTTTGCGTGGAATGATATTTTAATAACTGAACCAGAAGAAAGGAAATAGACACTTTAATTATAAATCTGTCTCGATTTTCTTTTAAGACTTCCGATAGAATCGAAAAACCTACTTCGAAGTTTTCACATGTATTCAAAAACCTCAAGGAAGTACAGGTTCGCGTCAGACTTAGTCTTCATTGGAACGAAGGTAATACAGTTGCGATACAGCTATTTTCAACTGGTACATGCATAACTGAAGGGGACAATGCATAAATCTAATAACTTCAATTATAAGGAGTTGGAGAAAAATGCTTTTAAAGTTTGAAGTTAGGCTTCCCCCACTCATTTTCCTAACAAATGCCCACTTCAAATTGGTTTTGAGAAGTAAGGCTCACATATGTGATAGAACAATCGCCAAGAAATACCACGGCGGTAAAAATGCATGTTCGTGATAAATGTAGTTAGTAAGTTCATGCATGGGACCCCTCAAGTGGTGGTAATCTAAAAATATTAACAAATACATGCTCCACTTTTAATGTTGACGGTAAGATTTGATTTTAGAATCGACTGAAGTTTATCTAGATTTATTGATTTCGATAGATTGTCTTTGAATGTCAAAATACTTTGAACAATACTGAACCATACTAATATGAAAGTTTTGACTTGTTACAAGGTAACTTTCTTTGACCGAAATCATCAAACGAGAAATCCTAGAAGTGGAGGAAGGGGAAGAGTAAGTATATTTTATTGAGAATTATTTTAATGATGCGCAAGTACATAAGGTTAGTCAATGAGAAAAGAATGTTCACATTAATTTATATTTTACCTTACGAGTTATATGTAGAACATAAGCAGAACACTTTTGGGAGTCATTTAAGGGGTAATTTAATACTTCAAAAATAATGAAAAGTTGCTGACAAGTTTTTTTTTCACTTTTAACTGTATTTGATTCTTTTTCAGAATTTTTGGCTTGTCAAAAGAGGTCATGAAGGAACGTTACGCAAATTGAATGTCGTCCAAGCTAAAGCAGCGTCTGTCTAGAAGAAGAGACAGCTTAAATATTTTACTGGCGATTTATTCTCCAGATGACTAAGAAGCTCGCAGGATCCAGTGCCGGATTCGCCCTTTGGGCATCGTCAGTGGGCAATGAAATTTGACAGGTTATGACCATGCTCACTGCGCAAGGGGCCATGACAAATAGGTTGGTAAAGCGGTATGCCAATGCAAGTGTAGAGCCGCCAAGGGTTATGTATGCTGACCGAGGCTGTTGCGCTCAAAGTGGTGTGGGAAAGACAAAAGCTATGTTCTCGGCATGGCCAAGGCTAATTACACTCCTGGACGTATGGCATTACATGCGTCGCATTGCCTCTGACTGTGCAACCGGTATTCCCGGTACAGTGAAATACTTAAAGCTTAAAAACGTAAAAAAACAAAGAATTGAGGTTGTTTTCTTTACATTATTTTTAAGATATCTGTCCTAAAACAATAAAAGTGGTGTTCAGATTTGAATATGTGCCTATGTTTATGTTTAGCAACTATAGCGGATGCGGTCAACTTTCAAGCCTACCTGGTTTAAGGCCTCAGCAGGTGGAATAAGGACAGGGAAAGTGACGCTGTGCAGGGAGAATTGTCACCCCTTCGCTGTTACGCGGGAAGTCTGGTCCACACCGTGAACACGCTAAGCGAGCGGCTGTCTGCCACGAATCCGTCTCCGCGAAAGATGGGGCCAGAAAACGGAGTCGCGATGGACACATATCCTGCGTCAATATGGCAACAACAGAAGAGCACTCCTCAACAATGCGCGAGTAATGGAGAAGACCACGTTCCAACTTGTTCAACTCAACCAAACAGCACTAATTCAGTAGTATGTTTATTATTTGTAAATGATTAAATACGTTTCTAGTTATGGTTTAAAGAGGTATGTGTTTATAAATATTTTATAGACCATTGTCCAGTTATTTGCGTGACAAAAAGCAGTAAGTTATTTATCTTCTAACACACAGTAACATTTTGTTATTGGCTATTGTGAGTACATATTTTCATTGCACAATACTATTTTATGGTATGTTTCAGGCACAACAAGAGGAAGAAAAAGCAGGAAGGTAGCAGTTTTGCTGCAAGGGGTAGATCTTCCCTCTGCTCAGCCGACTAGCGCTGAGCCCTTACCAGCCGCTCGTGAAAAGCCAGTTTCCCGACCGGTTTTCTTGCACCAGCCGCATGTGTACATAATGCCCAAAAGTAGATCAGGGCAAGCAAAACCAAAAGTGCGAAAGCGTGTGCCCACTAGCACGATTAACCAGCCCCCAACCCGATCCCCAGCAGCGGCAGCAGCCAATTGCCCCCAGTGTTACACCTGTCGTTTATATTGTACCCTTATTTTTACCCCAAACTCCAAGCAGTTCTCAAACAACCTCGGTCTCAAGTATACAGCAGCTACCGCCCCAATAATCTCGCATCAATCTCGCATCACGTCGAAGAAGGTGGGGAAGGTGTTCTTATTCCCAGAAAACAGGAATATTAACGCTGAGTAGAGAAGAATAAGTGTTCTAGGTGTGGGGATTTTAGAACATCAGATACTGGCCACAGTCAGTAAAAGGGGTGTATATTTTGCCTCAAAACTGACTCTCACAAAAAGACAATGGCTCGATGAGAGAAAAAAAAGAACATGAGAATAAAGGGTCCAAGCAGTAAAAAAATGTATATAATATGTTCCCCGTCCCGTCTCACACCACCCGTCATTAATAACTGTAGGATGATTTGTTTTGTATCGGTTTATTAAAGCTACATGATGAGTGTTCACTCGCCGCTGATCCCCAATCCCGCCCCGTCCGCTTGGGTCTGATACCTTAGAGAAAATGCTGTTTTAAGAAGTTTTCGCAGAGTTGTAAATGTGCTTTATTAATTCTTTTGTAATAGAAATGTGTGCAATGCTATATTGTGTTCTTTGAAACTGTGGTCTGAAGCGACCGCTCGTAATTAGGGCATTTTTTGTTCAGCTAAAAAATGGGTAATTGCTTTGCAAATCCACTTTTTTTCTCCTGCTTTTCATTGGTAGAGGGACGAGTATAAGATCGCCTTCTCGGCCAATGACTGGTGTTCACTCCATCTCTCCTACCATTACTGTTCTTTTTCTTTTTATTCAGTTGGTGGTCAATGTTTACGGCGTTTGCTCGATGTTTTAAATAATGATATTTTTTAAACTGTTCAAACATCGTTGTAATTTCTATTCAGTTTTACCTGCAAGTGCACTTTTATTTCAACACGGAATATTCGTTATATTTTGTTGTGTGGTGAATAATAACAAGAAAAACATTTAAGCGACTGGTTTTGGACATTAACAACTTGTCTCGGTGTCAAAACTCTTTTCTTTCTTATTTGATGTTAGTTATTTGATTGGTTTAACGACACCGCCAACCTACTGCAGGTCATATTGTGTCATTCCTGGTTACTTTGTCGCATTTATACTTTACTGATTAAAAGTCAGTTTTAAGATAAAATTTTGAATACGCTAAAACGCTAGAATTAATGGTAATCTATACATAGAAATACATGTTAATCTCTTGAAAATTCGAAGACCTTGTTAGAATTTACTTTTTCAAAAAGCTCTCTCATAGAGTCAACGCTATAATAATGGGAACGAAAGTGATTGAAGTGTATCAAGATGTGTTGACTGTATACCGTTCCTGGCAACTTATACATTTGGGTTGTGGTTCAGCTCTTTTAAGAGGTGTTTGTGAGTAGTGTAAGAATGTCCTATTCTTAATCTGTGTATCACCCTATCGTTTAGGGAGGGCAATTTGCCCTACCACAGGATTAATCTGGTATAGCTTATTGTTGGTTTGTTCATCCCAATGTTATTGCTATAGATTTCTGACATATCTAGAAATATGATATTTAAAATCTGATGACGTTATAAGGAAATCTGAGCAACACTGGTTTAACGCTTCTTTGGCACCTGCTGCCTCGTTGCCTGGGATTCCAAGGTGGCTCGGTACCTAGCAAAATATGATCTCTTTGCCAGCTTTTACCACTTCGTCTTGTTTTCTATCAAGTCCAAAATTAGTGGGTTTGATATCTGTACATTGTCTAGTGATTCTAGCACTGACATGGAGTACACGCAGAATACGAATTTTTGTAACGGCTAATCTTGACAATTTGTATAGCTAGCTGTAGGGCTCTAACTTCTGCAGAGAAAATAGAAGACCTATCAGGCAGTCTCGTTTTCAGTGTACTATTTTCTGTGACAATAGCTGCAGCAGCCTTGTCCTCAAGTTTGGAGCCATAGGTATATATGAAATGATAGTCATTGTAATTAGCCTTTAATTCTGCAAATTTTGACTGGAATACACACGGATTAGTTTGTTCTTTTATGGACTCAGAAATAGTCTTCAAGACCACAGGTTTCCTTAATTTCCAAGGGGGTTGAATGGGGATCCTGCAATTTGAAACAGATTCAACGATTATACCTGCTTCTTGCAGGTGTGGTATAATCCTGGTTCCAAAGGCAGGGATAGCATTGGTACCTCTATCCGCGTAATGTACCCGAAAATAAATCTGCTCAGTAGGATTATTTCTATTTGCATAAAGTTTTATAGAATACTGCATGGCAAGTTTTAATCGCCGTATATTAAGAGGTTGTTCATTTGCCTCAACGTGCAAACTGTTGGCTGGGGATGTTCTAAAGGCAGTACACATATTCTTAAGGCATAATTCTGTATCGGTTCCAGCATCTTGAAACAGGATGGTCTTGATGAACATGATGATGTTTAAACTTTTATTTGATGAAAACTCACATCTTCCACCCTTTTGACCATCAGATGTACACCCCGGGACACAAGAATAGATTTGACAACAGACAAACCAATAAGGACTAAACAATACCCAATACCTTTTGCAATGATTGACGAGTGCAAATCGGAAATATAAGAGATGATACAATTAGGTCTCATAGAACCATCCAATTCTCCGTATCGTGCATCAATAGTTATTGCTAGGAAAAACGACAACAGTTTGCGAATGTGCACAGACTTTAGAGCATTAAATCGACTTACGAAATTCAATGCAGAACCACTGCCAAACTCATATGAAATATTTGCGATATTACATGGGTGCAATTATCCTTCGAAAATGGATTTTTCCAAAGGCTATTAACAAAACCCTCCTGTCCAAGCTGCAAAATAAAAGACTGTTTTTTTTTATTCCGTTTAGCTTATATCAACAGCTTCATGCCTTTTCGCTACGTCAATGCGGGTAGTGTATACAACCAAATGATGAGAACGCTTCTTTATTGTTTAGCACAGGTTGACAGGTTGTGGCTGATGTTCTGACTTACACCGTTTTGTGGCTGGAACAGTTGTGGGTTCTCGAAAGTGTCTGTGAAAGAGTCTTCAATAATGGTTTGACAGTAAAACCATCGACGTGTTTCTTTGGTTATCAGAAATTGGACTTTGTTGGTCACAAAGTAGGAAAAGACAAGGTTGAAAATGTTAAAATACTCCGTTGCCCAAAAATAAAACGCAACTTCGTTCGTTCTTAAGTTTGGCTAACTACTATAATCACCTTTGCCCGAACTTCGCCAGAATTGCGGCACCTCCCACTGATTTGTCAACGGCCAAGTTACCTTTTAAGCTTGAGTATGTTCATGCCATAGAGGCATTTATACACTGAAACAGATGTTGACAAAGAAAACAGTACTTAAACTGCCTGAAGTAGACAAGGATTTTGTGTTGAAGACCGATGCGTCTTCTATAGGTATAGGTGCAGTTTTATTACAAGAGCAAGATGGCTAATGCACCCGTAGGTTACGCTAGTAAGAGGTTCTTGCCCCGATGCAAAGGTAATCGATATATAAGCGTGAATGTTTAGCCATCGTATGGGCAGTGGATAAGTTTAAGGTTTTTACTTGATAGGGAAGTCGTTTATTTTGCTAACGGATCATAGACCGTTGGTTTTCTTGAATTCGGCAAAACATACTAATGAGAGTATCGTGAGAAGGTCGATCTTTGCGAAATAGTTGAATGCACGTATGTTGAACATTCTACAAATAACTAAAAGGGGAAGCGCTTTTGAGATTTTATTAGATAAAAATCTTAAGAAGGGGCGTGTGTCAAATGTGACAAAAATGTTAATTCAAAAGTATTATTTAATTAGTTAAATCTTCGGGAGATTCAGGATGTATGGTAATTTGCTACTTTGCCTGCAGCCTCGCAGTGTTGTATTCTTGACAATAGAAAATAAACAAACCCGTTGGCGAATCAGGCCAAAGGTAGTCAGCATAAGAGGTTTTTGTAATGAAAGTGAGGGTTATTCGAAAGAATCGCGAGACATGCAGTTATGTGAAGGATGCAAATGTAAACTCTTGTGAATAAGATATCAGGTATTTATTGCCTTCTGTGATGATTAATTTAGCTAGGGACTTGTTATAGAATGTAAACAAAACATAGGCAGCACGTCATTTGGCAAGGCAATTGGTTTAAAATGGTTTCTTCGCTTTAGCTTGAAGAAATGCCAATTATGACATGTCATTTTGTGAGTCTTGCGAGGTGTGAATGCCTTGCATATGGGTTAAAAGGTACCTTGTGAGCACCATATCTGTCAGTAACCTTCCGAGGGCATTAGACGGGCTTCCGATGTAGGTGGCGTTTTGAATGGATTAATTATTGATTCACTGAGGTAACCGTAGTCTTAAAAGTATTGCATAAATGCGTGTATATTGACATGTCATTTCAATAGTAAAGTTTCGTTAATGGTATGGTTTGTAGAACCTGGACGTGTGTTCCTGGTATCAGTGGAGGCAATGCAATGGGAGTCTTGATGTAGTTTTCTGGTCTGGACGTCCGTCGGCCTGTTCGTGATGATACGTCAGTTGCATTGAAGCAGTAACAACGCGTCGCATATCGCAATGCGCTATCGGTTTTGACCAGTCGTTGTCCAAGCGGAGTGATCGGTACAAGTTAGCGTGCTACGAGTCTGCGTGTCAAGGTACTGTGCGTGTCTGGGACGCTGTGTGCGTTCTTCTCTTGTGAATATTCATTTCACGGTACTATACGCGTTTGGGTGCCTCATCTTTGTTACCGTGAAGCTTAGTATCAAGTACTGTGCGTATCGGGCGATTTGTGGGAGTTTCTCCGTGAAACAGTTGTCAAGTACACCGCAGTGTGGGACATTTTTTGAGTGGTTATTTATTTATTTATTTATGTATTTTTCTAACATGTACTATGGGCAGGTCTGTGATAAGGTTGGTTTAAGTGGGTGGATTATGACATATTTATTTGTGTTTATATTATAAATAAAATTCTCGTTGTTTAAATATCTGCCTTTTCACTGTGTTTCTTTGAAAACCGGCCACTCATTTGCTTATCTGACCCAAAACAAAAAATCACAGTCGTGACAGAACGTTCGCCGATTAATTAACAACAACGCGAAAGTGATGGAAAGTACCACCATGCAGATGACTGCAGTTAACAAGAACACTTTGAGTCAATGGTAATTTTCGAACGATTTTATTATCATTATATATATTAATCTATATAATAGAAATAATCTGTGTGTGTTATACGTTTTTTTTAATTTGTGAAGATGACAAATGTTAAAAAAGTAAAAAAAAAATAAAAAAAAAAAATAAGGAAAGAAAATAAAAATGAAACAGAGAAAAAATATCAGAATGCTAAAAATAAAATTTATTCAAAGAATAAAAACAGGATTTAAAAATGAAACAATATAATAACACATCATTTCATACGGATAAGAGTAGAGAAAAAAATAAGAAGAAAATTTACGGGCTTGTGCTTTGTTTTTATTTTTCACATGACAATTTATTTACACAGGTATGCCAAGCGACAAAAGAAAGAGGAACTAAAAGTTCTCCTTCAAGGTGTATCTCTACCAGAGGCCCAGGCTATCCTACTCACAAACTCTACAGTCTGAACGTGACAAGCCTGACTTTAGGCCAGTGTATATGCATAAGGGACATGTGTTCCCGATGCCCGAAAACAGAGCCGGTGAGGCAAAACTAAAGAATATGAGAAACGACGAGTACAGCCTACGAGCACTGTTAGCAAACCATCTTCGCCAACTCTTTTCGTAGTTGCTCGAAAATGCAAGCAGTTACTCCCGAAATAACGTTATTTACTCATACAACAACGGTAGCCACAGATTACGTTTCGGCTACAACGGCATGCAGGAAGAAAAGGAGGGAGTTGAGAGAAGAAAGTGAAGGAAGACGTATTAGGCCGTACGAACGTGTAACAAAGTATAACAAGTGTAAGAAATGCGGCCAGCCACGTACCTTAGAGACTGGACACAGCCAGTACAAAGGTGTAATTTATTGCCCAAATAGTGAAGCACTTAGCAAGGACGCATGGCTGAGCGCAATCAAGGAGAAAGGAAAGCAAACGAAGTGAATTAAGTGGGCAAAGGTTGTGGTAGAAATGTTTATATATTCTTTACATTC